>CM021697.1:164912521-165199139 GCA_011074415.1 Stictonetta naevosa | reverse complement strand
CAATGGGTGGGGGAGAGAAGGTACTTAGTTAGCTTCATAGTCTCTAAAACTATAGCGTATATATTTATATATCAGAAATACAGTTTGCAAGTTTTATAAAGAAGCATAAATTAGTAAGTCATTCAATATGCTAAGATCTGTTTCTAATCAAACTATAATACAATTAAAGTTTGGAACCTTTTCTAAATTTACAGTGTGACCTTACAAATAGTTTCACCTTACAAAGGTCAAACTAATATAATAGATAATACAGGCTGAAAAAAAGAACTAAGAAATGTACTAACCTCAGGTTGCTATGGTGAACACAGGAAGAAGCAGAAACTCAAAACAGAATGCATAAATACTTTTCTAAAAGTCTTTGGATACAGGACTAAAAGGCGTGATGCAAATATGCAACGAGATATTAAACTGATGTAACATAAGGTTTGTGAAATTAAAGAATAACAAATACAAAGACATAACTATACATTGAAAAATTATTGAGAAATCTAAAGCAGTGCAGAGCCACATACATTTATCTGACCATGACCACCTCTATGAGAAAATGACAGTGCCAATCATAATTCCAGGTCTTCATTACATTTTTGTTAGGTTAGCTATCTTGTTGACTACAAAAGGCTGCTTACATAAAATTTAAAATATATTATATTGACATGACATAATCACCAATCATTTCCTTAGAATTTTGAAATTTCAGTTTCATTTACTTTGAACCCCTTAAGATCTAAGGTAACAAAATATTTTACTAATTTATTTTAGGATTTAAGTTAAATGATCCATTAAAGATTGAGCAGATTAAAAAACAATTGAAATCCCAGAAAATTTACCAGCTTAGACTTAAGTAACTGAACTTTCACATTTATAGATTAGCTTTAGATCAAACAGCAATAGTTACAATATTGACCCATCCATTCTTACAAATATGTATAATCTCTTCATAGTAAAAGATGGAGATTCCGCTGAAATTTAGAGAAGAGATTAACAACAGAAGCTATAATATTTCAAGTTTATTAACTATACATTGAGATTTACTTTAGCACACAGAATGTGGTTTCATAAAGCATAAACTTGGCTTCAGGAAGTTACTTCTGTTCAAGTATATACTTAAATTAGCAATTAGAAAAAATATAAACCTGACTAAGTAAAATTTAAAGGCAAGTTTTCCTCTAATAAGATGAGAGTTTATATTTCACATATCTACTTCCCTAAAAGAAAGATACAACGTACCTTAACTAAATTACACAAGTTAGCACAGTGGAAGTACGTACCACAGAGACAGGAGAACGCAGACCATTTGTAGTGGGAACACACTAATTGCACAGCTATTGCCTCAAGAGCAGCTTATAGACTTAGTCTATGTCCAGGAAAGGGGGCAATATCTTTCCTCTCTGAAGCCCAGATTTGCACAAATTTAGTTTTCTAATAACTATCTCTGTGAGGAAACTTGATCTAGCATATGAAACAGTATATATAAGCAACAATCACACTCTATAGGTAACCTCACAATTGCACAAGAGAACATTCCACTTCATAAAACTCTGTCAAAATAGTTTCTGATAAAAAGCTGAGAAAAACAGAATATTTACTTATTGAAAGCAGCCTTAATATATCTTTCAAACTAGCCAGCAACCAACAACCAACAAATTAATCAAATTTTAAGTGTAACAAACAAAATTTAATGAACATCAAGCCTCCAGAGAACAACACTGGAGTACTTGTAGGATAAACACATTATACAGCTCTGTGACTAAAGCTGGTGTCAATCAAGGTCACAGAAAACCCTGTGCGGATAAAGTTGCCATATTTAATAAATAAAGCCAGGCACGTTACCAGCAGCCTTAACATTGATAGGTGAATATAAACAACATAATCCACATTCTGTGGACTATTCTAATTAAGAATAAAGAACCGCCTTGCACGGATCTGTATTATAACTCCTCAACAAGCTAGGTTAATAGCTTTACATATTTTGCAGTGGGAATTTATTAACCATCATGAGCACGGGGCCTTCATTCACACACTGCATATCAAAAGTCACTTTCCAACAACTGCTTACAGACTTCAGTCTCAACACTAATAATTATTTTCTGGAGATATCCGTAAACTAAAGAAGCCACTCAACCTACCCTTTTTAATTTTTATTAATAGGAAACGGTATTTTTCACCTGAATTTCAATTTTGCCTTTTGATCATTGGTCCTTAGGAATTACTTTAAGAAGTATATTGGTGCCTATAACATGAACCAGAATTTCTGCTGTCTTAGACAACATAGCAACATTACACTGACACCAAGACTCATTAAAAATAAATAAATAAATAAAAAGATGAATTAAACAGGATACTACTGAAAAGAAACACTGAAATTTGAAAGAAATCCTGATGTCAAACTACAGTGTGCTGACATCACAACAGGATGCAGCAGCAAGAATTAAAAACAATTCCTGCAAGTATTCACACATTAAAACAGAAGCTGAAAGGGAGCAATATAAAAGTAATAAAAGTAAAAATTTAGACTTTTATTTATACATAAAAACACCACTCACAATACACAAGATGTTCAGAAAAAAAAAGAGCAAGAAACTTCCTTGTCTTACTAACTAGTATGAAACCTTTTCCTGATTTAGCAGTTATTTACTTAATAATTAGTTAGTTAAAACTATTTACTACCTAAATGCAGTAATTATCACTTTAATAACTATTTAGGTAGTTATTGGAGAGAGAGGCCTGTGAGTATTACTTTTCTTTCAGTTAAACTATATCAGAGCATTTAACAAAGTCTGTTGAGAGAGATCCACTCCAGAGTACCCTATCCTTGAAAACCGAGAACAAGTCAGTGGTCTCACATACAGGCTGAGTTCCAGACTTGATGGTTCACACCCCAAACACATGTCACAGCCTTCACGCCATTAACAAAAACACCACTGATATGCTCTTAACTCTCAGTTTTGTGAATGTGCTCAGATTTAAGCCTCAAAGTGTTGAAAAGTATGCCGAATCTTGGTAGCAAAAGAAGGTAATTCGGTCACCTAAACCTGATTTCTTATCAACCTCCTCCTCACTATTCCTGATGTGTTGAGTAATATTGTCAAGCACATTTAAATATTATTTTGTTTAAACTAGATGCAAGTTCATATACTTTAAACTGGCTTAAGCTCTTAAACATCAGAAATGAATCTCAGTTTTTGCTAAAATCCCTTCTAAATCATTTCAACTGACTTCCAAAGTATGTCATTAAATAATGTTGGAAGATGAATAAGCAACAGGGGTGTTACACAGATCGGAAAAGACAGGTATTACTATCATCTATATATATAGAAGTCTCTTGACTTCTATAGGCCACAAGATCTGACTGACCTACACAGCTCACTCAGCTGGAAACAACCGGATTGCAAACATACCTTTGTTGAGGAAGTTTCTGCTTAACACACTACAGTTTACATCAATTTGTAAGATCACTTTAGACACATTTAAAGGTTGCCTTGTCCATTAACAGTGGTTCATAGAGGACGTTAGGAATACTTACTGAGGTTTTAGAAGTTTCAATGCATTGTGTGTCAAACCAAAGACTACATTATTATAGGATATACTGTCTAAACACGAGTAATGCTGGTAAGAATCAGCATGCTCATCGTATTAAACACTGAACTCTCATAGTCTCAAGCCATAACAAGATTGTAAGTAAAGGTAAATGGAGCATACCTTCATTTAGATTATATGCCTTAAAATACCCTGTAATAAGGCAATTATTCAAGGCTGTTCAGAAGACTGCCCATTTTAAGTATTGATTTTGGAGAGGGGCTAAGGCAGGGGAAAAAAAAATAATAAAAAGAACTGAGGAAAACATACAAAATTAGTCACTGACCATTTATTTAATTTTATGCAATTACAGAATGTCTATTTGTGTTCTGCTTCTTCTGAAGAAAGCCTTGAAAGAGAAGAAAACTAACAAAGCAAAAAAGAAAGCAAGCACCATCTAGTAACTGTAGCCACGAGTTTAATTTAGCATAAAATCATTAAAATAAAATCAAAATAAACAGGTAAAAATTCTGTATTTTTAATACACTCCTGAAGGTGTGTACCATATGAGGAAATCACATCATAGACATAGACTACAGATTATTCACTTACCAAGTTATTTTCTTTTCTTTAGGATACAAGGACACTCATGTACCATTTGAGTAGCAATGCTCAGTAAATTACAGCTGTAGCTTCTCACTCTTAACAATTTATTACATACTGGAAAACAGCATTTTTCAATGCAATCTATAAAAGAGACAAGCCATTACAACTCCCCTGATTGATTGATATAAATATATTTATCAGTCTGTGTGTGTATTTAAACGTAAGGGTTAGGGAGAGAGAATATTAGATTGATACGGTTAGTGACAGAAAAATGCCAGTCTGTTCTTTACATTGAAAATAAATAAATAAATAGATAAATAGATAAATAAATACATAAGGAAAAGTAGCATACAACGTTCTTGGTGCTGCTCCAATAAATCAGTGTCAAAAAATGGTTATATACTAAAGGCAGTAAAACTCGCTTAATCACTCTGATACAGAACTGAGATACTGACAAAAAGCAAGTATTTCTTTCTCACAGGAAGCTTAGCTGTCATACATGCACAGGTTGATTTTGTGCAAATAGTTCTTGTTTCATTCTGTCTCCTTCCAGAATCTACATCAAGTTATTTTATAATCTAAATGAAATACCATCTTCAAGTGATTTTTCTACCCTTTTTCTTTCATTCGTATTCGGAAATACAAAGCCATATGGTGAAAGTGTTTCCAAGAAACTTCATTGTTTTCCATGTCTCCATTTGTACTTTACCTTTAGATCAGTTGCTTCATATTTTAGAGCATATTTTTCATAATTGCTCACAACATCTTAGATATGAGGAATAGCTGGAGCCAAAAGCGAGGTTTCTGGGAAAGTTTAAATTAAATTAAATAACTAATAACACTAAAATACCATAGGTACCATAAGGAAACAGTAACAAACTTCAGCAACTGTAACTTTTCAAAATAAAAAAATAAATCCATTTACTTATGCTTATTCAAAACAGTTAAAGCACCATAAAACCCACAAAACAAGGTAAATGCTATTTATTCATACTCAGTGGCAAGAGATGTGAAGTAAAATGTAATGAGAACAGTAGCTCCCAACACTGAAATTTGAAATAAATCCCAAAATCTGAAATAAAGCCCATTTGCTTAGTTAATACACAAGCATAACTGTTTTTTAAAAACCCAGAAAAGTTCCAACTTCTGTAAGCCCTTAAACAAGCCTGCATTAGATGCCTACACACTAAATGTGTGTAAACACCTCAACTTTTTTCCTCCAAAGTGGGGCTATCAGAACCTGCAATACAATTTTCCAAGAACACATCAGTGTTCTGATCTTAGAACAATATTTAACAATTTGTACATTAAAACACTTAAACCACTTTATCATAAAATTTTAAATGATTAGAATAAATAAGATTATCTATAAGATTAGAATAAATTTAGTTATTTAGGTACATGATTTCAAACACAAAAGAACCTATTCTACTAATTCACAGCCTAATAACTTAGAAATATTAAATGTACTGCTCTACAAAAATATCTGAAAACTTTGTAAGATTTTCTTTAAACACAAATATTCTGTTAAAAGCTTTCCCTATTATAAAAGACAAATATAAGAATTGGGCATAAATAGGAACCAACTAGGAAATTGTGTTCTGGGTTCTAAGATACAGCTGACTAATTTCACTGAAAATACAAACTTACTGACCTTACCTTTACAAAAAAAAAAAAAAAAAAAAAAAAAAGAGGTGCAAATAGTCTTTTAGCTGAAAGTACATCTATGTTTCATTAAGATGTTTCATGTTTCTTATTTCATTATGTAACATTCAAATCATGTTTCTTTAGCATTATTACAACAGAATCACTTCTAAAGTTTGTATTTGTTATAGTTTTATCTCATCCTTCACCAAATCAGTAACAGATACTCAGTAATACAGATCATTCACTGTACTATGACACACTCTTGTGGTACATTAAGGAATGAAGTGATCGGCCAATCGTAAATGGAGAAAGAGATTCAAACTGAGAAAGCATCCATTGAAAACAAGCTTTAAGATACAGCATTTCAGAATGGTATATGAGAAAGCACATGGGAAAGGACTGCAGCATTCATTCTTACTGAACTACTGGTCTATCGTGCAGTATTTGACAGAGACTAAAACGATGGTGATGACAGAATTGCAAGTCAATTCTTGTCTTCATTGACTAGAGAACACATAACTGTCACACAATACTGTAAAACTGAGTGCAGCTTCACTGCAAATGTTAATCTCTTATATTGAAAAAGGAAATGTAATTCTGCATTAAAAATGGGTAATAGGAAATCCAATGTACCTACCAAAGCTGACGTATCAGACAAACATTGTGAATACAATTTTAGGCTAAAGAGTAGAAGACTTTCTAATTAGCGTACGTGCAAAACTCTGTCCAGAACCTTCTAATTCCTTTAGTAATTCATGCAACAAAACTCTTATCATTAAGGCTTCTTGCATTCTTGTTCTTCAAAGCCTCCATTACAGTTTTATGAAACTGATGATGATGAAGTTTCTATATTAAGAAATTCTGAGTAATCAGTCAAACACACAGAGTTGGTTACTTGACCTTTTACCAAATATATATATATATTTTATTATTATACAATAACAATAATAGTATTTCTTTAGTACTGTTGCGGTTTCACCCAGCAGGCAGCTCAGTCCCATAGAGCTGCTCGCTCACTCTCCCCAGGTGGGATGGGGGAGAAAATCAGAAAGGTGAAAGTGCAAGAACTCATGGGTTGAGATAAAGACAGTTTGCTAGAGAAAGCGAAAGCTGTGTGTGCAAGCAAAGCAAAGCAAGGAATCCATTCACTACTTCCCATCGGCAGGCAGGGGGTCAGCCACTTCCAGCAAAGCAGGGCTCATCATGCTCTCCTATGAAGGAAGGCTAAGGGATTTGGGGTGGCTTGGCCTAGAAAAGAGAAAGCTGTGGGGCAACCTTATAGCAGCCTTCCAGTACTTAAGCAGGCTTATAGGAAAGATGTGAAGGGACTCTATATCAAAAGTGTAGTGATAGGACAATCACTAATTATTTTAAACTAAGAGCATAGATTTAATTTATATATGAGGAAGAAATTCTTCACTCAGAGGATGGTGAGGCACAAGAACAGAGAAGCTGTGGATGCCCCATCCCTGCAGGTGTTCAATGCCAGGCTGGATGGGGCTTTGAGCAACCTGTTCTAGTGGGAGGTGTCCCTGCCCACGGCAGGGGGTTGGAACTGCCTGGTCTTTAAGGTCTCTTCCAGCCCAAACCATTCTCTGAAATGCTGGAAGAAGATAAGAGGGTAAAAATAAGTCTGCTTTGCATCAGCTTTAGTCCATTCAGTATTGATTACAATAACATCTGCAAATGCTGCAGAATAGGATTTCATCTCTCTCTTCGCATTACATAAATGTGCCTAACTGTTGACTACGTAGTCACTACATTCCACTGACTTCTGAGGAATGACTCTAATCTTATATGCATCAAGATTACTTATCAGTTTTATTACTTATATTATATATAACTAAGCATTCATTGAAACTGACCCAAATATACAACTATCAGAAGTACCGTTATCATTAAATGTGGATATAGCAGCAGAATTATACTTTGATTAAATCTATATGACTTTTTGTTTTCCTAAAAGCTGGATATAAATGTTTTCCAGAGTAAATAGAAAAATGCAACTGTGGATCAACGAGTAAGGCTCATCTTCAGAGACTGGAGTCTCATTAAGTACCAAGATCTATCTAAACAGTACAGAACAAACACAGATATTGGTAGGAATTAAATTTTTTTCATAGTTAGTTTTAAGGAGGTTAAGTGTAATATACTTTCCATTTCACCCTAAAGGTAGGTGAAAGTTCTCGTAAAATGCCTTGCGGTATTTGCTTGACAAATCAAAGACACAATAATCTCTTGACACAAGAAACCCTTCACCCTTAATTTCTCTTACTCTTTTCAAACTAGCTACAAATTTTGCCACTGGTGTTTCGGGAAGGTTTTTAATTAGTCTTAAGTAAGCTTTGTACTTAGAGTTTTCACCCACATTCCCAGACACTCTCAGCAACACTAATCTGAAATAAATAAGTTAAAAAAGACTCATAGAGGCATATATTGGACTTACGTGGAAAGGTTTTAGTAGTGGGGTTGTGTTTATTTTTGCACTCTATAAAGGAGACAAGCCATTACAACTCTCCTAACTGATTGATATAAATACATTTATCAATGTGCATGTGTAATTAAATATAACAGCTAGGGACAGAGGGTATTAGGTTGATATGGTTAACTAAAGAAAATGCCAAAGTCTGTTCTTTACATTTATTTATTAAAAAAAAAAAAAAAGTGGCATACAGTGTTCTTGATGTTGCTCCTGATACTAGTGCTTTTTTCCTCCAACTATATCTGTCAAAAATTGGTTTTATACCAAAAGCAGTAAAGCAGATCTTTAAAAAGGGAAAAAAACTGCTGCACAACAACACAGTAGATTGAGAAAATAAAGAAACAGACCTACAGGTCCCTGAAAGCATCCAGTGGAGAGCAACATAACTGGTAAAGGGGATGGAAGGCATGCCTTATGAAGAGAGGCTGAGGACACTTGGTTTGCCTGGTCTGGAGAAGGCTAAAAGGCAACCTCATTGCCCTCTACACCTTCCTGAGGAGAAAAGGAGAGAGAGGTGTTTGTCTCTTCACCCTGATAATTGAGGACAGGATGCTTGGGAATGGCACAAAGCTGCACCAGGGAGATTCAAACTAGATATAAGGAATAATTTCTCTATTGTGAGAGTGGTCAAACACTGGAACAGGCTTCCTAGCAAGGTGGTTGATGCCCCATGCCTGTCAGTGTTCACGAGACGTTTGGACGACGCTCAAAACAATATGCTTTAACTTTTGGTTAACCCTGAAGAGGTCAGGCAGTTGGACTAGATGATCTTTGAAGGTCGTTTCCAACTGAACTATTCTTTTCTGTATTTTCTCCCCTTTTTCACTGAGGAGGGAGAGGGAGGGAGCAGCATGGTAGAGCTCAGTCAGCCCTCAGTATGAAACCACCACAGTGCATCGGAGAGTCAGCTGATAGCAGGGAATGTATTCTACTTTCCCCCTTCTCAAGTTTGACCAAATCCAGTCTTCCATTCATCACTGCCAGTTCAGTTCTACAGAGCATTAAAAGAGCAATTCTTATACTAGTAGATTACCACTGACAGCAGATTTTCTCTCTCAGCTTTCTTGCAGTTAGAATGATCTAACCCCATTTGATTTTAGCTTCACTCATCTGGTTCGTTTCTTTTCATAAAAGCATTACAGATCTTTCGAATTTCATCTGCCAAGATTTCTCCTGCAATGTGCAACTAAGCCTTGAATCCCAGTTTCTCTTCATGCATTCCAGTTACATCTACCTTCTATTTTGTTAGCTTTGATAGCAACTTTCATTCAAGTAATCTTGCTGAACACTTAGGCGTTTTTCCATCTTCCCGCTGTTTCAAATAGATGACCAAACACTTTGAGATCTCACACTGAAATGCTAACAACAAAAAACAACATTCTGCTGCACATCTATCCAGTACATTGCAGCCAGATTTTAAGCCCCACAAAGCATTACTCTGCATGATCAAGGAACTGCAAAGATAAGCAGTCACCCTAAGTAGTTTCATTCTACCTTGTAACCCTTGCCAGCTATACAGATGCACTTACAATTTTCGGAACAGTCATTTCTATATCAAAGGACAAGTCAGACTGCACAGCAGGAAACATTTAGTCTTATAACTGTTAAGCCGAGTAATAAGGCAGATAAGGCTTCTAAATTTCATTACTGAGGTGCTGTTAGAGTCAAGTGAGGTTATTACAGAAGAACGATCTTGTGAGCTAATATTTAAAAAGAAAAACAGTGCCCCACCAAGCTGTAAAAAGAGGAGGAGTGGAGAAGCAAAACCATAAAACAGAAATACAAAATTGTTAATAGCTACAGAAGAATATGTTGTCCGTTGTCTTCATTCCTTTAATCTAAATCAAGAGAGAAGCAGCGAACTGATCCAGAAGAATGTGTCTAAGAACACAACTATAATTAGAATTATTTACCTATTATGCCAGACAGTTATTGTTTTTAGCTTTTCTTTTGTTCAATCAGGAGGAAGGCTGATTTGGGGGCATTTGTCCAAAAACTTCATTAACAGAAGAGTGAAAATAAATCTTTGTTTTCTCACCATTCAACAGTAACAACTGATTTGCAACAGGCAAAACAACGCAGTTGTTGCTGATAGCTCATCTTCCTGAAAACAGATTTACTACCTAATCTTTCACCTGAGTAGTTCAATGGGCCAAATTCCTAGGAATTTTATAATCCCAAGGCTTTTTTTTTCCATAAAATTCTGTTTCTGTGTGACAAGCCAGGAGAATGAACCATTTTATTAAAGTAAATCATCTAGGAAGCTTAACATAAAATAAATAAATAAAATAAAATAAATAAAATAAATAAAATAAAATAAAATACCCTGTCCTGTTAGGACAGTTTTCAGAACAATGAACTAGACTGTATCCTCTGTATAAGAAAATTTTTTTTTTGGGTCAAAACTTCAATTTATTCCCTCACCCTGGAATACTACCATTTCAGATAAGTTCTGTTATGTACGAATGGAAAGTTTAACTGCTATTAAAGGAGAAAAAACACGTACAGGGCATTTACAATATGCACATCCTTTATGTTTTAGTGTGTGATATTGGTGTTAGGGGGTAGTTGGATCAGATGATCTTGGAGGTCATTCCAGCTTTAGTGATTCTATGATGATACTTCTTTCATAAAAATTAAAAAGAATTAATAATTTCAATTTTTTAAAGAGCCTGATAAGAAATTAACAAGGCAAGGTAGTTACATACTAGAGGAATTAATTTTGAACGAAGAAACTGTATGAGAACCATATGATTTAGATACATAGATGATAGCAGCAGGCTACAATGTAAGCCTGTTTCTCCTATGTTCACATGAAGTAATCAACTTACTGTTCTTTACATAAGACCCCACCTGAATTAACAAAAGAAGTTCTATACTAGATAAGGTCAGATGATATTTAAATAGAGCTAATAGGTTATATGTATACATATATATAATATATACACATATATATATAATCTCAGTGGAAAAGTAACAAAAGACCTATGATCAATTTTTACACATGAACAAATTAAAATTTTGTTCTAGCATTACCAAATCAAATGCAAATAGAACCAAAGGTTCTGCCATATATACTGCCATATTCTATATGGCATACCAGAGCCTGCTCAAGATCAGCATCCTGGTCAACTTTCTATACAGCTTCCTCCACTAACACAATCTCATTGATTGTTTGTTTGTTTTTAAAAATTTTATTGCCCTTGAAATAGGTTTTCTCTGAATCAAGCCATTCACGAAAAAGTAAATGGCAGATTTCTTAAAGGCTGAAAAATAGTGCTCATGTAAATGTAAATTTTAATAGTCTTCACCAACAATGACTTTGAAGGCTTGCCAAGTGAGGTTTGTCAAACATTTCTTGCATTTAAATTTTCTCAGCTCACAATGAAGAAAAGGCTACAATAAAAGCACTGTTGTAATGAAGGTTTTATTGCACTCAAATATAGTGTTACCTTCAGTCAGATTATAAATGCTTGTAACGTTACATCAGAAACTCATCAAAAATACTGAGTACATAAACATGAAACAAAACAAGAAAATCATTGAATGGTTTGGGTTAGAAGGAACCTTAAAGATCATCTCATCCTTCTGCCATGGGCAGGGACACCTCCCACCAGACCAGGTTGTTCAAAGCCCCATCCAACCTGGCCTCAAACACTTCCAGGGATGGGGCATCCACAGCTTCTCTGGGTAACCTGTTCCAGTGCCTCACCACTGGAAAATTTTTCACAGGAAAAAAATTCTACCTAATATCCAATATCTACCCTTTTTTCATTTAAAGCCATTACTCCTTGCTGTATCCGTACACTCCCTGACAAAGAGTCCCTTCCCAGCTTTCCCTTTAGGTACTGGAAGGTCGCTATAAGGTCTGTCCAGAGCCTTCTCTTCTCCAGGCTGCACAACCCCAAAAATTGTATTAGGTGTGTAGAGTTTTACACATTGTATGTGATACAAAGACCAGCAGATTAATTCCTGCAAGATCTTTGCAGGTAAGGAGACAAAAGTACAAGTTGCAAGGGAAATAGCTAAATGAGTATTGCCCATTAAACAAACAAAGCTGATCCGACTGAACAATGGCAGAAATTTTTAAGAACAAATTTTTAAACTTGCTTTTTGTTTTCCATGCTTGTTTTTCCATTCCATTGGTATTTATGGCTTAGGACTTGTGATACTAAGTAGTTTTTTTGACTCCCCCCTCCCCCCCCCCACCCCATATATATATAAAAATAATATCTATCTCCTCTGAAATTTTATTTATCCACATCATAAAAATGTTCTCTACTAGAAATCAATAAAGGATCACTCCTGCTGCTTCTAAAACATGAAAGCCCTCCAAGGTTTTCCCTACCACAGTGTTGCAAAAAAATGGGAGTGGAGTGCTTTTGTTAGCCTGACTGCACTGATACATTGTCATCAAACATGAGTTGACTGCAGACCAATACGGCATTCTGAGTAGAAATCAACTATGGAAAAAAAAAAAAAAAAGAATCGCTTTTTTGAAAGAAAAAGGTAAAGGTGAACTACAGGAGCAACGCCTTCAAGACACTTCACTGAGGAGAAAGGAAAGCACTCAATTTGTTGGAAGCTGACAAGAAATAGTTTGTCTGTAGAAGGTAAGAGCCCATCACCTAATAATGACACACACTGCAACTCTCCCATGAAGGAAAAAAAAATAAAGTCATAATAAAGTTGAATTAAAATTGGGGTAGAATGGATACTTTGCTTAGGTGGTTTCTTACAAGTGCTGTAACAAACTCTTCAGCAATATCGAACAAAGTATTTCTTAACTGCAAATACAAGTCAAAGCACCTGTGCTAGCAAGAGAACTTTTTCTAATGTCATTTATAAATAACATCTCCTGACAGACTGCCTCTTACTCCTACCAAAAGAAAGTACAGACTCTTACTGCTGATCCTTATGTGCTCAAATTAGTGTACTGATGACACAGACATTATATAATAATTAACTTAGAGCAGAATTCATCCTAAGAAATTATCAAAGAAAATACAAGGAGTATCACAATTATAGCTTCAAGAAAAATCAAACTGCAAAATGAGTTCTATTTTTGGATTCCTCCAACCATTAGGTAAACTACAAACACAAAACAAGAATTTTAAAGGATCGTATTTTAACGTCCTGTTCAGGTTTTTCCTTTTTGTTTGCCAAGTATTTATCTGGAAATGAAAGTCATGTTGTAGGAGTTATTCACATCCCACTTCTTTAAGTGGATCTCCCTTAATATTTAACAGTCAGGCAACTGATTTTTTCTCCTATCCATGGTAGGACAGTAGAAAAAAATGTAGCTATTTTTCTCCCCTCAAATTGTTGCAAAATAAAGGTTATACTTTTGACATTATACTATAGTTAGGAAGAAAAAAAAAAAGTGTGTAATTTTTTTTCCACTTTTCTCTGACACACAGGCAAAATTTTATCAATACTTGCCTATTTATACTTTAGGTATGAAAATCTTTACTGTGTATCATGAGTTCATCTGTCCATCATTGAAGCCCCTCTCAAGAACTGAAAGGAGGCGAATGTTCTGTCTGCACATCAGAGAAAGATCATAGTAAATTCTTTCAAATCCTTCTTAACATATTGCATTTCAAAGCCCCTTTTTGCTTACCCCATGATACTAAGTCTGCATCTGCTGCTTCTGTAGATGCAGACTTTCTCCCTCTGGATACACTGAGTGACAAGCACTCCCGTTTATAGATTCCCTAGACTACCAGGGGTAAAATATTCTTCATCAGTTACCTTGGAATTATGCTTTCCTTTAATCAAACAGTGGTAAAAAGCAAACCGAAGTATTTATACGATTCCTCTAAGGTAGTCCAAGTGTTGGTAAGAAAGATCATACTTATCTACACTGCAATTAAAACAAAGCTCTCCCTTTCCCTTTCATCAGAGAGCTTTTTAAATATTGATAAAGGGCAAGTCTGTGAAGGCTGCCTTGCTGTATGCTTTCTATCTAAGGTTGTACTACGGAAGAGAACCCTGCAACACAGCTGTAAAATGTCAGACAATGTCTTCGTGGGGTCTTTTAGGGTATTGAAATAGCTTTAACCTTTTTCTTTTCTTTTCTTTTTTTCCAAAAACATAATTTGGTCTGTCCTTATTCATGACACACACACACAAAAAAAAAAAGGCTGCATCACAATTAGTGTTTTTTCATCTCACTGAAGATACAGCTATCACTTTATTAGAACAATTGTCATCTCTTATACTTGATGAGTTAATAAATTCCTTCCGGTGTCACCAAAAATGTAAAACTGGCTTCTTCATGAAGAGACCAGGGGCTGCCTCATGCTGGACACAGCTGGTTCCAGACACCTCCAACACAGACCCGCCACAGGGCATATATAAGCCTGTGAGCAAAGCCAGTAGCATCTGTGGAAAACATACTTAAGAAAAGACAAAACAGTGCACATCAGCGTGAGGACTGAGAGAAAAAGTGCAATAAACAGCCCTGAAGACAACAAGGTCAGAGAAGGAGGGAGAGAAGGTCCTCCAGGTGATGGAGCACAGATTCCCCTACATTCAATGGAAAAAAATACATTTGAACAGGTGTTTCCTGCAGCAGATGGAGGTCTGTATCACAGCACATGCCCACGCTGTGGGGACCGTGGAGGTCCACCCATCACAGCAAGTGCATATTGTAGAATCATAGAATGGTTTGGGTTGGAAAGGACCTTAAAGATTACCCAGTTCCAAGCCCTCTGCTTTGGGCAGGGACACCTCCCACTAGACCAGGTTCTCAAAGTCCCAACCAACCTGGCCTTGAATGCTTCCAGGATGGGGCATCCACAGCTTCTCTGGGCAACCCGTTCCAGTGCCTCACCACCCACTGAATGAAGACTTTCTTCTTAACTTCTAAGACTACCCTCTTTTAGTTTAAAGCTATTATGCCTTGTCCTATCACTACACAGAGTCCCTCCCCACCTTTCTTATAAGCCTCCTTTAGGTATGAGAAGGCTGCTATAAGGTGTCCCCAGAACCTTCTCTTCTCTGGGTTGAGCATCACCAACTCCCTCAGCCTTTCTTCATAGGAGAGGTGCTCCAGCCCCTTGATCATCCTCATGGCCCTGTCCTGGACTTGTTCCGATAGGTTCATGTCCTTCTTGTGCTGGGGGCCCCAGAGCTGAATGCAGTACCCCAGGTGTGGTCTCATGAGAGCTGAGTAGAGAGGGACAAGCACCTCCCTCAACCTGCTGGCCATGCTTCTTTTGATGCAGCCCAGGATACGGTTGGCTTCCTGGGTTGCAAATATGCCCTGAAGCAAGCTGAAGCCCCTGGAGAGCCCAAGTTCTAAGAGGAACTGTAGCCAGAGGAAGACCCATGCTGAAAAATGTTTATCCTGACTGACAACACCCTGTCGGAAGGACCCACACTGGAGCACTGGAAAACTGTGATGAGAAAGGAGTGGCAGAGAGAAGCTGTTATGAACTGACCCTTATCCTCCCAGCTTGCCCATCCCTCCTGCTGCTGCTCGAGGGAGTGGGTAGAGTAGCTGGAAATGTAAAAATGAAGCTGAGTTTTGGGAAAAGCTCATTTTATGAGAGTGAGTCTTGGTAATCATCTAGCAGCCAGCCAAGGTCAAGCCACCATACAAGTATATTCATTCACTTATTCTTATGTATCAATCTGTACATAACCAATATATTTGATACAGATATCTAAACAAGATATGATCACAGATCATCCTATCTGTTAAGGACAGAAACAACTAATACATTTATTACCAATCCAATAGTGAATTGCAAGATACCATTGATATTTCAGCCCTTTCTACAAGTCATTACTTGATGACCCTTGTAAATGCCTATAGTTTACTCCTGCATTCTTAAGAAATAATGAAAAAGGAAAAAAGTTTCTATCTATAAAAATATTTTAAAATAATTTTTGGTTTAAAATATAGCTGGGGTGATACTGAAAGGGAGCCAAACCAAAACATGGTAGGCTTTACTTCTCCCTGTACACAGTTCATAATTATTAGCAGAAGTTATTAGACAGTATTTTTGGCAGTCTTGCAGGTTTTTAACAATGAGATCCTACAAGTAGCACTGTTTGGAGCAACTTCTGTGTAAATCTTTTACCTTCCAGAGAAGGAAAATATGACAAGAGTGGACTTCTCCTAATCCCTCAGGTTCTATTGCTCATGCTGAATGGGCCATAGCATATCAAATACAGCACTGATCTCATTTATATTGCTGATTTGACCTTCTTGCTAGCATTTACTCTCTTCTGTGGTTTCAAATGCTTGAGATTTGGGTGACACCACAGCAGCATAGTCCTTGCAGGTTTTTCTTACGTTACTGTATGTAAACGCAGTTGGCACTAAGAAATCAGAAGAATACCTTGAAAAATAAAGCTGGTCTAAGGAAACAAGATCTTCACCACCTTGTCCTGAAATTCTGGAAACAAAGTCTTTTCAATACTCTATCAATTACATTAGCCTACACAAAAATTTACTTGCACAGGCTTAATTTTTTCATTTTTAAAAGCCATTTACTAACACAATGACTGAGAAGTTTATTTGAATTTATGCAGATGCAAAACCATCACCCAAATATATTCTAGATGAAAATTTCAATATTAAATGTGTCAGTATACAATGAAAAGTCTTCATACAAAAGCTCGAATATGTATCTCGGAATTATACAAATATTCTTAAACTCAGCTCCAATAACTAATGGAAGAAAACGCTGTATGCTTACTGGCATATTTCAAAGAAAACTGGCAGATATATACGAAGAAAAAAAAAAACAGAGAGAACTGTCTTGAAAAGGTCAATATAAGTGCCAACAGAGATAGCACTCCCAGAGAAGTGCTTTATGTTTGAATAATCAAGTCTGGCATGAGCTCTGGTGTGATGGGATCAGGCACTGCCATCTCCAATAAGGTTAGGATGAAAATCTGTCCCAGTCAATAAAAAAAATGGTACAAAGATTATGTAGTCTTTCTCTCTAGAGTTTACTAGATCAGTTCCCTTTGATATCTAGGAAAAAAAAAGAAGAATAAATTTCTAATTTTCCCTGCCATCTCCCATTAACTGCAGTTATCTCCATGTTATTAAAAATAATTAAGTATTTAGGAGTGGTTTCTTGTAATGTTTGATCTGCAATTTCAAATCCTCATTTGGACTTTAACACATTAAATATAACCATTATGTTAAAAATGACTCTTGTTGAATGAAGTCAAATCAGCTTATTAATAGGATATTTATAAACCCAGCACACTAATTATGAAGTGTCAATTTCCTAAAACTACTACCTTTCTAACATTTTGCATACATGAAACAAATTGTCAGTGGCTTTTTGTTTTTGTTTTTTTTTTTTAATATATTTCCAAAGATTTCTCTTTGGTTAGAGGCTGCTTTCCTGTACATTCCACACACCTCAAAAATCTTATTATCACCTTTAGCAAACCACTTCCAACACCAGAAAGAAGACTTTAAGCAACACATAGCTGATTCTGTCTCCAGTTATCCTGAACAAAGCCTAAGTACTACTGTCTCACTGCATTAATTATACTTATTCATTCACCAACTTTTTGCTGTATATTCTCACACTAACGCCTTCAAAGTAGCCCCACAAACTCAGTGTATTTCTTACTGGCATTTCATTACTTTTCTCCTTTCTATAAGTGACCATACCATGCATTTGCTTATAACATCTTATTTTAGCATTGTGAGTCTTCAATATAGTAGCCTGAAGCTACTCCAAGTAAACAACAGGCAATCTTATACACATGATTAAGAACCTAAGAAATGCCCTACCGGGTCTGACCAGTGATCTCTCTAGCCCAGTATTGCCTCTGCAGAAAAAGCCAGCCTTATCACTACTGCACTATTCTCCTGCCTTCCCTAAAGAGGAAGTTCCTCTTCCTACAAACAGTGGCCTAGGAATGTTACATCCTTTCCTATTTCTTTTGGACCTATTGTCCCTGTATTTGTCTAATGTTCTTTGAACCTGCTGAACTTTCGAACTTGTCACCAAGTTGTCCCACCAATTTCCTAGCTAACTTTGTTTTCAAATCTTTAAATACACCTTTCAATACTGGCTGAAGCATCCTGTGAAAGAAATTCAGAATTCTAAAAAAGTATGAAGAATGTCCTGTTTATCTTCCTACATTTAATGGGTTCTCCTATTATATTCACTTGGGCAAGCCTTCCATATTTTAAGTACTGTCCTTTTCCCTGTGATACTGTCTTTAACTTCCCAATTGAGTCACACACTTTTTTTTTTTTTCCCCTCACAGCTTTCGTTGTACTTTTTCTGAATTACAGTACAGTGTTTACTCAGCTCTGTAAGATGGCATTTTCAGAACAGCTTTTGGACTACTTGTAGGTATGAGCGTCTTGTTTGCTGGACCATTTGTCATTCAGTTCTCTGTCCTGAAGTTGAATACCTGCATGTTAGATTTACTTGGGTTGTTCTTTCCCGGTCCATTAAGATTATAGTTATTCTCCCTTCTGCTCCTAACTCTTACCTCCTAAATCCTGTGCACAACCCAGGACCACTCCCAGAATAGGTCCGATTCGCTTTGGTTACAGAATACTGTAAACAGTCATTTGTCATATCCAAAGCTTTTATCTTCTCCTAACATCCTAACGAGTAATTGATGCCAGTCCATATGTAGGTAGTTAAATCTCCCACTTTACTGCCACAAAATCTGCAGTTTCTCTAATCTCAGCATATGCTCATCACAAACATCATCTGATCAGAGGGCTATTAAAAGAGTGCAATATTTTACTATTAGAAGGAATTTCCATTTGAAAGGTTTCTACAGTGGGTTTTTCCCCCCACAAGATTTTTCAGGCTGCTACACCTCATACTATTTTTCATGCTAAGCACCACTCCTACCTGTACATCTAAACATTCAGGCAAAGCTGGCAGCATATCAATGTCCTACACCACTGATTACTCTCATTCCGTCAGGTTTCCACCACATCTATCATAAAGCGGTTGTCATTCAATAGCAAGCATTTTTGTTCATTCATCTTACGTTTTAGGCTTTAGATAATACAAAAACACATGTAAGGTTTACTGTTGCTCCACTGCTCAGTATTTCACATATCAGTCAGTTTCAAGTCATACTTATTTGATTTAATGAATTATAGTAAGTGATTTCTTTAATCCCATTGTTGCCAGAAAGACTCTTCACACATTTTCTTCATTGATCTGCAACTATAGTATAAATCTTATATATTTGATATTTCTTATGATTTTTCTCTTTCAAATATCAAACTATCCTTAATACCTCATACTCCTTTTTGCCTTTAAAATGAAAAATTATGAAAGAACCAAAGAAGATCCATGCAAAACATTCACATTCAACTTATTTTCAGACTTCTTTTTTTTGTTTTTTTTTTCGTTACCAATTTTTTGCCATTGTTGGTTTGGGTTTGCTTGCTTTTTTACAGTCAGGGAGAGAGCCTGGGACCTTTCCTTATTTTCCACACATATGTTTGTAAGGCAGTAATTTCACTTCCTTTTCTTTTAGCTAGTGACACAAAACTAGTGATTTGAGTGTTCCAGAACCTTTTTTTTTAATAGTTTCTTGTAACGTATCAGAATGAACTTCCATGTTTTCTTGCAAATATCTTAAACGTACGTACACTTTTCAGTCATAATTTAATCTTTTCTCAAGTATTCATACTGAAAATATTCCATCCACACACTGATTAGTATTTCCAGATTCTAAGCAAATATTCTCCTCCCACATTCCCTGTGTAGCAGTTAATCTATGTGGCTTTATATGACAAAGGAGTACATTTGCCACTCTGCCCTTGCCTACTTCTTTCATGTATATAATCTTACAGTTCTTTAACATTATAGAGTTATTCTGAGCCCAGAAAAAGAGCTTTTAAACAATTAAATTACACTTTGTTTTCAGTAAATTGCTACAGGAGTACAATCAGCAACTGTCGCCTTGGTAATTCTCATTGTTCCAATTTAAACATGTAAAGTCAAAGAAGTGATTACTTCCCTCTACTTCCCCTTCACTCCCAAAGAGAAGTACCTGCAGCATTTGTATTGGTTTGGGGCTCTCCACTTCAAGAGAAATGTAGATATATTGGAATGAGCATAGCAGAAGACCACTGAAGATGATACGAGGGCTGAAACATATAATGCAGGAGGAAACGCCAAGAGCTGTGATTGTCAGTCTTAAGAAAAGACAAAGGGTGAGAGAACTCTTACTGCTGTCTCAAACTACCAAACAGGAGGTTACAGCAAGAGGGAACCAGATACTTCTTGGAGGTGTACAATAAGCAAGAAGCAACAGACAAAAGTAGCAACAAGAAATATTATGACAAGATGTTATGGGGAAAAAAAATACCACAGTGGTAATAAACAGTGGAAAACGTTGCCAACCCTACAGCCATACATCTCCATATTTCAGGGATATCCAAAATTCAGACGGAAAAGCCTCAGGGAAGTAGGCTGACTATGCTTTAAGAAAGTGGTTGGACCAGATGCCCTCCAGATGTCCCTTCCGAACCAAATAATTCCATGATTTGAGGGTCTTTGACCCTCCTAACATCCTCAACAGAAGTGATTTTCCAACAGTTTGAAGCTTGACGCTCTTTCATTTTTTTCTACTCGCAGTAATGTTTTTTTAATGTCTCCATAATATCTTCAGTTATTTCAATTGCTTCAATACCCATTTAGAATCAACATCATTTCTAACTTTTATACAAACATCTGCTAAAGCTTCAAATCTTTTCAATACTATTCTGTACTCCTTTTTGTAGCAGAAATTCCTCAGTGGATTTTATACATACGCAGAAGACTTCCTCTTCTTGATCAACACTGAAATACTTTTGGCACATCAGCTGGTAAAACACAGTAACTGAACATTAAGTAAGATCAGATTGAAGTATTCAAATCAGAAGAAAATTTACTTAAAGCATCATTGAACATCCTGGTCCCTCCTTCCACAACAACTTCAGTGAAAAGAGTGCATAAGCAGACCCTTCAACAGAGTAGAAACCAGTTCATACTTTACACTTGGTTACAGAATTATTTTCAGCTTCTCTTGTCTTTTTGGTTTCAGAGATAAAGCTTTGGAAATAGTCAAGGACTGTTCCCAAATTGAGTCTAGTGAATAGCTTGATGATTCTACATTAGAAAGCATGGTTACAAATCTCTTTTAAGGCTGTGAGGCGTACGAAAAATGCAGGTCTTTGATACCCTTGACAAGTGTTATCATAAAAAATAATGCATGAACTGCAAAGAAACATCCCTTTTCTCCACAACCATGAGTTAAAAGTAGTTACTGTACTGTCCTCTATACCAAGATTCATGCTATTACTAAGAGACACTGAGATCCCCAGTGCTGCCTCTTTATATGTTTAAATATTCATGAAAATTTTGGTAAACCATTCACTAAAATTAGTTCCTTGTTGCCCTTTAGATGCCTACTTAATATTCTAATTATCTTTAGTGTCTCCTCTTCCTTTGAAAAAAATAAAGATGGCACACATACCATCCACGTGATAGGGAAAAGCAGTAAGCTCCACCTCTAAAAAATTTAAATTCATCTCTGCAAACTCTTTTATCCACTACCACTATTACATCATTTGATTTAACAATACGTCACTGATTTTTCATCTGTAGATCCAGTAATTCTTTTCTATTAGGTTTTGTCAAAACAATGTATCCAGTCCATTCAGTTCAACTTTGAAGGGATGTTAATCTTGTTAACTCCAATGTTCTTGCTGTCGGGAGATTCACAATTCTCCTCTGAGCCATTAAGGTTTGGCCTCAACATCATCTAGTCTCCCAGGTTTTACTGTTTAATTACACATAGGAAACACTATTTTCTCCAGTGGCTTTTAAACCTTCCAACCTATTAATTCAGGGAACATTCTTGGGAATTCTCCTAACATTATAAAGGCACCACAATTATCTTTAGACTTATTCTAATAGATTCAAGAATCTTTGCACAACATTTTTAATATTATTAATATCAACATTAATAACTGTAACTCTCAACTCATTAAAAATACTGCTACAGCAACTTAAGCGTAAAAAACCTGATCTGACAAAAGCAGAAAAAAAGTAGAAAGTTCTTGGTTACAGAGAGGAAAAAAGAATGTGGTTTTCTTGAGAATACCATGCATTAAATTAAATAAAAAATCAGAATGAAAAATCTGAAACAAGCTAAAAACATAATAATGTGTTTCAATCTGAAAATTTGAGAAGGAATTAATTATTGTTCTCCTTTGACTGCCCCAAAGGACTAAATCTCTAACACCACTCAAGGAAGATAATGAAAAAAAGTGTCAGGAAGTAACAAGATGGCATTTTATATATGGAATAAAATAATGTAACTACTATACCAGTAAGACAACTTACTTCCAGAAAGGGAGAAAAGGTTTAAAGACAGGAATACTTTCAAAGAGTTTGCTCTTCCACAAGGCATTAAAAACTGACGAAACTAAGCAAAATGTCAGAAGAGATGAATGTTGCTACAGTTTTATGGAAAAGTACAAAACTTCATTAAAAAGTTTCTCAATCTTCAAGGAACCAAAACGACATCAATTAATATATGCAACCTGGGGGTAAATACATCACCTTCTGGATTCTAGATTGGGTTACAATATTTTATTAAGGTATTCTGACAAAATTTTATTTAAAAAAAAACTTTCAAATGTCTGTATTATCAGGAAACATTTCTCACTGTTTGTTTTTTGTTAAGTTTTTACTTATGGGTTACACATTTTTTGCCACCCCTAAGGTAAAATAGTTCAACATTACTGCTTTAAGCAGTCTGGGATTTTCAAATGCTTTTTTCTTCACACACTTCACTAAAAAAAAAACACGTGACTTTAATGTTATATTCTAAATCCTTTGATACAGTATTTAAGCCCCAACCATCTAAAAGATATCTTTAAAAGCTGAAAACTAAAGCAACCAATTACTTACCCCTCTGTTGACAACAAAATGTAAGTTCCAATTTGCAAAGCATGTCAGCATTCTCGTACTTGTCCTCTTCTGCCTTAACCCAGAAACAGGATTCTGTCATTTCCTGTGGCCTGATCTACAAGCAAGAGGTAAACCAAAATTAATTTAATTATTCTGATAGCATGGAGAGACCAAAACAAATGAAATACTTAAGAGCTCTGTGAAACACATGAAGTTTTCACACACAATCCAACTTCAGAATTGTTAAAATGTTTCTGATTCAAAATAACAACACATACAGTAAGTACTTTTGGACAAACAATATAAAGCAATACTGACAACATACTCTGTTATCCAAGGTCTACATGTAGTAATCTTTGGTCTAGATTTAAAACTTGGGTAAGGCTTAATTAGTCTCTGAACACAACTGATTTGAATAGATATTAAATATCTCATTTTGGTCTTTATTTTGGTCTAAATAGTTAGAGTTTCCAAAACTCAAAATGCATTGATAATCCTGGTATACTTGATCTTGTCACAAGGGAGAAAAAAAAAAAGTAGACGGACTCTGTCCTTTTCAACTGTTAAATTTATACAAGTACATTTACACTGAGGACAAATGGATAGGCCTGCAAGGCTTGTTCCCACAGTCCAGGGGTAAATAGATGCAAGACACTTAAATGGAAACTACAAAGCTATCAGTACTGTGCAGTGACTGATCCAGTGTAAACAGTCCGCTACAAGACAAGGCACAGAAGGATGCAGGAAGCATGCTGGTATCAAGGTTCTAGTACTCTAGACCAGAATTGACTTTTCCAGATACTTGTCTGAATGATGAGTCATGAGTCAATGAAACACAACTTTCAGGAAACTGTAAAAACTAAAGGCACAAAGTATTCATAATTTACATAATTTTAACTAACTTATCAATTGCTCTATACAGTCTTATTTCTGACAATGTATTTATCTAAAAATCTCTGTGAGATTTTTGATCAGGTATTTGCCATTAATCAGTATTACCTTGGACCAGTTGAGTCTTTTCATGGTAACCTCAGGTCTGAACTCTTTTTTAGGCTTCAGTCCAAATGGCAAAGTACATGAAGGTGGAGACCACTGTGCCCCAGGCAGGCCTGGTAGAGGTGGTGGTGGTGGGGCACCCAATGCTGGAGGAATTCCCAAGGCATTCAAAAATGGTGGAGGAGGAGGGGGAGGTGGTGGTGGTGGGATTGCCCCATTAGAAGGCAGTGGTGGAGGAGGAGGCGGCAACTGATGTGGTCCTGTAGCATCCGCTGGAAGGACAGATGCATCTCCACGCGTTGATGATAGACAACCAGGTGGCAAGGAGCCATACTGATAGGAAAATATTCTTATTCAGTTTCATATTTTTGTAAACTAAATGCCATTACAATCATTGTTTATAGATTAAATCCAGCAAGCAAAGTTAAAGTCAGTGACATTTTCTGTGCATAGGACAAACATGAATTATAATAAAGCAAACATGTTTTCAATTTCATATTTGGAAGTCTCATTATTTGAAATAGACATCCAGAGCAGTGGGTGCATGCCAAAAATCACAAACTGAAATTCTATACCCTACTCATATTTCATTGATCATGATCTAAGATTAATAGGTATCTTGATGAATAGGTATCTCGATGAAATTTTATCGAGACTAACACAGTTCGATTCAAATTAAGAAATAACAACCTAGTTTATAGCATTCCTACTTATCGGATAGGTTACAGAGAACTATTCCTAGGATTTAATAGTGGAATATGACTTAAGATGGGTAATTCTGTTGGGAAAAAAAAAAAAAAAAAAAAATTCCAATAGGGGAGCACTTTCATTCTGCAGGATTGAAGGCAAAAAGTAATGATGAAAAAAATAGTTCCAAAAATTATGGCTGCCTTACATCTGCAGATATATAAAACCAGCAGCCATTCTATTTGTGAAAATAAAAAACATTACCATATTATAACAAAGTGGACAGAAAAAGAAGTAGAACAGGACAATATTATACAGTGCTTATTGAAGCAGTTTTGACAACTGTACTAAGAATTTGTAAGATAACACACTGACAATATTCAATATAGTGAGGACATCTGTACTATGTGGAGATTTTTTTTTTTTATTTACATTTCCATAACAAAAAACAAACAAACAAAAAACACTTTTTCTGGTATTTGAAGAACTTCTATCACAGCTCTTTAAACATAATTAAATAGCTAACCAACCAAAAAACAACAAAAAAATAAGTAATATTTATCTACTGGTCATAATGCTAATCGACTTTTTAAATTGATAATTATGAACTGGAATAGTCCATTTTCGTTTTCAAAAACAGACGACAATACATTAAGCAAAGGACTGAAATAGTTTTTAAAAGAAAGCTAAATATCAACAAATGTAAATAAACAAATGCAGGTCAGTAATAATGCTTTCAATTGCTCAAAATCTGCATTATTGGCACTGACACCACTTAGGTTCTAAAAAAAGTGAAAGAAAACAAATATTAACAAGCTCTAAATACTACAAAAAAGTAAATGATGAATGAGACCAGGAGAAAGATAGTTGTAACAGGTTGATGCCATATGGAAACCAAAGATTCCTCTTAAACTGAATTTAAGAGTAATAGTACTAATAGTAATAGTACTAAACAGAAGTAATCAATTACTTGTTATGTGTAAAGTATTCCAAGTAAAATTAACAGTAGAATAGTTCACCAGCATAAGAATATATTATGCTCACTGTAAAAAAAAAAAAGCTATATTTAACCCAGTGAACAACGGAAACAGTAAAACATGGGAGATATAACCTAATTCACTCACAAAAAAAGGAACAAAGTTTGTTTTCAACCAATATACATAAAACTACTTTATTAATTTATGATGCACAGCTCCTTATTTTTTAGAAAGCAACAAATTGTGTAATTACGTTTTTTAAAGCCTGACTTCAATATTAACAGTGAATTCTGACCAGAAACCTGAATCAAAATAACATTTTTGAGCAGGCCAATGCAGAGCTGAACTACTATTCCTCACTTAAAAAAACGGAACAAGCTCAAAACCATAAAAAAGCTCTATGATCAAAATATATATTTCATCATCTTTCTACATCCATGTTTTCCCTTCTAACTAGATGATCCTTAAGGTCCACTCTAACCTGAGCCATTCTCAATGCTGTCTGTATTTAGCCATTTTTAGTTTGTGCTTCATTCTTGAAAATAAGACACAGGAAAATCACTTTCTCACAAAGTCTCCTTACACAAATTTTAGAGCTGAAGCAGTTACAAGTTTACTCAAGTATCGCTCAAAAATCTGCACTATTCCTTCTCCATCACATTTTATAATACCTATTTATGTTTGAATTTTGAATAACTATCAGAAAACATTCTCATCAAGTCACAAGTTGTTTCTTTCACTGCTGGATACCCAAGGTAAGGGTTCAGTAAAGCAACTGCACAATGAATAATTTCCTGTTGAGGGATAAAGATCACAGTGATAAACGCTAGTCTAAAAGCATATGACTTATTACCCTATGTGGTTAATTACTTTGGAAATATATGACACTGAAAGCAAAACCCAAATGAAACAAGAAACTAGTTAATTAACAGAGCTCAGGCACGACAAGGATCAACTGGGATCTCATATAGCTAATTAGTGTCACACTACAATTCTTTGTATAAAACAGAAATAAAAGAAACTGACAATCAATAATAATCAATAACAGCATTCTTTGAAGCACTCTCAACTACATTATCAGAATCTGAAAAAAAAAGACTAAAATAAATTCTATTTCAAAAACAGTACTTCATACATTCATTAAACTGTCCTATACCTGCAATTTAAAAGCTTGTAATTCTGCTTCAAGTTCATTGATTCTTTCTTCTTTTTTTTGCAGTAGGGCCTGGGTCTCCTGATGAACTACAAAATCTTTTTCAAACTAAGGAAAAAAAAATAAAAAAAAATGTTGATATTGGTCAGTTCCACATACCTTCTTTGGATTCCCACTTCTCCTTTTGGGTTTCTTAACAAAAAAAAATGGTAAAATACACAGAGTCTGCAGACACAAACAAGTCAATTCTTATTCTCACACTTCAGCTTTCTGAGAAACTGTTAACTGCTCAGATAAACCTTTCAGTGGATTTTGGGGAGATTTATAAGTGAAATCTTAAATAGTAGAAAGGCTAAGTTAAGGTAACTATTTTACAACTTTTCTCTATTTCCCAGTCCACAAGAAATAGCGAATTCCCACTTCAACGTAAGTAATAATTGTAATTTGAAGTTAAAAGCTACATCACTTTCAATTACACTATTCATGAAGCTATTAAGTAATTCCCTGTGTCCATGTGATGACCACATAACTTAAAAATTACGTACTTTTCTAGAAAGTTCAGAAGCTCTCTCTTCGCATTCTTCTAATCTTGCTTTATCTACACAAATATCTGGAAAAAATAAGCAAATACACACTTGAAAATATACAGGGAACACTAGATTTTTAACTACATATCCAACTTCATTTTTTTTTTTTTGAGATACAGAAAAAAAAGTATGATATTGTAATCTTTTCCATGCATAATACTTACCTAATAAGTGGCTGAAATTTATATCTAATCTTTTACGATACGTGAAATCTGGGTCTGTTCCACTTCGATGTAACACTATCTGGGAAACGCATTCTTCAATTATTTTGAAATACTGTGGACTAAAGAGAGAGGTAAATTCTTTTACATCATTTTCTTTAACATACACTTAAATCCTGTCTATGAACACAGATGAGGTTGAAAGATTTAAGCTGACTTATTTCTATAGGATAGAGGCAAACCCCAAAAGCCTCAAAGGACAAATATGTCTGGTATTTTATTCCACAAGAACACAAAGCCTGAAAAACCAGTAGACCTAAACATAAAGCGTTCTTCTATTATAAACTCTGCATCTCTTTTCGTATTGAACTACAGAAAGGCAGGACATCTTCCTACTTCGTATCAACAGAGAGAAGCTTCCTTCCTTCAGTGTTATTCCTTCTGCTTTTATTAAAATTACAATTGGTTATAAATCATGTCAGCAGCAGTAAGAGATCTGTTCTGATCCATTATACTTGCAGTACATAAGCTTCAGATCTCAGCAGAAGTAGTATTCTCTCTATATAAAATTGTATCTTAAGCAGAAGGGGAAAAAGAGCATATAGAAGATACAGAAGACATTCTTATTCACATCTGATACTTTTGAAAATGAATTCACAAAGGAATACTTTCAAACTGCATTCAGCACAGAAAAATACTAAAATGTATTTATATTTAAAATTGTAAAAGCACATTAATGATTAAACAACCACCTAATCCATAACTGACATTTAACATAGCATTAAACATACCGTATAAAATAGTCATTTCTTATCAGCAAAAGATGTTGGAGAATAGAAAGAAAGTATCTTTCAGCACTGGTGTCCTTAACTGTATTCCACACCATGTTGTAAACATCATTTACTTCAGTAAAAGAGTTAAGGAGAGTAACAGCAAGGAAGAAACGTTTCATTCAAATATTGACTGATAACTTTTTTAAAACAAAAGCTGTATCAGAAAAATGTCCATTACAGATATTATTTTGTTCATGTTTCTCTTGACGATATCAAAAGGATATTCTAGTTCGGATCTAATATCTTCTAAACGATGAGAGAACTCGATCATGTCTTCTTCCTTATGCTCATTGAACACCTTCAGCTGAATATCTAGTGCTTCATTTTTTATACATTTCAATTGCTGCAAGGAAGAAACAATTGAAAAGCCAGTGAAATTAGCATCACCCTAAGTAAATAAACTGTATCCTTTGTTAATAATTTCTGTAAGACTACATCATTTTAAAGTTTAAAGAACAATAGCACAAAGTTAAGTCAAATATTCAAAAGGTAATCATGGCTTCAACCTGGCTTAACTAGTGGCTGCACTATATTCTGTCGCATGTTCTAAATCAAAGTCCTAAAAGGTTAAGAATTCAGCATAAACTTCAGAGAGCACACTTCACCTTTTCATTCTTATTTTAAGGCTGATTCTCATATCTAACTGCTCAGGCTCCTGCTCAGTAAAATGCCTTTGAGAATAATTTATTACAACATGTTCTCTGATTCCCCCTCAAGCTCAAATAGTCCAGTAATTTAAATAGTAATACAAAGAGAGACTACAAGGCGCTTACTGGCAATATCTCTTTTAATCCACTGCGCATAAATTCATTTCTGATGTGAAGCCTAAAATCCAAATCATCAGGGGATGTAACAAGAGCATTGATGAGCTGCATGCAAGCTACCTATAACAAAGGAAAAATAAAACAATTTTTAGTTTTCAATAATCATCACTGTCAAAACAAGACATAACGAACTACCTAATTAGACACATCTAATTATGTCACATCTGATTATCAATACATTATAATCACATAATTTAGATAATTAAATTTCATATCAGCCATGAGGTATAGATACCAAACACAAGTCATAAATTTCCATAAAAATTGAATATTTTCTCACTCCATTGAATTTTGTCGTTTTATACAAACAGCAAGTTCATTTACCTCAAACACCTTGATAAGCATAATCCTCAATACATAAATAATTCAATGTAAACATACATTTCAATAAACATATATGTATTTAGTGACATAACAGAAACGGTAAAAGCTAACATCCGCGTATGCAGTGGAAATCATATTAGAAGGCAAAACACTGATTTAAACTAAACTGAACCTAAAGAGCAGTATGGTGTTTGTTTTTTTTTCCTTCTCTTTTTAAAATCTTCCCTCTTACAATGTACTGAGCTTCACAGAACACTTGATGGGAACAGTACTTCAGCTCACAAGTCCACAGTCAACTAGGAAGTAGTCTCTCTTCCCAAGAACAAAGATTTACCTGGAGAACCCACAGCAGGAAGCAGCAGGAATTAACTATCCAGATTCACAGTCATTTAGAACAACAATGAATTATCATTGTAATTAATCACAAAGAAGGACCTGCTAGGATAACAACAGCCATTATTTCCTTTTTTAATTTGTTGTTGTTGTTTTCCTTTTACCCTCTTTATTGATCACACATCTTTGCTTGAGTGCACCTGAAATCTGTTATCCATGCATTTCCAGAGATTTAAGTTGCTTTTAAAATCACAAGTCAATTAGGATATTTGGCCTAACACACTATGTAAACAAGTAAAACGGCTTTTGTGGTCAAGGAAAAGATTCTATTGGGAATATACTGTATCAGTCACCTTCAAAGTAAGTGCAAGTCCAAGTAATGAATTTATATAAGGTCACCAATTCCAAGTAATAAATTTACATATGGTACATATTCCAGAAGAACTACAAGGCCAAGCTACTTTGGTACAGACTGTAAGTAATACAAAGGTACTCATGAGCTTTCCAAGAGGAAAGCATTTATACTTCAGAACATATCAAGATTAAATGATGACACAGACTGACACATCATGTCAGACATGATCATCATTCTGTGATTCTGTGATCATTTATCCTACTGCGAGGAATGTAAGTATGAAAGTAGTTGTATATATCACTTTAAATAAACTGTTTTGAGAGTACATGGCAGTCCATGTAAATTAGGCTTACTTGACAGCAGCATTAGAACACATAGATTAACTTTAGTTAACACTGCAGGGGAAGGAAGTAGCTTAGTTATAAGCATAGAGATGTAAAGAGTGTAAGCAATCTGTAAATAGTGGTGACAGCTGTAAACCTGTTGAAAACATCAATTCAAGCAGAGTGTAAGCTCCACCAGGTATCTGGGGACCAAGCATTAGCACATTGTGTCAGACATTCTCCACCCAGTCCTGAAAATTGCACTGTTTGAGTTACTTAGTACAATAACTCTGAACCAGGACTTATGACCATCTATCTCTCCAACCTCCAGAGAGGCATGAGGACAAGGAGGCATGCCATGGCTGGAACTACTATACTAACTTCTGTCATGCAGAAAAAGTACCGTGACAGCACCTACTCTTATATTACTTCATTGTATAACGTACCTTGTATCAATAACAATTTTAAAACAGTAATAGGAGGAGGAAGTAAGCTGCTTTCCTCCTTTCCCTTACTTGAACGAGCAACTTAAAACTAAGTTATCTTCCTTTGAAACTTCTATGAAGCTCAGTACACGCCAATATCTAGATTCACATAATAAAAAACTATTGTTCTTACCATATTGGCATCAGTAGGACACAGCACACTAAATTCAATTATTTTTTAAACTCAACTGTATAAAAAATTTTAAGGTAAACTTCTATATCTTACTCCAGTCTTAGTCAATAATTATTCAAGACAAAAAATCTAAATAAAATAAATCAACTGGGAAAAAAAATCAAAACTTCAGCCAATTGAACATAAAGCTCTATCTAAGCAGGCTAAAGAAGACAGAGTTTGAGGGACAATCTTCAAAAAATATCTACAACGAACAGAGAAAGAAGGAAGTCAACCAGATGATGTGTAGGGTCAATAAAAGATCACAGTAAGAAGGAACACCCAGGGAAAACAAACTTCAGCAACACTTCATCCACGTCCTAGGTGTGTGAAATGAGTTCCCACACTAGAACACAGAGAGACAGGATATCTTTCGCAGGTTCAGGGGTTGGCAGAAGAACTTATAAACAAAGCCAACAACTAAAAGATACAGAAGAGGATTCACCCAAAAGTTAGGAATAAAATCAAATATAAAGTTACTTCAGTACTCACTACTGCATATAAATTCTTACTTAAAAGTACATGGACACACCCAGGAAGATGACAAGAAAAATGCTGATATTTACAGGGATGTTTTGGGGAAGATATGCACAACTACAGCCTGGTAAGCTTGACTTTTCTACTGTGCAAATATATTAAAAGTATAATATATAGAATAGAAAAACAAAATTATTGAATAGCATGACTAAATGCAAAATAAATGAACAATGTGAAAAAAGCGTAACAGCTCTGTAAAGCAAAGACCTTTTTCACAAACTGATGAGACATGTTGGAAAGGCTCATGGAACAGGCAAAACCACTCTGACTGGCCTAAGACTGGACTTGAAGTAAGAAAAAAAAGTTTGTAAAATGTCAAAAAAATAGAAAATTTTAGGATAGAGTTTATTAAACAGCCAAATCCCATAAAACTACAAAATGGTATGACTTGTTTAGAAGTTTCATTAAAAAAAGTCCTTAAAGCTCAAAAATTATTTGAGCTGTATTAAGATTTGATGAAGTAATGTTTCCTTGCTGCTTTTTTCCTTGCTGTAAGTCTGCCTCTATTTTATGAAAGCAAAATGTGTAATATAAAAAGTTTACAAAGTAATAACACAATAAAAACACTTATAAGGTGTTAAACTGCAAGGCAATAAAGACTTTCTCCCTTTCTATGCCCTTACTCCACATTCTTCCCAGAGAGTGCATCTGAACCATCACCTAATGAGTAGCAATAAAAAAAATACACATAAAGAGGAATATACCAACAGTCTGTTTTCTTTCAGACAGAATATACTTATACTACATTTCTAGCAGTCATTTTTAAAAGAACTCAGTTAAATAGGAAGATGAGTAACGGGGCTGCAACTTTGGCCATTCTGTCTTAACAAAATATGTTTCCTTGAGAAAGATCTTTCAGATTTGGGGCTGCTTCATTAAAATTATAAATAAGAAATAATCCCCAGTTATTCTTCTTTGAACAACCAACTTGAAAAGTGGCTAAATTGATAACAGTTTGGGGCTTAAACTGTCACAGTAGATCCTGTCATCTTTGCAGTGCTTGTCAGAACTATTCTGAAATCTTCAAGTAATTGTCTTAACATTACCCAATTCCGGAGAAATTAAGACTCTACTCTTGCGCAATCAAGTTTTTTTTTTGAAACTGAATAAGCTCTTCACAGCCAATATTTGTCTGTCATGACCTTTAAAATCTTGCTTAGAACATGTGTTGCAGCCTGGTAGCCCACACATTTTTACTAGTAACAGGCTACAAGCTTTGTATTAAGCTAAGAATACATGCCTCCAGACTTGTCAGGATTTACTGAGACTTTTCTTGGCCTCCCTTGATCTTTGTTTTGGCTTATTTATCTGCAATAGGAGTAGGCAAATATCAGAATGACTACTACCCCACTTGTTTGGGATTTGACTTGTACAAGTTCGTGCACACAGTTCATATCCACAGTTTACTGTTGCATATATTTCTATTACTAGCAGGTAGATATATGACCCTAAATGAAGTGCAGCGCAGAGGAGCAGAGGCATGGGGTAAGAGCAGACACATGTTTATCTGACAATAATTTGATTAGTCCATTAATACTTTATTTAGATTAATGGTAAATCCCTGGCTTTTAATGGAATCTGTGTTCCCTATGCCCATACACAGCACAAATTGCAGTAAAACAACTTGGAGGATCTGACCAGACTCATCTGTAACTTGGATGCTACAAATGGCAGAGAATAACAGTTGAAATGTACTGCAACAATTCCTTATAAAATATATTCTCTTATTCTCTAAGTATGGGCTATATTCTTTATTCTTAAACTTTTTTGTATTTGTTTTAGTATAGGTCCACTTTACAAATCCATCCACATCCCCTGTCAGTATTCATATTTTCCCTCAGTAGCCTTTTTTTTTTACTGCCCCTAACTTTAAGTTGAATTAGATTATTAAATTGAAATCTGTTACACCATCATAATTTTGTAGTGCTTTATCTCTCTGGAAAAAAAACATTCATTCAATTTTGTTTTTTTTTGATTCAATTAGCTCTTCCATTCAAAACTAGTAATTCAGTATCTCTGGCTGTATGACCGGTATTACTAGTTGTGACTCTACAAACATGTACATGATAACAGAGAGTCAGTTATAATGTACAATACTGCACATTTGCGTTTATATTTCGATAAAACAGAAACTTCATGGTGTTTGATTACAACAGAATTGAAATCTTTGACATTGTTATCAGTAGTTTAAAATAGTATATTTACAATACTAACATGAAAAAATTTAATAAAATGGATGGACATGTAAGCAACAAATTAGCTTTTATTTAATTTGATTTAAACTATCAAGGAAGAGACAATCAAGAAAGTAGATTAGAGTGTAAATCCAGACCAAGCTACTTTAATCTTTGATGTAGCAATGCAATTTAAATGAAACGATGTCTACAGATGCAATTGCTGCTAAAATACTTTTTTTCTTTTAAGTCCCAAATGAACAAGGTACTTGTACACACATGCTCTTCAAATAGAAAACAGACAAGAAACCACAGTGAAAAGCAAGATACCTATCAGTAAAAAGTATCACTGTTCTAGTATTTGAGTCAAATTTGATGAAATGGGAATTCAACTTCAGTTTGTAACTAGAACATAAGTTAGTTTTCCTGGAATAAACAAGGCAAAGACCTAGTGGATTGTGTTAGCAAACTATTCCCATAGGAATACAAAGACAAAGCAACAGCGAAAGTTCCAAACAGAATTCTGCAAAAGCAGAATGAGAAGCGGTTATACAAGAGGAAGCAAGTAAGCAATGCCTTATTTAAAATCTACCTTTGAGTAATTTGCTTCATGAAACTTTAAAAAGAAGAAAAAAAAAAGAGAACAACGGCAAGAGCCTATTAGTATATCACAAATGTTTATAACATGTTTCAAATGAAACTACCATTTAATGGCAGCTACAAAGAAGACAGAGGCTTTCTCTTCACATGTGAAGAGAACAAGGGGCAACAGGTACAATTTGTACTGGGAGAGGTTTCACTTTGATATAGAAAAAATTTTTTTAGAGAGATCAGTCAATCACAGGAAGCCTCCCCAGGGATGTGGTGTAGTCTCCATCACTGGATGTTTTCAAGAAGTGACTGGACAAGGTGCTAGATAACCTCACTTAGGCTCCGATTTCCACAAAACGTTGGACCAAATGATCTTTGGAGGTTCCTTCCAAGCTGGGCTATTCTCTGATCCTATGATTAGTATGCAATACTTAAATTATTGTGATAACACATGATAACAAGAATGTGAAATTTGTTCACTCATACCAACGTAGAATACAAGAAGATCAATAATAACAATGCAGTAAGGAAAAAAAATATTTTAAATCTGTCAAAAAGAGGAAAAAAATAAACTTGTGAACATTTTAGTAACACAGCTGTTGGGAAAGTTAGATTTTGGGGGCACATACCAAAAACATGATAAAAATATCCTTCTTATGCATTGAAGATTCAAGAACAAAAACTTTTTTTCTAAAGTTTGCAGTTGGAATAAAATATATTAATATTACTCTATGTTTAAAGGTATGTCAATAAAAATGCAGCAAACCTGGTACAATTATTGTCTGCGTAAGGCTGTGGTAGTTTTACCATGCCAGGCAGCTGAACACCACTACTGCTCTCTCATGCCCCCTCCTCAGATGAGGGGAAAAAGTAAAGGAAAGAACAACTCACAGGTTGAGATAAGGATAATTTAATTAAAGGGAAAAAAAAATATTAAGGAAATATTATTATTAATTAAACAATTCAACTAAAGGGAAAAAAGGGAAAGGGGAAGAGGGAGGGGGAAAGGGAATAACAAAACAAAACATGCAAAGGCTATGTGGAAGTGCAGAGGAAAGAAATCAGTCTCTACTTCCCACAAATGACCAATGCTTGACCACGTCCTTGAAGCAGGACCTCAAACACGTAGCCGGTGTTCGGGAGGAGGACAGACGTTTTCGCAACAAGAGCCCACCCCTCCCCTCTTCTTCCTTTTTCCACCTTTTACTGCAGAGTGTGACATCATATGGTATGGAATATCCCTTTGGCTGGTTTAGGTCAGCCGCCCTGGTGATGTTTCTTTCTCACTTTTTTGCCCACCCCCTAGGAGGGTTAGAGAAAGTCCTGATGCTGTGCCAGCACTGCTCAGCAGCAGACACAACACTGGTGTGATACCACTGCTGTTCTAGCTACAAGTGCAGAGCGCAGCCCTGTATGGGCTGCTGCAGGGAAAGTTAACATCCCAGCCAGACCCAGTACAAAGGCACAAGAAGAAACTCAAGAAACAGAATTGTTACGAGTTTTCCAACACAATACAGCTCAAACTTCAGATGCTTACATTTAGATGCCTATATGTAGACAGATACCGCATGCAGCTAGCTGTGTGCTTTGCTAAACTCCCATTCTTATTAATCAGTTGCCTACTGGATTTTATAAGCAGTTCAAATCTTCTTTACAATACCCATGGAGTGACTGGGGCATTCTAGGATCCATTGCCTGTATGGACTGGGGACCCACTTCATCAACTTAAACATAAATACATAGTACAGCTAATACCATTATAGCTGCTTCAGTGCATCCTATTGGGCTTCCAAATTCCAGTCCAGAAGAGTGAGAAGGAAGCATGAGAAGAAACCTCTTGAAGGAAATGCGTTGTATCTGCAAGTACTGTACACATTTGCTTAATATACAAAGGCATCTGAAAGGATGTGTGAGAAACTAAATTGCACTTCAGATTTCCCGTGGATACATGACAATTCGAACCTCTAGCTCACATGCTTGATGGGTTGGGTTAACTTGCAAACTTCATACTACTTCCTTAAGAGGAAGAAAATCTCATCTACAAAAATGCCCCAGAATAATATGTAAAACCTGCCATTTTTTTTTAAATAAAAAAATTAAGTACATACCTTTTCTTTAGAAATATTAATCGTTTTTCATTTTAAAGCAGTACTAAAGCTGTTTAACAATATGTTTTAAAAATTCTGAAGATTCACATCCAAACTGATATCTATAATTGTTAAATTATAGGAAGCACCATTGACTTCAGATCTAACAATAATCAAACAATAAGTTTGCTCCCATTGCCTAATACATTCACTGCCTATTTGCAGAGTCTATCAGAAGGGTCTGTAAACGGGGCCTTTCAGGTTCCCCTGTCCAACCTCTAATGCTGCAAATAAAGGGTCAAACCAAAGAGAAAACAGGGTCCAAATAGTTGAAAAAACTTCTTCAGGGAGAAAAGGAAGCTACAGACAAGTAATTCTTTTCTTCAAGCATTTGTCTCTACGTATACAATTCTAAGCAGTATCCACTCATAATTACTTGTCTTCAATGTTCCTAATTAAGCAAAAATTGAAGAACAGTTATCCCAAATGCAACATCATTCTTTGACAATTCTCAAAGTATAAAACACTTATTGAAAATGCTGTGATGCTCCAGTTGACAGCTCTATAAGTGTCAACTATTGGTACACAGAAGAATCAGTCATTACTTGCACTCCAGAGGAGTGGGCCCAAACTGACAATTCAACAGTATTCTTTTACACTCTATTACCTTGAATGAAGCTGACAGTCTTTTGAATTTTCAGTCATGGGCAAAAAGAAGCAAGGCCATGTCCATATCAAAAAGGCAACTCATCTTCAATAATGAAGAGGTATTCCTGCTGAGGTAGCATGAGGTTTAGTGAAGACAGGTCAATTAGCTTCCTCAGAAGTCATCGTGACCAAAATATTCTGGGCAAATGATCTACACCTAAAACCAATTCATCAGAAGTTGTAGATTCTGCAGACGGAGGTATTTTGTCAGTCCAGCCTTGAGAAGATGCCTGAAAAAGTCTAATTATTTTTTGCTCTAACACTGAAAGACATACAGTAATACACAGCTCTCTGGTGCAGTTTCTAAAATTTTGCTGTGTTGCTAAGGACTGTAATTTCTATGTTATTTCCTGAGGGGCAGCTCTAAACCAAACAGTATTTTCATCCTGAGAGTATCTTTTTTTTACAACAGGCATGCAGTTAAGGCATATGGAGGCACTTCCTTGAGGGAAAAGCTTAGAGCAAACCTTTCAGTTCACCTGTCCGTGTGGTTAGATGCTTCTTTCCCTACTTCATCCCTTAAGAACTGCAGCTGAATATAGTCTACCATGTTAATTTTCAAGGGACTTTCAGGTCTGAAAGTATATTCCATCTGGAATGCTTTAAACTCCCTGCTGCCACATGGTGGGCAGGTACAATACTTGGCTTTGCACATTTATCTACAAGATGGACATACGCTGATAGGAAGATAGGTGGACAGACAATATTTTTGGTAGGGAAGAACTTTGCATGGATTATGATAGAGTTCACCTGGAATGGCAAAATTTTGAATGTTTTCTACATGAGAAACTAGACCAATGAGATGAGATATATTCTGCTAAGTGAAAAGTTACAACTTGAAATTTTAATCCTGATTTTCCTGATTCTAAACAGTAGTGTCTATCAAGTTACAGAATGCATTTTCTGAGGATTACACAGTCAGTAGATCAAACTTCTATTCTTCCCAACTGAACACAGGGCAGAATATACCTGGTGATTTTCTAGTGGAAAATGTTAGCTGTATCTCAGTAGCTCAGGGAAGCTTTTCCTCACATAGACAAGATTATCATTTCTAAATAGGTGGCTAAGTATCATCTTATGTCACATCTTGAGAATAAGAAACCTGCAGCAAGATTTCCTACTTCACTTTTCTCACTCTTACTGAAAGTTGTAGAAAAGACTAGTGATAATGAAGATTTAGTTAAATTTTATTTGCCAGTATTAAACCAGATATAGATTTAGTTTTGTTATAGACCCTAATGATGTTCATCAATTATTTCCCCTTGCTAATGAGAAAATGTTTTTAGCAATGACTTTGAGATGTATTGTCTGTACAATTGTACCTTTGCACATCTACACGAATCTTAAACAAACGTTATCAGTCTTTGCATTTAGACAAGGTAAGCTTTGCTCCTATTAGATACTCAGTTATGGAAAGTATCTCATTAGCACTGAATGGCCAAGAATCAGCAAGTGAGTCAGCTAACTAAAATACCGCAGGCCATATGATCCCACATTCTTATATTAGATGAAAAAGAAAGATGAAATGTTATTATCTGACAACCTATAAGTACTGAGAGTAATGTTACTGATGAGAACTTCGACGTGAAAACGCTTCTTTTAGAATAGGCATAAAGCATCTGCAAGTTTCCACAGGAATAAGCAAGGCTCATTTTTCAGGAACTTATTGGAAAAGGAAGAATAGTAACTTTGTCATACTTCTTGCACTTTGTACCTCTTCTCAAATCTAACTGAGAAATAATAAGATCGCATCTGCCACTAGAACTGAAAAGAACAGCTTTTTTCCATTAGTTACACTGCCTGCCCAAGGAACAGTGATGGAAGATAATGATCAGAGAGTGGAAGCATTCATCTGATTCTACAAGAAGACCGAGGAAGAACTGGGCAACTCATATTTTTTTGGTTGCTATTGTGGTCTTAAATACATCAAAATGGGTTGTGACAGAAGAACAGTATTTCCTATATCCATGACTTCAACAGCTAAAGTATTTAGACTTCTTCAGTTGCTGCCACAAATACATAAGGTACCAGGTTGCTTTGGATGCATTTTCTTGAGCACAGGCATAAGATATTAAACTACCTTTACTTTAACAAAACCATAAACTCAGTATTATTCTTAACTGTAGCAATATTCTCAAACTAGGATCACCAATCTTGTCTTGAACCAAAAATATTTAAGTACTCTTTCCATAATTTTGGATGATCTTTACAAAAGTTCAGAATTAGTATAGCCTTTGCTTTCAGCAAATAAAAAAGTAAATACAGAGAGCTTTCACTAAAATGCAAAAATTATCATACTAAGGCTTGTTATATATTCAGCCTTCAAGTAACAGAAATGTTAGTCAATTCAAAATTGAAAAGGTCAGTTGTTAGTGTCAAACTGAACTGCCACAAAGCAGACTACATATATCATGTAGATAATCACGGCAAGTATGCCAACTAACTGACAACCGTAAACTTCTGTCTCATTAAAAAACTGTCAAATTAACCACCAGGTCAATGTCATTGTTAAAAAAGTTTACAACTTGTTCACATGAGGAGCCTTGATTTTTCTGGTCTTCAACAACAACAAATCTAGCCACCATTCATGAAGTCCGAAAAAGAAAAAAGCTTTTTAGAATTTAAGTGTTCAAATGCGAGTTTAAATAAAATGTGAACTTTCATCAGAAATTTCCATGTCCACAAAAGGTACACTGAATGAAACAGTGAAATCTTACCTATTTTCAGGAACCTTAGAGTAACACTCCAGTAAATCCAAATTAATGTATTTAACATAAGTATTGCAGTTGTAACATTTAGAGTAAATTCTCAGTTTCTCACAGCAAATGGAGGTACAGCACAAGCACAAGAAGCTATAACTAGTAGAAAAGTACTTGTTTAACATCTGAAGAGCAGTCCTAAAAAAATAAGCGTTACTACACAGTAAAATCAGTTGAAGTTTTCTGCACAAATTCAGTTATCTCATCAGCAGTATCTTACCAACGGTAAGCATCACAGGAAAAAGTCCCTTGGGGACCCAGGAGTAGGACTCAACGATCCTTGTGGGTCCCTTCCAACTTGGGATATTCTGTGATCCTAAATAAGCATGAATGCACTAATATTTATAAAAAAGATCTAACTACTTAGAGATAACAGCTATTACTGTTTCTCAAAAGGGTTGCTTACCAACAACTGTTAACAAGACAACTGTAATTTCTGAAACCTAAAATGTTAATCTAAAATAGCAACTATCAGCTCATCTTTAGTTCATGCTGCAAGACGTGTTTATAGGTTTATAGAGGCCTTTATGAATGTATTTATTTTTTTAAATGTAGAAGTAGGGTAAAGTGTGAAGTACATAGGATTAATTTACTTTATTTGAAGCAGCAGGTAAATTAAGGCTCTGCTTGTAAGGTAGTTTTCATGCTCTTTTTGAACAATATAGAAAAGTGAGTAATAGTTCTTTTCTTCCTTATTAAATCTACACACGTGAATATATGCAACTCTGCAAAGCAAGAATCACATTTGGAAACCTAGCACTCAAATCAAAATGCTGTTATTTCATGACTGAACCCCTGCAAAGCTCAAAGAATGGTCAGAGAAATACTATATGCTATTAAATTTTAGGCATCTCATGTTGTGATTCACCTTCTGGAAGCTCTCAAACTGTTATATGCTCTGTAGAAAATACAGGCTCTTACATTTTCTGAAGTTAGATATAATCCCCTGCAATAGGAAAATATCATTTTCCATGATCTAAAGCATTTCTCCCCACTAGATCAACGTATTTTAAAACTTTTACTGATATTCACATTCATGTCAAAAAAAGAAGAAAGCTGCTCAATTCATAAAAAGAGAAACTGAACTACCAGTATTCAACATTAAAACTAATTTCTGTGTTGTTGATGTGTTGTTGATTTTGGTGTTTTTTTAAAAAAAAATCTTTTACTAATTACATTTTTGATTAATTTTTTCTTCGTATATACTATGACATATGCATTTCTTCCATATTTATTATAATAACACAATACCAATATGAGTAATAGAAAATGATCAAATTCTTAATTTTTTCGTGTTGATCAAATACAAGGTATTTTTTTTACTTATATCTCAACCCAATATCAAAGTTCGCAAGCAAGTCAAGAAGGAAAAACCAAAGGAAAAAAAAAAAAAAAACAAAAAACAGGTGCATGGAGACAAATGTTATGTTGTCCTGAAACTGACATGCCCAAGCTTGCACTTGCACTTCTGGACCAAATACCTACTGCCTACTATCTGCAGGATGCTAAAATATGGAGCAAAAATCATACTCAATAGGAACTTATTAACTGAACATCATTCACCTTGAAGTTTAGATGAAACAGAGATTCCAGAGGAAAAGAGAAATATGTAAGATCATATATGTAAAATTAATATTGAAGAACCGCAAAGATACTTGCAAAAATACCAAAGGTAGACACCCAATACTACATGAACCCAGTGTTCAGTCTGGTAAATGCAGACTCAAGAGCCTTGAAATATTGGAAGGAAACTTGTTTTACAGTGTATAATTTCCTTCTGCAGCCCTACTAAAACTGGGGCTTTAAGCTCCCTCCTCTTTCTCCTGTTTTTGCTTTTTTCTCTTCTTGCTTTTTTTATTATAATATTTATCTAAGTGTTAGCTGATATCAACAGAAATGAGATATTATTTTTGCATTTGAATGCATGACTCATGCTTTATTTTAAAAGACATTATAAGTTTACTTCCTAAAGTCTGTAAGATCTCAGTAAACATAAGTCAAATTAACCTGCAACACACCAACATTTCTCAAAACTGAATCTTCCCATGATGCATTTTAAAAGATTTTATTTTTTAAAACATTACAAAATTTGACCCTCATTTGAAACCATATCTCTCCTCCTTCCCCCGCCCCAAAACAGGAAAATATGTAAATTTATTTTTGCTTATTGCAAAGACTATTTGTGCAAAAAGATTTCTTACTTGCAGCTGAACTGAGTTATCCTGAAGCCCTTCCACAATAGGAGAGAATCTACCAACATTCTTTTCCTCTGCTGCTGCTGTTATAGCTTCCAAAATTTTTTCAAGGCTATAAGAAAATAAAAGCATTTCACTTAGAAGAGGTTGTATAACCTTCTTGTTCATTTGTTATCTGAAGATAGATCATGCTGCCAAAAAATTCACCTGTTTCAGTATCTCAAGTACAAATGTAGGAGTTTTAAGCATTATTTGTTTCCTTTAGAGACTTTTGTAAGTGAAGAATGACTTACTGGATTACATTGGTTAAGATACCTGAAAAGTAATGCTAAAAATCTTCCAGAAAAAAATGGCTGCATAACTGCTTTCCATCGAACCAGTTCATTCACATGACAGAAAGTCTTTTTGACCACATGACGATAATAAAAATTACAGATAAAGGTATTTTCAACAATGACAGCAATAGTACAGATATTACTTTCAAACATAAGTTGAAAAATTCAGCATTTCATTTAGGTGCAATTATAATTTTGGATATCCTAAAATTACTTTACTATTTCTGGATAAACACAGTACTTACATGCTTTCTTCTCCAACAATGCACATTGCAGAAAGGAGTTTAACTATATCAGTCATCATACTAGTTTGCTTGGGATCAATTGCTTTGATCAGCAACAAAAGGCTCCTCTCTTCTCCCAGAATTCTTTCCAATCCATACTAAACAACAGAAAAATGGTTGTAAGAAGAGTTGGAGGGAAACCAAGTGACAATACTGAATACCTCGAGTAAGTATTTCAAATGACATTTAAACCCTTCAAGTAATTAAAAAAATAAATGAGGAAAAGGTACAAAACAGGTCACTCATTCTGTAATAAAAACAAACATCAGCATCGTAAGTTTACACTATTATCAGAGTATATTTCTGTAGAGGAGAAGTAGCAGAATGATCTTCAAGCCACAGCTGCCAAATATATTGCTTCTCCAAACTGCACAGGCTTATATATATTGATTGTTTACATCATCTGATTGAACAGCAGTAATTCAAATTTCCAGATTAATGAAATCCCATACCTTATTGTTCATGAAAGCTCTCAAACATTGTATAACCTTATGCTGACTCCTCTTCACAACTTTGTCCTGGCTGAATATATTAAAAAAAAAAAATTGTAATTAAATGCTGATTATGTATTAAGAAAAGCTGATAATTTTATAGAAAGACATCCTTACTGTTTTGTCTCAACCAGTCTTTCCAAAACATCCAACAGCAGCCCCAGACCTTCTCGGCCAAAGTTTTCAACCCAGCTACAGGGAAAGACGGACATTAATATGATTAATACTTCAAAGACTAATTACAGTAAATGAAAATTTTCAGAATAAACAAAAGCAGTATAACTGGATCATTTTAAGATCAACTCTATACTGAACTGAGGATCAAGATACATTGTATTCACTCATCGACCCAATTACATTAAAAAAATAAAAATGACAGTATTCATTATTTTTTTTAATTTTATTTTAAAATGAATAGTTATACTTTCTCTGGTAGAGAATTGTAATTAGTAAATATCTTGCAAAAGAAGAGAAGAAAAACAACAATTTCTATGACCCAGTGTTCTAAGACCTCCCAGAAAAGTTAGAATATAACCAGACAAGGCAGAGAAGGAAGTACATTGCAGAAATGGCTGCCTGAGATATTAATCTATACGAATACTTCCAAGAGAACACTACAACAACTGGAAATTTGTTCTTGCCAAAGCTATCTTTGGTGGGGTTAAACCTGGGCAAGTTGTTTCTACACCTGACAACTGCTTCACAGTCCTGTTTACTATTGATCAAAACCTCTCTTCTCTGTAGAGAAGTACTTCTATGAAGTCCTTCTCCTCAGTGGCTGACGGCAGTACTGCAACCATCCCTTTGACAGTAGCTGTTGATCTTGCTGCAGCAATAATGTTTGATCAATTGCCTAACCTTACGTTTCATGGACAACACTATCATTTATCGTCATAGCAGCAGGCATATTCTGTTCTTTACACTTCATTGTCATTTAAGGGAAGGTGATACTTGAAGACTCATCTCTTTCCATAATTGGCAGGAAATACTTCCTGACATATTTTGTCAACTTTCCATACTACTGCCATAAGGCAAGTCCTTGGATCTCTTATTACTGTATTTGGCCAACAAGACAACGTTATTTCATAATGGATCTCTCCTGCATACTCTTTCTCTTACCACTTTTAAATTACCATACTACTTTTAACCATTAACTGGTTAGAAAACCATCTCTATCTAGAATATATATAGCTAGCATGACACAAATGCAATACTTTTCACCATCCTCATCAACAAAACACATATTCCGTTGGGGGTGTCGTAACAATAGTTTCTCTGAATTTTTTACATTATTACTTTTAAACAGTTTAAGCTAAGGAAATCCCTTGTCATGTACTAAAAAAAAATAAAATGTAAAAAGGGAGCAACCCATGTTCAATGTCAGAAGTTCAACATCGTAAAGAGGTTGATCAGAATTAGTCAAAAAATTATCATGTTCACTTTACTTGCAGTATAGCCTCTCCATTGTTTTATTTGTTTTGTCTATTTAAACACACCGCATAAAAATATTTATTATTGGGTAAAATTTAAGTATTATTATAGTAATTAATTATTATAATATCACTTTTTAGTAGTAATGACAATAATGAAATACTTCTATAATAGTGGGATCTTAGCAATAACAAATAACAAGCCATTCTGTCGGAAATAGCGAAGGTAGATGCAGCAGCTCTTTTGAAATACCAAGTATTTCCAATCCCACCACAGGAAGGGATCAAAATGTTTTTTGCATCTGCGAGACAGAGAACTGTAATGGACTTAAAATTGTAGATAGAACCAGATGAGATGCTTTTATATGTTCTTCATATAAACCTAAATGAAAACCTATGAAAATAGGTTTTCTCCTTCCCAGATTGGTGTTTTGTTCTAAACACACTTGATGGCAAACAACCATCAAATATTTTGAGTATAACTGGCCATATCTGATCTAAAGATGATCCTCCTAGCTGTTTCTGAGCACATTTTGTATTAGAACTGTGAGCAGCCACTTTGTCATATGTACAGTGGTTGAGAACACTAAGAATGATTTAGTGCATAAGATACTGCTGCATTATTATTGTCCTTTCCTCTGCTTCCACAACAGCAGAACAAAGATTACTTGCACCATCCACAGCCAACACAGCTTTTTGTTAGTCTGACAAAATAACAAGCTATCAGTGCCCCATTCTCAAATTATTTAAGAAAAGTTCTCTTAATGAAAATATCCAAATTTGTTGCAACTGTTAATCAAAAGGAAAAGCAACAATTGTAGATAACTAGTTATCTGTACTACGATGTTATTTGTAATACTATTTAGCTGTGGTACAGCTAGATCTCCAAATTACTTTTTACCAACTGTGTTGGGACCCATGAGGTAATAACATCCTATTTATTTACCTGAAGAACAGTGATCAAGATCAGTGGATACATTTTGATCTTTAGGCTTTCTGTTTTTAGTGATGGGAAACAAACACTAATTTTGCACTAAGCCATAGATTTCAATATCTTTTTTTCAAAGTACCAGGATCAAACTATTCAACAATATCATTTGATTCTGATTTTCTCTGTGAGCTAAAAACATGCTTTCCAAAAACAATTAATTGAAAACAATGTTGTGGAACCTGATCTTTCATTATCAACTGGAATATCAAGAAGAGTTGAATTGATTAAAATAAAATATTTTGAAGATTTTTTTGGAGGATTTTTTTGATTTTTTTTTTAGAGATTTTTCTTGGAGGATTTTTTTTTAAGTATACATTGTCAAAAAGATTACAGCCCAGAAATGTGAATATCTGCACCCAATAAACATCAACGTTAATGAGGTTACTCATTATGTTCTAATGTTACTCATTAGAAAGATGTGGGTATGTGCTTTAAAAATGTTGAGCCTGCAAGTGTTTATTATGGAGAATAGTGCACTGCCATTACATTTCTGCTGTATTTTAAGAAAGTCCTGATGAACAGCTTTTTGTTAGTGTTTTTTGTTTTTCCTAAGACTATTTAAAATGCTCTATTTAAGCCTAGTGAGGTCTTTCTTAACAGTCTTTTTTGCCACCAGTCAATACATCAGAAGACTGTTTCAGAACCCATATGTTCTTGTGGTTGGGATCCTTTATTTGATTTGTAGATTAAAATGGGTTCATGGACAAGCAGTATACATTTTTTTTGCAACACTGATGCCTACTGCTGTTTTTACAAGCCACTGTCAATCTCCTTCCAAATCAGACCTATTCTTAGGCCATATATCCATTAAATTCCTAATGAGTTCTCCTCCAATACAAGCATTGTATGTTCTTTCATATAGGAGGAGTAACTTGTCTCTTGGTGTGTGAGAAAAAGGCAGCAAAGGGGATGACACTCAAAAAAAATGAAATGAACCAGTCGTATCACGAACAGAGAGAAAAGATTGCTCTAAACTTAAGAGCACGTATTTCTTACGATTTGCATTTCTATTCCAGACACATGATTTCTGCAGTTAACAACCAAAGTTTTCTTTGTTAAATCAACACAAGTGTAAGAGATGCCCTAAGCTGTTGTTTGCTTTGAAATAAGGAAGGGAATGAAACACTATATCAAAAAGTAGTTTCACATTCATGGAAGAAGTGCAGTATCTACTGTAAAACCATCTGTCAGAAGCACTCAGGTTGATTCAAAGCATATTTCTTGCATATGGACCATTATATATTCTAAACAAGTCAACCCAATCCAAAATCAAATGAATAGAAGGAAAGAAGCAAGTGCCCATAGAGGACGACACATCAACAACTCTGCCAAGCGAGCTGCAGAAAGAAGAAAATTGTCTAATCCTCTTAATCATATACCATCATAAGCATCCCCAGAAGTTCATTTGTATTATTTTGCACTAAAACAAAAACACTACACAAAATCATTTGTTCCAACAGTGGCTTAAATAGATGATCTACAGCAAAAAGCTATAAATTTGAGTAAAATTCAGTAAAATACGGAGTATAAAAGAATAGAATAAAATAGTATAAATGTGTGTGCATATGATACATATATCTCTGTGTGTATTATATATAAAATGTGTGTGTATATGTATGCATGAACCTATGTTTTCTAGCTAAAAATCTTACACAAAGGTGCTTATCTCTCATTATTGATCACCCTGACAAAGTAAATTATGAGATTAAAGAATTGATAACATTCCAAAAATAAAAATGAAGAAAATTTTCTACTATTTAGCACAAGAAAACAGTGATCTGCTGTGATCTGTACTTGTTTTACATTCTCTTAGATTTATTTTGTACAGATCAGTGACATCTACTTAAAAACAGACCTGCAGAAGATACATAATCAATGCAGAAAAATAAAAAAGATACAATTATTCATTAATACATACACATTCATTAACTGGAAAACCTTGAAACATGCACATCTACAGAGCCATTAATTTTAATCCATGAAGAAATAAAAACATGATCAATCTTTGCAAAATTTGTTAATGATGGTCAAATTCTGTATTACCTGACAGGATTACTAGTCAAGGACACACGAAGTGATTCTAAGCAAGTGACTAGTCTTTCATCTGTTGACCCAGATTTTAATTCCTGCATAAACTCTTGGGGTGAAATCTTCCGACGGTTCTTGAGACTTCCCTGAAACACAGAAAATGCATTCATTTTTTATTTGGTACACTTGAATAGATTACTAATAGCTAACCTTTGGTTTCACTCCTTAAAATAATAGGAAAAATATTTTAGCCCTAAGTCAGTATTTGTTGTCCATCTACTATGTATGCTGAATGCTGAGTACATTTTTGCCGATTTATGTTCAAGTTTATGACCCGTAGTCAAAAGCAGCAGGCAACAAATGTATGCATCATGAGTACTTGGTGAAATACAGTTCTTGTAATGCATGGATTCTGTTTATGCATTGCAAACATGTTAATTTTCAATTCTCAACAGAAGAAAAAAAGATTCTGAGTTGATCACAGGGTCCAGACAGGTCACTGCATCCGTATACGAATATAGATGGAAGAACTATAGCACTAGAAGAGTATTTGGGATATTACTGTGGTAACTTGAGGAAAAAAAAAAATAACTTCAATAAACACTGAAGTTCTAAACATATATCCCTGCTCTCCACTATTTGCATTTGCCATCTGTACAAATGCAGTGCAATACAAATATGACTTGATGCTGTAACATAATGACTTTAAGATGATAATTTACTCCACGTCTGGGTTTCAATTTTGCCTTGCTTTTTGGGTTTTGGTCCTTTTTGGTGGGTGGGGAGGCAAATGGAAACATGGAGAGCTAGCAGATAGAAAACAAAATGCAATGGCAAGTTACTGCAGCACTACAGAAGTAGTTTAGCTTTGTGAAAGCCAAATATAAGCAATGCAGGTTGAAAGACTGACTGATTCATCATTGCATCTGTGGTGTCAAATGTTGCTTAAAGTAAGTTCAAGATATTAATGACTTGTCTGGAGGATATAGAATATCCAACGTTTCAAAGAAAACAGCAGTTATACTGAACCAATAAAGCCCTACAATTTGCAATTAAAACTGCAAATCTAAGAGGCATTGACCCTATTCTTAAGGGCATTCCCTCCTCTCCTCCCATCTTTTTTTTTTTCTAAATTAGCAGCAAAGACAAAATTTGTAGACACTGGAAAATAAGTTTACTCCACATAATTCCTACATATGACATAGATACATTTCTTAGAAAAAAATAACTAAATTTAAAAAAAAAAAAAACCATCAAAAACAACAAATAAAAAACAGTACACAACCTATATTTGGGTAGATCCATTCTGATCTGCTGGAAAGACTCCTTTTTCTGGGAGTAGAAGAACATTTCTGTGTGAAATATGCACTATTCTGTGATATGGCATTAAAGACAGTTACTTGATAATACTTGATTATATAATAAATCTGACTTGGCTTAAATCAGAAAATGAAGAGAATTATTGCAGTGCAATAGTAACTTGAAATTATCCACCATAAAAGATGAGACGGTCTCATTATGTCATACAGAGCCTTGTATAGAAGATATTTTCTTATTTTGGTAGATCCTCAGGAAGTGCTGAAAGCTATCATTTCCTGCTCCTGGAAGAAAAACATCATGAAAAAGTTTCTTGAAGAGGTGAAATCAAAAATTGGTGCTGTACTCATGTACTGCTGTGCTGACATTCAGAAGGATTTCAACATGCAGGAGAAATCGGCAGAGGGATCTCATGGAGTTCCACAGCAGGAAATGTACCTGAGGAATAACAGTGCCCGAGAGGTTCTGGTGGATAACTAGCAGACCACAGGGGAAGAGCGTCACTCTTCTAGGTCTCCCTAGAGACCTTTTCTAGGTCCTGGGAGGTCATCCTTCTCCCCTGTTCAGCATTGGTGAGACGCATCTGGAACACTATGTCCAGTTCTGGGGCCATCAGTACAAGACAGACTGGGATGTACTGGAGTGACTCCAGCAAAGGGTCATGAAGATAGTAAGGGGACAGGATCCTCTTAAGTATGAGAAGAGACTGAGAGAGCTGGAATTGTTTAGCCCCCAAAACAGAAGGCTATGGGTTATATTATGAATATGTATTAATATTATGAAGTTTTTGACCCAAGGGAGTAAAGCAGGAAACCTGCCAAGGGTGCCCAGTGAAAGGACAGAAGGCACAAACTGGAATACAGAAAACTGTAGAGACATACAGACCTTTTTTTTTTTTTTTTTTTTTTTTTTATATATACTGTGAAGGTGGTCAAGCACTGAATAGGTTGCCCTGGCAAACTGTACAGTCTCCACTCTTAGAAAGAGTAAAAAATGAACTATACAAGGGGTTGGACAAGACGAACTCTAGAGGTCTCTTCATCATTCTATTCTGTTTCTGTGATAATGGAACATTGGAGGCTATACTACTCTGCTCCAATTATATTTCCTCAGACTTATAAGAATTGATGTTCCCAATACCAAAAAAAAAAACAAAAAAACAAAAAAAAAAACAGAGTACAGTACGGAATCTCCATGGAAAGTAGCAAGTCATTTTATTTTGGTATACCATGTGTAATAAATGGAATGTCATTCCAAACATACCTCTGAATTGACAGAGATGCATAACTGCTCAAACATGAGGGTCAATTCCCATAAATGTACACCACAAAAAAGTACATGAGATGATTGGGGAGCGTTAGAATCAGAAATCGAGGGAACCCAGACAAGAATAATCCATAGTAGAAAACGTTCCCACAAACAAAAAGACTCAGTCTTTTAAATTTTCTTTCATGTTCTGTGGTTGGTTCATAGCTACGTAATATCCAGGTTAAAAAGGTGCTAAAGAAAGGAAATTTATTTGAACCTCTTCAGATGTTCTCTGGCTCTGAGAGTTATCAGTATGCATTAGTGATGCCAGAAACTAAACACCTTAAAAAGCCACCTAGTTGGCAAATTTATTCCATAAACTACAATGCTTCCAAAATCACCCCCCTCACCAAGATGGTGTAATAACTTCTTTCCCTCAGGCAAGAAAGCCCAGCTCCCCTATAGCTTCGATACAGCTATATTTAAAGAGGAAGGAAGAAGTAACTGGCGAAAATCTCGAAGTCAAATGTAGAAGATACCAAAAAAAAAAATCATACCATTAAGAACTGAATAACAGACTTGATAAAACATGAAAGGTAAAAGCAATTACACCGAAAGTTGCATAAACACTACAAATTACTTGCCTAAGGGGTATCACTGACAAGGCTTGCTGTCTGATTATTCAACAGCTTGTGTACACAGCACATCCTGTTACAATACATGCCCAACCATTTTAAGAAGAGTCAGTGTATATCCCTGAGGCACAGTCTGTGGAATTTCAGATATAGCTGTGATATAAGGGGGAAATTTAAGTCACATCTGTGGTGTAACGGTGGGTCAGGGCTATGCTTGTGTGCATACGCAGCACATACAGTTCCCTGCATCTCCCCAGCTAGTCTCTGCAAAGATGAGATAACGGACTGACTACAGACAAGATGGCCAACCGCACTCCTAGCAGCCATCACAACAAAGTATTTGACTAAATGTTGCAGGAGCTCTCCAGGTGGGATTTTCAAAAAGTTCCAGAAATTCTCCTGGCAGCTCCTGCTGTGCACAGACTAATTGATAGGCGCTGCTTGTATGCCTAAGCATATGGATTAACATCCTGGGTGGTGAATCTGTCATTTCCAGTGACATCCCCCAGCAGTTCTTGCTGTAAAATTGACTAAGTTGGATATAGCTAAGACACTTATAAATACGCAGTAAAATGGCTTTATTTTGATGCAGAAATGGTCATATACGACAGTCATATGGACAGGACATAAAGTTAAGATAATTAGAAGATGTTTTGGAAGTAATTTGGAAGTGAGAACTACACGTGAAGAGGTCATGGAGAAAAAAAGGCCCAGCCAGACTAAAAAAATTTACTAGAATGACAATTCAGGGAGTCTCATCTGACCCATTCAAAGACACCATCACACGCAATGGAGACTCACATCAACACCCAGCCGTCCTGTTTCAGATTCGCTACTCCACCTGAATCTCTGCAAAAGATGCTAGTAACCATGCAAGTGTGTGTGCAACGTATCCACAGTGCCAAGCACCACTTAGCATTCATAGTTGCGCCACAGCTCTGCAACATAATAAGAATATGATACATCTGCCACTGCTCAAGTAAAATGAGAACTGTAGTTGGTACCAATTGTGAAACTGATTATATTAGCTATATTTCTGCATGGGAAAAGCTGCTTAAGTTCAAAATGCTCGAGTTAACTGAGAAACAGGAAATATCTTGAGGCATCAGTGCCTCTAGAAATTTAATTGCTCAACTGAAGAACAACTGGTCTGTGAGCAGATGCAGTATGAAGTCAGCATTAATTAATTCAGTTACAACATTACAAGGGAGTAAGCTGCACAACAAAAATGAAATCTTGTGAAGAAAACTCACTTTAAAAATCCAGTCTGCGTGTGTTTAACATACAGAGCAGTCAAACTTAAGGCAGGTTAACATTATGCTGCTTTTATTTCCATTTGAGTATTAACACCATAAAATTGTTTTTTAAACTTTTCTGGGCTGGAACATCTTTTAACGTGTTTATATAGCACTTTAAAATGTGACACCGTTTCTGACCTCAGACAATCGTAGTACATACAAACAACTATGAAAACACTGAAAATACACTGGGGACTACAATCTTAACAACAGACAGAACCACACCACATTTGGTAGATGAGAACGCACAGCCTGTAAAAACAACTGTTGTCCCCTCTTTTGACTGCTTCCTGATAAATAAGACATGACACCATAGCAGACAGAAATTTCATTCAAGACTTTCAAGCCCTGATGGTTTAAGCAGTATGATATATATCTCTCAGGTGATAATGTTTTAAAAGGAAGAAATAAAGCTTCATCTAAACACAGTGCTTTACAAGAAAACAAAAATGTACTGGCAGAATACTCTGAAGTACTTGTGCAGAATTATTCCAAGCATGCAATTTATATTATTGTTCAAATTTTCAGTAAGTACTACTAGTACCTCATACACTGAGATCATTCATTCTTAACAATTCTTCTCCAGGAGCCCCTTAAAACGTTATAGAGACTGATAAACACAGCATGTTTACAGACAGACATACAGAAACATGCAGTCAGCTAACTGTTTAAGAAGTTTCTAAGCAAAGTGGAGTCGAATGAGCATGGGACTATGCATGTCAATAGAACTCTGGTTATTTACAAATAACTTTCTGAGTCCTGGAGTGATGGATTCATTTTAGACATCTCATGCATAAATGGAGGTAGCCCACAGTTTTCTATACATAAATAAGCACCTGAGCATATAGCCTTGCCTAACCCAGCATAATCTCTACATACATCAGCAACAGAACCAGGTTTTGAGAATACTGGAAAATAGTTCTTCACTTGTGAGAAAGTCTGATGCTGAAGTCAATGATGTTATTAATGTTAACAGTCTTTGTAATAACGACTGCTTTAAATGCAACCTTGTAAGAGCTCTGTAGAGGGGTTCTAAATAAGTATTTTTGTCCCAACATAAGATAGCTTGGCATCTATCTCCTTAAAGTTTAAGAAATATGAACTACCAAAGGATAATACTATGGTGTTACTCATAGGAAGAGAGACATGAGATAGGGTTAGTTATGCATAATATTCAGGAGTCTATTCAGCGCTTCAGCTGTTCTGAAAAAGTTTGACACCTCTTTCGTCAAGTCCAGGTACACTGAAAGCTTGCAGAGTGCCCAGGGCACACAGCGCATTATTCTTTCCAGACAGAGAAGGCACCTGGAGAGTCCAATACTGCTGAGGACTGAAATCGAACGCAACAACAAGTTTACAAGGGGAGTAGTGGGAATTCCCATCCCAGCAGCTCCAGCACTAGACTGAATTCACTTGCAGCACTACTGTATCAAACAGCTGAATCTGTGCCTTACAGAAACACCTCCTCCCACTTACTGGGTGGCTGAGTTATTATGTTACTATCTAGACCTACTATTACCTTACCTTTTAGACCAAACAATTTAGCTCTTAGATTGAGTGTGGAGTCTTGGGGTATCAACAACATATAAGCTTGGCATGTTGTTTTGGGCCGAGAAACACCAAGAGCGTTGTAAGACAAGCCTAAGTTTCCTGATTTCCCATAAAACATCTAAAAAAGAAAAATAGGCTAACCTTCATAATCTTCTGGTACGAAGGAATTTTTATGCTATAGAAGGACTAGTAGCTCATCTTAAAAAAAATTCCAGACAGCTTGGTGCTACACTAGTTATCTTCCATTGCAGCTTGCAAGATAACACCCTTTAAAAATGTTTTTGTCTGAGGAATAAGTTAGTCAGAAGAAAGTAGTACGCACACATAGCTTTTTCTCTCCAGTAGTAAATCATGTAAACATTAAGTCATGTTTCATGTACTTGGGCAAAATTTACTTACAGACTTTGAAGCAGTGCTAATATATTGCATCACCATTTCTTTTTTAGTATTAAAATCCTTTTCTCTCAATGGCACTTTCTTGTCTTCATTTAAATTCATATCTTCCTAGAATGGGAGGGGGGAAAAAAAGAAACTTTGAATAGCACCAAACAATACAGTTGTTTAACTATAAAAGACTGATTTTAAAAAACAAAGACACAGAAATACAAACCTGAGCAACTGAAAGTCATTATACAAACAACTAAGTTAGGTGTTATTAAAACCATCAAAAAGTTTATCTTCCCCAGCAGCTCAGATTTAAAAAAAAAAAAAAAAAAAAGCAACTGTACCAGGATAAAAAAGTGCGTCTTGACCATTACCACCGTAACCTCTTCTTCTAAATCACTTACAATTTCATACACACTAAACTACAGAAAGAAGTCATTTAACGCTTGCTAAAAATGTACTTAAACCTGCCTCTTTAAAAAGACCTTTCTAAAGACATATGAGTCCTGTATTTTTTCTCCCCTCAGTTTGCAAATACTTATGCTGGGCAATAGAATCTTCTTTGCCCTAAAAGTACTTCACAGAATAATATTCACTTTTTAAATACGTGAGGACCAAATTCTTGATGATTTGATCACAAAAACATCAAAATCACTGTCACATTTCATGCCAGCATAAACCCCCAGGGCCAAAAAGCGCAGAAGCAGAACCATATGGAAAGCCACTGAGCAGCTCTTCGGTGACATTACTGATGCAGGGAATTGTAGTGTTGCAGCCTAGGAATGCTCTGATCATTGTAATCAGTTCTACATTTGTGAGAATGGACATTTCCTATCAAGCTGAAGGTAAAAAGGGCATTTAGAAACAATTTATACGCACACACACGTACGCGCACATACAGCATTATTATGGTCAACCAAGCTTAGCAAGAATTACTGCAGTTACTTTCAGCTGAGACTGACGAGACAAAACCCCACCATCTTTGGCAGGAACAGTGCTACAAAATCAGTGGGTAACAATCTTGATATCAAAGTTCATCAGAATTTTAGGAAAGCAAGCTAAAGACCAACATTTTTCAAGACCACTGGAAGTTAAGTTTCCTTGTCTTTTCCTGGTTTTCATATTGAATAAGATAGAATCAAAAGTGTCTAAAAAGATTTAGAGGTTTGTATAAATCTGAGCTGTGAGAAGATACTGCAGAAAATGCTGGACCCTGTAAGCTGAATGTCCTCCAAGTACAATCAAGGCAATTTCATGTAGATTCTCTCGTTTTTTTTTCCCTCCACAAATGTAACTGCTTCCTTTCCTGAAGGACTAGAAAAAAATTCTTCACTTCAGTATAATATGCATTTAAAAAATATATTTGCTTTTACCTATAGTGCCAAATAAGCACAGGACGCATGTTGTAAAAAGTTCTTTCACTCAAAAAAAATATTATAATCTTTTGCCTCCTTGGCAACTAGATTACATATTAGTGCTGCTTCCTACATCTGAAAATTAATGCAAAAATCTTAGCCTAAACAAGCTGCAAGAAAGGCCACACATACTTCCATCTTTCCTCACAGCTGTTCTGTTTTCCAAATACTGTATCTCCTTGATCAAAAAATCATAGAGAAACTACTTGCGTATGCCCAGATCAAAATTCCAGCAGGACAAAAGGACACACACTCCTGCATATTTTTTCTTCACATCGATAGTCACATCTTCTCTACATAGTTAGTTACGAAACTCTCACCAGTTCATCTGTTTTGTTTTTTTCTTCTTGTTAATATTTTTCCTATCCATTTCACGTGGTATAAGAACTGCCTTGACGATAACTCAAATGTTCTTAAATCTTTTATTTTCTTATTTACCTGGATCTGGAAGAAATAGCTAAGCACTGTGTTTGTCCTCCTGGCAAACACAATCCATGAAAGAATGGACAACTGCCTAATATAGTTCCTACATACTGCACGTTGCCTCTTAGTAAACCAAATGGTGGAGGCATTAGCCTGAAAAGGAATACTGCATTTTCTAGTTTTCCTTGGATCAAAGTAAAACAATAAATGAGTATGATTTACTTAATGATGGGAAAAAGTCAGAGTCATCCAAAACCTCTGCACTGATATTCAAGTATTCAAAAAAATAAAAAAAATAAAAATAACATAAAATTAAAAATAATCAGGCTTAAGTATGCAAATATTAAAAACACCGCTGGGATAACGTTTGAGACCTTCATATGTCTTGGGACAAAACAAAGTAGAAAAAAAGTTTTTGTGTATAACATTTGGAAAAAAAGGGGAAAGATATTTGAAGTTACTTGTCTGTACTAAAGCTTTCAAAAGTCACTACAGCTTTTTAGGACGAAAATGTGCACATAATCAACCATAAAAACCAGAGTCTTTAGTACATTAAAATCAAAGTCATCTTCTTCAGTAATCACCTGCTCAAAGGAAGGGCATGTGAATTCCTGTGCTAAAATTCCTGTCTTAAATGGTAATTTGGAAACCTAAATTTTAAGCTTTTAGCAGTTAATTACATAACTAGCCAGGACTTTTACAATTTGTCAGTGAGTTCAGACATTAATATATGGTTTTGGATATAAAGTGTTGGGGACTTCTAAAAGACATTGAAGATAAGAACAGATAAGGAAGATGTTCCTACTTTACAGGCTTTGAAAGAATTTTTGTTTATGAAAAAATATTTAAAGAAATAATACATTTTTAAATTCTCATCAACTGCATGAAAATATTCATGGCTTATCTACAATATCTCCTTAGCTTAAAAATTATGAAAAAAATCAAGTTGGATTGCCAAAAATGCAACAATGTTAGTGTTCTCTCTAGCCTTTCCTTTGTTATCATGGACAGCTATTTCTAATTTCATGTAATGTTACAATTTAATTCTTTACTTTCTATTAAAATGCAGAACATATTTATGACAACTCTTATTACCAGGCAACATATCCATTATGATATGCACATGACAGGCCGTACTCTAAACAACTAAAATCAAGTCCATTTTGGCATTAACAGATTTTATTTATTGGAACTTGCAGGAAAAAAACAATCTTTGGAATTCTGTGCCCCAAGATTCCTTTCCACAGGCATACAATTGTATAACAATACTGGCCTCAAAAGATAATATATTTTACATGTATGTTTAATAAGGTTAGCTGGATTTTATTTAATACCTAAATTGCATTTTTAAAGCTCATATAAACAGAAATGTAAGAACACTGAAACCAAAGTATTCAGCTTTAAGTTTCGCAAAAATACATGGCTAGATCTTTTTTGACATTTTCTAAGACTTATCACATCTTCAGTACCTTGCCTGCAATATGCCAAAGGTTTTCTTTCATAATAAAATCGAAATCCACATATATACTACATAAAGGGGAAGGGAAAAGAAGAAAAGCTTTTTGCATTTGCCTGTAGCTACTGCAAAGTTCATTCTTCTGTTTAAAGCAGTCTTGCATTTCTTTCAGACTTGCTCTTTTAAGTTTTCTGAAAAATAATTCCTGAACTTATTAAATAATCAAGAGAAAACAACTGTCTTGTTTTTCTTGCAGAAAATATCCAACGTCTAATCACATTAGAAAAAAAAAAAAAAAAGACAAGGAAAATAAGAAACCTAACAGTACTAAACATATTCCATAATCCGAGATGTAATGGAGAGTTTATTTATAGGAAATATTCTGCTCATATGTGCACTAAGAAGTCATTTCTTGTTTTTGTTTTTAACAAAGGAAATATCACTAATGCAATTGAATTTTACAGATTATTAGCATACAATGGCACAAAGGGCACGTCAGATGTGGCTTAATTTTCAAAAAGTATTTCAACTCCATTCTTTTATTTCCTTTTAAATCATTTAAAGTTATTCTATGGGTGAGTGACACTTCTTTGGAAAATAAGAAGTCAGTCATTTCACATGGTTATCTTCCTAATGGCACTAACCAGAAATGAAAGGAGCTAAACAGTTAATGACTAGATTCGCTGCTCTGTTTGTATAAACTTTTCCATATGCTTGTATAAACTTTTCCATAATTTCACCACCAAAATTTGAGCTCTTTCATAATTTCAGCCATCAAAACTTCACAGGATGCCAGTGCATAATATTTTGAGAAAATGAAGCACTGTGCACCCACGAAAAATGAAAAGATAAAGTAAATCATCCAGTGAAATGCCAGAATTTAGAAGCTGCTCCCTTCAGTACTGACCAATTGACTACTTTTATTCTGGGCAAAAGTACCTCTAAAAGCCAGATTACAACATTCAAAAAAAAAAAAAAAACACCACCCATTAATTTGATCAAAACTGCAAACCAGGGGCTATAATATGTAATTAGCTACATAATCCACTGTGACTAAACTAGCTTTATCCCAGCCCATTCAAATATGGATAATCTGAAGAATTCCATCTGTATTACATGTTACAGCTAATACAATACCAATAGCTTCCTTGATACACTACTTCTAGTACTTTGTTACTTAAACAAACTAAGGAGGCATTCAAATCATCCAGGATCTTATACTTTAACATACTACTTAAACATAAACTTGGCAAAGAAGTTATAAACCAGGTATAAATTGCTTCACGATCCATGGTTTTACCAGCTTCTCTTTACCTATGCATGCAACAGTGGCTTTCCTAGAATTTTTCCTAGGATTTTTTTTATTTATTTAGGTTTCCATTTTTTATGGCATAGTCCCAACATCACACAATGTCCTACACCAGAATCTCTGCAGGATGGTGGAGAAATACAGCCAAAGCTTGCATAGCAGACGACTGTGCAAGAAGGCATACTTTGAGTGCAACTATACAAAAAAAAAGTTTCCATTTTTTAACATGTGAGCAACTACCATTGTTAACAGAATCAAAATAGTTAGACATGGAGGTATACCAAGAAAAACAAACCGTGTATGAGCAACAAATAGAAAGTCAAGAAGTTGGTAACACAGTTAATAATCAACCCTCCTTTTTGTCAGCGTAACCACAAAAATCCTGAATCCTGCTTGTACAAATACAAGAATAGAATATAATCTCCAATGGCATCAAAATCTCCCTCAGTAATTAGATAGGCAACAGTAACCAACCACTAGACTTAACTCACACAAAATCAATGGAGAACAGAAATGCCACGCACACTGAGTAAAACATACCAAAAAAAAAAAGAGTCTCTGATCTCTCAGTCATAACTCTCCCCAGCAGCACAAATACATCTTCAAAACTAAACATTGCTGAGTACTAGGAATTATAACCTCCATAAAGGCACTTCTCGCTCAGAACATTTAATTGACTCCACATCCCAGTCCCTGGTAGCTGCTTTGTGCTTCACAGGGGACAATTACTTGTTACTTGAGGCATAGAAAGAAATAATCTAGGAATCACTCTCCTTGTTAACATCCTCTTGTGCTCTTCAGAATTCACTCATCTCTCTCAAGGCCATTCCACGTTTACTTTTCAATTGCCAAAATGCCATCATCATCAATGTAAAAAAAATAAAAATAAAGATGAAAAAAATCAACCTATTGAGGTGGTACCAATGCCACATGATCTTTCTGGCAAGTGACAGCCACTCTTTGGTAGCAAAGCAGTGATAGCACCTAAAGAAGGAAGTAAGCTGACTGTGTGCTTTGTACAGCAGATAAACACTGCTTTAGAGGCGCGAACGCTAAGTCTTTTTTGTGTAAAAAGTGGCACAGAACATCAGACCAGAACAAAACCGTGTCATGACATTCAAAGGTATAAAGCCTCTTTATGTTTCACATCATCTTAAAAGCATGTAGGATTCCCCTTTTCCTGTTCCTCCTCAAAACCTGTTGTATAATCTCACTTCTAATAATCAGAAACCTCTAGTTTCCACTTTAAGTATTTGTGGGGCAAAAATTTTGTCAAAATAATTCAAAGGTTTTATCCTCCTCAGAAACACTCCAGAAAACATGTTATTACAACTCTTACAACTAATAACAATAACAATAATTCAGGTAAAGATCAAAATGCATGCAGGAAAGGCTTCCATCCGTCAGCCACATTATTCTCTAAGTGAAGAAAGCCAGTACAAGACACTTACCATCATTTTTTCAAACAGTGCTATGATTTCTCTTTCTGACAGGGGTTTTGGAACAAAATCCTCCACATCAGTAGTTGTGGATGACCAATCTGTAGAGTGGGACTGCTTCATATGTGGCAGAGGAGGTCTTTCCTTTTTGCTTCCTGGAATTCTTATACTGGCAAATCTATCCAACTGAAAACAGAAAGGTTATAATATATTACGCAATGTTCCCATTCTAGGTAGTCCTAATGGGTATTCTTGGAATCTTAACATTCTTATTTCTCTGTTCTAACTTACCTATTATTTAACTGTCTTATTTTAAAGGGGTTTCCTAAGGATACCTATAGTGGTCAGTTGTCTTAGCACTTCAGTTAATAGAAAAGAATATGGAGAAACCATGCAGAACATGAGAATTTTATGGAAAAAGTTTTGAGGAAAATGATATCTACAAAACCAGCACAAGATTTATGAAGAGTTCTTCATAACCATTTTACACATAGAACAGGAAAAAGTAGGCTTATTTACCAAAGCATGGTTTTAACACGCTTTTCCTTAGTCTGAAATGGCAGTACTTCTGACATTGCAATAGAATATACAGATATGCGATGAAACTACTTTTGATTAAAAGACGAGCTTATATGAGTAAGGCACTGTTCTCTTTCTTCTTTATTTGAACTACGTTATCCTAAACTTAGTACTTTTCTGCGTTACAATTATTTTAAAATTAGTGGAGGAGAAGAATAAAAACTTTCAGCTCCGTTGTTAAAGCTAAGTAGGATACACTCATAATCTGATAAATAATCCTTAGCCTTTATCACCAACATGAGACAATCACTCTGACTTCACTTCATTTTTTTTTTGTGTGTGTGTGTTTTTTTTTTTCCTAGTTTGGTATTTAACTACTTTTCAGTAAAAACTTAACTAACTTTTAAAACATTTTCAGTGTTAGAGACTGTACATTTTAATGTATACAGGCAGAGCCCAACAGAACACAAAAGCAGCTGACACTCAGTTAAATGTGCTAAATCTTAATCATCTTTGTAACAGACTTTTGAACAGATGTGAACAGCAATATTAGACTTGTCAACACAAAAGAAAGTTACTGTAGCATTTGATGCATAAAATTTCGGACAAGATTTTAACCATATTGATAGCCCTACATCTTTGAAATGCTATGCAAAAAATATTCTAAGGCTTCAATACATCTTGAAGATGAGTATCTTGATATACCATTTAATAAGAACATCAAAGTAACCACACTAAATGACAAGTAAAGTCTGTGGAGTTAAGATCAGAGAGAACAAAGAAAATGAGAGGCAAAAACTGTGTACAAGTGTACCACTCCAGTCAACACAGAGCAGGAACTGACTATGCTTGAATAGAGGTTTAGAGGGGAAAAAAAAAAAAAAAAAGATTTTAATTCTTCCTGTTCAAAACTGAAAGGGAACGTTTTTGGAACATAGAAATAGATTGCAAGCCACTCATACAGATGGTTGTAGAACATGCAAAAGCACAAAATAAATATAGCATAAACATAAAAGAACTCAGCATGGAAGATAGGGCCCTTCAGTGTCACATCAAACCAGCAGGCAGCGTGGAAAGCACACTCTAAAGGAATAATTACACAGGCAAGACTCAGGAAGAAAGAGAATGCAACAAAAGCAAAAGGGAGAGGAACATCATTGGAAGCAAAGTATAGAGTCGTCAGTGACAAAAGCCATCTTACATCTTGATCAGACAGCAATTTCCCTTCCTGTCTTTAAAAAAAAAAAATAGAAGTCTACGGCAAACAAGGAGGGAAGAAGCTAGATTGGCAAACTGCAATGACTGAGTCGGAATCTTAAAAACACACCATATGATAAGGGTCTGACACAGCCCGCATGGCTTCACCCAGGGCAAACTGCGCCTGACCAGTCAGGTGGCCTGGTACTCCAATGGAGTGACCGCGTCACTCAACAAGGGACGACCAACCTATGCCATCTGCCTGGACTTCCGTAAAGCCACAATCCCACATGGCACCCTTATCTCCAAATTGGACAGAGATGGATTTGAAGAGTGGACTAATGGGTGGAAAAGGAATTGGCTGTATGTCTGCAGCCAGAGAGTGGTGACTGATGACTATGTCCAGATAGAGGCTAGTGACAAGAGGTGTCCCTCAGGGGTCTGTCTCAGGACTGGTGCTGTTTACTGTCTTTATCAATGACATAGACGGTGGCGTCGAGTGCACCCTCAGCTAGTTTGCAGATCACACCAAGCTGGGTGGTGCAGTCAATACAACAGAAGGAAGGGAAACCACCCAAAGGGACCTGGACAACCTAGATAGGTGCGCCCACCTGAACTTAATGAGGTTCAACAAGTTCAAGTGCGAGGTCCTGCACCTGGGTCAAGGCAATCCCAGACAGGGGTACAGGCTGGGAGAAGAACACATTGAGAGCAGCCCTGCAGAGAAGGACTTGGGGGTTCTAGTAGAAAAAAAGCTCAACATGAGCCAGCAGTGCGTGCCTGCAGCCCAGAAGGCCAACTGCGTTCTGGGCTGCATCAACAGAGGAGTGGCCAGCAGGTCAAGGGAGGGGATTGTCCCCCTCTGCTCTGCCCTGGTGAGGCCCCACGTGGAGCAGGACTCCAGGATGCCATGAAAAGCAGTACACCTACTCCAAAAAAACGTGTTAGCCAACAGCTTCTCCCTGTGACCATTCGATCTCTAGTGTACAGCCTAAGAAACAAACCATTATATTTGAAGATTCTTAGTACACAGATTTGAAGCAGAGGTATAGGAAAGACACTTTGGCTGAATAAGAGATTTCAGCACATGATTCAGTGGGCAGAGAATTTGTAATTTAGATTTAAATGAGGTGTGCCCTATGCTATCCTGAAAAATCTCAGCCCTTTCTTTAGAGAGTTTGTTCCTCCAAACGTCCCATTTTCCTTCCCAGCCCCTTCTTTACAGCTTTCATTCCCCAAGTGTCCCCTCTTCCTTCTCCTGCTCCACAAAGAGGAGCAGTAAGAGTTCTTAAGAAAAAAGGAAGCTGGTCAGACGGAACCACCTTAGCCTGTGATATGAAATACCCCACACAGTCCCAGAGCTACTCTTACCCCAGAGGAAGAGAATACAGGGACAAAGGCCAAAACATCCCTGAAAAGGGACATTTTACTTCCTTTTGCTTGTTGACATGTTTAGTTTATGCTTTGCTTTTAACCTTCTTTAGCATGCTAGGCTGTATGATAGATATTTTGCAACACCACAGATTAGGTCATAATATTCATATTCCCCATAATTAGCCAATTCTATACCATTTGTCCTAAAGAAGGGAAGTGTGCTCTCAGAATATGTTAGATAAGGCAGAACAAGCAAGAGAAAATCAGATCCTAGGATTACAAGCACATTACACATGTCAAATTATTTTAAATAATTTAAAACAATGCATTCTAAAAATATGAATTCCATAGATTAAAAAAAGGAAATTCACAGCAAGACCTGAACAGTACAGTGTGGCTATACATTTCTCTTTTGAATTTTGCATTAATGGTGCTTCAGAAAACTTAATACCTCTCAATACTCTAATACAAGTGAATAATTTCATGGTCCACCGAAAGCACTTTACAGAAATTTCATTGCTTGGTTGTAATGAAATTTACCACTGATGCTGCTGGCGATCCAAGTACATAGAGGAGATGGTAAAAATATAGTTCAATAATCTTCCATGTTACATCAAAAACATTTTTAGCCAGGCTAACCAATGGGGAATATCTAAAGAAAGCTTTGTATCACAGTGTCCCCACAGTTTAAGGAAGGTCTGACCTTCTGTCTATAAGTTAAAGATGTCTGCCCTGCACTTACCAATAAAAACATACAGATCCATACTGAAACAACGCGTTTAGACCAATAATTTTCTGAGGATAAACTTTTCCCTTAGAGTCTTTTTAGAGTCACTATTAAAATTAACCAAGAATAAACAGTGTTTCATACGTTCTTGATACAAAACGTGTCCACAGTAAAGTCCCTTTGAAATTCTACAAACAGATCAATCTTGATGCACTGACTGAACTCAGGAGACTAGCCAGAGTTCAAATGCAATAAGGAATGAGGGCTTCTGAGCACTCGGAGGAGAAAGCTAGAATTTGGCTAGAATTTAGGGTTTTTTTTTGTTTGTTTTTGTTTTTTTTTGGGGGGGGGGGGGGTTTTTTTTGGGGGGGGGGGAAGGTTGCTTGGTTTTCTTTATTTTAGGATGGAATAGAAGAGCAGAAACAGATAAGATAGTTCATTTTTTGTTTATGACAGCGGAGAAGCCATCAACAAAAATATATATATAATTCACACAGTTCTCGTTACTAAGACTAGATCTCCCAACATGAGAGGAATGAGAAGTCTTTTCTCATAAACTTGAATTTAAAGCAGTAGTTTGTGTATACTTTAGTTTTTATGTCTGCATGGCTTCTACTGCCAAAGATTGGCACTTCCATAATTAGCCATGCACTTCAGTCTGCCCATCTGCATTCTCTGCAAGACAAAAGTGACAAGGCAACTGAAACAAAAACTTCGCGTCAGAACTGAGATACAATGAAAAGTAAACCAGTCAACACACGAACATGCGGCAGCTTTTAAGCAGCCTTTTACGTTCATCATCCTGATGAGTTCTGAGGGAGTCTGCAAAAACTCTTTACGGGGCCTTACACTCTAACAGATTTTAAAACTACCTTATGAGATAGTAGTCTTGTAGCACTCTTTCCACTACTTTGTTCCACAGAAAACCTCTCTGAAACGACATCTTCAGTAATATGCTCTGTACAAGCTCTATCAGAGTAGGCAACTCTAAGCAGTGTGAGACACCATTACTGCGTGCAGAATACAGTGTTGATGGCACCTACGGACAGCACCTACGTGGTAAAAGTTGTCCGGTCATCTTTGACAACAAAAGGTATGTGAGTGAATGAAGCCCTCATGACTTCAAATATAAAAAAAACATGCACACGGGGCTAAAAAGATGGGAGTTGCACTTTTTATTACTAGAAGTAATGTAAAGGTGACCATTTATTTCAAAGGTGGTATCATTGGAGCAACATTCAATTCCTTTACGCACTTAAATTCTAATGAACATTTTTTGAACGCAGTCATATTAAAGAAATTGCTTAAGAGGGAGCAACTGGCAGGACATATCCAAAGTTTTCTTCAATGTCCCATCACCTGTATGAAGGACAAGAAGAAAAGAGAGGCATGCAGCAGTAGCATAAAAATTAAATGCAAGGAATTTCTATCAAGACTGTGTGATAAAAAGCCATCCTGCACACAGAAGCACAAAAGGTGGTTGAGCCCGAATACTACTTTCACCTGGCTTTTCCCAAACCCATCACAAGACCAGTCACCCCATCAAATCTCCAGAAGCCAGAGGCAAAATGGCATGTGCGAACACCCCACATTGTTGACTCAGAGAAAGGTCCAGACTCCTGCTAAGTTTTTCCCAGCAGAGTTTCTTCCCTGTGGTCCAAGTGCAGCACCCATCCCGTGAGCCAGCACGATGAGCCCCCCAGAGCACCTTTTTAGACCGAGGTGCGGTATGGGACACATTATGAGATGCAAGGGAAAAGTATTTGGAGGTTGCGCAAGACACATCTTGGGATGTTTCATGGGGAGCCAAAGGCAGGGAATACAATGGATCTCAGAGATTTGAAGAGGAACAAGAACAGGTAATGAAGTTACAAGGCATTTGGCTGGGCCAGTTGTATGTAAAGAGCTTGCTGTTTGGTATGATTATCCATGGACACCCTGCACCCAACCACTGCAGTTTGTCTTATCTTACTAAATTATATTTTTAGCTCTTCTCCTGAGTCAATTCCAACTCTTTTCCTGACTTTCTACTTCATGTATACAGACGTGTATGGAAATTTATGCATCAGCAACATTAGTGGGACCATGGGTCTGAGGGCTCACGTGCCAACAACTGGAGAAATCTGAGCATCCTTAAGTACCAGCAACTGGAGCGGAACCACAGTTGTACCAATGGTACCAGCAACTGGAGCTAGTGAGGGTGTGTGATTAGTAGCCAACAGCCTCCACATGAGGGGGTCCGTGCCGGAACTCAGCCTGAGGCTGCAGCTGCAGGGGCTTGTGGGAGCAGGTAGAGTGGGTGGCTGAGCCCTGCTGCTGAAAAGATCCTACGCTGTGCATGCATTTCCCCTGCACACGACTGTGATCAGAGTGGGGAACAGAATGAGACTGTTGGTGCTGGTTGTGTGAGCACTGAGCATGGCTGGTTGTGCTGATCAGTGTGGCCAGGCACATTACCATACCCTGTATTTGTGTGTATGCCTGCTCAACCCCACTACTGGTCAGACCTGGGGATGGGGAGCTGCAGCTTGCCTCTGCTAAGTTACCACATTCATTTACCCCCCAACATTTTCCTTCCAGAAAGAAAAACTTATTCTGCCCAACGTGGCTCACACACATACAGCCAACTTGCTTGCAAGGTCAAATATTCTTAGCACAAGAACAGTATTTTTGCTACTTAAAATATTAATAGGGCTTAAAGCCCACACACTTGCTATCAAGCATTACACAATGTTCTCCTTCACTGTTTGAAACAATGAGTATTCTAGACATTCTCAAAGCCTATAAAAAGCCATGACACACAATGCTAAGGAAAAAGATAAAATGGCAAGTCCAGATAAGCAGCATTCACCCCCTCAGAGTTGATTTCAGACTGAATGCAAATTAGGTATCACAACCTGAATCGCTGATAATGAGAATAATAGCTGCAAAAGCCAAAATGAAGCAGCCATCACAGTATGAATGGCATCCAAACTTTTATTAATTTTCTATTTCATAGTCTCTCTGTAGAATAATAGAGAGCCTATGAAATAAGAAACTGATCCTATGCACATACCATGGAGCTGAAGATCAAAATTATAACGAGATCCATAAAATGTCCCAGGTCAAACCTTCTGGTTCATCCCACTTTCTGATCAGGTCCCTAGGAAGTACGTGTATTTGTGCTCTCACGTTGATCTTTGTGAAAACTTCTTATACCATTCCCCGTAAAACAATACTGTCTATTGAACTTGCACACTTGGTAATGCAGGAATCAGTGGATTAGTTATTACTGGATTAATTGCCAGCTGAACATCACATCAAGACCCATGCTGGAGGAAGCATCACCTTCTAACAGAGTTGCAGGCAGGAATTAAAGGTATTACTCCACCTGCCATCCTGCCTCGCTCATCTTTATCTCCCCTTTTTAATTAACACAAATCGTTTATTGTTATAAGATTATTATTTTAATATTAAAAATCCAACAGATGCATGTATAACCATACTCATGGTTACAAAAAGAGCTCCTTAGTTCTGTCAGTGCTCCACTCCAGCCTTGATTCAATGCCTTTCTCAGGAAGAGAAAGCTACTCAGAAGAGAATGGGACATCCATGGAAAAACCTGATAGCATCAGCTGCTACTGAGGGAATGTGACTTGCTAAGAGAATTTTCATGATCTTTGAGGCTGCTAACAACTGAAGGTGAAATTTTACACAGAACAGACACGCAGGATGACACATCACCCAATAATTCCAGATTAATTCTTATGGACACAGATGGTCTACTTAAAACCAGTTTTATTTGCTTTATATTGTTGAATTTGAACTAAATCTAAAAAACAAATGCCACAATAGATTCTCAAGCACATTCTACTGTAATTAAATTATTACAGCTCTCAAAACCCGTGGTGCTTGTATTCAGTTTCGAGTTAACTGAGCAATTTAGCTTGAAGGTGATTAACCATTTGCAGATGACAACTCCTAGATAAAAGTTATTTTCTGAGAAATGCTACTAATAGCTTCGCTTTGTGAATGTTCCGGGAGCCAACAAATCAAGCAGAATCAACTGGCATAGCTGGTCTTATTTACAGCCACAGAGAAGAAATGTAGGGAAAAACTGACGTGATTTAGCAGCAGAGGTTACCTACATCAAGGACAGAACATTACATCAACTGGGTATTGGCTTTCTTCTCCATGTCTTAGATAAGCTCAAGGAAGTGAATAAAAAAAAAAAAACAGTTCTCAGCTCCTCATATGAGCAGGTTCTCAGTGTCTTAATAGAATTATAACCAAGCTTAATGAAGTGAGATATGGTGTTTCGGGGAACTGTTTTCTGACATGCCTTTAGAGCACCTATATCGAACTTGGAAATGCAACGTTCCAATTTCCATAAGCACAGGAGTACTAGAAACACTCGCTCACAGATCCTTGATACATGGAGTACTTAAGATTTACTGTCTAAACAAGTTGGAATTGTTCCACCAAAACTGTCGGTTGTGAATTTCTTCTAAAGTTCATAGTTGCTATAGCAGGACGATTCATCTCCTCAGATACAATTGCCACAGATCTATGGGAACAGTACCTATCTGTACTGTACCATATCTGTAAAATAAATGAATAATCTTGACATTGATATTGTTTCCTCAGTACAAGCCTGCAACTTCCTCTAAATTGACATTGGATAAGAAGGTGGAAGGGAGAGAGGAAAAAAATAAAAGCCAACTGTAGACACGATGGTCCTGCCAGCAGAAAGAAGCTCCCACCCCTATGATGCTGTGCTCAGTGAAGGACTTGGGAAACACCCAATTCGCTACGCTCCTCTCCCAGACTGAAGTCATCAGACCCAAACAGGCAATGGAAGAATGAGCGTGACTCCAGAGAAAAGGAATAAATACCAGAAACTATTTGTAGTTCTGTAAGTCTGACTAAACCCTGTCAGAGATAATCTAGACTATGAATATTGGTATCAATGCAACTAGTAACAACTGGTTATTGTACAAAGATTAGATCCATAAAGTGAGACTAAAAATTTTTGACTTTACATACAAAGTGTATTTCTTATTACCCATACTTGGAGCAAAAGCTCGAGTGCAGTATCTTGTAGGTCTCCACAATTAAAAGTTACCATGCACACTGTCCACGTATCTCACCAGGAAGAGTCCATCTAAAAAATGGTGCTGAACATGCTTAAAGTGGTGCACTTAATCCATTATCTCATAACTGGTTGAGTGACCTATTTTTTTATTTTTTTTTTTTAAATACACTAGGAACATGAGCTCTTTCTTTATATGCTCTGTTTAAGCTATTTACTGTAGTGACAGGACCCCAGCATTTGGGGAGGTGGGAGAGAGAACGAAAAGAAGCAGCTGTACAAATTAGCAGGTACCAGATGGAAATAATAGGTTTATGCAGGTTGCAAGAGTCTTGGTTATGACAGACACAATTCCATACAAGCTAGGTAAGCAGTAGCACAGTTACAGTGGTTTTGCCACAGAAGATATACTTTGCACTATACTGAAAAAGAAGCAAAGAACTAGTTCCTTCTTCTACCACAGTCAGATTCCTTGACTTTTCCTTTCATACCTTTCTTTTCCTGATCTTACCAGGTCAGACATGACATGCATGGGTCTGGACCTAAGCTAACATGCCAATGCAACAGCTGCCATGTTGCATTGCCATCCTACCATGTAGATTTGAGGTTTCTGGCATTAGTTCTGTCATCTCTGCATTTTGGTTTAGCACCAGGAACAGTGATGCCTGGACCACATAAAGCACACAAGTCAAGTAATGCAAAATCCTCTCAACTTAAGGATGAATCCAACAGATTTGACAACCTTTAAACAAGAGGGAGAATCACTCTTGTATCTTCATATTCTGTTTGTCCAGCTATACCAAGCAGATCAATCTGCATCAACTTTACAAGTCAAAAATTGTAAAATATCATGCTCTGTTTCCATACAAAATCACTGTGCAAAGCTCTGAAATGTTTCTGGAGAAGAAAATTAACCTAAAGGTCCGAGATTCAAGCGCTAAAAGAGATGACTGTCATGGATCCTGGCGTTTTCTTCTTTGTCAGAAGAAGAGCAGACTTTCCACCCAAGACAAGTTTATGGAGTATGTATTGCTAGAGGATGTTGCTGCACTACAGGAAAGTCTTTATTCTAGAAAAGCAGGAAACCTTGTATTACAGAAAAATCCTGACTACCTGATGTATGTTGTTTGTTTACTACTTCTAGTACCTCATTAATAAGAGGCATAATTACAAAAATGTTCAGTTTTAGCCTAAACTACATTGTAAGTACTGAACAGACTTCCCCTCCCGTTCTCACAGAAAAAGCACACACAGACCATCAAGACACTGGCAATGATCCATGAGCACAACCTATTAGAAAAGATCTGGTATTAAGTATACAAGCACAAAACTTTTATTTCCAGCTTGATGGGATAAAAACCAAGGGCATTGTGTGTAGCTTCTCTTTCTGCAGGTGCCCCTCACATTCTGCCTTGCAAGTCTGTAGGATGAAAAACTAACGCCACCCTCCAATTTTCAAGATCATATTTTTGACTGCCCATTATTTATATCCTCAGTAAACAGAATTTAATTTCTGGAGAATCTGCTTAACTACTACAGCGTAACTCAATCTTCCAGACATTTTGTCAGTCATTTTAGTCAGACAAGTCAACAGCTCAGTTGTGGAAGTCTGCTCTAACACCTTAATAGATACACGAAGAATTGCTATAACATTAACAACATACAAAGGAGAGAGAGTTAGACAATACTCCTATGCCTCCATTTGAAATATTTATTAATCTTAGAGAAGGGGGAACATATAGCAAAATAAAGGTTGTATCAATTTAGTTCACTGTGTTTGAAAGTAAAAAGAAACCACTACTTGCCTTTACCAGATAAAATATTTCATGTAAGATCAAAGAAGTTACTGACAAAGATTCTGAGTCAAAGACATCTTAACTTCTTTTTCTTCCCTAAAGCTTCAGAAGATTAGAAAAAAAATAAAGTATATTCCTTCTTTGACAGTCAAAGATTAACTTCTTAGTATGAGAAATTCCACTGGTAGCAGTAGAAGCAGTAGAGCTTAGGAGGAGAAAGACTTACATAAACAGAGATGCACAGAAGAACACCTTTCATTAGATGACTTCTTATTCCCAATACGTTCTTCTCCCAGAGATGATTTTACCCTTCTTGGAAAGCACATCATTTAACTCATGGTAGAATATTATAATTTATGGAGTTTATGCCTGTACACAGTCACGTCTTAACTGTGTAGAACATAATTCATCATGAATCTCGTTTCTCTATATACCACAAATTATAAAGCCTTTCTTTCTAAAGAGCAGCTGCTAAAAAGTGTCTACACAACTCTATGTGATAAGCAATTTTAGTATGCACTTATCTTTTGTCTACATATAAGCAGATTTCTTTTTAACAAGTCTTTTTTTAAAAAAAATCTGCATATTAACAATATTTTGAGCCGTACAAACCATTTACTGGAGTGTGCAGCACCTGAGTTAGGAAACAGGCTTTTTTCTACTGTGGTCTTCCAAGTAGATACTTGGTCAGATACCTACTTGCAGCTCTTCTATGCAATAAATTTCCTGCCTTCATGATGTCTGAACAACGAAGCTAGAAGGAACATACATTAGTCAATTATGTTCTAAAAACAAGGTGTTTTAGGTCTCATCGTTACAAGGATTCAGCATTAAAAGTAGACAATTCATTGGCACCATCTCAGGAATAATCCAGTACAATCCGAATATGGAAAAGCAATCTTCATTAAGGATACTGAAATTTTGCTAACTTATCTGAAATAAAATTAAAAATTTGGACAGCCAATCAACAATAACTGGATCGTTGGTTCCTAAACTAAGGAACAGCACTGTTTCCTGGTGCATGTTGTGTGTTGTCCAGTGTAAAGCTCTCTATACTTAGCTCTCAGCTATGCACAGAAGTATTTCAGCAGGAACACTATATAGCAAAAAATAGATACCGAAGTCGTAACAACTGTCGATCCTTAAATGCCTACAGAACATCATTTCTTAGGTGAATTCAAAGACAATCCACTTTCAGAAAAGCTATTCTTATCAACCAAAGAATAGTACAGACAATGAATAAAGTGCATTTTAATTACAAGGGAAAAAAATCTGCTTGGCGATAACCTCTTCTGCTGTTCAAAACAAAGTTTGAGAAACACTGTTAGCACAACAGCAAACATACCTAACATAGTTTGAAGCAAGCATTAATGAGTTTTACAAGCAACTGTTAGTTAAACATGGTATTTTAAGCCAGACATGCAGTCTAAGTAACTTTAATATTAAACATGCAATCATAGATCTCTTAATTATGCCACAAATAAAATGGCACAATTAGCTGTCAAGCTCATTTAGCCATGCTCAGAACATACTTCTAGGCCATCCATAGATTTTTCACTACTCAAACAGAGTATGCTACAGATAATTAACAGTTTAGTGAGACTTCACTAATTAACTAAATTAACTTCCCAATTAAGACAGTTTCTTGTAGCAAAAAAGGTTGTTTATATTGCATTAGCAATAAGGTTGTTAGCTTAACAAAGCCAAAGCAAAACATAAGTTGTCTTACCACATCATCAGTCAGTGTCTTGATATTTAAATGCTGTAAATCAAACAGGAAACCAGTCATGTCACAATTGTGTAGTCAAAAAAAAAAAAGCAAGCGTCAGTTACTGTTATTCAAAAGAAGATGCAAGATCAGTGTTGAACTGTAATAATTTCCTTCACAAGCTGTACTTCGTTGGCACAGCAAATTGGGGGGGAGGGGGGAAATACAGTGCAGACTGAAGAAAAAATGCAATCTGATCTTTAAAAAGAGTAACGCCATGCAGAAGAATATAGACAAAGAAAAGCTTGAAGCAAGTTGTGTTTTATCACATTTACAGCTAAATATATACATGTATACATAACATATATATATTAGAAAAAACATACTGCCCATAATTCAACAAATAGAATTGTCTTCTGGAAAAGGCTGTGCGGACTCCACCAAGGAATGAGCGAAGAGGTTTTAAGTCCAATGGAAGAACACAGATCAAATCAACAGTTCAAAGCTCTGACTGACAAGCTGCAATACTGAAGCAAGTGAGACTGTTTGCTGCTCTCAAGAAATGCCTGTTGCAAGCCAAATATGAAGTTCTCATGAGTAGAAACTCACACAAGCATTTCTTAGCCGCAACATTCAAACGCTCATGACCAGTTATTGCTATGGGAAACAACAGGTCCTGAACAAACTCTGTTGCGCTGCACTGCACATTGACAAACACAGCAAGCACCAGGACAGGGCTCTTTCATAAAACCCAAGAGGAGCAGCAAAGAATATATGCACTAGCAAGTCAGTGTTGCATGGATCCCATTCATAGCTTTGTAGTACAAGGCTGAGCACAGGCTCAGCAGGGAAGTGGGAAGAGCAGTAAGCCACACGCTTAGTGAGATTGATTCTTTCCCTATTCTTAGGCTCCCCTCCCTGCCTAGTGTGCAAAACTTGGCAGCACCTACAGCAATTGTCAAGGGATATATCCAAATAAACCAGATCTAGAAGCTCGTGTTGTCATGACCAAATCAACAACACTTAAGTACTTACTGCTTGCAACATCTTTGATGCCTCTTCCTTCAGTACTGAAGAATATTTTGTGCTAAGCCAATTATTGTACTATGATGGCTCAGTATTATCAAGATACTAAGGAAGAAGTGTATGATAAGTGGCTATGAAGTTAGAAATAAAAGCAAATGAAATATGAGGAAACGCTTAGTACTCGGTGACACATTGTGAGTTGCACCACCAATAATAAAAACTGGAACTAGGTCACTACTGGATATTTATGGCAACCCCACTCTGTGCTACAGACAACAGTAAGCAGGAAAACACTTCAATGTAGCCAGTAGATTGAAAACCTGTACCCCAGACTTCCCACTGCAGGGGTAGATCAGACTTTTGCCCCACACACTGCTGTGGAGTGCTGTTTTATGACTCCTCATTTTGCAAACCAGCTACAAGGACAACATAACTGTTAACTTCTGCAATTTAAAGAGCTCCAGACTTCACATTTGGAAAGTTGTTGATATCTCTGTCTTTCAGTGATCAAAACTGCAAGAGAACATGGTAACACATGGTCTTACAACGGAACTTTGTAAGAACTGACTATTTATTCATTTTTCATATGCTCAGCTAAGCCTCAAAGAATACAGATACCATTGTAAAGCTCCTCCAGCGTGGTAGGAGGCTGAGTAATCTGCTTCAAATGAAAGTTTGAGACACATCAGACTGACACAGCATGCCATCGCACAGACATACACAGCACACCACATTTTAGGAACAGAGGCTGGATATTCTGCAGCGCTCAGCAGAAAACGCTGTCAGCATCCACAGGATCAAGGGCACGTGCTTCAGCTTCAGGTTTTGTTCTTTGAAAAAGACCAAGTGAACGGGATAGTTCAAGCCAGTGTTGTACCTTTCAATTACACCGTGAAGTTTAGCAATGGAATTGACTGTTGGAAAGGCTGAAAGTTCCCTATGCTGCACATCAGAACACCTCATGACACAAGTCATCTGGCTAATTACTAGAGGGGAAAAGAGAAAAAAAAGACTGCTGTGCAACCAATTAAAGACACCATAATGATATAAGAAATTCAATATAGAGATATGAGTCTCCTAAGCCTCTAGCTTACTGACTGCTAACAGAGCAGGAGGCTGAAAATATCTGCTCAAGAGCTTATGCAGACAGCGTTATGGGGCCTGGTATGTATTTACAAGATTTCCTAAGAGAGCAAGAGAAACCCCAGAGTAACTACAACCTAATGTTCAAATCCTTCAGCATTCTAATATTAAAGTGCTGTAAGGCATCTCAAAAGATGCTAGTGAATATTATGGTAAAATACTTGCAAGTTAGAGAAGCTGGTTAGAACATGACAACTCAGGCAATCTTTTCCTTCTCCCTCACCAAATCCTCCTCTTCTGGCAAGGATGCATGAAGTAAAACCAATTTCTAGTAGCTTTTGAGGATACAGAGATGTGGAAAATAACATGGACTCAACAACAAATATTTTATCAGACTGTACGCTAGGTTGATCTCTTTTAATGTCCTTCCAAGAAAGAAAGAAAGAAAATCTCACACTAATAAAAACACCACACACAGCTTGATACATAAAGAACAGCTTACAGAGTACACAAGAAAAGAAAGAAAATAGAGGAATTTAAACAAGATGCAGTGAGTTTTAGAACTGGATGACTTAAGCCTGGATGTTGAAATTGTACATTACCTAGACAAAAGATGTACATATAATCACACACGGTACCTTTTTAAATTAGGAGGCAAGAGAGAAAGAACTCATCACACACTGCCATTGATTCTATCACCAAAAAGATGCAATACGAGCTCTTTTTCCCCAAACACGATCCCACAGTAGAAGCACAACTGAAGGTTGTGAGGAAGCCTGTGGACTCAGTCACAGAGACGCAAGTTAGATTATAACAGTGGATGTTATTACTTTAGGAGCTCCTTTGTCACAATATTCCCTCAGTAATTTTGCTACCTCAGCCTGTAAGTGCACTTTAGAAACTGCAGTATAACCCAACAGCATCTCCTACTTTTAATTTCCAATATACTACTTCAGCGTTTATTTAATGGCTTTTTCACACATACACTCTTTCTTTGTTGCTTGGAAAGTAGTTTGAGAAGCAATTAAGGGCAAAATTATCTTAACATGACAGTTTCTACATAACGATATTCTTTAGACATTGATGAGTTAAACTCAAAATTGGTGCTTACAGGTAAGATTATATAACAAAGTGCTAGAACACAGCACTAAAATTTAATTTCATAACCCACAGTGTTAATTCATGCCAACAAAAATAACAGCATGAGGAATTTACAATTTTACAAAGCAGCAGTAAAGTGTTTTAGGTAACATCTGTTCAGCAATCATTTCTTTAAAAGACTAATTTAGATTCAAGGTCTTACACTGCAGTGTAACTGCAGCAATAACTCAGTCACTTCATAATTAAAGATATTGACACAGATCGGTCTTACCTTTCTCCTCTTTGCCAGTCAAACAGAAATGCTTTTGCTTTTAACTACATCTTTCTTTGATTTATAAACACTATTAAATGCAAGTGTTAATTTGTCTATTTTTAACAGATCAGTGCAAACAAGAAAGTTCCTTGACTCATACAAATTTCATAAAGAATTTAATCAAAAACATAACCTGAAAGTCACTGAGGACTGGTCAATGGTATACTGACATTAATACAAATACTTCTAACTTCAGCTAGGAACTGAAGTTGACATTTTGAGGACTAGCACCTACAAGGTGCAGTCCCAGTGAAGTGCAACTAAAAGTCATTTAATCAAGTTATCCAGCACCCACTTCCATGATTTTCTAACATTTAGAATCAAAAAATAAAGATATCATGGAGAGGAAGTGGCAAGCAGTTGCTCAGTGGATTTCCAAAGTTTGCTACTGAGTTGACCCATACATGGAAACAGGTACAACCTCTGCCATCCTTCAGTCCATTTCTGCTTTTTACCAAACTCTAACCCTCAACACTGAACGCAAGAGCTTTCAAAAAGCTAAACTACCACCATATCATAGCCTATCTTTCACCCTTCCAAGAATCCCACTCTTCCAAATCACTAGATCTGCTGAACAAATCCAAGCAGGTAAGTGCTTCAAAACTAGCCACCACTCCTTTCCCCCCCAACCCCCCAGTAAAATAACAAATAAAATAAATTTCAGTAAAATTCAGTAGATTCAGTAAAATAACAAAGATCCAGTTCAAGATTCAAAGATTCAGTAAAATAACACAGAGAACTGAGGAACTACAAGTCACATTCACTTCTTCTAAAAGCTAATTTGTTTGGGAATGCAGTACTTCAAGAATACAGTTAATTGGAATTAACAACTATTTAGCCCAAAGCATCTTCCTCCCTCCTCTAAATGAAGTGGTAAAAATTCAGTTTTTCCTCCTGATAAACAAGAATATTCTTAGGGGTAGAAAGAAAAAAAAAAAAAAGTGCATGTTAACACTCTCTATTTTGTTAACCAGCAATCCAATTTCACCTTAAGGTCTGTCAGGGAATGAAACTCTTTTGCAAACTGGCCTAACTACTGTTGATTCGGTAGCTCTCAAGTGATAGATCAATATGTTGCATTGATTGGAACATACCAACTTGGAATTTATTTTGAAGTCTTTGTCCTAAGAAAAATTAGGCTAATACAATCTGGATGACTTTAGTTCACTGAATCTAATGGCTAATTTTAACCACATTTGATAAATGTATAATACATAAGAAACATAATTCAGGTTAAATGAAGAAGTATTGCACTCTAAGTATGCCAAACACAGAAAAGGCTCACACTGTATTTATGACTAGATTATAGATAATTCAAACGGGTGAGGAGAGGTTTTATGTATTCTGACACAAAATTAATTTAACTAATGAATGTACATTGAAGATGTATTACATGGAAAGTTAGATACGAACAAGTCAAGGCATATATACCACTTGTCCCACCATTCATCCCCACCCCCACATATGTCTCCTAAGAAAGCAGAAGGTAGAGGGGAAAGAAGTTTTAAGAAGTGATAGATATTCTGTATGGGCAGAAACGTATGATGCGCCAGAAAGAAAGGCATTTATCTCAGTACCCTTCGAGTGATCCAGCCTAAGTCAGAGAAGCTGGTTAAGGTCTACAACCATTAACATTATTTAGATATTCACAACCTGTACTACCATGTCTGTTTCTTCAGCAGAAGATTATTATTTGGGACAAGCCAGGGATTAGAGACTACTGTTCAAAGGTTATAGCACCTACAGCAACTCCTTAGATTTTGGGGCATGGAACTGCTCTTTAGTAACCGTTAACTTCCACAAGTCAGATTGGTGAACTACACTCCTCCCAGCAGTTTCCATGAAGACAGAGACAAAATCCCCAAAACTCTGCTCAAAAAATATCAACTCTGATTCTTTTTAAGGTTTTCTGCATGCTAATGGCGTATCTAGAACACAGCCCAGGCTAGAAAGAGAACTGTCATTCTTCAGTCCCATACCAACATCCCAGAGCAACATACTCGCTTTGAGGGTACTTATCAAGATGCAGTATGGAACTGCTGTCTAAGGTCAAATGCTTTTGAAAGTTGCAAACACAACACATTCTCATGAATTCAGGGTATTCTCAGTCATCCCCACTTACAGAGTTTTGGAAACTGAGGGAGGAAAAAAAAATGTAAAGCCACACACTCAAGATAACTGTACACAAAAGTGAAGTAAAATTCCCAAATTCAGCTTCCTTTGCTTTCTATGGCTTGGTATGTGTGTATATATATGTATATATATATAAAAATATTATAGCCTCAAAAAGCCAGTCAGCTGATGCCCACATCTGCTCATGCTCAAAGCCATTCTTGATATGTGCCTAGACTTTCTAGGCCAGACAAAAGAAACTCATCTGCACCAAAAGAGGAGCATCCTTTCACTAAGGAGCCAATCTGACTTCATCTCCAAAAATAAATCTCACTGGCTTGTATCACATATCTGGCAGCATTATAATCCCTGCAAGTTTTTGTATTTCTATTTTAACACATGGTGAGAGGGGGGACAGGGGACTGCTGGCAACATCTTAATTCCTTCTTTCCCCCAACCATGTGTTAAAACAGTGGAAATGTTGGTGATATCCTATTTGAATAAGAACTTAATAGCTATTTTATCACCCGTAATTAAAAGATCTTGACCTCAGTGCTGTTGTCAGTCTCCATTACACACAAATCTGTGTCTCCTGCTTCCCACAGGAATAAACCAGCCCTCAAGTCACAAAGCAGTAACACCTTCCAACCTTGTGGAGTGGGCAGACCACAGAGGTTTTTCCCCAGGGCCCCTAGCCTGTAGAATGTTTCCTGACGCATAACCCAGCCATGTCAGCTGCATGGCTAAATGCAAGCACCTGTAGGACACTTAACGAGTTATGAAAATGAGCAAACAGGTCTAGACCAGGCTGGATGGGGCCTTGGCCAACCTGACTGAGTGGGTGGCATCCCACTAGATGATCCTTGAGGTCCCTTCCAAACCGAGCCATTTTGTGATTCTGATTCATACATGCACATTTTCACGTGCAAAAATAGGCATGAGGCCTTCGCTTGAACAGCAATCAGAAAGCAACCACAACACAAGAAGGATTTCCAGGAACCAGGAATGCCAGGAGCAACTTGTGACCTTCCCAAACAGGTTTGTCCAGCCAGCAGTTTGGTATCGCATATTGGCTAACTGCAGCTAGCTGCATGTGAAGTACGGCACACCTTTCCAAAAGCGCCAATGACAGGTACTTCACATTGTGCAAAGAGGCCTTAGAATCAGGAATGCAATACACAAATATTACAGTAATTCTTCTATAAGTGCATAGCACAGATCGGAGAATGTGAGCTAAGCGTAAAAACTAATGTGTATCACCTCAATATGAGCATGGCATGCACCTGGTCTGTGTATGGTGGATACAAGACTTGTAGAACTTTTTTTTTTTTTGGCCCAGCTTTAACATTTGGAAACCTCAGGTAGTTTTTAGCCAGCACATCTTACATACACGTTATTTCATAGGCAATTCTTTGCTCTTTTGAGTTGCCTGATTTCTTGGTGCACTAACCAAATCTCGTAAAGGCAGTGTTAGGTAGACCTAAATCCTTTAAATTTAGGAGTCAGTTTTTCACTAGAGAGGCCCCATCACCGAGACAAAACCAAACGTGACAGTCCCAGTAGGAGTACCGTCACTTCAGGGCTGGAAACCTCCTGGACACCGCGCAGCCACGAAGAAAATCAAGCTTCGCCAGAAAGAGACCTGAAAGCGTGTGCTGCACGAGAAAGCCGTGCCCTTTGAGGAAGGCCAAGCAGAGAGGACAGGGAGCAGGGGGGCAGGCACCTCAGCCCGGGGGAGGGGGTTGTACTCACGAATTTGGCCTTCCTGCCCTCCGCGGCCTCCGGGGCGCTGCCGGCCCCGGGCGGGCCCTTCCGACGGAGCCCCCCGGGCTCCCTCCCGCCGCGGGATGGCGGCGGGGAAGGGGCGCGGTAACGGGGCCGCTGCGACTCCATGGCCGTGCCCGGGGGAGGAAGGGGGGGAGGAGGAGGAGGAGGAGGAGGAGGAGGAGGATTAGAGCGGCTTAAACCGGGCAGGGCGGCAGGGAGGGGGCGGGGGGTAAAGCCGCCACCTCCAGCCGGCGGATTTCCAGGCGGCAGCCCCTAATCCCGAAGGAGGGCGGCGAAGCGGGGCAGGGATAGAGATGAGGAGGGGAGAAGGGGGGGAGGCTGTTAGCGGCCAACGGCCGCTCCCTAACGGCCACCAACGGCTGTCAGCGCCCAGGAATGTGCGGCCGCCGCCGCCGCCGTCCGAATCGCCCCGCCACTGCCTCGGTCCCGCCCCGGCCTCCCCACGCCAGCCAATCGGCGGCGGCGGAACTGCGGCGCCTCGTCGCGGTTGGGTGGCCTCCTGCCAATCGCTTGCGAACGGGCTGGCGCGGGGTGATAGTGACCGCACCTGGTTACGCTCACCCCACGCACCCCCGCCCCCAGCCGGACTACGTGTCCCAGGGAACACTGCGGCACGTTCCCGCGCAGGGAGGAGGTGGCCGCGCGGCGAGATGCATGACGGGAGCTGTAGTCTCGAGCAGCCTGAGGCGGACGCGGGGCGGGGGCGGCAGGGAAGGCCCGGTCCGTGGGGTGTCGAAGCGCATTTTGTATGGTTTAGCTTAATTTTGGCCCTAATAAGTTTTACCCCGCCACGTAAAGCGAGGGAAGCGTTGGCTTGTGGCGCTTGGCCCTGACAGGGAGGTTCCCTCAGTGGGTGAAGGGTGTGGGCACGGAGAGATAAATGCAAATAAACGCTATATTTGTGCACTGACATAATGGTGTACGTTTGTCTGACACACGGCTGTTGGTACGGGCTCTTCAAAAGCTGAGTAACGCAAGGGAGAGATTGGCCCAACGAAAACAGCAGCAATGTTTGCCCTGACCAGGATTTGGGGCTCCCCGGCTGCTTCAGGATGGGATTTGGGGTTCACGATGGGCCCAGGAGCTGTAAACTGCCAGCAAGGCCGACACAAAGTAGGGAGGGAGCTGTGCCTGCATTCTTAGTTGGAGTTTGGTTTTTTTCGTAACAGATAGACCTCCAAGCTTCTGCATTTTATGGGGAAAAACACAAGTAAATAGAGATGTCATTGCCCCATAGATTACTGAATTTTATATGATTGAGAAAGGAGCTGAATTCTTGTTAATGCGCTCGATACCTTGCATTTATCTTAAATTAACAGTAGCTGGAATAATCATGAAAATTGGTGGCATCTATAGAGGAGAATGTGTTTCTAAATCTCAATGTTAGGCATCATTGAGAAAAAAAGATAACACTCTGGATTCGTACCTACAGTATTTTCTAAAACAGCGCAAGTTTCCTTTTTCTTCTGTCGTTCAGTAAGAAAGATGCTCAGGTTCCCATATTGTTTTTATCATTTATCTTTGGGTTGAGCGCAGTGAAAATAAAATGTCCCACCACCACCCCCAAAAATCACATTACACACTGCTTCCAAATAATTTGAATGCCTTCCAATGCAATGACATAGAATTAAACATCTCCGTTTCTTAGCACGACTTACACAAGTAGTGACCTACAAAATGTAATGCCTGCAATTGTGTGGAGCTCCGATAAAATGCAGTAAGCAGCATTCAGCCCCAAACTAGACCTTTGCAGGACTGGGATCCAAGGCTGGGAGCTGTGGGGCTACTTAGAGTAGATGCTGGAATTATTTGAATACATTAAACTGTTTGTTCTTTGGCACATTTCTATAGATCTTTTGTAAATTTATATTGGAATTCTTTGTGGAGAGTATAATTAGCACGACACTGTTTAATGTCATGGTTAATGATTTCCTGGAACATTTGATTAGAAAATTAATCAGCCTATGTATGCGTATGATAAAGCTGTTTAAATGGACCTCCTAATTGCAGTGTGGTAGAACACAATGGCTTGTGCCAATATATCACTTTCAAAGTACTGTATTGCGATAATAGAGAAACACTACAGAGAATAATTTATTAGACAATTTTACTAAGCCAAAAATAAACGTTAGTACTTTTGATCAATTATTATTATCTTTCACACTGCCCCTCTTGTGCTTCTTAGGTGCTTGACAGAACAAATGCACTCTTCCAATAGCTTCATTGGTCAAGATTAATCATGACTGAGGAGAACGTGTGAGAATGAATCAGTAATACTGCAACTGTGCAGAGATTATACTTGGAGCATGCATATTAGCTGGAACACGCGTATAGCTTGGTAATTTTGCATTATCTTTGTTCTGGAATGACAGGTTTTCAGTTATAAAAATGTGTGAAACAGAACAAGTGCATAAAGTTAAACGTAGGGATATTTCCAAAATCTGTCCTTTGAACGGACGGATTTAACTAGACTCTCCCAGTTCTGTTCCATCTCTTTTTTTATACTGTGACTCAAGTCTTAAACCTACAGAAATGAATACCTTCTTGGTATTCATTGTTCCAGGGAGGCAGTTTTTCAAATAAATCCCTGTGTACTGCATTTGTAAGCTGGCTTTTGACCGAGTTTAGGCACTTCTCCATATTTCATTTAGAGATGCCTAGTTCTTGCCTATATGAAGAATATAAAAAAGTTAATTAACTGTTCTTTACTTACGTACGTCCTCTTAAACTGTCACATAAAAGTTATGAAGGATTTTGTGAGCAATGTTGTTGTTTTTATACAGCAATCATACAATTTTAACAGTCTTTATTGTTAATGCTATGTAAGTGCTCTAGCAAGCAAAACCTTCCAGAGCCTCAGTTCCCGTGGCTTGGCAGGAGCAAAACAAATGACTGTTGGAAGTGACCTTCCAGGAAAATCATTTCTTCTTTTTCTCATGAAAAGCACCAAATGATGGGCTCTTCTGTTCCAAATCCCTCGAACTTGCACAGCTATTGTAAGTCATATCAATTGACTATGTATCTTAGACCTTCCCTAACATTATAGGATTGCCAAATTAATGCTTATAGAAATTAAGTTAGAAAAGCACAGCCTGTCTTCATGTTAACACATTGAGGCTGTTCCTTAGAGCCCATTGGTGCTGTTTGTTATCTTTTGACAGTTGCATTTTCCTGTTTTAATACAGTCACTAATAATTTAAATGCACTACAATGTAATATCCTTAAATGCAACCTATGGATTAGGTATTACTTAATTTTGACATCATGGGTATTTTGAGAAGCCTGTTATTCCATTATTAAGATAAATGGAGATAAAAACTCAAATTGTTCATATATTAAATTTACTAAAGAACCTGGCTTATACTAATAAGTGAACAAATTTATTTAAATTTATGAGAAAATGAATGTTGTGCATGTATCAAATAGAATTCAATGAAATTTACATTAATTAAATAAAGTTTTGTTGAAGATAATTTGCTATGCTTTTTCCTCTAAAAGAAAGAGCTGGAATTCTTGTCCTTTCTTGGACATCATTTGATTGTCATTTACTCATATGTTATTTTATATTATGTTATGTTATAATATAATATATACATATATAGATAGCATGTATTTATTTGGGAAAATGAAAATTTGTGGCTAGAACTCTATGCTGTAAGATCACGGTTAACAATCAGAGGAAGAAATCGAATAGAATTTTTCAGCCTAACAAAACACTCACCTGACGTCCTTACAAGGGAAAATGCTATTAGAAATTTTCTGATACACAGTTACATAGTTATGTATAGTTGCAGAGTTATGAGTCTACTGAAATAGGAAGAAAAGGAGTTTGGGTTTTAATAGGCTTTCCATATAGGACTGATTTTTTTTTTTTGCTTAAGCTCTTCAGGGAGCAAACTTCCATTTGCTATGAATCTACAAAAAGGAAATCACAAATCTGACTTTCAGCTAAACTGTTAAAAAAATATATTTTTCCTTGAGATTCCTTGGGTTCTTTTTTGGTAACAAGATCATTTTACTCATGCGGTGGTTTAAGAATGAGTGATGCTATTTGTCTTATGAGAATGCTTTATTAAAAGCATTAAATTATTTGGTATATTTTAGATTGTAGTAGGGCCTTCTGGACATATAATTAAAGAAAATGGTATCTTATCCATGAAGTTGAATTATTTGTAGAGATAAGCAGCTCTGAGCCATTTGGATCACAGATTTGGTAAAGTTGAACTCAACAGTCCTCTTGGCACATATATTTCTAGTTTCTTAAAAATCTCTGAACTAGTATCTTCTGAAAACAGTCGTTTACTTCCTTATCTCTTAAAAAAAAAAAAAATAATAATGGTTGATGGTTGTCATATTTATTGCAACTCATTTCTGCTACCAACAAAAATACTTCTGGAAACCTGAAACGTGTTGATTGTGATTCTGATTCTTTATTTCTTCTTTTGGGCAGTCACACCTGTACAATGGTAAGTACCAGTCTTAAGTATCAATGCAATATGTATCTTGTAACTGTTATAAAAAATACTCAGGTTATGGAGAGATACTATAAAAGGAGAGCTCCTTTTCTGTTATGTGCAGCACTGAATTCCAGAAGTTTCACAAGATGTAATTAGAAGCCTCAGTCTGAAATGAAAATTTGTCTTTAAAATATTTTTATACAATTTTAATTATTACATGGGAGTTGTTACTGAAGAAAGCAACAAAAATTGTTTCAGCGGACTCTGCTGGTACTGAATCACAGAGTCATTTAGGTTGGAAAAGACCTTTAAGGTCATCAAGTCCAGCCATCTCCTAATACCACACATCCACCATGTCCCTAAGTGCCACGTCTCTTATATACCTCCACGGATGGTGACTCCACCACCTCCCTGGGCAGCCTGTTCTAACGCCTAACTACCCTCTCCATCAAGAAATTATTCCTGACATCTAATCTAAACCTCCCCTGGTGCAACCTGAGGCTGTTTCCTTTTGTCCGTGTAGCTGTGTAGCAGAATGTAAAGATGAGAAAGGTATCCCTGAAGACAGCATATGTCACAGTCCTGTTATTGATTTTATATCAGTCATAACTTTTTGAAATGTCAAACAAAATTTTACATCCAATGTATTTATTCACACTTTTTTTTTTCTAGCTAGAATTTAAATTAAGGACTTTCAGAAGTAGTTGTAGTCTGAATGTCACCGTTCTTCTTTTTAAAGTGTTCAAAGTCACCCTGTTAAAGATGAGGATATAAGAAGTAGGAAAGTAGTTTGCTCCATTAATTTATTGTAGATTACATGTTACTAATAATTTTTCACAAAATATTTTAGGCTATCCTCGCAGTCAATTGAGGAAATTTAATATACCTCCTCCAAGATACTGCCTAGATAGGAAAAAAATCAGTGAAGTCCATTATACAGTTCATCAAATGGATCTTTATGAGGATATTGGAGATGTGATTTGTGGTACTATTTAGGATACTTTGCATACTACATTATTATAAAGTTCAGGTTTGTAATTTAATTATGGGCCAAATTATCTTCAGTTCTAACTCCAGTAGAAGTGACTTGGCCAAGGCTGACAGCTAATATAAATTAAAAATTGTAAGTGGCCTGAGTATCATGGGCTGCAGTAAAGGCTATGTTACATAATTTTATACTAAGTGTGGGATTTTCAGAGCCACCTCCAGAATTAAATGAGTTGCTCAGACCTTGTCTATTCTACCATTATACTATTAAATGTCCCTAGCAAAATTAATACAAAGTGTTTTTTTTGGTGTTTTTGTTCATTTGTTTGTTTTGTTTTGTTTTGTTTTTCCCCAGAGAATAAAATAGATTTCCAAAGAAGAAAACTCTGGTGTTGTTCTTTCTGGATATGAGTCCATTGCAGTGTGATCAACTGATCTACCATAGAATTTTTTCAGGGCATTTACCATAAAGTTTTCAATGCTTATGTCAGAATGCTGTGACATAATTATCATCCATTGCTTCTTGATAACTCACTGAATTCCTCGTGGCTTTCCTTTTTAATATACTTCCATCATTTTTTATGCTTCGCTTTTCAAATTTCCTTCTAAGATTCTGTCTTCTATTTTTATGCACAATAATTTATATTACTTTCTATTAGGACATGATACTCTCTGCTTTCAAAAAACCCTGATTATCTTTTGACATATACATCATTTGGAGATATATATGTATAAACATATACATGTATGTGCATATATAACACTTCTGGTGAGTTAGTTATGTATTGTGGAAGTCTCAAAATTGACTGTAATTTGTTTATAGACCTTTTATTTCTCTTTGACCAATTTCCTTACTCTAATCCATCTCTTTAAGTTTCTCATTCCAGTTTTTCCTCTCACAGGAATAAGGGATGTAATCACATCACAGTTATTGCAACTTAATGTTCAGCTACAGTTAGCACTGTATATGTACATTAGGAAAAATCCTTCCTCTCATTTTAAAAGAAAAAATCTCATTTGGGAGGATTCCTGAAATATATTCTATATGAAACCAGAGATTTTGTGGGTAACTGAAGTCACCCTGTTGCTTTCCAATCTGCGTATTACTTTTTGATCCTCTGTTTCCTGGCATGTTTCAGTGACCTTGCCTGATTTTTAATGGCTCTGTAGGGCACCTAACTTTATACTTCTACAAACTGAGTACAATGTGCTGCTATTCTTATGTTGTACAGAAGTGTCATCTCTTGTCGTAGGAAGATGAAGAATGCATCTGGAAGGTGTGCTTTGTATCACAAGAACTACTAAGCTAGTTTCTTAAGTGACAGTTTTCTGACAAGTATGAATCAGAATAAACTTCATAAGTTTCCATTTTCCTTCACCTATGCTATAATAAGTTAAAGCTGGTGGTTAAGAAAAACGAATGCTTTCACTTATTTTTGCAAAATATTCCTATGGAAGTGAGGGAGATTATGTTGAATTGTAATACAGAGGTCATCCTCCAGGACTTGGAGAAGTAACTAAATGTCAAGTGTTTGTTTGAAAGGGTAGGGGTGGCAAAAGAGAGGAAACTTACTGTAATCGTTACAGGGGTCCCTTTCGGCTGGCAGTAGTTAACAATATTCTCTCACAAGGTTTTCAGTTTATTGTGGCACAACCTCACAGAAGGAAAAACTTCTGAAACCAAAATGTACTTGACGAGACAACTGCGGGATAGTCAGTGTGGTTTCCATTACTCCATAAGCAGAAAGTTCAGAGAGCAACATCTCAACCTCTGTGTAAGTGTCAGGGCATGGTGAGAGCCAGCTCTCCCTAAGGGATGTAGAGCTGAGGGCTACACCACAGCCAGCAGGGCAGGGGACCGAGCTAGCCAGGGCCCATCTCATCACCCCTAAGCAAGGCCAGCCTGGGGATGGGAGCCAGGTTCTTCCAGGAGTCCAGAAAGATGAACCTGGCTAAGATGATGAGGCAGGTATGAGGTCAGGCCAGGAAGATAATCCAAAGGTCGGTGTCAGGTCCTGTGAAGGTAGTGAGGGTCAGACACAGTCTGCTTATGTGTGGGCCTGTCCACAGTGATGAGGCAGGTCGAGCGTGGAAGTCACACCACAGCTCAGGATCAGCAGGGTTCCTGGCTGGGGCCAGAGACCAACGCTCCTACAGTAGAGATGAAGCAGGGACAAAAGGCCCTGGCATGGAGGTAAAATGGAGCCCAGGAGTGGATGGTGCGAATGCAGGCCTCAGGTGAAGCTTCTCAGGATTTTTAAGGCCTGTTTGTGTGCTCAGGGCTATGACAGTGAGATTCATTGATCTGGAAAAAGTCTTGACATGAAGAATCTGGGCTATAAAGCACAGGGGAAGATAGGTTGCCCAGTGAAGGTCTCACTGGTTTTTATACTTGTCTGCAATAGCTTGTCTGGCAAAGTGAAGGTCTCTCCTCTCTCCTGTGATGTGGTATGAGATATGCTAGGATCTACACTGTTAAACCCTACAGAGGCCTCATTAGGCTCAAGACTTTCATTTGTTACTTCTACAGCCAGCATTAATCTGAAATAAATAAATAAATAAATAAATAAATCCATGATATGTGTCCATCAGTCCCTGAAAAATAATGTAATTCTTTTTCCACATCTGTCTACAAAACTGCATTCCTTTTATTCATGAGCTCATTTCCCCCTTATTTTGAACAATCATGCTGGTACCAATGAAAAGGAAATCTCCTCAAAGAAGTTAGAATAACCTGTGCCAAGATTAAAAATCACGTGGGGAGTCACTGAGGAATCGATCACTATGCCCTAATAAGTGCTCATAAAGCTGTTATTTACCCTTATGTTGTGTGAGTTTCAAATTTGGACATTAGATAGGTGCATGTTTGCCAGCTAGAAAAGTGTCAACAAAGACCTTTTTTCAGTCCTGTTAAAAGAGAGTGAATATTATGAGCTGCAAAGTGATACAGGCTTGCAGAGATATTAATAAAGGTGGCCAAGCTGTGATTCTTCAAATACGTGATTTGGGTGGATGATACGTACGGTCAAAACAGTTTTCTTTGTGTGAACTACAATGTGGAAAAAAGAACAGTGTTGTCCTAAAAGTGATTCAAAGCATGCACAATTAAGAGCAGTACATGGATCCACTCTTTTGCCATCTTCCCTGGAAACAGGAATAGAGCACCAGGATACTGGATTCTCTGAGGAAGAACAGCATGCACTGAAGCAAGAGCAGCATGCAGCTCAGCATCAAGAGCAGCAGGCATGTTAGTGTACTGGGTGGTGCTGACAAATGACCAATGAAAGGTGCTTGTCCCAAATAAAATTGCGTTGTTTATGTGTATGGTGAGCTTGAATCACCTACACTCCCTAAGAGCAATGTGTGGTGGTTTTACTCGGGTGGGCAGCCAAGCTCCACCACAACCGCTCTCTCACTCCCCCTCCTCAAAGAGGAACAGGGAGAAAATGCGATGAAAGGGGCTCAAGGGTTGAGATAAGGACAGGGAGACCGCGCAGTAATTATCGTGACAGGCAAAACAGACTCAGCAGAGGGAGATAGTAAGATTTATTACCTATTACTAACAAGCTAGAGAAGTGAGAAACAAAGGAAAGAAACTAAAAGCACGTTCCCTCCCATCCACCGTCTTCCACCTCTTCCCCCCGAGCAGCGCAGGGGAACGGGGGAATGGGGGTTATGGTCAGTCTATAACGTTCTTCTCTGCCACTCCTTCTCGGTCACTCTCGTCCCCTGTGCTGTGGGGTCCCTCCCACGGGATGCAGTCCTTGCTGAACTGATCCGGCGTGGGCTGCCCACAGGCAGCAGCTCTTCAAGAACTGCTCCAGATATTGGTCCATACCATGGGGTCCATCAGTCAGGAGCAAACTGCTCCAACCTGGGTCTTCCACAGGCTGCAGCTCCTGCCAGGTCACCTGCTCCTGCGTGGTCTCCTCTCCACAGGCTGCAGGTCTGGCCTGGAATCTGCTCCAGCAGAGGTCTTCCACAGGCCGCAGTCTCCATCAGTGCAGGTCCACCTGCTCCACTGTGGTCTCCTCCACGGGCTGCAGCGTGGAACCCTGCTCCACTGTGGTACTCCATGGGCTGCAGGGGGACAGCCTGCTTCACCATGGGCCTCACCACAGGCTGCAGGGGACTTCTGCTCCGGCGCCTGGAGCACCTCTCCCCCTCCTTCTTCACTGACCTTGGTGCCTGCAAGGCTGTTCCTCACTGCTCTCACTCTCCCATCTGCTGTATGTCTTAAAATGCTCTCACAGAGGCGCAAAACAACATCACTTACTGGCTCAGCTCTGGTCAGCAGTGGGGCCCTTACCAAACAAGGGGCAGCTTCTAGATCCTTCTCACAGAAGCCACCCCTATGGCCCCCTGCTACCAAAACCTTGCCACGTAAACCCACTACACAATGTCACCCACTATAAAACTCTTGTCCCTCTGATGATTATGCTTAACTGTACTCACATTGTGTGATTTACCTATGGCTCTGCATGGCAGAAATCAGTGATGATATTGGGAACGAGTCAGTATATAGCTCAAATGAGAAAATATTTCCAAGTACTAGCATTTCTAAAAACAACACAAATATATGGGGGCTATTATACATTTATACATAAGGGAGATTCATATTCTCCATCTTAGAGCAATCTGAAAGATACAGAACTAAGCTAAGCTCTTCCTATGGTTAATGAAGTTACAGTTAACTGAAGCTTTCTAGCTAGTGAAGATAATCTAGCACCTGTAGCTGCCTCCTGGCAGCTCATCCAGTGCTAAAATACATATTTGAAACAAAGGAAAAGAAAAACCTCTGGAGATCCTTCTCTGTCTCTGTCTTCACTGACAATAGAAGGTGCTTCCGTAACTGGCTTAGACTAGGTGACTAACTTTTATATGCTGAAAATAAATTAGATAAATCTCATTTTCTTAAACTATTCAGAGGACATCAGCAATTTCGAGTCAATAAATTCACTCCCTTTCACTAGATTTTATTAAGCCTATTCATATTAGTTCAGGAAAGGTAGAAATACTTAACTAGCAATATTAATAACTCATTGGCATTAACAAGAAAATTCTCTTGTGATCCTCAGAGAATAAAATTTTGAATAATCATACTGTTAAGATAATCTGCACATCTTTGACAATAGTTTTTGATCGTCTGAAAATTGAAGACAGGTTTTATTTTTTTCCCGAGAAGGTAATTAATGTTCCTGTTACATCTTTTGCTGAAGTCTGTCATCATTATGGACATAAAGCTGCTTTAAAAACTGCAGGAACTGATAAGTTAGAAATATACTCTCTCATTGGATGGACTTAACTTGCATGGTGATTAAGGATGAATGCTGCTGCTAACCTAAGTTTTCTAGAACATTTTCTTGACAAAATGTATTCCATCTTCCTGTTTCATCTTTCTCCCGCCACCCCCTTCTTTCTGTTAAAATATACTGATTTAATCATTTTCAAAACTTCAGCTCAACCCTGGGTCCTTTTGGAATATGAAAAAAAAAAAAATAACTCTCTCTCTACTCAGTGTATGACATCATGGATTTCTTAGATTTCTAAATACATACCTTTGTGCATTCTCCCCATATACTATTAACAGTATGAGGAAATCATCTGTAGGCACCAGCAAGAAATTTCATTATTCCTTTTAAAATCTTTCTTTAAAATTCTCCTGTACCAGTATGCCAACAAAAATGTAGATTTTAATTGCAAGCCTCTCTCACTGATAAGTCTTGCTTCTGATCTGTTCACTATCTCCTACAAAGAGACATCAAGGTTTCAGGGGGAATTGCCTTGTTTTTGTTCAAAATGCTTTCAGCTCAAGGACCCTGGCATTTTGTGATAATAAACACCATGATTAATGCAAAGATTGATATTTGCATTATATGCAAAAACTAGAAAACCTAGATTTTATTTGATTTCTAGACTTTCCCTTTGAGTTTCTGCTGCATTTACTTGGGAAAATTCACCAGAACAGATACATCAGAATAAAACATACTTGCTTTCCAAACGTAATGTTCCAATCACTAAGTACATGTTGTAATTTGCCAGTGTTCACCATATGTACTAAATAATCCATATTTTATAGTTGACATTGTTCAATAAAGCTTTCAGACTTTTGTGTTATTTTTAACTTCAAACTATACATGCGCCTGGCTTGTGAGAGGAGTTGGGGAAGGGTATAATTATCCATTTATGTTTTAGCTGGAAACAGGAAAACTTGGCCTGCATATCTGAAACTGAAGTTTGTCTTTGTACAACTGTTTATTTTACAGTGGGAGGTTATACAAGCTATATTCATTCAGATCAGTCTTAGTTATGTAAATCACAATTTTGCAATCACTTAGGAATTGTATCACATTAATCTATGGTGACAGTGTTCAACAGAGTCTAGAAAGTTGTTTGATTTTACCTTTTGTAAATGACAGCTCCTGATTTCTTGCAATATTTCAATTCTGGGGCAAAACCTTGTTTCACTCAGTACTTATTAGCTGGACAGTACCGATGAAATGCAGAATTGTTGTTGTGGTTGGATAATACGATCAGCATTCATCACAAGCTAATAACGATGATTTTGAACATCTTAATTGGAGATCACATCACTCTGTGCAGTATGAAATAAGATGTCTGAATGACTACAAAGAATTTGACTGGTCCTTGTGCTGATAGCCTGCAGGAGATTTTAATATTCTGAAGTCACACCAGATTGCCCATCTGCTGCAGTATACCTTGGCTCAGCTTTAACCTGCAAGGGTTTGATGTCTGATGTCACCTCAAGGGAACAACAATAAACAGCTGCGCTAATGACATTTTTAAATCTTTCTACTCTTGATTTACCTGATGCAGTAGTCAGCTTAGGATAACAGTAGAAAGGTACAGACCTTCTACAACACCAAGGTGTAAAAATGCACACAGAGATCAGAAATGGAACTGGAAAAAAATCAGTAACTATTATTTAACTGCTCTATGCATGGCTTCTAATCCTATATGGAAAAACAAACAAACAAACAAAGAAAACTTCTTGTTGCAAAATAGAGTTGGAAGACCATACAGATATAGGAAAAATGGCAGAGGAATGACAATTTTAAAATGAGTATTGTAAAAGCATACAGATAAGATTTTGATTAATTTTTATAGCTGAGAGAAATGTAGTCGGTTTTCTGAATCAATGGAGTTATTTATTCTGGGAATGAGTAGATAGCAGCACCAGCCCTCCCCTACTCCAAGGTTTTGCTGGATAAATTATTTCATAGAATATTCCATAGAAACAACCTGAGTCAATATGACTTTTGTAGCCCTTGATTACAGTCCCCAGAATTGATCTTTTGTGCTTTTTGATAGCAGACAACTCCTAGCTTCAGGTATTTTGTGCTGTTGTGTATCTCTTTCAGTATGCATTAACATAGCCAAAAAAAAAAAAGACATGTAGTGGGTGAGTCTGACCAGTAGGTTATACACTGAATATGAAATAGAGAATGTATTCAGTTTTTTTAACTGACCTGTAAATTCAGGGGGGTTGTTTGTTTGCTTCAAAAAACGTAATAGCTGCAAACTGTAGCAAATATGAGATGTTAAAAGCAAATTTTAAAAAGTGAGGAATTAGGTACTATCATTATAAATTACTGGTTTTAAATTAGGAAGTCAAAAAAGGAACTACAATAACTCATATGCTATTACACAGAAACATGGGTTTCTGAATAAAGATCTCTTCTATGTGCTTTGACCTGCTGGGGTTGCTGAACACAATCACAATGAGTAAATGGTGGAGGAAATAATCTGAGTGGCAAAATAGGACAGCTAAAAGATCACTAGAACTTCTACCTGGCATATGAAAAGAAAACAAAAACATTTAAGGAACACTTACATTTGCCATGTAAGCACTGAATGGGGAAGAAACAAAAGGTCCCTAATTTCTGACTGCAGCTGGTTCTGTGTCACTTGTTATGTTTCATAGCTTTTAATTAAGCAACCTTGTCATGATAATACACTATGAAGACAGACTGAGAATGGCGCACTACAGACAAATGTGAAATGCCTGAAAGATGCATTATAAAATCTAAAAATAAATGAGTATGTGAGAGATAGAGGAGCCAAATGCGTAATGCCAGGAAAGAAAGGTAAAAAAAGGTACAAAAAAAAATCTGATAAAAGTCCAAATTGAAAATGGAATACACAACTTAGTTTACTGGAAGGGACAAAATTAACATATAAAAGCATAACTTAGCTAGCATTTGCCTGTAAACTGAATTCAGGAGTGCCAAAATGTGCTTAAGTAGAGTCAACAGTGCTCTGACATTAGAGACTTTAAAGATAAAAAAGAACATAGGCCTATGACAGAAAGATACATGAGTACAAATTCAGATACAGATCTCTTCATGCTATGATAACTAGAGCCATTACCGGCAAATTAAGTTTAATAATAATAGTAATAATTAATAATAATAGAAAATGGACTTCACTACTCTGCAGGAATTGCAAGTGTTGACAATGTGCATACAGCACAGAAAAAAGATGTTACCAGTACTATCACCTCTCCTGGTTAGTCCTGCCATACAGCAGCAGTATATAGAATTCTCTAGGGCAATGGGGCATTCAAGTTGGCCTTTTGGCTTTTCCAGAGAGTTGTACTGTATCAAAATCTGATACAGGAGCAGGTTGGGAACGGCAGTTTTTTGGGCAGACACTGTGTAGTTCCAAACTACTTAGTATACTCCAGGTTGGAAGACTAAATACCCAATATTTTCCAAATAGACAAGATGTTTCCAATGTTTCTTGTCAAATCAGGATGCTGACAGAGCAATTTTCAGAAAAAGTTCTTCTTTGTTCTACTTGTGACTTTAAAAAAGGTTTTGGTTGGTTTTACTTTGCTTATTTGAGAATCCTAGAGGGAAAAAAAAAAGAAAGAAAAAAAAGGCAGAATTACATGCGAATCTCTATTGCAGCACCCTATTGAATAACTTACTTGCCACGTGCAAACTGAAAAGCTAGATAGGCAGAGTGATTTGATTTTAAAGTGTGGTTTCCTGAGATATGCTTGTTCTATTTGAAAGGTCACAGATAAACCAATTACACTATTTCTAAAGAAGCCAGCTTCATATTATTTAACTCAAAGACAACATACTCAGAATGGATTGTGACAGACAAGTCTACCTTGTGGCTGAAGTTAGAGCATTGTCTGGTCAAGAGTGAACAATGTCAGGGGCTGTGTATCTCTGAAGTACTGGCTAACGAACAAAAACCTTCCCAGGAAATGAAAGTCTAAATGTCTCTTTTTCTAAGTGAGAACATATTTTTCATTGAGATGCATAGTACAGTACAGTGAGTTAAAGGCATTTTGGAGTTTTGTAGCTGAATGTCATTCTCTTTAAATGAGATACTGGCAGTTAGATGGTTTTGATTGCTGCCAGCTGTCAATACCCCTGAGGAAAGCAGAGCTACTTCTATGATGGAAGATGAACAAGAAACCTGCTCATCAAACACATCACAAGTTGTGTCAGAAGATTACTGAGTTAAATAAAATAGATGCGTGTTTACACTCTTTGAGTCATAAACAAGCTGTCTGTGAGCTTTCTTTTTTTTTTTTCCTCTCTTTTTCCTGCAGTGAACGTTTCATACTCCAGTATGCTAACTGCTCTTTGTAACTCCTTGTTCTTAAATTTGCAGAATACATAGATTTATTGTAGCAAATGGATATATGGACTAGAATTTCAGAATCAGATACTCACAACTGGAAACAACCAGTGGAATGAGTTAACTCATAGATCCAATACCCACTGTGCAGTACAAGTCAGGTATTTGTGTTAAACGTGGTCATTTATCTATTATTAGTTTCTATATGCAGACTGGCAATACAGTTAAAAAAGTTGTAATAAATCTGTCTTTACAATAATGCATTATCAAGTGGTCGAGAATATAAAGTGTTTCTCTGAGTTGTTATGTTCTACTCTAAGGCCTTCAGTTTTAGCTAAGTGACAGATTTTAGAAGTATCTGACACTTACATAAGTGTTGGATGGTATGTAAGAAAGTAATTTTAATAGAGGTGCCTATTGGGAGGACAAGTGCAACCTTAACAGTGTTAACAAAGAAAGAACGTTTTATCTTGCATGATAAGGGAATGTGGAGTTTCTGTGTGCTGTATTCCTCAAATTAAAAAAAAAAAAAAAAAAAAAAAAAAATTTTTTTTTCTTAATAAAGGGCTAAATTTAATTGAAATTAACCTAAAACAATATAAGAATGTGCCTGAGTGTTTTATGAACGTCAAGGTGTCCAAAATCTGCAAAAAAAAAGTCTTTAAAAAAATGATTGTGATTCCTGGGGTACCAAGCACTGCAAACAATTTTCTCAGAGTTTTTCTACTTGGAGATTCAGACTACCAAAGTTGGGAGGCTAAGAACCTTTTGGACTCCTGTGGCAATCCTTCAATCTCTTAAAAGAGGCAGAGAAACCCTAGCCAACTCACATACTGCAAAACAGAGTCCAGACTGAACAATCAGCCAAGAGCAACCATACAAAAAGGGAACTAGAGAAGGGTTAAGAACTGGGTGTGATAGTGTAAGAATCTCATATTCTTCAGAGGATTGTAGTCTGCGTGCATTTGTCAGTGATCCTAGCTTAGGCGCAGGTGTATGCACAGACCAAGATGCCCTAGACTAAGAACAGAACTCTACTGGACAGGTGAGGGGCTGGTACGAGTGCTTAGCCATGACAGAGTCAGCGTATGTCTGGAACAGGGAATGCTGCTTACTGTAGATGAAGCCACAGAGTTACATCTACAAACCAATGCCACGAAACTTAGATTGCTTTCTGAATATTATGGGAGTTGATTCTTTTAACTCTGTGACTTTTGTGTTAATGTAGGCACCTGACTGAAATTAGGTAAAAGGAATTCCCTCCTCTTTTGTGCTTTGAACCTCTTAGGCGAGGTGCTTTTTCAAATCTTCCCTATTCCCTTTTCCTTTGAAGGGAGCTTTTACTCAGTGTCTTCACTGAGGTATTTCATTTTTAGGCCTTGCGCCTTTCAAGTCTGACCACCTCAAAACTCAAACAAACTGATCTTTAGAACAGCGCTGGGAAGCGGGGAAGCTCACCGCCATCAGAGAGGAAAAGGAACTGAGGACTGAAGTAGCTGAAGTGACTTGTCACCAGCCACACTGTGAATCTGTGGCTGAGCAGAAACTGAACTCTGGTCCTAAATGCCATTTCAGTAATGTATTTTATCCTTCACACCATGAAAACCCCCAAATTCTGGCCACTTATGCCTGGGAAATAAAGATCACTGAAAATATAGTCAAGCCAAAACAATTCTTGTGACCTGTCTTTGTGTATTCAACATTTTTGTGTATTTAACATTTTTGTTTGGGTGTTTTATACATGAACCTACACATGAAGCAAAACAAACTTGCCTGACATGAACAGTGACAACCTCTATCATTTAGTGGGTGGCAATTTATGTCATATGTTTGGAAACACAAGAATTTTGAATTTCTGTTGAATAAAATAAAAATAGGAACCTAATCTGATTTTTTTTATACCTATGGTGTTTAGCAAGGTGATGATATTGGCTTTGTTTTTATGAATTATGCTTGTGTAGGAAGATGCTTAGGCCCAAAGGGATAAATTATGTGTAAGGGTATGTGCAAGGTGAGAGCATCCTCTTCATTAAGATTATCTAGTCAAGGTTATCCAATCAAGGATATCCAGTCAATCCCCCTTTTTTCAGTGCAAGAGGGGTCACATGTAAAAGGGGAAATGAGGGAGCTGCTGTCTGTGCCAGCTCAAGGGAAGAGGGGACTGGGCTGTCTGTGCTGGTGTGTGTGAGCCCTGCGTGTTGGTGCTGGAAATGGATGACCTTCAAGGTCGCTTCCAACCCAAACCATTCTATGATTCTATGATGTGTGTGGAGAGGTGGACAATTAAGAACGTTACTTTCAGTGACAAGTCCTTTTAGGTTCCTCCACTGAAAATAAATAAAGAAAGAAAGAAGTAAATAAAATGGAGGTCCAGGTTATACCACTTTCAGTGGACTTTAGTTTTGTCACAATGTTCTAGAGAATAAAGTGAGATACCTTCTAGGGGCAGTTGAAACCCTTAATGCCTGTAAATAGGGAATTCATTTTTTTTTTTAAAAAAAAGGATGAAAAATCATTTGACATTTTTGATAATTTGGCTTGTGTCACAGTCAATATCACACAGCAGATGTAACATGCCACAGAGGCCCCAGCTCACCAGCTGAGGTTAGCTGTCTTTGAGCAGAAACCACAAGGAGAGATTATAGCCATAGAAACAGTTTATTGCAAGAGAGCTGAAGGGCATTGGCTGGATAAGCTAGAGAAATTTATGCTGTGGTTTAACCATCACTTTAAACTCCTGCAGTTGCCAAAAGAGGCAGTTCAGCCTTCCCCAGATTACTTTTCCTGCTGCTGTGGTCACACAAACAATTGTGCTGGACAAAGGGAGTTGATGGCAGAGGGGCAGGCAAGATAAATATTCCATTTTTAACTTGGACCAGTTTATCCATCTAGTTTAGCACCTGGAAGCATGAGCTTTTGTGTTGGCACAAGTGAGGAGTTAATATATGGGAATGAATAGCTGAGCAAGAGAATAGGACTGGACCTCTTTATTCAGCTGTTTTATGCCGTATAAAAATGACTGCAGAATTATGGCGTTGTAATTGCTCTGTTGTTAAGTAGGAATATAATCTCCTCGTAGTTCATAAAATAATTCAGGCTGGAAGAGACCTATGAAGGTTACCTAGTCCTTCCGTCTTATCAGAGTAGGGTTTGCTTTGAAGGTAGTTGAAGTTGCTCCAGGCCTAGCCCAGTTGGGTTTTGAATATTTCCAAAGTGAAGAATGCCACCATATCTTTGGGCAGCCTGTTCCACTACATAACATCCTCTTTAGAAAGATTTTTTTTCCTTATGTCCAACTGGAACTTATTTTGTTGAAACTAGTGACTTGTCTCTTGCCTTTTTTCAGTTGTACAGTTCTCAGAAACAGGCTCTTCCTTCTCTATATTCCCTTTTTAAACAAATAAATAAAAAGAATAAAGTGAAAAAAAAAATAAAGCAGATCCCCCAGTAGCCTTCTTCACAATGAACAGGTCCAGCTCCTCTTGGACTCTATGCATAGGGCCAGTGCTCAAGCCCTCTAACCATCTTAGTGGCCCTGGGCTGTATTCTCACCAGTTTGACAACATCTCTCATATTGGAGAGTGCTGAACTGATCACTGTATTTCAAATGCAACCTCACTAGTGCTGAACAAAGGGAAATAATCGACTTCCTTGACCTGCTGGCTAAGCTTTTGCTAATGCAGGCCAGTATGCATTTAACCTTTGTCACAACAGGGTACATTGCTGACTCATATTGAAGTTATGGTCCATCAAGACTGCTTCCTCTCTAGAACTTTTCAGCAAAAAGGTTTCGTAGCACTGCCTGTACTGTTGCATGTAGTTTTTCCACTTTGCAGATCACTAGCATGTGAAGGTTTGAGATCAAATAGCCACATGATTCAGAAGACTCTGAAAGAACCCTGTGTTGAAACTGTTTTCTAAGGTGATGTCTCAGTTTTTGCAGCTCCTCAGAAATCTGTAGTTTCTTCCCTACTGCCCTTACACTCTGTTAAGGTTCATCTTTCCACTCCTACTTTCTACTTAACCATGATCCTTCTCTTCAGAAGTTAACATAGTAAACAGTGAGAGCAAAACAGTTCAAAATTGAGAACGTAGATAAGAAGGAAAATGGGTAAGAATGCAAAACAGAAAGAAATTTTATGCAGAAATATGTGATACTTAGTTTTGTAATTATTAGGGTTGTGGCACAGATAGTAAGATGTATAAACAATCAAAACAGAGACTATGAAACCAGCATATGTTACTAATATTAGAATAATGTTGTCGTGTCAGATAAAGCTCTTGTAAAAGTACATTTTGTTCCCCTTGTAATGATTTTGCTTTTGAAATTACTCTGCATGAAATGGTGTTTAATCATTACAAGTGTGACTATCCATATACTGTTCAAATGCATTCTCCTACTTCACTTTATTTCTTATCAGAAACAGCTCTCCAAACAGTTGTCTCAGTATTCATATCAAAGGAGACAAAATTCAGACCTCTAAAGGACTGAATTGCCTTATACATTTTTCTTCATCACAGAGAACAAAAAACATACTTTCAAGTTCACTAGGTGTATTTGTAGTGCCTCGCTCATTGCAAGGAAAATTTTCTACTCTAACATTCTGCTTTACTCATTCTTTCCTCCATTGTTATAAATGAATTCATGAAACAGTTCTTTATTTTTTTTGTCTCATAAATGGAACATTCTTCTGTAACAGAGCAAGAATACATGCACAGAAATCACTGAAGAGTCAACTCTATTAAAAAAATACAGTAATGAAATAAGTGGATCTAGTAAGTAATGACATTATTGTATTAAGAAGATAAATGTATTGTTTTCTCACCTTAAAAACTGCAAGTTTCACCAGGCAAAGTAAATTGGGAATAATTTATTTCATATTCTTTTTCTTCTGTAATACTTTAAAGATCCTTTGTGAAGGTATCATGTTAAGGGGGCAGCAAGTGTCATAGTAAGACTCAAGAGTGACGGTTAGATTCAGCAGATGCTCTATATTCTGTGTCACAGTGTCTCTGAGAAAAACATGTTGCATTTAATTTTTTCAAGTTTTTGTAGTAAGATAAGAGCTTATTTTGCTATTATACCCATCTCAAACACACTAAGAGACTAACTGCATTGTTGTTGTGTCCAGCCCAAATAGACCTGAATATCAGACCTGAATTTGTCAGGGTGAAATTGAACCACAGCAATCTGAGAAACAGTGACTGTTTGAAAAGTTTAAGTGATTTTGGTTATTTGTGAAGCTCGTCTACACAATTTGATCCCAGTTTTTCTTTTCTGTAGAATAACATATGGAAAATAATACATGCAAAATCTTTCAGAATCGGTATGACCAGTTTCATGAATAATTCATTTCTGTCTTGTATGACTTCATTATGTCATGTATAACTAGCACTTTGTACTGTCAGACTGAAAAGCTACAAAAAAGTGTTTAACCTTGCAGTATAAATTTTATAACTTGTAATTTTTTGAAAAGTTACATGATATTGCACAAGTCCTAGCATAGTGAAATATGCTTTCTCAGATACCTTACTTAAGATTAAATAATACAACGCTTAGACCTATTTTTTTCCACTCATAGGCTTCTGCTTTTTATAGAAACAAATCATATATTTAATAACCTTCACTGACGTAACAGCTGTCGTAAATGAATTACTTTCAGCTATTGGTCTTAATTGTACAGGGTAGCTACAGCCATAGCTAAATATTTCACCAGTTACGTCCGATAAGAGAACATAATGTTACAGCTATTTTCTAGGAGGGCTATCTATGACACCACTCAGTAACTAATGAGTATTGTTCCTTAAAGATAACAACACAGCTGTAAGTTCAGTGTGGTTTGAAACCTAGGTGACATGACACATCTGGTACATGTGCAATTGGTTAGTTGGTTGTTCCAGTGGCAAGAAGGTAAAGGTTTCATTCAAAAGTGTATTTACAACTACAACTATCCGGTTGTGTTTACATTAATATTCTTTCATGCAGTTTCATAGACACCAACTGGAAAAAAATGTGGCTGGAGAAAATGCTCCTAGGATGATGTGGTAAGTTGCATATGAGCCAGTTTGCCTTGGGGTGTGCTCCTGCAGAAGAGAGAATGAAGGAAAACAGAAAACCAGACCTCCTTTTTTTGCTTCCTTCACACTATACAAAAGGTTACAAAGTTTTAACCCCAATATTTGACATGCAATAAGGAAATACTCCTAAGCACACCAAAATTAGGTGCATGAAATTTCCTTTCAGAGGTGTTTTGAAGCACATGCTTCTTGCCATTGAATATAGAAGGAACTTGAGGACTCACTTTAGAATTGCTTCCTTCTAACATTAAGGTCATGGCAAGAACCTAAATTAGGCAAAGCAGTTCTTGTATTTTATTATTTTTTTCACAGTGTAAAATGTAGTTTTCTAAAATGGCCGTCCATGGTTACTGCTAGCTGCTTCTTAGTGGTATTGAGAAGAAGCTGTACTCAGGATCAACAATTCTATTACCTGGTTGTAAATTCAGTTGAGCTGTGTGTACAGGACTGTGTGTCAAGGAAGAAACAGCATCAGGACAGATCAAGTTAAGTCTCACTACTGTAGTGCCCTTCAGTCTCAATGCTCCAAGCAGGCTTAAAAAAAGCTTTCCATTTTTATTTTAATTGCTTAATTTTTCCATCACAATCTGGAGGCGAGGATAATCATAGGAATTGATATGGATTTCTTTTTTTAGGTAACTAAGCTTCATTTTGCATTTTAAACTGTTGAGCTATTCTGTTTGGTTTTGTTTTTCTTTCAAATAGAATTTATTTCCCCTTTCAATGTACTGTTATGTATATATCTCATGTATGCAGAGAAAGGATCGCCAAACAGAAATGAAACACGAATGATATTTTGCTATCATATATCATCATGGTTTTAAAAATAATATGTTTGTTCAGACTTCTGTCCTCACAAACTGTGATCCAAGAGCAAGCCAACCTCACGACAACTAACAATTACAGGCAAAACATCTCAGAAATAGTCTTTCAAGGATGAAGCCTCAGGCAAGTTCTGTTTCCTGTAATGTCAGAAGAAACACTAATACAAAGTAAGTCTTCAAATGAACAGAAACTAATTTGATACTTGGCAGTAGCTAAGGAATAACTTCTTTCTTCTTTAACTTTATATTTTGTTTTGCTTTTCCTCTTCATGCAGAGAGATTTTGTAGTTTTCACACTTCCTCCTCAAAACTTTAAGGCAGAAGACTCTAGATAAGACAAGTGATTCATTGGGCCACACTTCTAAGGTGAAAGGTGTATGTTAAAATAACATATGAAGAATGCAGATAGGAATTTTATATTCACCTATTCCCCATAGCAGCCTGGCATGTGAGATTATGTGGGTATGCTAATTTGTTCACTGAATTCCGTTTTCACAGTCTCTGAACCAGCAGTAATACTGGGAATGCAGCTACTGTTCTCCTTTCAGTATGCAGGTCACTGCAAAATTGCTGGTTCAGAAGCTCCTCCTCTGGCCTGCCATCACCTTTTCATGTCAAAAAAAGTTGCTAAAGACATCAGTTCTAAACCTGAAGGGGACAAATAGATGACTCTGCCATCATGCCTTTGAGGAGGGGTTAGCACAATGCTTCCTCAGAATGCCTGACCTTGCAATGTCATTGCAAGAAATTAATTCCAGGCTATAGGTAACTTATTTGTGTTCAAGTTGGCAGAAATTGGATGATTTATCAATCTAGTCCTTCATTTGCAATTGTAAATAGAGTATTGAGTAGGCAAGTTCTATTTTCATCATACAAATTGACCGTCTTGTACAGAATTATTCAAATACTAATACTAATTTGCACCCAGTGCAATACTGTTAAAGTCAAAGGGTAAAGGAGGTTTTTTGACCTCACACAGCAATTGGCCCATTTATTTTTCATTTTGTTCTATTTGATGCTTTATTTATTAGAGAATAAGGACTGTTCATAGTCTGTAATTGTATTCTCATAGATTAAGAAGAAAATTTGAAGCCCTTTTCTGAGGCGGTATGCTGCAATTGAGTACTCTGATCTTTGTTGCTGAGATGTGGTTTTCACCAACTCATTAATCTTCCTCCTAGCCTCTGTTTTAATGCAGTGGTAACTTCATATGGTCAATACAGATCGTAGAGCCTCATTTCCAATACTGTGTTGGTGGAAATATTTCTGTCATTAAGGCTGTGGCTGCAAAGAAGATAAACTGTTTGGATTTAGATTGCTCATTTATTGCAGAAAATGTATTTGACATTGCGTCTCCTTTACTATCACCTTGGTTATCCTCCCTTAGAGTTCCATTGTAATATCTAATGATACCTATATTCATTATTTAAAATTTTTCAAACAAGTACGTCTGTGTTTTTTGTCATGCTCTCATCCCATCTAGGAATATCTTCTGAGTTACACTTGCAAATTCAGCTCATTGTCATTCTTTATAGGCTTATTTCCTTTACTGTGAAGTCTACACATTTTTGAAAATTGTTGGACATCTTGTATGTTAGAACCCCACTGATTTGGTTGACAAATATTGTTTCATTAGTGATTAAATTTTAATGTAACAAACTGCCACATCCATAAGTCTCTCTCTCCCTCTTTTCCCTCTTTTTTTTTTTTTTTTTTAAGTTTTTTATGACATTTTTTTGAGGATTTTTTTTTTGTTTGTTTTAATATTTTTCTATAGGTCCTTTCCCAATATGATACCACATAATAAATTAGCAGAACACAGTGCCGGGTAGCTGACTGTTAAAATGTAAGGAACATGATTGACTACTTCTGCTCCATATATATGCTTTTTACATGCAAGAATAAGTGATAAAAATAGTTGTAATTGGTGGATTTCACATATACTTCAAAGATTAATCCTCATCCTAACAGCTAAATTCAAGTTGATAGGCTGAGAGGAGACATACAAACAAAATCATCGAGGTCATCGACATGTTAATTTCATTTTTTTATTCCTTCTCACTTTACTTGGCCCCTCTTATAGAATTCCTCTTACTAGGGACCAGATAAAAGCTCTCCCTGTCCTCTAAAACAGTGTCCTTCTTTCCCCCACCTTATTTCTACCTGTCTTCATTATGGATTTTGATTTGAACTATAATATACAGGGACTCACTGTCACGAAGTGAATAAATGGAATCCTATAGAACACTTTACAACTTTTCTTGTTCATGAATTTGTATCTTAAATTTATTGTCTTAATATCTCAAAGTCCAACAGCTTATTAACTTCTCAGACACTCAGAATACACTTTTTCTGATCATGTGCCACTCATTCTAATGGCTTTGTTTTTTGAAGGACCACTAAATCTTATAAGCAGAGGTTTAATTTCCTCCTTTGAAAGAAAAAGGAAGAAATGATGAAAGTACTTGATGTTGGTTGTATAATAATGAGGTATTCATCTCTTTTTCTGTCTATTAAGATGCTTTTCAGGCTAATAATTGGGAATTGATCATTGTAAAAAACTATATTACAGCAACAAAAATGACATATGCATTGCACTGATAGGATTTTAATATTGGAGTCAATTTGTCATGATAATATTGTGTGGGGAAGCATGAACTTTTCACTCTTAAAATGTATTTTGAGAGTTTCAAGCATACTTGGTATCTCTAATTGTTTCATGTAAATTTCACTTCCCCCACTAGCATTCTTTAGTTAATAAGTACCAGAATTTTAATTTGATTTTCTCTCACATTTTTCATTATAATGATGAGCATTTTATCTTCTTTGGGCATTTGTATTTCCATAGGTAATAAGCATAGTCAGTTGTAGGAAATCTCACAATTCTGCACTGTTTTCTGCAGATTTTGCTTCTGTAAAATTAATTACATCAGTTCACTAATAGAATAATTGGTAAGCATCAGGTGAGGGGTGGGGGGAAGAACAGAGAGAAGGAAATTCTAAATATGGAGAACAGAGGAATAGGAACCTGAAGAAGGATCCAAGCCAAACAACATGAAAACCCATTCCCTATAGTCCCAGTTATAAAAGTTTCAGATTCAGGGGGAGAACACAACAAGCTGGGTGTTTTGGCAAGGTGGCATCCATCAGAGGGAGCAGTACCTTTGGGTTACTGTGGTCCATCTCCACCAGAATTTCTTAACATTTTGGACTGTAAAGCCTTGATTTTCTCCTGTAACAAGTGTGGTAGCAGACAGGTTAGCACCAGCTCTGGCAACGCATCACACTAAAGGGAACATACACACTGGAAGATGTATATGTCTATATAGTAGCTCTCAGTGAAGGTGAGGACTTCCTCCCCAGCTAAAAAGCATTACAGCTGTCACTGTTCTCCAAAGGATAACACCCATGTGGTCAGCATATGCTTCCAGATCCATGCTTGCCACACATGGAGCTCTGAGACCAGCCAGGAGCAGCTGCTACACTTTGATTTGTGTGAATAAAAGTTGTGTTTCTGTCCCAGTTCACCACGAAGCTTTGAAAAGCGAGATTACATTCATTCCTCCCTGAAGTTTTAGTGCTAAAGAAAATGAGGTTCCAGCCAGCTCTGACAGGCCCACCGTGGGGCAGCGATGGGCCCAGCAGCCAAGATGGCGGCGCCTCAGGGCGCTATTGTCAATAACGCGATACCTCCTTGTTACTTTTAACACTTATGCAGTGAGTAAATTGTACGTAGTGAGTGCAATAGCTAGCGAGTTCAATGTGTTTTGTGAAGCAATCAGGAATATGATACACACAGACTTCAGGAAGAAAATATTTCAAGTAAAAATATGCTGGGATGTGCCCGTTGGTTAATGTCTTACTTGAATATTGACAAAATTATTAGCCACTTAGTAGCAGCATGATTATTTTATTAATAAGACTTAACATCAGATATTGATACTAATTATTGATGCTATTACAATTCTGACCATCTCATTTACTTTTTAATGATCAACTTAGTAATTATTTCCAAAGCATTTTAAAACACAAGATTATTTGTAGTGAGGTGCAATTGCTGTTTGTTCTGGGTAGTAATGGCCTATTGACTTTTCGAGCTGTATGAGTTGATGGCATGAGATCAATGGGGATTTCAAGAAGCTAAGTAAAGAATCTCTACCAATGCTGATGTCTTGAGGGGTGTAAATATCTTCATCATTGCTACTTTGCTTTATACAGTCCAAATTAGGCAAAAGCAGTTATTCATCGATGGTCTCTTACTAGCCTCCATGAAACAAAATGGGAGCTCCATCTCCTTTTAACATAAGACTAATGCACTACTCAATTAGTAGCACTTTTTTTTTTTTCTTTTTATTGACACTTTATTAAGAAGAAAGAATGGGTATAGGTTAATAATGGACACAGAAGCAACTTGAGTCTTCCTACCCATGCCATTACAAAAAGTATAGGTACACGAATGCTGCTATACCAGACCAGCATATTTCCTCTTCCGATATGTGTTTCTGGCCTTACTGTACATGGTGCATCCTGTACTGATGTGGGTCTTAGTTCTGGCATGTGTGATCTCTGTGCTTAGTGCGGAAGGGAATTAAGCCTCAAAGACTTTCTGAAGGTTTTAATGTTCTGGTGGAGATGGATACTTTTCCCCAAGGTAAAAGGCACTCCTGCATAGAGGCAATTTCTGCTGTAGTCACTGATATATATGATATACTGCATGGACCCAATGTGTCTGCATATTGATATATTATTTTGCAGATAGATTGATAATTGACAGATTTTTTGAAATTTATTATTTCTTTTTAACTTTAAGTCTTGATCAACTAAGTCATTCCAAGGTAGAGTTATTTTGAAAGAAAAGTAGATTAAAATCATAAAACTTTAAATTGCATATTTTCAAAATTATTATTATTTTTTCTGAAATCGCCTATCTCAAAATATCTTTGTACAAAAAAAAATAAATTGGAATATTTCTCAAGTACAATGACTTCTGCCCTTCTCTATTATTGATGTAAAAAAATAGATGTTTTTTCTCTTCATTTACTGACTTGTGAATTTAAGTGTTTTATAAATTTGCAGAGGTTATTACTGGCAACTTTGTGGTTCTGCAAGTGGTTCTGTGGTCTCTGTGTCTCCTGTAAACTCTTTTTCAACAACTGAGAATATTTTTAATCTTTTTTTTTTTTTTTTTTCTCTTAGATATATAGAAAAGCTTCTGATTTTAAAAGCAGCAGATTATTCAGCAACTCTGCTGACATTTTGAAATTTGTTAACTGTATGAACTCAAATATATCTACAAAAAAGTTGCTGAGAAGCAGCCATGTAGAAATCCCAGTACTTTTCTATAGTACTCTCAGATAGTTACCATAGAATCACAAAATGGTTTGGGTTGGAAGGGACCTTACAGATCATCTAATTCCCATCCTTCTGCCATTGGCAGGGACACCTCCCACTAGATCAAGTTGCTCAAAGCCCTGTCCAACCTGGCCACTTCCAGGGACGGGGCACCTACAGCTTCTGTGGGCAACCTGTTCCAGTGCCTCACCACCCTCCAAGTAAAGAATTTCTTCCTTATATCTAATCTATGTCCACCCCCTTTTAGTTTAAAACCATTAACCTTGTCCTATCACTACAGACCCCAACAAAGAGTTCATCTCTGGCTTTCTTGTTGGCCCCCTTTAGGTACGGGAAGGCTGCAGTGATGTTTCCCCAGAGCCTTTGTCAGCTGAGGTCTGGTGAATATGGTAGTCTAAGTGTGTGGTTATGCCTAAAATATAGTTGCATGATTTCACAGGAAATTTACTGGTTCTCTGAAAAACCTATGGGAAATAAATAAATAAAGCTATTGGAAACTTGAGCTTCCAGATCTGTATGTAAGATGTGTCTCACCATTTGATATATGTACATAATTACATTATTTGCAGACCAAAATATTTAAGGTACCATTACATACAAAAGTAAGTTTATGCACATGAAAAATGCCCTTATATTCCAGTGGGCCTATTCTCAGAATTGTTTAAGTGAATTTTTTATTGAACTGGGGCCTTGTGATCTCCTTTATTTCTATATGCAGAACAGTCACAGATTTCATCATGAAGGACTTTCAGATGAATGAATACATAACAAAGAAAAACATATCCTTTAAGATAGTCAGATATGTTTTCTGTAACATGCTGCATTAACTCTGTTTCACAAAGGAGCAGGCGCCTTGTCATCAGCTGAATTAAACAGTTTTAATGTCCAGGAGGTAGAACTAATTACCTTGATGACTTAGTGAGTTTACTAGTCTATCCTTAAAACTGAGATGCTGTCACTGATATCAGCAGCATTAACAAAAGTACAGTTAAGAGTGTTTTTGCTTCAAACCTGCCTTCATTATTTATTTATTTATTTATTTTCTGTAGAAATACTTGAAAATTCCTTCATTTACTATCGGAAATTTAAACCAAAGGGCAATAAATAGCAAAGAACAAGTTGCTTACTGTGTTTTAAGGACTTTGTTTTCAATATGTCTTTATTTTCTCCAGAGCTCTGTGGCAAAGAATAGATCCCTTTACTTGGAACTCTTTTTGCCTTTCCACCATCCCTTGCTCTGTATACCTTAAGGAGCAGAACTGTGTTCTACTTCAGTGTGAAAAAACATTGCCTGTTAGGCATGACTGTAATGAAGTTTTCTGAGTCTGACTACAGGAAAGTGATATTGCTGACAGAATGTACTTTCCAGATTTGAGAGTCCTCCTGGGATCAGGCTTTCCAATATTTCTCGCTGTCTTTACACAAGATCAGTTACATTTGAAAAGACATTATGTTTCCCTACAATTGTGTAAATTAGTTAGCTGCTCCAGCACATAGATGTGGCTTGGGGTATGTAAATTGGAGAGTTATTACAGCCAAAGGAATTTGGGATATTAAATAGGGAAATGGAGGTGAGAGTATTGAATTAGTGGGATTGGTAAGTATAGGAAGTACCAGCAAAGGAAAAGCTTTTTTTTTTTTTTTTTTTTTTAAACATCTTAAACAGGAGAAAATGCTGCCTGGGACACTGTAGAAGCAGCACAATGAATGCACCCAAAAGGCAAAAGAGAAGGATGGGGGTTAGCATGGTGCTAAGAAGATAATGGTTGGAGGCGGGCAGATAGTGCAAAAAGAAATAAGCCTATGGCTCACCACTATGACAGTTTCACACCTCGGGATTTCCCTGAAAGACTAAAAGGATACCTAGCATCTGTGCATTTCTTCTGCATCATTGGTTTGCAGAACTTACCTATTCCTTTAGTTGCTCCATTCCCCTGGCTACAGCCCTACACAAATCCATGCTTTGCCACCAGGAGCTCCTTGGCAAAGCTCCCCTTCACTCTTTCTTAACCTGTGAAACACTTTCCAGGGTGTGCTTCTCAGGATGAGAACCATCAGGTACGTGGTATGAGAGGTGCTGGAAGGTATTCTAAGCAGAAAGGCAGGGAAACAGGAAAAAAATCTTGAGAACTGGTGCGTTAGGTGTTTTGCACCTACCACTCATTTTAGCTGTCAGAAAGGCTTGTCTACATGACACCACACAGCACTGTGTGGAGCTCTCCCATTTACTTGTAAAGGATCTGCTTATTTAAAGCAATCCAGCTGTATTAGCACATGACTTGTTCTCATCTTGTTTTGATATAGCTCAGGAATCTCCTTGTGCTGCTGCAGTATGTTATCTAGGCATCCTCTCTCTAATCCCTCAGCAGAGCATACAGACTCTCGGTGTGCTGTACACACACCGTGTAACAGTGATGATTAGCCCAATCCTGGTATTATTACGTGGTTCTTCCTTGTTAACGTTAGCTGAGTGAAAAGGAAGAGAGACAGCAACAAAATGTTTGAATTTATACAGCTCTCTTCTAAGCTTAAAACTTATTGGACGTGTCTATTATAAACAGGGTTCAAACCTACTTGATTTCTGGCTAGTCCAGTATTTGGAATGTAGACAAAAAAAAAGCAAAGGCATAAAGGAAACATGAAATTTTGTCTGAAATAAGTACTTCCCCTTAATCACCTGTAGTTATGTACCTAACAAATATTTTGAATAATAGACTGAGATAGGAGAACTGTGTAAATGTTAAAGCATATTATTTTTAAACATTGTGGTTTTAAAAGATTTAAATAAAAGATATCCACTTATAGCCTCAGTGCTATTAAAGTTTCCTATGTAAGAATAAATATCTAGTTGCAATGTGTCAAGCACGTAAATGAAAAGGATTGTCATGCATGTGAAAAAACTCCATTGTTCTGCTGTTTCTGAAGTAGGTGACATAAATCACAGAGTAATTTGCATAACTTGGAGATTAGAAATGTATCCCTTTATCCTTATTAATATATTTGCCCTTCTTAATTATAAAGATTTGAATCTTATTTTAAAATAATTTCCTACAAAATATTCTTGGGGGTAGAAGCTGCATGTTAATTCTGGATGGATTATTTGCCTAAACTTACAAAAGAGATAAATTGCTTCTACTTGATAAGAGCTATTTTTTTAAAAGGGTTTAGGATATCTAGAAAAAAATAAAAATAAAAAAAATGACACCAATATAGGAAAAGTGTTCTCACCATAAGTTTAGGTATAGAATTGTTTTTATCTGTCACAGACCTTTACCCACAGAAACTGTATTTCCATTTATGTCAGTTACAATTTCCTGTATATAAAAAAATACACAACAGAGAATTTCAGATAAACTTCTGCCTATGTTTGTAAAACTTTCTGTTGAACTCAATGTCCATTTTCATGGAGGTCAGTCTGTAACACAAGGATCTTGACTGATTTGCATAATCACGGAATCACTTTTGTAGGAAGGCTCCACTGGAGATCTTCTAGCCCAACCTCAAGGCAGGATCAGCTACATAAGATTGTCCGGGTCCATGTCCGGTGACATTCCAAGTATCTGTACAGGTGGAGACTTCACAACCTCCCTGGGCAACCTGTGCCAGTGTTTGATCATCCTCACAGTTAAGAAGTCTTTTCTTATGTTCAAATGGCATTCATGTGTTCCAATGCCCATTGCCTCTTGTCCTGGGCACTACTGAGAATAGCCTGGCTCTATCTTCTTAATTTCCTCCATCCATGTATTTGCATATGTTGATAAGATCTCCCTGAACCTTCTCATCTCCAGGCTGAACAGTCCCACTGCTCTCAGCACCTCCTCATGTGGATGATGCTCTTGTCCCTTAATCATGTTTGTGGACCTTTGCTGAACTCTCTCCAGGATGTGCATGTCTTGTACTGGGGAGCACAGAACTGGACACAGTACTCCAGATGTAGCCTCACCAGTGCTAAGCAGCAGACACAGTAGATTAATCAGTAGATTCATAAGACTCATCTGATGAATTCTAGGATGTTGCAGATAACTGAGGGCAACGTCCTTGATTTTGGACGAAATCTGAGCACAGAAAGAAAAGTATAATGCTCTTCTTTAAAAGATCTATTCTGTAATTGTCTGTAAAAGAGTAATTAAGCTTTCATTATAGTGCCTTCCAACCCATCTAGCTCTTATTTTTGTTCTTTCTTCCCAAAGTACTTAATATCTTGATGCCTTCAGATATTTGTCTCTGAGATAGAAATATTAATAATGGGGGAGCATGGTGTTGCTAAAGAATAAGCAATAAATGGGGCATAAGATTACCAAGGGCATGGTGCAATGGAAAAGGAGACCCTGATATTGGCAGTTGGGAGGAAGGAACAAAGGAGCAACACACAAACTCAGTGGCAGAGATAAGAATCAAATGGGAAATAAAGAAGCTCCTGGCGGACATAGAAGAAGAGGAACAATGCAAGTACACGCATTGTAAAAACTCTTGCTTGTTTTGAGAGAAGAAAGCTTCTTCTTTGAAGGGGTGGAAGCAGGACACATCAAAACACAATGTTCTTTATAATTTTGAGACCTTCTCTTGATGATAACTCAGCATTTTCCATCAGGACAATGGCATGATATGAGTAATGATGGTGTCTGAATTTTAGCAAAGCAGAAAACTAGGGTAGGAGATATATCATTTGCCTCCTGGTCAGGGAGAGCTCCTTGCACATGTAGAATGATATAGTAGATTGAAGGTAGTTATAAGAAAGCTAACCAAACATGAAGGCTAGAAATAAAAACAAGTAACTACTAAATTTGTCATTCTTAGGAAAAAAAAATCAACATTTGCAAGTAGCAATTTTATTCAGAGTCCCCAAGGTACAGTAGTACTATTGAAAATGTCTCACTTAGGCAAGCTTCACCGCTTTTAAAAGGCAGAAAAAGTCAGTGAACATCTGGTTGAGGTCTATTACCAATATAATCCTAACACTGCTTTTGTCCTCTTATTCAGTTATCTGGAGACTCCATCACCTCAGCAGCATCTCTTTATCTTTAATCTCCATAGACTTTTCTACAGTGCAAAAAGGCCCGGATTCAAATGCAAATGCTCAGTGATAAGAGTTAAATGTGGGTACCATCTATATATATCTTCTAAATTTCTTTGTGGTTTATTTAGACTGACAGTCAGAAAATTAAATATCAAAAATAACTGTGGGAGTTGGGAGAATAATAGTAATATAATTTAATTGATTTTGTGATCTTAACTTACCCAGGATTTACAGAGCCAGCTATATGCCAATGATTAAATGGATGTCTTTGCTGTTTTGTAAAAGTATTTACTTTATATTTACAGCTAGTGTTTACTTAGTATGGACACTAGGATTTTGTATCAGATAAGTCCTCATATTTTTCTTTAAAATAGTCTTTCCTTTACAAAAGAATGTACTGATAATCTAGTGGGTCTGTATGATCAAATTTAAATCTAGTTAACTTTGTTTATTCAGCTATTATGGCATTATCAAAATGAGATCATGGGAGGAGTGATTATTATGAAAGAGGGCGGTCTAGCTTTTAGAAACCGATATAGTGTATATTCTACTTGTTGTTCAGATTTTTTACTTGCTTTGGTATCTGCCTGTGCCTGACAAGCACAAACCTCACACACAAATCAATAGACTTAATAAGTAATATTCCTATTTGAGGGAGATAAGAAAAGCAAAGTAACAGCAATTAATTCTTAAAGAACAACAATAACAATTTATAGTGTTTTTGTTTGTTTGTTTTGTTTCGTTTTGTTTTTCCCCTCGGGGAGTAAAATGATCACGCTCCTGTAATTATTCTTACTCGCTTTGTGAAATTATAAGGGTTTACTGAGTAGCGTGGCCTGATTTGGAGTGAGACAATGTGGTGGTCCATGTTATTTGTGTTACTAACCTGCTCTTCGCTAGCTGTGCCTCCTGCTGCCCCAGCTGGTGCTACCCACGCCTGCCCCACACTGCTAACACTAGCTGCTAGCACCATGCACTCACCACTTTTTCCTCCCTAGCTGCTCTCATCCAACCTTTTCTTGCCCTGTAAGCTGCTTCCCCTGCCTGTTCTCTCCATCCCTCCTCACCCCTTCAGCTATCTCCTTCAGCTATGCCCAGCACTGCTCCTCAGCCCTGCCTTTCCCTCAGCCTTGCCCTGAGCCACTTCTCTCCCAGCAAACCCTGTCTGGCATTCTCATGCAGCTTTGTTGGCAGATTTTTGTTACTTTTGCTCTTCAAAGTGTGCATTGGCAAGAACTAACCCTGTTTCAGGTTGCCAGAGACCCTTGAGTAATTTATCTGTCTCTCAACACTTTGTGGGAATTTCTGTTGCTGGCTCTTTTTTTAAAAAATTATTTTTTCTTTTTTTTTCCTTCCTTTTTTTTTTCTTTTTTGGTGCTAGTTTTTGCACACCTATGCTGTACTATACCATCTTACTGTCATTGTACTTTTGTTGCTGAAGTACCAAAAGGGCTCAACTTCATTGTGCTGTACAAACATATAATGCCTCCTTCTTTCCTTTATCTACCCAAAAATGATTTCTCTCTTTGGAACAATGCTTTCCATGAAAACTTCTGGCTACTACCAGGAGTCTTGGACATGCATAAGGAGGAAAAACATTTGTGTGATCAACAAAATTCACTCCTAGGCTGAGACTGACCATGGAGATGACCACGCTTCCAACAGAACATTTAAGAAGAAACTCTTTGAAATAAGTTTTGTGTCCATAATCTTTTGTACATGTAGGTGCATGAAACAGTCAAACTAATTCTACAAGTTGGGACTTAAAGAGAATTTCATTATTTAGGAGGCTCTTGGATATAACGAGGCCAAAAGCCACATAAAGACACATAGGGTGGAAAGAAATTAATGAAAAAGATGAACAATGGACAGAAGTATGAATTTGGGATCTTTTACTTCCAAGATTTGTCTTTCACAATTTTTCTTCAGTAATGTCATTGAATAAATTTACCCTGTATTTTACAGTCCTACTGATGATGAGGGCTTTTGTTGACTACTTCTGCTTTTCTGAAGAAAGCTGCTTTTTTTTCTTTTCTTTTTTTTTCACTCTTTTAGGAAAGCAAATCCTGGTTAGTGGTATCTGCCAAGTCTTACAGTTTTACATTATTGGCCAAATCCTGTACAGCTTAAGATATGAAATTCTTCTATTTGAACTCTTTTCCTCTGCTGGATTTTGTCACTCATCACTCCTCTCTGCATCACTATTTTGTGTGATATATAACAGCATTGCTTTCCCTGACAAAGCAAAAGAAATCAAAAAACAGAAAAAGCAGCAAATATGTCACATCCTTGAGGCAGAGCTGAAGAAAACCTTTCAGAAACAAGCTGGTTGCATTTAATTATTCTAGGTCCTTCAAGATAAAATCCATCATATTGCTATGTTCTGAGGTTATCAATGTCTGTTTGTTGAATGCACATGAAAAGGGGACTTTTGGATTTAGCGTCAAAGGACAGAGGTTTAAGAACATCCTGATCGATGCGCTGAGGTTGTTTGATGCAAGTCCAGAAAAAAACATCAGCTGTACAATTGATGGAGCCCATACAGTGACTGGTGAGACAAATTGTGCTGCTGGCAAAAGAGAAGTTTGGGTCAGAAAGGTCTACCCCAGGCATTTTTTTCTTACGATATTTCATTTTTAGCTTTACCAGCTACTTGAAAAATTAAATTCCCTTTGTGCTGTTATAAAATAGCGAATCCAGAATAAAGATTTGGAATCACATGCAAATCTGGGCAATTACATAAAGTATTAAAAATTTGCAGTTTCCTATCCTGTTTTAACATATTGAGATCAAATGGTTTTCATAAATATAAATGGTCATCCCTGTAACCCATGTGAGAGTCCGGCACACTGGCCATGGTCAGGTCCTGCAATTCTAGATGACATCTATAAAATACTTCATACTGTAATGCATTGTTTGGGTGGATTTCAGTCAGTAATGATTGAAGTCAGCTGAAAGCAGTTACAATACAATTGAAAATAGAATTTGTACTTTGTGGTATTTTTTATTGTGCTCCCTGGCTGCCATCTCTCTTGTCTTTGTCTATCAGATATGAATTATGAGAGGACAGAGACCTCTTCTCCTACATCAAAATGACTGCATAGGTCCTGCCATTTCCTTGCATCTGTGGGTGAAAATCATCTTGCCGTCAGAGCTACATTTTCTTCCTTTTCTTTGCCACATGGGAAATGAGGGGAGAAAAAAGAGAAGAGACCACTGCCAAAACTTCTTATTGGTCATCCTCCAAAGGGGATAGTCTATACAACAGTATTTAAGCAAGGTAAATTGTCTTCTACTGGCCTCCAGTCTCTTAAAGTTTGCTTAATTATCATTATCTCTGACTTTTGACAGCACTAGACATCAAGTTTGGGTATTCTTTCTACATTCATGGACCTTCATACCTTTTAATGCATATATTTATTGTCTCTTCCGTTACCATTTAGCCTCTGGCTTTTCTATTTGTACTATCCATTTTCCTACTTCCCTCTCAGTCTAATTTCATGCCAAATCCCATGTCATTCACAGCATAAAGAGTAATCCTTTTTTGCAATGCATCAGAAGGCTATGATGACCTTCTTTTCCTCCTGCTCAGTTTTGTCCTGGGTCATATCAAGAATTAGCTGATATAGAATGGTTTGAGTTGGAAAAGACCTTTAAAACCACCTTGTTCAACCCCACCTGCCATGGGCAAGGACACCTTCCTCTAGATGAGGTTGCTCAAAGCCCCATCCAACCTGGCCTTAATCTAATGTCTAGACACAACAACAGTTACAGAAGTATCGTATTCATTCATTTAAGCTAAGAAAAGTGTCAGGAAATAGCTTCTGTTCCATCAGTCACTTCTGTCCATTAATTTTTGTTTTTTCATCTTTGCTGCAGAGATATGTCCTGGCCCCTGTTTGGTGTCTGCTGCAAGTCAAGATCTCTTGAGACTAAATGGCAAAACTACACAGAGATCTTCCCTATGTGCTTACCTCCACATTGAAACCACAGTGAAGGAAATGGGAGTTTGACTCTTCAGGAGAATGCTCCTGTCTCTGGCCATCTTGCAAACTGAAATCGTTTTTGAATTAGCTTACAATGGACAGTGGAGTGTCCTCCTTTCGCCTATAGCTCCCTATGTGAAAATTGCCAAGTTGGTCATTTCAACTTATCACACTAAGGTAGTTCCCGATCTTTATGCTGTGCGTGGTCTAACAAGTTCCAAATTATGAACTGGGGATGGATGAGCCATTTCTTTTTCTGTTTATAAAATTTCTGCAGTAGAATTTAGGTAGTGGGGTGTACAGTGACAAGGTTTATGAGGGTCAGGGAAATGTGTCGTAACTATGGACCTGTTACCAGCTTTATTTTAAACTGGTGAGGCTTTAAACAATGTTCAGCTCCTGGAAATCTGAGAGTGAAAGAGGGAGTAATATTGCCATGTTGGTTGCACATAAGGCAGTATCAAAAATACATCCTAATCATTTTGCAGTAGAAGCTGGTAGGAGGGAAGTTGTCAAGCTCAGGTATCTGCCACAGGATGAATTAAATGCATCAGCCATCACTGACTGGATTGATTCATCCATTTGTTCACACACAGACATACAGTGTCATTTCAGATGATGTAGGGTACTCCCCAAATACCAGTTGCTGTTCCAGGAGGATGAGTAAGTGCTGTATTACATCTGCTAACCTTTGGTTGATCTCTTTGAAACCTTAGCACATCCATCTAAAATGAAATTAAGCAGGTATGTGTGGGCTCCAAACTAAACTTTGTTGACTGAAGTGAGATCTTGTATACGTAGCACAGAGGCAGTTACACGTACTTAGGTATCTCTGATCTGGACCTGAATCCTGCCCCATAAATCTCATAGCTAATTTACATGCCAACTGAGTGACCACCTTTAAAAATTATATTGTCTGAATATGCATTGCATTTCCAGAAGGCACAATGTCAGGCAGTGCAGCCAAGGGAGAGAAGCAGGAGCAAGAAGAGTTATGTGCTCTTACCACGGGCTCCTGTCCCTTCCAGCTGGCTTCTCTCCATGCTTCTGTGTGAAAGCTGAGCCCAGGGGCAGAGCAATACTGATGTAAGTAAAGGCAGGCAGTGGTATAAACAAGCTCCATGTGTCCTGCAGGTTCAACAACCCTAAAGACTTTGGAAAGTATGGGGATGGTTATGTCTTTCTCCAATGCAACCAGGGACGTAGTCATGGCACCAAGCCTGTTGGAGTTTAAGAAGTGTTTGGACTGTTCACTTAGTCATATGGTCTGAATTTTTGGGTAGACCTGTGTGGAGCCAGGAGGTGGACTCGATGATCTTTGTGGGGCCCTTCCAACTCGGGATATTCTATGATTCTGTGATTCTGTGATTCTATGATTCTATTTTTGGTTCTTAATAGAACTTCGAAGAGGTATTTAGCTAATTCTTCCCACACCCCACCAGAGCAAGAAAATGCCTTTTAGCTTCTACTTAAAAAAAGCACACTTTCAGTAAGAAAACCAGATGACTAGAAATAGAGGGGTTTTCATTTTTGGTGTTTTTATTATTATTATTATTATTTTGTTGCTGTTGTTGGTCGTGGTTTTGTTTGTTTGTCTCTTTATTTATTTTTTCTTTTTGTTTTTGGTTTGTTTAACTGTGTAGTGGGAAATGCAAGCACAGGTACTATCTTTAATTGACAGTTTGAACTGTACACAACACAGTGTCTGCTAGTTCTACCATGAATTTCTTCAGGAGGCCATTCCCAGATGATTGAGTAATACCCTGCTGCCACCAGACCACTAGCTGTATTTCAATATTAAGTGTTTTTCATATATATACCACTGAGATTTAATGAATACAACACCACAGTTGTTTCCATGGTGCTTATAAGCTGCTGAAATCACAATTTATTGTTCTGTGTGCACTCTGATCATTCTTCTAGACAGTACGTTTTCAAATGCTGTCTTTAATTTGTGATACTAATACTGAACTTGATCACTGTTCAGTGTGATTTTTTTTTCTGAAGTATTTACATATACATTAGTAAAGTTATTATTATTATTATTATTTTTTCCTACAGTATTGAAAGCTTTCCAGGCCTAATCGGAATCATAAACTTAAGCACAGTATCTGTATGACGTGAATATGATTTTTGCTTATGAAATGGCTTTCGAGGTTTACTTTCAAAACAAACTGAGTGTATTTTCACTGCCTCTTATATTTATCTCTGGCTACTTGGGTAATGATTCTGCAAGCGTTTTGAATGAGTAGCAGTGAGTGTATCTGAGAATTGTTTTTCCACATCAGCACCCTTTTAAGCAAGATGAACTATCTCTGAGTTTTACCCAAAATTATATTTTAAATTAATCAACTAATTAGTTAAGACAGGTATTACTTTATTATGTGAAAAAGAAACATTTTCTCACAGCGATAGCTTAGTTATGTAAAGTGGCCTTTCATTTTATATTAAAATGGAAATATGGACCTGTTATGGAACATTTGGACCACCACTATTAATTTTCTGATTTGAAGATCACCTCTGCCTGTTAAAAAGATTTATATTAATCTGTACTTGATAGATTCAGAAGGATTAAAGGAGTGAAGGAGAGCGAATAAAAAAAGAGTATCTTCCTGGTTTCATTGTTAGATGACCTTGTGCCATGGTACGTTTAAATTGCTTACTTCCTATAACTCTATAAAGTTCTGTGTTTTCATTTTCTGGATTAGATTGAAGTGTCACCTGTTTTTGATGAATTACACTAGTAATATATGTTCGTGTTCTTCTTTGCTCTTTTCTTTCTTTTTTTTTCATATTTTTTTTCTTTTTTATTTATATATGTCCAGTATAATTTAGTTCACCTAAAAAACTTTAAGGATTTTTTTTTCTAATTATAGTTTTAGCAAAGTATTTTTTTTTCTAATGGCTTCAACTCTGTTCTGTGCAAATAAAATATATGTGCAGCTGATTTCTAAAAATCAGATGAAAAGTTCTGATGTCAAATGCAGGAGTCCTGTTTTTCCACGTTCTGAAATCCAGAATATTTTGTAGGAAAAAAAAGAGAATTATGCAAATGAAATGGAAAAAAATATTCCAATTAGCAATTTAAACCTTAATCCTTTAACTTGATCTGTGTGAAACTACTGAAGTCAGGAGTCTCTGTGCAAGTGCAAGGGTTTTGCAGGATAGCTTCACCCTCAGGAATGGGGTCTTATTTATTTCTTTATTGCTGAAAGGTGCAGAGGAGAGCAGAAGGCTCTAAGTGCTTCACTGCCATTCAGTGCAGATTCCCACTGATGCAGAACTGGAAAGAAGAGCAAATAAAATCAAGACACTTTTATATACACTATGTATGCTGGTAGACAGTCCATTATAATGCATGGTGTATATGATCCTCATCTTTTTCCTCAGTGGATGATTCCACTAGCTCTGTTACATACAAGAGCATGCACATATACTACAGTGAAAATAAAAACCACCCTCTGTTATAAAGGGTTAAGCATCAGCAAAAGGTTTTTATCAGCAGTTACTGAATCTCATGAATATCAAGGAGTTTTTGTGTCTTTGTTAAAACAACCCATGATTTCTCTTGTGGCTTTGAGCGGCTTCTCTGGCTATCATTTTTCGGTATCCCACTGTGTGCTGCACCATCTCAAGTAGAACTGGAGCTGCAGTTGTGCTTCTATTACAAACGGTGATAAGCAAGTGTCTGCCCTTATATCTGCTGTTTCCAAATGCAGCATTTGATTGAGTGGAACAGTTTCTCAAATAGTACAACCTCCTATTGTCATCTGTTGTTTAACACAGTTGTTCCTATGGCTTTCACTATGTTTTATTTTGCTTTCCCAAACAGTACAGAATCTTGAGTGAGAAAACTCAGAGAAAATGTGCTCAGTAGAATGAAATGTTTAAACAGGAGTCATTAAAGAAACAATACTCTCCTCCACAGTTTATTGTTCCTATTCAAATATAGGAATAAGTTTGGAGATGCTCTTAGCCAAAGATTTTCTGTTGTTGACTTCACTGATTAACATAGAGTAGTGTGATTTTACTGGATATCTGCATATTGTTTTGATACTTCATGCAATTGTTTTTACACTACAACTATAGTTTGAGGGCAGAAATATGTTGCTATAGAGAAAACATGCTTACATAGAAGGGTTACTTCTGATAACATCATTTTGGGCAGCTTAAAAGCCAGTTGCTCTGTTCCTGGCTAATGAGTGCTATAAGACTGCCAAATAGATGTGAAAAACTATAGATCCTACTGCTGTAAGCTATAATACTTCTAAGATATTATAGGTCCTCTAACTTGAACCATCCTGCCGTGCCTTATTCTGCTAGAATGAGCTTGGGTTGTTAGTTGAGGGATGTAGAAGGGAAGAGTGCATATTTCCAAAGACTGGCTTGAGGATGATGATCCACAGATTTCCTCTGTAGTTAGCAAAAAGATGGAAAGAGAATCACCTTTAGAAATCAGTTCTTAGCAGGGGCCTGTCAATAGTCTCAAGTAATATCAGCAAAGTAGTAAAATGTCAGCAACAGTAAAGAAAAAAGAAATATATGTATCTATATAATTTCAATAGAACCAATACAATGATGTGAGATGACAGACAAAAACAAAAAATGCATAATTATGAATAAAGTACACATTTCCTATTTTACTGACAATTGTAATGTCTTGAACTGCCCAGAAAGTGCAAATGTATCCTGTCTATAAATATATAATATCCCTTCAAACACAGCGCTTCCTAGATTTTCCTATTCCCAGCTTGTGTGTAATGCTGTGGAGGTGGGATGGCAGTGGAAGAGGCAACTGCCTCAGTGTGTTGCAGCGCCTGCTAAGGTCAACAGGTCGTTACTTTTCATTCATCTGGGTGTGGTGGTTTTACCTTGCTGGGCTGCTGAACTCAACCACAACTGCTCCCTGACTCCCCCTCCTCAGAAGAAGAAGGGGAGAAGGTATGCTGGAAAAAGCATACTTCTCACTTTTTTGCCCACCCCGTAGGAGGGTTAGAGAAAGTCCTGATGCTGTGCCAGCACTTCTCAGCAGCAGACACAACACTGGTGTGATACCACTGCTGTTCTAGCTACAAGTGCAGAGCGCAGCACTGTATGGGCTGCTGCAGGGAAAGTTAACATCCCAGCCAGACCCAGTACAGTGGGTCACTCTGGAAAAGGTGGAAGGTTGTGGGAAAACTCTGTGAATTTACCTCTCTTCATGTCAGCTGCAAGATGGAGAAAGCGGGGTTGTCTTTTTCCTAGTATGTTGTAAATTGATAATATTTTGTCTGAAAACAAGTGTTGTCGATTGCTCTATTGTTTTAAACCTTTCAGTAATAGTAAAACCAGACTTGAGAAACGGGACTTGGACCAACCCATAGTATCATGCTGCCTTCATTTCACCCTGACAACCTGCTGCTTTCTTTGCAGATTATTTCTTCATATACTAGAGATACACTCTGATATTAGTCTATTTCTACCATCTTCTACCATCTTCTACCATCTTCCTTTCATTATCTGCTTGCACTTTTTGTATCTTTGCTTTCTTTTATCTTAAATTAATTGTATACATTTTCTGTTCTCCCTCTGCACCTGAAATTTTAAGCTGCTTATGTATTATTTTTATTTATCTCTCAATATCTTTTTCAATTCTGTGTTTATTTGCTATGTTCTCATTCTCCTCCTAGTGCACATACTGTTGGATAATACACATAACCCTTAGATATGCAGTAATTGCTTTCTGAACAGTTTCCATTTCCTCTGTGTCCTTCCCTCCTCCCACTTCTCCCATTAGGTGCTTAACCCATTGGATCCTCTTCAGCACTTCTACATACAAAGTCCTTGTTTTTATTTTATTTTATTTTATTTTATTTTATTTTATTTTATTTTATTTTATTCCTCTTGTGGTTTCAGTTTGCAGTAATGAATCCAACTGGATTGTGGTCATTAGTGAGTCCTCCACCTCTATTTCCTAACAGCTGCACTGCTGAAAGTCAGAACTTTTGTCTTTCTCGTCACCTTTTAATACATTGAGGATATAGTACATGACTGTTGCTTGATTTATTTCTCTTATTGTGTCCCTGTTCCTGAGTGTCTGGATAGCTGAAATCTCCTCTTATTAGTTTTGACATTTTGCTGTATCTCATAATCTTCTTGTTCTTTCTGATCTTATTTTTCTGGTTTATATCCAGTCTGTACTACCACCTCACTCCCTCTATTGTCTTGAATTTTGAGCCACGATGATCCTTTCAAACAACCACTAAAAAACTTCTTCAAAGTTTCAGCCTGTCGGTGAGGAAGGGTTTTGAACTAAGCCATTACGGCCTGAATTGTGTCTGGCTTAGCAGGGTACCCGAGGCTCCCTCCCACAGTGTTCTCAGCGCTCTGGCCCCAAATCAAGCAATTAAGTACATGCTTAAGTTCAATCATGTGAGGAGCACCGTTAAGTCAACACTACTACTTACAACTTAAAGTTGGCACAGGATTAAACGCTTTGCTAAATCAAAATACTGGAGCTGTGATTTTAATGCAGCTTGGTTAATGAAAACTACACATGCCAGTGATATGAAAGGTGGACGGTAACTCGTTCTGATAGACATTCGAGTGTGAAGGCACAGAATTCAATCCCACATATTAGGTCTTAATAGCATGTTTGTCTGCATACATTTGCATACTCACATGCAGTTGTACAGAGGACAGCACAGTATTTCAGAATATCAAGTAGTTTGTAAGAACACATACAAAGAATCTAGGTCTTATTTGTTGCCTGTAGATGCAACAGGAAATTGCATTGACTTTAATGGGCACAGTTTGAGGATCGTCTTAGGCAAATACTGCAACAGCATTTATCAAACAGCTCCATACCATGGACATATCTCTCACTGCAGTTTAACTTCACAATGCCTCGTACCTTATGTTCAAATTTCACAGGGCAGTAGGCTGAGTTAGTATTCTTCTTCTGGATTGCATTAATGCCTGAAAGATTATTTAATGTAACATGTATAAATCATGCTCTAATTTTCTTACCCTTTCCTACTCCTGCTCAGAGTCTTTCAACATTAGAGTGATAATCCTACTGAGCACTTAAATAATTACGTATCAACCCCTTCCATCATAGATGACTTAGAAAATAGCAGATTTACCTATTGTATTTCAGTTTTAAGGAGAACATTGTCAAAATTAATATCTGTATGAGGCAAGGAAATTTATTCTAATCTATGTCTTGTAGTTTTCAATACTGTTTTAAAGAAAATTAAATCACCTCTGAAAACTGAATTATCAGGGTGAAATTACATATCGTCATAGCCATGATGTGTCACATTCATTTTGTTACAAATGAATATATCAGCTTAGATTTATTTTAGCATGGCTTATGCTTTCCAAATTCAGGTTTTAAAGGTTCACTCTGAAGAGTAGTATTTCAGCAAAATGCATCTGGTGAGACAGTTGGATCTCATTTATAAGCATCTTTCACTTTCTGCCTTATGCTATAATAAATGTTCTTGACTGTAAGATTTTAGATGAGATCAATTGTACTTCCCGCTTATCCCCTTCTCTGCTGGCAAGTCTGAAAAAAAAGACAATTTCTTTTTCACGGCCTTTAAAAAGGGAGGACTCACTTGACTCATTTTTTAAAGTAGATCATTTAATATTTTTGGAATTACTGCTTGAATTCCATCTGTGGGATGGCATTTATTATAACGAGCAAAATAAGAGAACTGCTCACATCGCAGCTTCTTTCTGTCACTGCCAAGAATGATTTGCCATGTCAAAGAAATTTGTCTCCAAAGTTTTCTTTTTAATATGCTGTGGTTTTTAATGGTTATCTTTGACACATGATTGTACAATCTGAATTCCTATAATGCATGAAGAGCTCTAGATACAAAAAGATATCATTTGCAAACAATCCTGGCTTGAGGAATTTTTTTAAATCTTCATTTTTAGAAGATAGTACTTAAAATATATGTATTTTGTTTGTTTGTTTTTTAATGAAATAATTTATACCTCATGGCACAGTGAATAAAAAAATCCAGTTGCAGGTATTTAATGTTCCCCAGTCTTGGTAAACTTTGAACATCAGATCTTTTAGGAAGTACCGAAAGAGATTCCATATCCACAGAGACCAGGCAGAAGCTCGTTGAATGGCTGGGTATGGCCGGGATGGAGTTAAGCCCATATGTTGCTGTGTTTTGTACTTGTGGCTGAAACACACAGATGTTTTGGCTATTGCTGAGCAGACCCTGCCCAGCATCAAGCTGTTTCTGCAGTCCCCCCCCATTGGCTGGGGCTGAGCAAGAGGCTGGGAGGGGACACAGCTGGGACAGCTGACCCAAACAGCTTTATTTACATGTGTAGTTTTTGGTTTTCTTATTAAAATGTCTTTACCTTGTCTTTACCACGACCTCGTCCATCTTATTTTCTTCCCCTGTCCTGTTTACGAAGGGGAGAGAGTGAGGGTGTCTGGGTGGAGGTCTGGCAGCCAGTCGAGGTTAACCCACTCCACACACTTACAAGGTGTTTTAAAAATCAGAAAGAACAAAAACAAAATGGAAGAACATGGTTTGTGTGTTTATTTATTTATTTAATGTGATACTCATGTAATCCCATGGAGATTTGTAAAGGTTTTGTAAACGGACAAATAAATCCTTGAATGGAAGGTGACATGAAAACCAGACAGGGATTCAAAATGTTTGCTTTGTTATTCAAATACCAGGACACCATGTATGTTTCACAACTTCCAGTATTGCCATTATGTGATAAAACTTTTTAATCAAGTGAGGGAAGTTTATAAAAGTTATGAGTGAAGTTTATAAATGAGATCCAAAAATATGTCCCCTAATGACAAAGAAGCTAAATGTCTATTCTTAGCATGTGATGCCATAACTGAGAGATTCTAATTTTTAATTAGAAATCATATACCAAGAGAGACATAAATTCAGTAATGCCTTTTTTTTTTTTTCCTGAAAGAAAACTGGAGGGAAAAAAAATATATGAAAATAAAAAATAAAAGAAACCAAAACTGTTACAGGCGTGGTAGTTCTGCTCAGCTGGGCAGCCAAACTGCACCACCACCCTCTCACTCTCCCTCCTCAAAGGGAAGGGGGGAGAAAACACAATGGAAAGGGCTTAAGGGTTGAGATAAGGAGAGGGAGATCACTCAACAATTATTGTCACAGGCAAAACAAACTCACCGCTCCTTCACGGTCACTCTCTGTCCCTGCTCCACGAGGGGTCCCTCCCACGGGATGCCGTCCTTCCCAAACTGATCCTGTGGGGGCTGCCCACAGGCAGCAGCTCTTCAAGAACTGCTCCCACACGGCTCCGTACCACGGGGTCCATCCCCCAGGAGCAAACTGCTCCAGCACGGGTTCCCCACGGGCGGCAGCTCCCCCCAGACCCCTGCTCCTGCGTGGGCTCCTCTCCACGGGCTGCAGCTCCGGCCCGGGGCCTGCTCCTGCAGGGGCTCTCCATGGGCCGCAGCCTCCTCCAGGCCACATCCACCTGCTCCACCAGGGGCTCCTCCACGGGCTGCAGCGTGGAGATCTGCTCCATGTGGGACCCATGGGCTGCAGGGGGACAGCCTGCTCCACCAGGGGCCTCTCCACAGGCCACAGGGGAACTGCTGCTGCCTGCCTGGAGCACCTCCTGCCCTCCTGCTGCACCGACCTTGGGGTCTGCAGGGCTGGTTCTCACTCCCTTCTCCCAGGTGCTGTTGCCCAGCAGTTTTTTTTGTTTGTTTGTTTGTTTTTGTTATTAAATGTGCTCTCATAGAGGCACAAACAACATCGCTTTATGGCTAGGCACTGGCCACTGGTGGGTCCCTTTGGAGCCAGCTGAAACTGGCCCTTATCTAACATGGGGCAACTTCTGGATTCTTCTCACAGAATCCACCCCTGCAGCCCTCACTACCAAAATCTTGCCTTATAAACCCAATAAAACAGGCTATCAAGAGTTTGAATTCTGTTCAGCACTCCTAGGGAATTACCAAATTCTTGTTTGCTATATTCATTCAAAGAGGACTCTGCCTGAGCAGGTGAAGCTCAAGCTTGCCATACAAGAGAAAGTAATTTTGCTGTGCCAAATTACTAGCTAAGAGTTAGTGCTGAAGTGCCACTTTATGCTGAAGAGGAGGAGGATATTTGCCAGCTTGCTAAGGAAAAGTCTCAAGTCTTGCTACCTAATGAGCATCCAGAGATACACAGAAATATAAAATAGCAATATGAAGAGGAGAGAAGGAAGCTTCTTCATTCCTAGGTCAAAGCATTTTCACTCTACTCATACATAAATAAGAAATCTTCTCCTGCAGATGAGTATCATAATGGAAAAATGTTTCACAGTATTTTGTCCTAATCAAATAAATCAGTATAACAGACATCTGTCCTGGCTGAAATGTCAACTTTCTGCAAAATGAAATCCATTTCATGTTTCTAATCATAATACAATTATTTGAATTTCATTTCAGTGAGACTGCAAATATGGAAATAATAACTTCTATCATGAGCCAGAGTCACAATTTTTTTAGGAAGAATTCATCAGAAATAGTTAAATTTAAATAAATTCGGAAAAAAAAAGTCATAGATGTGATGGTGGAGTTGTAATAACCTCCAGCAAGTGGTCTACAGGAGGAACCATGAGGCATGGAGGAAAGTACTAAATTCCCATCCTCTTAAATAAGAAAAAAGCAAAAAAGAAAGTAGGGAAGAGGTATCTTACAGGCAATTATCTTTCTGTTGAAATACTGCTGCCAGTATTCAAACTTACTACCAGCAGTTGCAGTAAATGCAACTGGAGACACCATGAGGAATGGGGAATATTCTGTCTGTTAAAGAAATACTTTACATTTAAGTGGAATTATCTGATGTTAAATAGAATTTAGTGAAAGAAGATGTAGAAGCACTTTCTGCTTAGGCTAAAAATTGCTGAGCAGATCACAAAAATACCTCTTGATGAGATCTTATAACACATTTCTCTAATTCTCCCTCATGCAAGAATGTATGACCTGACATCTGCTGGTGAAAAGACGAATGAGTGTGAGTATAGGGTGTTCATAAGGTCATTAGTCATTTTTAAAAAGTGGTTGAAATATGGCTTACTTGTTAGGAGAAGGTAGAAAGACTCATACCACCTCTTCTGCTGTAGGGTTTGCATATAACCCTGGATTATTAGGGGTGAATATCCAGCTGCTGAATTACCCTGATATGGAGAGAAGAGCAATACAGCTGATTCCGAGCAGATCTCATTCAGACCTGCAGGGCCTATTGGGTCAGGCACAGTGCTGCATGATCACAACTACTCTGCCTCCAGGGTCAGCACTAGTAAGTCCAAAGCAGTTTTAGCTCCTTCTCCATGGCTGAATGATCAATTAATGACTCCTGCAAGCTGGAGCCTGCTCTGTATAGTGAACCATGAATCCTGGGGTGCATGTTTCAGAGGCAATTAGCTGGTCCTCAGCAGAACCAGCTGGGCTCATTTGCTTGGGCTCAGTCCCAGCACCCTGCTGAGCACCATACAGCTACCCTCATGTCTTTGCATTATTCCTCCCAGTGCTGTGAATTCCAGGAGGTTTATTAACTTCCTCAGCAGCACTTAGGGAGCACACAGAGCCAGCTTGGATTTGGGGCTGCATGCCAGAAAACGTTGATCAGAGGGTGCTAGAGAGCACAGCATGGAGACTGAATCTGTTCTGTTCACAGCTCTATCTCCTGGTGGATGCTGAATAACTCCTGTGGTGATTCTTCAGTATCTCTACACTGTATTCCCTACAATTTATGTTTTGGGGGACTATGATTAGTTTGGGTATCCAAGTGTAGTCATGTCCCAGGTAATGAAGAATTTGTCTGTAACACTTTGGGAGCTTACCTTATTGATAGGTGGAAGAGTGACTTTTTTTCCTGTGTGGCTGAGTGACCAAAGCAATCTCAGCCCTAAAGACTATCAATAGGGAAATGACTGGGTTATTTTCACCGTATGTAGGGCATGCAACCCAATATTAAAGATAAAACATTTAACCCGATATTTAAGAAGTCCAGAGATTTTATCAAAGACTGAATACAAGAGAATCACTTCCAGGGGTGAACAAAGTCATACATAACATGTAACCTGTTAACTAAAAGGTATAAATGAAGTGTTCCTCCTTTATCTTAGATACTCTGTTTTGTGCAAGAGGAGGCAAAAACTGAGGCACATGGCTATGCCAGCTAGACAGATGCTAATTTCTACCAGATACATGTATTTAAGCAAGCTACTGTATTAGCTATTGCATGAAGAACCTGCATAAATCAAAGATCCCAAGACCAAGAAGTGAAATTGTATCTTTGTTTTTTAATTTTTCCTTACTTTATCTTAAGGAGTACTGCTTTCTTGTTATGCCAGTGTATTCATTCTATAAAGAATGAATGTGTTTGTAGAAAAACAGTTCTGATAACAGGCTGTGAAACATTAAAACAAGTTCCCAGATTGGTCTTTTATGTTTGCAAGTGTTGCCAAAGTTACAGAAGTGGTGGGTTTTTTAGTGTTTGTTTGGTGGTTGTTGTTTTTTGAACAACTATTTTGCATAGTAACCTCTTGCACTAAACAGTCCTATTTAGTTTTTAGGTTATTGTTTGCAATAGGGAAAGTAAGAAGAAGAGCAATAATAATTAACAATTACAACATCTAAGGTAAAGGGAAAACAGTAGTGAAACTGTAGTTCAAGTAGCCTACTTAGTCTCTGTTCTTCTTTAAGAATATTCAGCCCAACGATAACTCCATGAAAACAGTCATTACAATTTAATATTTTTTTGTTTGTTGTTTTGTTGTTGTTGTTTTGTTTTTGTTTTGTTTTTGTTTGTGTTTGTTTTTTGTTTTTTACTGTCAGAATAAAATCCCTATTAGTATGGGAAAACTGGGAGGAAAGGAGTTATTTTAAAGTACAACACTAATTTCTGTCATAATGCAAGACCAGCGAAAAGCATTTCTTTTCTTGTCTCAGCTTCATAACTGATTCCTAGTTCTATTAATTTCGTAATAGGAACTGAAACAAATCACCACCAACTTGCTGATGTTATTTTCACTATTTTTGATATGTTTCTTGTACTACCTCTGTTTAGTTTAATAAGTAATGATCTTTTAGTCTTAATATGTTTGTTAAGCCTTTATATTTGTTGTCTAAATTACTTTTAATGTGTAAAAATGAAAACTTTACACACTAATCTGTTATTTCAAATGGCATCTGTTTTAACATGTCAAGAGTGAAAGTAATGTCAGCTGTAGTATTTGTGTACCAGTTATTTCACATCCTTCAAATGAGAATGTTCAAAAAGAAAGGAACTGAGAGGAAGGAAACATCTGTCTGTTGAAAAGAGAAAAAAAAATCAGTGCAAATGAAGGGATCAGTAGACAGGATTAGTTAACATAAAGGGTTTGTGCTGAAATTTCCTCAGATGAAATATAGACAATATTTGAGGGGCTGGTGGTATGACAGTGTTTGATTCATCACGGCGCATTCTGAACTCTTATGTTGAAAAGTTTTCTCTCAGTTTTGAGAAGTTACTGCTTTCTTGGCTTCATTCTTCTACTTCTGTGGACCCTGAAATTTGTGTGTACAAAAATAGCCCTTGGTTGCTTACAGCCCTCAAAGCAACTGCTCCAGTAGTCAAGACTATTAAAGACTACTAATGCCTTTTCCTCCCTTCTTCTTCCTCTCCATGACTCGGGAAGTGACGTATATTTGAGAGTTTGTTTTTCTGAATGGCTACCTTCCAGTTTACAGTGTTTTTATACAAAGGAACATTCTGATGAACTAGGTCTCAAAAGGTGCTCCAGAGTCTGAAGGGTTTCAGTGCTATGTGCAGTGTAGATATTTAAGCTGATGTGCACTGAAAATCTAAAAGTGGAAATGGACTTTTCCCGAAGAGTTAGCATAAGTTCGTTATCATTAACTTGGGCAGTAAGTATTAATGATAGCTATTGTTTGTGTATACCTCTGAGAAATTTGCCTTGATTTACTGTTTGTGAGGGGTTATACATGCACAATTCCTTGCAGTTAGTGCCATTTGATGGCAGGCTCTGTGCATGGCTCTAGCTGTAAGGAATTATGTCTCACATTTTGGATTTAGAGAGGTTTTAGAGAATTGCCCAAGGCTTTTCAGTAACTCTCCTTTATTACTAAAACAAGTGAATCAGCTGTTAGCTGAGCTTTGCTAATTTGGACCAATAATTGCTACAACAGTGCTGTTTAGTACGTACTGGCACCTCCTGTAGTTTTGCCTTCAGTCATTTAGCAGCCCATGCACAAGGCATGAAAATGGTAGAAGCCTATTACTGAGCATAGCTGCCATCAATTCTCATGATGAGGACTTTTCTCCAAAAGCAACTTTAGTTTCCTTAAGTAATGGCCTTTTGTTATTTTGTGTACTTGAGGTACTGCTGGTGCTATAAGAAATAAAACCCATGTCTGGCTGGCATTAGAGAGAATAAGACTTCTTTCAAAACTGGAGACTTCAGTAGGCTGAAGAAGCGTTTGAAAAGCCAAAGAGAATAACTGAATGATCGGAAAGTCAGGAGAAGGTCATTCAAGAAATGACCAGAAGAAAACCTCTTTCCTTTTCTGAAGAGGTATTTTGAGCATCTGTTTCCCTGTACACTTGAGTATTTTTCATTTTGTTTTCTCTCATCAAAGCTAAAGGTCAATCATTTAATGGTCTCTACAGAAGCTCTATCTGCCTTCACCCAACTCTAAATCCATACAGTTAAAATAAGGTATCTGATAGTAGTTTCTTTGTATACAGAAGTGGTTGGGTCAGTTGTTATTATCTAGCAAACAATTGTAATTAAAGTCAAATTGAAATGCAGAAAACGCAGACAATGCTACATTAACCTGTATTGCTACCCAGATCCAGAATGCAATCTTTTTTTTTTTCTTTTCTTTTTCTTTTTTTTTTTTTTTCTTTTCTTTTTTTAAAGTAGCATTTGTCTGGCTGTAACTATATATGGCTAATAACAGAAATTTATTCTAGGTCTCATTCATTTTGGATTATCCCTATATGTAAGATGAGCAATTGAAAGGACCTTGATAAAGGAATATAGTTAATTTGTTCACTGCTTAAAGGAAGAGACAAATGAGATCTAATGATAAGCTAGTAGTACCTAAGAGAAATGAATCTCTTAAGGAAGTGTGATGATCAGTGAGATTTTTATCTGTGGGGAGCAGAGAAATCTAAATCTGTTTATTCAGATTCCATTTGACTTAATCTGTGTTGATTAGTGAGACAAAAGCATAGTTTTAAGTTTGTACACGGGGAAAAAAAAAGTATTAATTTAACATAGACTACATTTCCAAATGCTAAACCAAGTCCCTCTGTTGGGCTGTAAGTTCATATTAATCTTTACCCGGTGGCTTGGGAATGGTAGGGCTGATCCACCCACAGAGGTAAAAAACTCTTTGTGAGTGACAGTGGGGAGGAAAAAAAAAAAAAAAAAAAAAAAAAAGCCAAAAGGATGCTAAGGTATTTCTTCCTGTCCTTAAGATTTTGTCAATATACTCTTCTAAACAAAACCAGCTTAGAGGCACGGTTATTGAAAAGCTTTTCCATGTATATATAAACAAATATATTTGTATGTGTATGCACACAAAAACACTATATTTAAGCAGTTCTGTTGTTAGAGGAATAAATATCTTGCATTCTGTTGAACCTGATGACATTGCATCAAAACTGGTTTTGTAGATACACTCCAATAACTTTCCTCCACCTCAAAATCCACGTGTTAAGTCACTGTATTCTTTGAGTTTCTGGAGAGCAGCCCAACACTGGGGTGCATATTTTCCTGTATCATGGAAACAAATAGAAAGGAAGGTGTTGAAATAACACCACTTGCTTATGACCTTGATCTGAGTTTGTCTCTGTGTCAAGAAGCATCACAACGATCTCAGAATCATAGAATGGTTTGGGTTGCAAGGGACCCTTAAAGATCACCTGGTTCCAATGGCCATGGGCATGGACACCTCTCAGCAGACCAGGTTGCCCAAAGCCCCATCCAGCCTGGCCTTGAACGCTTCCAGGGATGGCATTAATTTTACTCTTCAGATATCCAGCCCACTCTAAACACAATTTAAAAATAAATTCTCTTCTTTTCTTTGTGTAATAAAATACCCAAATTAGTAATTTGTTAGTCAGGTTTATTGCTTGGATTGATCCTCTGAAAATAAGGATATTTTTTTACTCCATCTCCCACTTCAAATCCATGGCTTTTTTGAAGAGTTGGGAACGTTACCCAGTCTTTGATTAATAGCTACAAAATACATTGGATTTCTCCTTCCTTTGCATGCATGCAATGGAAAAGATCTAAACCAATATACCCGGGCAATAAAATATCCTTGTGAGATCATAGTTCTGTCAACTGTGTTGGCTAAGGTAACTAAAAGTCCACAGGGGGAATTTTCTTTTTTCTCTAGTGTTTATTAAAAAAATAACGTTTGGCTTATACCACTCAGTTCTGTTTGGACAAAAATGGATAAATATGTCCAGGTAAAAAGAACAGAGTATTCTCAGTCTTTTGCCCACATGTGGAGCTAGGTGGCCCACTAACTCTTTGGTCATGGGGGTGACTGCCTCAGTGGAACCAAATGAATTAATGCAAATCACTTAATCAAAGTAAATGAACAATTGCCAAAATGGTAAAATTTACATTTTCAGCTAATATGGCTGTGAGCCATTCGCCTAGAGATAGAGAGCTGTATATTCCCCTGAACCACTCTTGCATATATCTTTAATATCATTCTTCTCTATAATACACTTCTACTCTATGCTATATTTTATGAGTAAATCTTCCAGCCATGCGAATTTACAATTAAAATAACCTTCACACTGAGGACGTTTCTGTTGTTACTTCTGTCCCTTATCACTCTACTTAGGTCTAAACCTCCTGGATGTTAAGTTAAAATGGTTAGTTTTACGTGGTAAAACGAGGGAAATCTATTTCCATTTCCATAAGATGAACCTTTCTGGAGTACTGACTGGGACTAAACTTGAGGGCGGTAAATTTTCAGGATGGTATGCAGGGAGTTAGCTATATGACTCATTAACATTAATTCCCATCTGTAAATAATTTTGAAATACTTTAACTAGCAGGGGAGCTATTTCATCTTTTGTACTTAGCTGATTGTAAAAATGTATGTTGAAACCATCTGGCCTTAGTGTTTTGTTGGACTTCAGACTTTTAATAGCCAGTCTGATATCCTTCGCTGAATTGGGGTTTTCTAATCCCTAGCTCAATTCTCCTTCCAAACTAGGTAATACTGTGTTGCTAAGTTGCTTGTCAATCAATTCCTATCTCACCAATTGAGATGAATAACAGTGTTGCTATAAAAACTTAGGAAGGCTTTGGGCCTAATTCTCATTCATGCTGAAGTTACTTTATACTACTCTGGTTGTTCATTTACTGAGTGTAAATGCAATTTACTGTCAGAGCAATATAAAGCGACTGTAACATAAATGGAAATCAGATCCCCAATGTTCAAGGCAGCTAACAACTTCAAATTGCTGAGTGCTATTTTCCCACAGGAGCTAGTGTACTAGGATTCCAATCTATATAAAGAATGCAACAAGCCAATTAAAAATGAAGATATTAAATGAGAAATTGAATGGTTATTTCTGTTTAGGGCCAATTTTTCCAAACAATGGGACTGATTAAGCCTGGCTGTTACAAACATGCCAACAACATCTAAAGTTCAACCTTGCGTGAAACTTGGATATCTGCTGCAGTACGTGCAATGAGTTCTTCATGTTACTGGGAGAAGGAGGACTGTGTTTCAGAGTTGTGTGCAGGTCTTCCTGACTTGCCTGATGGTGCTTTCTTCTCAGGTTCAGTCATTTAAAGTCAGCAGTTATCAGCAGTGATGTACATCAGGGTGAGAGGGAGGATAACAGCAAAAGTAACTTCGATAGTAAATTTATGAAACTGTAGTTACCATGAATACCAAAACAAACCCTGCTACCTCACTCCTTTTCCTGTTTCTAAATTAATGTGCTTTATTGCCTAAAGTCTTAAAAAAAAATAATAAAATAAAATTGTTATAATGATACATAATGACTATCAAGATCTAAACTGATGCTGGTCTGTAATAAAGAAGACATTTGATGGCAGGTTGACTCTGAAGTGAGCTATTTCAGCGTAGACAGAGGTCAGTCATCCCCATGTTGTTCTTACACCTCTGCTGCATTGGCCTGAATACCCAGAGAGCTAGCTCTCTCACTTTGATGTGAAGCCTGTATTTCTTCCCTTATCCCTCCTCCTTTTCTTTTGTGCTGCTGAAGACATTTCAGCAACCCACATGCTAATAAAGAGCTATTGCAGAAACCACAGATACAAGTCTGACTTACTAATATGTGAATTCTTATATGCCTTTGTCCTCTGTGCTCAGTTTGCTGGCTCAGATTTATAAATCCTGTGCCTAGTCTTTTCTCACCTGCTGCTAATCAGCTGATTTCAATCCTGCCTTCATCTTGCTGAAGAACACAGATAACATCTTGTACAAAGATTGGTGGCCTTCTGTGGCTGCTAAAAAAAATCTGGTTATCTAACCTAGGGCCATGCTGAGGTGTGCATGTCATAGTGTAGATCTCTCATCTGCTATAGCAGCATTCTTAGGCAGCCTGGTATTTTTGCAGTACACCTCGTGAGAACTAGCTCTTGAGGCTGGAAACTCCATGCAGTTCGTCCTCTCCTGAAGGATAACTCCTGAAGAAGTAGTCATGATGCTGTTCCGCTAAGAAATATCTGCAGGCTTTGTGTCCATCTCTAAGTGACTTTTGCACTGTTCTAAGGGAAATTTATATCTGAAATTATTTTCCTAATTTTTAATCGAAAGCTAAAAATAATTCTACTGCTCCTGTGTAAGTGTACAAGAAGCTTTACGGATGCTAATAAGCAGAATCTTCTTCTTACTCTTTGGCATTGAAAATTGTGATTTCCACCAATGTACTTGAGAGTGGAATATTTTCTTACTTCCCAGTTCAGATAAATCATTGCAAGTAGTAAAATATTTTTGAAATATTGCTCCTGCTATAATAACTCCTTGTTTTGCTGTGAAAAAATCTGTGTAAATGTTTTAGAGCAGAGTTGATCACCCTATATTACTTAGGCAGTTATGATTAATTTTGCATGTATTAAAACACTAAAACATTGTTTAATGTTGCAAATGTAGGATTTACTAGTGCCATCTATTGTTGGAAAATGTAGACTTGTAACTATTAATTTGCATATTCTATAGTAAAGTAACATTAAAAATTTAATATTTTACTGAGTTGTGTTACAAAATAAAATAATTTACGTAATTGCATGTTTGGAATGTTTTTACTTTGCATTCTTTGAAATGTGTTTATCTTCAGAGAGAATATCTCTGGGTTTTATTTGCACTATAATCTTGCATTGGAGATCAAACTTTAAGTTTTGGAGCCTTCAGAAAAGCTTGTAATAATTTACAATAGGAGAGAAACCAAATTTTTACTTGCTGGACACAGTTAATTTTGTGTGTAATAGTATTCAAAAGTGCACGATAATTTGAGCCAGAGTGCCATATTCCAAGGCCGTGTTGTGGTGCAGGAGTCTCAGTTTCACTGACAGTGACGTTTAGGGCTGGATTTAGACCACTTCTTTTACTTTTTGTGACATTTAGGAAGTAAAGGCCTGGGCCTGGAGGTGGGTAACTCCAAATGACCTCAGAAGACCTAAACAAGCTTCCTACCTTTCACCAGACTGAACATGAAACCTCGGTGCCTCTGATGGGCAAAGTTGTACTACTGACTAGACAGATCAGAAGTAAAGAGACATGGACTTCTCTCATTCTCATCGCCCTTGGGAGCTGTTCCCTTGGGAGGTGCAGTGGAGGTCTCTCTCAGTCTCATCATCCATGGGAGTTGCTGTGGCATTTTTTCTTCTTTTCCCAAAGGGAAGTGTGAGAGCTGTTCCCTGCCAGCTTGGGGAAGCACACAAGTTTTGCTGAAGCATGCCCAGAGCTCTGTGGTGTCCATAGGCCAAGTCAAGTGGGAAACCCAAGTCTTGTTCACCTTTGGATAATCATGTCTCAGTATTATTTTCCTGTACTGCAACTGTTTGCTGTGGCTGCCACACAGCCACACTACACAGACAAGATCTTTTGCAAAAGATGGATCAGGTGTACGCCAGGAGTGTTTATCTGCCTCCACACCTCTAAGACATATGGCACATCCCCTGACTGTTTTGGAGCACTGTGGCTGCTGTTAATGTACAACAAATCAGAAGCAGCTGTCTGCATCAACAGCTGCATTTGAGAGATGATGATGGGATCAAAACAGAAGGAATCCAGTCTACCTAAATTATTTTTACATCAGGCTAAAACTCAGATATATTCCATAAAGCAATCCATTCTGCCGTGGTCCAATCCTTTAGGCACTCAATTTTGGGAGATTGTGTTCCTGCCTGTCATTTCATGCCCTATTAAAATGCCTGTGTAGAAAGGCATTCATTTGAACACCGAAATCCCTTGAATATACTTTGATTTTTAGATATGGTCAGTCATGACTAATGCACCATTGTATAGGTATGCATACAAGATCATGTCAAAGAATGGACAAGCAAAGCCGAAATAAAGGTTTATGGTTAAGTCAGTCAGTCTAGAGGAAACAGATCTCTGATTTCCAGACCAGATTCCTTAAAACCATATGCACTTTACATTAGACCACGGTAGATTAAAAATACAAGCAACCTCAAGATGAAGGAATAAGGATTTGCCCCTATGTTCTAGCAGAGTACTCTGAACATTTCAAGTTTTACCATTAGGAGCTTGGGTTTTGGTAATGTTCTTGCTTTTTTTTTTTTTTTTTTTTTTTTTAGAAACGTACTATTTCTTTATCTCTGACAGGAGTAATTACAACAGTTGCAATTAATCATGCAAGAAGGAATAGATTTATCACTGAATGATCAAGATAATGCTAACTGAGAAGTATTCCATTTATGCATGCATGGAATAATGGCTTCCTTATGACAAATTGGTACTGCTGTTTTGCCTGTAGCAAATCACTCCATAAGAAAAATATATCATTTAAATATAGATCTATTTACTTTTAAGTTACAAACTATATGCTTTGGCTTCAAATGAAATGCAAAATAACCCCTCATTGCCTCACAGATATATATATATATATTTTCCTTCAATTTGTAATACACAAGCTCTAACATTTTGGAAATAGCACTCCTCTGCCCCCCTCCCCCTGGTTTATAAGAAAGAGAATAGAAAGACACGATTCAGTATAAGTGTAGATTGAGAAGGTAAGCAGTTCGAAAACTGTTAGATTGTTTTTACTACTGAAATTGATTTTACAATCAGGTATGTCTGCTATAATGCTGTTTATTTTATAAAAATGAATTTGAAATCCTCTTTTCCTGAATGTGGTGGAAAGTAAGAAATGGGAGAGTTTATTTGCACATCTTTTACCTGATACCATTTTATCCCAAGTTCTCTGGTTTGGGTTTGTCTGACTTCTGCAGCAATTAATTCTATTGCTTTCAAATATTTTTTTCAAATATTTTCCTGTGCTTTCAAATATTTTCTTGTTCCTCCTGGTGTACACACACGCATCCATAATAACATCAGCTTGGGACGTGTACTACCACTTAGTCTAAACTTTGAATGCAAGCTTCAATTGCTGACTGCTCTTAGTAAAAACAATCAGAAATTTAACCATTTCATTGTTTGGCTTGAATGAAATAGCTGGCTGCACTAACCCCATCAGCTGTTTAAAATTCACAATCTTGTATCAGTTAAAAACAGGATTAGCCATTCAGTTTCCAGTATAATATCAAATTGTGAAGAAAACATTGAATTTAAGCTTTGCAGTCAATATATTTAACTCCCTGAATTTTTATGGTACTTTGGGCAATGGGAGCAATAGGCTTGAATGTGTATAATACAGATTAATAATAATATTAGAGTTATGTCATGCCAAATTTTAGAAAGAAAAGGGTCCCAGAGGCAAAAATAAATTCTTAAATTTGAAATATAAAGACAATAGTGAAGGCTCTTATCCAAAAATCAGAGCTTTTCAGAATAAACTCTGCTACAAACTGTAATATCATGATGAACTTTTTGTACCACTATCATGAGTTTAGAGGAACCATGTTTTAACAATATCTTAGAAACAGCCACATGCAATTTTAATTTGCAACTGTTTTAATAATAACAATAAAAAAAAAAAAAACAACACTTGCATATTTTCAGTTGCCAGATTTGTTTAATGTTATTCTGAAATTGGATGAAAGTTTTTTTGGAGATGATTCTTCATTCCAGACAAAACTAAAAATCTATTAAACTGCTTTATATATCTGATTGCTGAAATTATTATGTGTCACTAATTAAAACACAGGTCACATATATGGTCAATAAGGAATTTCAATTTTATGGATGGAAGAGGTTTTTTTTGGGGGGGGGAGAGGGGGAGAATGCAGGCACAAAGTCTTGTGTAATGGGCAGATGTCTGTGAAAGCAGTAACAGAGGAATTTAAAGGAATTACAGCTTCCACATCTCATTTTTTGTCTGATAAAAATTTTATATGCCTGCCATCTATACGCTGTCTTGTCTCCAAACCGGAAGAATATATACCTGCCATCTCCACACTGTTTTGTCTCCAAGCCAGAAGAACAAGGTACAGATATATGGATCTTTTTCTCGTCATCTGGTGAGAATGGAATAGGATGGAGACACAAAATTCCACTGAAATTGCTTTAAGAGCCTCAGACATCAAATACAAGAAGAGATTTGAAATATGTCTGGGGTGAATCTGTCTTCAGAATAGCAAGAGGCTGCTGAGCAGTCACTTAAAAATTATTCAGATACATGGACAATCCACTTGACTGAACACCACAAGTGCTTCAGATCCATTAGAATCGCTTCCAGATACTGTAAATATTTTGGAAGGTTTAAAGATACTTGAGCTAGGTGTTGTTGAAATGTCTAATATAACTTGTGATATTGCTCGTGTTTATAGTGACATAGCTTATATTAGTATCAAAGTTCACCCATATTGTGTTTTATATATTTGCTATAAAAAGCTAAGAGCAATGTTAAAATTTATCACTATCTGATATGTTGAATTGTCAGAAATGTGGGTGAAACTGTGTCTGCAGCCACGCTTGATTTGAGGTGATAATGGCAGAGTGCCTGAGCTGCAGGAAGCTACAGAAGACTGCCTTAACCCTGCTTAGCAAGTGTGAAGCTCCAGCAATGTTTCAGGGACTTATGGACAAGATATTAATGTTATTGCAGTCATGTATTCAGATCTTGGTAAATGCTACCTTATGCATACATCTTATAGATTGAACGTGTACTGAGAGCACAAACTATTTTTTAAACAATTATTCTGGGTAATGGGATTCATTTCCACCCAAGCCCCGTAATGGAATGTGAGAAATGAGGAAAACTACTACGGATAACCTTTGGGAAATTAAAAAATTATTGGGCTTAGAGTAAAGATAAGATGTATCTTTTGCTGGAGTGTCCAGTTTTACAAAAGTGGCAAAGGAAATCTGTCATGGGCTTAGCTCGAGAATACAAGCATTCCTGCACATATTTTTGATAACTGTGATCTTTTCAAAGGATTCATTTGATTAAAAAGCCTCCAGAGATGATGCACTGGTGTGGCAGGTTAACCCTGACTGAGAGCCAAACGCCCACCCAGCTGCTCTCTCACTCTCCCTCCTCGGTGGGACACAGGGAGAAAACAGAAAAGCTCCTGGGTTAAGAAACTGTGAGATCACTCATGAATTACCTTCATGGGCAAAAGAATCTTGTCTTGGGGAAGATTAATCTTATTTATTGCCAATTAGAGTGTATTTGGATAGTGAGAAACAGTAATACAAACACAAAAGCAACACAATTCCAGCCTGCACGTTCCCTGGCTCTGTTTCAGCCCTCCACTCCTGTTAGCCCCCCTGAGCCACGAGGGGAGATGGGGACCTGCGGTCAGACCATAACAGCTTCCTTCTGTTTCTCCCTCCATCATTTTCCTCTCCTCCACTTCCTAGTCTCTCCGCAGGCCACAGGGGAATCTCTGTTCCAGTGCCTGCAGCACGTCCTCCCCTCCTTCTTTGACCTTGGTGTTTGGAGGATTGTTTCTCACACTTTTTTCCTCATTCCTCTCCTTGCTTCTGTGTAGTTTCATCCTTTCTTGAACATGTTTTTCCTCAGGTGCTGCTATTTTGGCTGCTGGACCCAGCCATGCCCTGCAGCAGGGCTGTTATTTTGTCTATTGACTTAAAATAAAATCAGTTTGGAAAAATATTTTGACCAGAAAGGTGGTGGTCTGTGAATATCAGAATCAGGCTGAGGTTTCTTTACCTGCCAGAAGAAATTTTCTTTGTTGATTGGCCATTTATTTATTTTCATAAGTGATAGTAGTGCCTTATGAAATCCATGCAGTGACCCTTGTAGAATTATCATTGTTATAGAAGAGAATAGCTCAGCTGGAAGGGGCCTACAAAGACCATCGAGTCCAACTGCCTGACCTCTTCAGGGCTAACCAAATGTTAAAGCATATTACTGAGGGCATTATCCAAATGCCTCTTGAACACTGACAGGCAGGGGCATCAACCAGTTCTTTAGGAAGCCTGTTCCAGTGTTTGACCACCCTCACAGTAACTAGTATTTTCCTAATATCTAGTTTGAACCTCCTCAGGTGCAGCTTTGTGCCATTTCCATGCATGACTAAGAAGGAGAGATTGGCACCTTCTTCTCCATTTTCCCTCCTCAGAAAGTTGCAGAGAGTGATGAGATGGCTCCTTTTCCTGTGTTTCAGAGTATGCAGCAATGACATTGCCCTCTCTGAGCAAGTGAGTATGGATTGTGCTATGGTTATATTCTACAGAACAGAAGATAAGACGATTTTAAATTTGGAAGATATCTTCCAGGTCGTAGAATTTAATTTGCAAGACCAAACTTCTGCAATATTGTGTTTATGCTGCAGTGTCATTTACTGTTTAATAGAAACATTCAAAATGCCCTAGTTCCATCTGTTATAAATAGTGAAGGCTGATAAACACTATGCAAACACAAGATGCAGCTTTCTGGCAAATTATGCTTAGTACAGTCCCCAAACATAAAGCAAGATTTATAACATTTGCATCTCTCTCTCTCCCTCCCTCCCTCTCTCTCTCTTTTTTTTTTTTTAAACTGTAATTACTCTAGAGCTTTGAGTAGATATATAAATAACACTCACAGTTTTATATTTAAATTATTGTTTGAGAAGACAGAGAGAAGTACATACACACACTCACAGACACATACAAATGCATTTCATACTTTCAATTGTACTGCAGTTCCAAACCTGGTTATGGCTGCAGAGTTTGTGATATAACTACTTGTAAATGCATTTTTATCAGACAAATATGGTTGAAAGGCAAGCCCACATACTATTATGCATTGTATGAACAAAGCTCTCAGTTTTTGATTAAGAAAATGGAGATGAATCAGACAAGTAGCAACACACTTGCAAAAGGCACTCTGATGAATAACCAAAGATGAAACTATTGCTATTCCCTGCTCTCAAGAGAAAGAGAAATTTTAGAGCAATAGGGCAAGTGAGTCACTGAATGAGGCTGTTAGAAGTTGTGGGTGAGATGTGGTAGCAAAAGAAAGCTCCAGGTACTGCTGTTTGGGCATGATCACTTTATCATCTGCCAAGATTCAAAGACTGAAAAAACAAATTATCTTACATGGTTAAAGAAAAACAAACTTGTAGTCTGAAACAGTGAGACAGAAAAACTTGAAAAGACACTGTTTTTCTACAGAAAAACTTGAAAAGACACTGTTTAAGTCGATGTCGTTTACTTACACTGGATGCTGGCAGGTGAATCCTGCATCCACTCAAAAAGTGTAAGGAAGATTTGTTTGTTTCTTTCTTTCTTTCTTATATTTTTGAAGCAGATATATTTCAAAGGAATTAACTTGACAAACCTCACTGTAGTCACTCCCGACAGTCTTACTGGGTATTTCCTCCTTGGCAGAAATATTTCTCTTTCCAGTTGAGTTGCCTAACTTTGACTTATCCATACCCGCCCTGGATATATCCACACCATTTAAATATTCTAAGTTGTTTGAGTAGATCACGTTATAGCCCAGGCTTTGAGAAAGATAAGCTAAAAACACTTGCTTTTGGAAAGACGAGGTGTTAAAAGCTCTGTTCCTGAGATTAGTTTTGTACATCGAACTCCTCAATTACATTTGAACTTGCAGTAACTAGCAGAGGGAAACATACTCTTTAAAGCAAAAGATATATTCTAGAAAAACAACCACTTCCCGGGCTGTCACCCCAGGACGAAACACTTTTCATGTCTAGAGTTGTAGCTGACTAACCCACAGAATACATTCATGTTTTCATCTTATGTTTTTTGTTTTTGTTTTTTCCTAATGTTTTAAGTATTGACTGCTGAAGTTTTTTTCTCCTGTCCATAAAAGGATGTGAATTTGATGTGAGCCTCAAACTGAAGAGCAAAATGGGGAGGAAGATGTACATATTTACAACATAACAGCACATTTAGCTGCAGTTTAATCCATTAAACTTGTTTTATTTGTTTCTTGCTGCTGCAGTAGAGTATGCTTGGTTTCTATGCAAGAAACACGCCACATTTTAGGTGTATTAAGTCATAACATATAACCAGAAAGTGACCTAAATCTGGAATACAGTAAAGTGTCAAGTAAGTAGATTTCTATCAGAAAGACAGAAATTTAAAGAAAAGGCAAGTTCCTTATTCTGCGAGCCATTATTTCTTTCTATTCTGGATTTTTTTAAGTGGTACACACTCTTCCCATTCTTTGTTTGTGACCTTTCTTGTAAGGACAGGCATTTTCTTATCTTTTTCTTCCTGGAGTCAAGTTAATTTAATTTACTGATCATATCAAAGGCCTAATTCTTATGAACGTGTATTTCACTGGATGAGTTTAACTGGGTGTAAAAGAATGTTAAGTAAAGATAATAGAATGATTTGTTTGAACACAACAGGTACAAATTAAGTTGTTAACTTTATTATATACATTGCATTGCTTATCGTATCCGATAAGCAAGCTCAACAGCATTTAGCTTTGGCACATCTTGTAGTTGTATCAAGAATATAACTTTTTGTACCATTTTTAGTGGCTATGAAAGCAAAGAAGAAAGCACCTGATTAAAAAATTGCTTTGGCCAGTGCTCCCTTTCCATCTCAACCATCCCTCCTGCTGCAGGAAGTAGTCAGTGTTTTATGCAGGAGCTACTACTCCACAGCTGGAAATTACAGCATGGTCTATATGAGGAACTTATACTGGTCTATCATGAAAAACTGAAACAGATGCTAGCTTACCATACCAGGTTGTGCTGTAAAGTGAAGCAGTACAATTCATGCAGGAGAGACAGGGAAGTCCAAGAGAAGTACAATGGATAGATGAGACAGATATTCATCTGTTGTACCTAAAATAGCCATTTATGTATGTGAATCAGCAGCCTGATAAAAGTCTTTATTCCTACTGTCAGATATTGCATAAGGTCTACAGAGAAAGGCCTGCATTTCACACCTAAATTACAGCTTCACTTCAGTTTCACCAGGGAATAAGAAGAGTAGAGCTAATTAATTACTCAGAGTCAGAATCATTTAGACTGGAAGGAACCTCTCTCTGGAAGTAACCTGGTCCATCCCACCATTCAGAGTAGGTCTGGCAGGTTGCTCAGGGCCTTGTCCAGTCAAGAGTATTCCCAAGGGTGCATATTCCCCAGCCTCCCTGGGTAACCTGTTCCAGTGTCTGGCTACTCTTAACGTGAGTAATCTTTTTTCCTAATATTTTATCAGAATTTCCTTGGCAGCAGTTTGTGTCCATTGCATCTTGCCTTTTCACTGTGTACCCTCAAGGTGAGTCAGCCTTCATCTTCCCTACACCCATTTGCTAGACATCTGTAGACAATTCCCCTCTAGCTTTCTCAAGGCTAAACAAACCCAGTTCTTTTAAGCTTCTTCTCATAAGTCATGTACTTCAGGTCCTAATCACCCGGAGTAGATAAACAGTTTATCTAAACTTGTACATTAAACACTGTCTAGTGTTTATCTCTTGGAATTCACATCCTAGACATACAGCAAACTTATCTATGTGTTCAGGAGCCAAAGAAGCCAAACCAAATTACAAGATTTATCCTAGATGCATGTAAATTGGCAGGACAACCTTATATTTGAAGTGTCTGAAGTAATTGCTGTGATCCTTAGATAAATTACCAAGAAAACGGAAAAGTGTATTTGTATGCTTATATATGGCATTAGTGTAGAGATGAGTAAGAAATCATTATTTTCTTCTGTCTACTCTTATATAGAGCAAACAGTGCTTGTAGGTTTTTTCTGAATCTTTTTAATTGGGCAAAGTTTGGAAAACATACCTTAAAGCCAGAAGCTAAGTTAATGAGCTTCATTTAATAAGTTTATCCAACAGGAAAGTCACTGATTATTTGATCATAGTCTATCAGGATGTACATTGGGAAGAGACTTAGATCACAGAACTCACAAATCAGTAAGATAACAAAAATTGTGTGGTTGAAGACAAACATATCAATTCAAGCTAAAATAATGTAGATAATGTTAACATGATTGCAATTTACAATAAAACCAACTTACTTTGGGAATTAATGAGTTTGCGGCTATGTGAAGCCTTTAAATTATGATTGTGTATCTTTCCCAAAGGTGTCCTCCAGCCCAGTCTGAAATTATAGGTCAGGAATTACTGGGTGAGGTATTATGACCTCTATTATGCAAGAGCTCGGAGTAAATTGTCAGTGTACTTATTTCAGGTTTTAACTATGTGGATCTGTAAAGTAGAAACAGAGTGATGTGCTAATGGTTAATCCTCAATGGCTGGTTGGAAGAAATACCTTATTGCTGTGCTGCTGTGTTAGATATGCTCTCCATTTTCCAAAATCCCAATCACCTGCATTCATTTTTGAATCACCTATGCCAAAAGATGACAGGAAGAAAATATGTTCTTTTCATTTTGGAAATAAGTCAACCTCTTTTTTTAAAAAATATATATATATATTTAAAGTAACCAGTTTTTAGGGCTATTTTTGGCCATTTCTTAATCCTAATGAAAATGAAACTCATTAAATAATCTAGGTGGATAAAAATTCCTAATCACATTTTACTTTCAGATCCTTAGAATTTACATTTTTATTTCTTTAATCTATTGCATATGAGATTCTATAAAACAAACAACCCTCCCCCCCCCCCCAAAAAAATAAAGGCAAAACAAAACAATGCATATAACTTTAGAAGAGCAGAGCTTTCCAAACCTATGAAATAATTTGTCTTTCTCCTTTTGGCTACATGTAGAAACAAAGGAAAATTTAAATCACACGAGGAAGGCCGTTAAGACAATTATGAGCAAAAATCTCTGCACTTCATCTTTCTGCAATGTGTGTAGTTGAGAGGGAAAAAAAAGGCATTGGGCTTCAGTTTTCTGTGATTTCCCCTAGAAAGCCTTCTCTTGTTCACTGGAACTCCTTGCGCTTTGCAGGAGTGGGCTCTTAGTCCCTGGAGCTATTCTAGCACTTCTGTAGTAGCATACTATGCACATCTCTTGGCCTGCTTACACAACAGATTGCAGTAAATCTTCAATTTAATATCCTAAAACCTCTTTTTATGAGGCATAGAAATAAGCTTTCCTTCAGGAAGTGATACTTCCTTAGCCTTGCAAAAGTACAACCTAACTTCAGAAACCTGAAATAAAGTGTATGTGTGCTCTATAGAAATCTTCTAAACAAATAAAATGGAGAGACATTTTATAGCGGTAATAATTTCTTACTTGCAAGTGTTTCAAAAGACTCCCACAGCAGCAGGTGTTAAGGAAGTATCCATCTGTTCTTGTTTCTCTGCACAGAAGTATATTGAATAGCTAGAGTTTCTAAACATTCAGGGTTGTCATTAAAATGGGTTAGCTGTGATCGTCACTTAAGGCATTGCTGATATTGAAATTAAAATGAAGACTATCTCTGTTTCTGTTGCAAGTTGAGAATGCGATCAATGGTTCCCTGAAGAAACATCCTGTCAACTGAGTACTTTTTAAATTATGTTCTGAAAACCGCTTCAGTATTCCTCTGACGGAACTGGAAATGCTGTATCAGCAGCATTACTGTTCTCTGAAAATATGGATCAAAACCCAGCTGTTGCAGCTATGTTAATTGATGAATAAGGTTAAGAGATCTGAAGCATTTATACTACACTCAAAACTTACATTTCTATTTAAATACTGAAGGCTTTTCAGCGTTCTCCTCTATTGCAAAAAGTTCCTGGAGTCACTTTTAAGTGACTCGAGACTTCAGAGTCTCTGAACTTGAATGCAACCACACACACACTGGCGGAAAGAAGCTTCACCGGTGTGGCAGAGGAGTCAGTATGAGCCAGGAGAGGTGCCCATAAGCTGAGAAACACAGCAGATCAGTATTTTCTGCGGTGAAACAGAAAACGTATGGGGCAGTGTTATGAAAGAATCTGTGAAACATCTACACGCTTCAGGGTGATATACTTTAGGTACTTATATTTAAGCTACTACGCAGCTGTATACTCAGGTAAGAAAGTACGTGTTGGCAAACAGCGTGACAGTGTTAAGAATTAAAATTCTCTCTGCTCCTTAGCATTTCACCCCACTAAAAGCCAGGCAACAAAAATATAAGCAAGCTTTTGCATGTAGGACTTGGGCCAATTACAACATCTTTAGAATTATAGCTAAAATAACTGAGCTATTAAGGCTTTGTATTAGGCCATGATTTGCAATGGCCAGTAGCATCAATCCAAAAATCTGCTAGCAGTTTTTAGCCAAATGCTAAAAATGCTATGTTTTCGCTTTTATTTCTTTATTCCTGATTCTTTGTCCTCTCATGAAGGCACGTTGCTTCAAGTTCTGTGGAACGTTTTGCTCTTTGTACGTGAATGACTTGTCTGGATACCTAGTAGCCAAATATTCTAACTTCCATGACAAAATAATTCTGGCATTGTCAGCCACAACTGTTTACATCTGAATCTATATGCAAAGCTTCAGGAACTTATCTTTGAAACCATCAGTTAAAAAACAATAATACAGAGCTTTGCATCTTCCAAATAATCCTCTCACACAAGTAAAAGCTGGCCAACCTCCAGCTGGTATGGGATCTTTTCAGATTTAAAATCCACCCTTAACTGCAGTTATAAACATAAACCTTACATTGGCTTTTTATGGGTTTCAAAAGGCTTTGTTGCTGTTATTGTTGTTGACTTTACAGAGATTTTTAAATGTATCAAAGCGTGAGTAGAGGAAGCTGCATTTTAAGAAAATGATTCATTAGCAGTTTTGCAATGGGTAAGTGGTAAAATTAAGAGAGTTGCATTTTATTTTTATTTTTTTAACCCAGAAACAAAGAAACAAATGATCTGCACCATGATCTGGACAACAGAGCATGTGATACACTAATTTGTTTGATGGAAAAATAGAGATTGTTTACCAGGATTGCCTAGGTAGTAGGCATTTTGATAAGCCACCTGCCAGGTTAAGACATTCTCATAATGTAACCATGGTAATACTGCTGGCGTAAATGGGAAAGAATGATTTGCACAGCCAGTAGGGATTGGGCACCTTAATGCATTAACTGCAACTGTTAGGAGATGTTTGGAAATAAATATGTAAAATAGGTATAAGAGGTCCTTTTAGATTGTTTAGTGTTTTACTTCAGGCGATATTTGTTAACAGCAGGCTACCCTGTTTATAGGGCTAAGCGAACGTGGTTGTAAGCTCTGGCATAGATAAAAAACTGCTGGTAGATTCTGCTCTGCTGCTTTTTTTTTTTTTTTTTTTTTTGTGCTTTAATGGGAAACAACTGTTTCAATTTTAGTGATAAAATTATGGTAGTTCCATGCCTGCATAGCTGCTGATGTAAACCTGAGAAGTCTCAGTTAGAGCAGTAATTGCAAAAAAATCTGAAAATAGACAAACCTAGCAAAACTGGAAAGTTTTAATTAGGCTCTACAAAAATTGTCAGTGAGTTGGTCAAGGCATCCATACCACATTTTAACCCTGTTCTCCCTCTCCCCCTATTGTTTTCCACATGCCTTTCCCCCACACACATTTCCTGTCCCTCTCACATTTGCCTTTCATATGCCCCTCAGTTATGCGTTCTCCTCACACCTCTAATTTGCAGCTGCACTGCTCCACAAATGATGGGTTTGTTTTCTCCAAAGAGGCAATGATCTGATGATATACTGTCTTCAACATCACTGCTGACTTAATTAATTTTTACCCCTATGTCAACACAAGTGGTTGCAGGACTGCAATGTCAATCAGATCAGAAAAGAGATCTGTTTTAAAATAAAAACCTCAGCATCTCTTCTCTCCAGCTCCCCTTATTCCAGCCAGGCACCTTGTTCACACTGTAGCCCCACAAGCATAAGCATTTGTAAGCATAATTAAAGGAATGCCTCAGTGAATTTTATAGAGGGTGGAACAGAGTACTGATTATTTCTGGCTTTGCAGGCAGATGAGGGAAAAATATAAACTTATAAAATCTGTATTCCCCTTCCACACCGAAAGGCAATTTGTACCAGGAGAAAGAAGGGAGTCCTTAATGACCTATCTGTATATTTGTATGTTGTGTTTACTTTGGTTTGCTTACTAGCAGCATTATGTGACATATTATTGTTCCATGATAAGAAATTATTCTGATTCATTGCATCTTATTTTACTGGACTGAATTCCCATTGACACATGTAGCCCAAATCTTTGCTCAAGGCTGTGGCCCAGTTGTTGTCATCTTTTCTTTATTCTCTCAATTTTTATTATCTTCCTCTAGAAATTTTTGTTCTGATCTCTCGTTTCTCCTTTTTTTTCCCCTTCTACTCTTTTTTTTTTTTTTTTTTTCTTCTTCCTTTTGCTCATTTTTCATGGTGAGTGCCAGTTCTCAATGGTTCAGTTATTTGCCAGACAGCACTGTGCTTTCTGGAGCATACTTGTGTCCCCCAGGCTCTCATCTGTTGGATTCTGCATAGGGTAGTTGCTGAATTAGCACATGTATTTGCTTCTGAACCGAATCATTTTTTGTTTTGTTTTGTTTTGTTTTTTTCTGTAGGCTGAGGAAAAACTGAACCTTTGTACAGAATTAAGGGAGATATGGCTTTTAAAACAATTGTGGCAATGGGAACCCACTTGCAGATGCAGATTTGGGGCGGTGCAGCTTTTTCTGTCTCCGAAGCTCTTCCTTTCTCTTTTATCCCCCTGTTGTTGTACGGACTCCATATCTTAGGCGCTCAGGATAAATATCGAAGCCAAGGAAGTTAAAAGTCTATACTTGCAAATAATGAGAAGTTGCTCAGGGCTCCAGAATTTCTGTTTCTTTTCATTCTTTACCTCCGAGAACAGCAGAATTTAACCTAAAAGTTATCTGAAACATATAGTTGGAAAAATAATATGTTGCCTTTAATAACCTAAAATATGTAAGGCAGCTTTAAGGATGATTCTATCCCTTCATAATTCTGCAGTTATTCACAATATAGGGCACAGTTCTCTGTTGAAAGAAGATTAAAAAAATACTATGAAGATCTGCTGATTCTTTCAGATTCTCTTTGTTTCTTGTATTTGCTAACAGGCAGGAAACAAGGAACACTGAGGGCAGAATAGCAACTAAAATCAACAGAGACAGAAAAGATGTATAAATAAAAGCAGAATCACAAGAGAAAGCAACTGAATCATTCATAAGTGAAGGTCAGCAAATAGCTTGCCTAGTTATTGCATTTGATTGTTATAAGTGTCGCAGAAGTTGATTTTGCTACTTCTTGAAAGCTGTTAAGAAATTTAGTTATTTTTCCAAACTGTGCTGATTTGGGACCACAGACTACAGGGAAAAAGCGGTGGTAGGCAAAAGCTTCCACATCTGAATAGGAAAGATACATGACACAGTATATTTTCACTGCCAGGAAATAACATAAAAACATTCTTGCCTGTTTAGTGTGTATTCAATCAAGGACAGAAAGTCAACTGCTTAGCTGGAGCCTGGCAAAGATTTCCAATAACTTGCTTTTCCTCAAGCACAAACATATGATGGCACTTGAGGAAAACTACAGAGTGAATCTTTTATGATCTGAAAATAACCTTCTTAGATTTCCATGAGAAAATATTTATTTATTTGGTCTTCTTCTCCCACCTTGCAATTAAGTCAAGTGCTGACACAGATTGCTGGACCGTTTATGCCCCAAACCGAACATAGAGAGAGATGATGTCTTCTGTGGTATTGTGGATATAAAAAATTTAAACTTTATGTTTTTAGTAGTAATATTAACAAAACCAATATACAGAGTTACTGTACAGCCATATATATTGCTGCATAATAGGTAGTCACTGCTTCTCCATGCTTCTGCAATATACGATTTAATCTATGTTAAAAATTGAGGCCATATCCCACCAGTATACTATACAGGATAATGGTGCCTAAGCCTGCACTAGGTTCTACCACTATGGGCTTCTACCATTTGCAGTGTTTGGGTTTTGCTGCCCCACCCTAAGAGGAATGGGCTTGGCTTTAACAAGGATGTCAGTGAGGGTGGGTATACAACTCTAAGGTCTTCCATCTGTGCCCATACCACAGGTATTTTATGTCACCCTGAGAGCTACCTGAACACTGTGTGAACACCCTCTCACATGACACCTATCCCACGAGGCCTCTGGCGTGCCTGGAACAGTGCTCTAAGTACTTTCCTTAACTCATCTCTTCCGTATGTGTGCTGTGATTTTACCACGCAGCCCTTCCTCAGTGGTTCTGCCCAGTGGTGTCCATTACTATCAACTTTAGTTTCACTGAGAGAAACTATGACAAATTCAACTTAAAGGGTAGGGGAAGCATGAAGAAAGCAGAAGTCTGCAGAGAGCTTCCCTGCCTGCTCTCCTTCTAGAGGAGGGCACTGTTGCCACCTTGAGAGATTGCATGGATAGCAGTTGGCCTTCAGCAGTATCTCCATTGTTACTGAGCTTTGTTCAGTTTACACATATACCTATTTCAGACATGAAATGACTGCTGGTGGGACACATTTCTTGATGGAACAGAGTTCACAGCTCTGGGGAGGTAGCTCTCAGGAAGCAACATGCATGGGCTGCCCCACAAGGGAATGCAAGCTGGGAGCTGAGAGTGACAGCGAAGTAGGGCGGTGATCCCACCAAGAAGGGCACAATCCCACAGTACCACAGCAGGTCCCATGCTGGTGGCCAGGGTCAGCCAATATTCAAGACTACTAAACATGATAATCTAACAGCGATAAAGTGGGGACAAGGTCAAGCCAGGAAGTCAAATAATTGGTTTGGGATCAGCAAGGCACATGGCCAGACACAGGCACACCTGAGGGGCATCTCAAGGATGTAGGCCTGAGTTTCAGTGCAGTTTGCAAGCAAAGGGCTGGAGGCCCCCATGAGGCTCCTTCTCACACAGCTCTTTTCCCAGCAGCCTGATCCAAGGCTACAGCTGCACGGTATCAGAGCTGGACTGGAGCACAGGCAGCCAAAGCCCTAGGAGGAGGGAAGAGGCTGCAGAGCCTCTCGGTGCACTCAGAGCCTTGACAGCAGCACGCTTATTTCCAGATTTCCATTCAGTCCAGAAGGTATCAGTCTCTTAAAGGTAATCTTGTTAGAGATGAGGCACAGCTGTTAAGGGCTGGGATGTTTACTGCAGCCCGATGAAAGTCTGCGAAGCCATATGCTGTTTGATCCTCTGCTCCCTGGCTATTTACCAATTCAGTGTCCAGAGGACCAGTAGGTTGAGCTGTGCCAGCATCACTGACAAACACAAGCCCTTCTGCTGGTCCTCTGAGGGGGCTTGCCAGTGTCATAATTATACGAGATTACATTCTGCTGTACTCAGTGATCCGTCGTACCCTCGTGATCATTGCAGTGCCTTGTCTGCACTAACATTCAGATCAGAACCGTCCAAGTTTTGACAAGCAGCCATGCATAGACTTAGCAATAGCATCATTATGCCATATATAAATGGCCTTATCCTGACAACCACAGTGCTTTGATAATTGCCTTTTGACAGCAATGATGCTGTATTTAAGACTGACATAATGGCAGCATGTACTGTGCCTTCAAGATCACCATAGCCTGCATGCATTTAGTGACTTGCAGGAGAAAGTGGCGAGTGTGTTCAAACTGAAAGGGGCCAGGAGCAGGCAGTCAGATGGCAAAATCAGTTACAGCAGCCTGACAAAAATGTTAGCTGTGGCCTTAGAGAAAGTTATCTCTCTTTACAACATCACCCTTGCTACACAGTCTGTGGCTATAGGTGGTGGTATTATATCCAAAACTTTGTAGTTCTTAACAATTCCCAGGCTTCAAGATGTGCCTGTTGTTCATCTCTTTATGTTCTGCTCCATCTCTTCAACCTGCTCCTTTCCAAACCTCTCTCCTCACTCTCCCCTATTAAAAAATCATTACTTATGTAATTTTCCCTTCTCTTTACTCTATGAAAAGTCAATTCCTTCTCCAGTTGCCGTAACAGATGACAGACCCTTGACTATCTTGAGACACACCAGTCAGGGTTGGCTACTCAACTGCAGCAAACACCTCCCCAGTGAGAAACACCTGTAGTAACTGGCCCTCTTTACTACTTGTCTACAATTTAGGGAAGTTCATGACAGAAAAAGAATAAGCATATTGACTGAGTGCTCTCTACCGCCCTTCCCCTTCAAACAAAAAAGATAAAACATTCACAAGCAGCCCTTATTATTTCAGTTGAAGCGCAGCAACAATGCGTGCAGTAAAGCTGATCCTTCTGACTGCAGCCAAATCAGATTAGACTAGCCCATCACAGGACACTGAGAGACCGTCACTTTTGTTTATCGGGGCCATCTAGAATCCCTCTAAGATTAAATACGCTTCCAAACTCCTTTTAAGCTATGGCCCACGGCAGTTTTTTTAGAGAAAGGCAAATAATAACAATAAAAAGCATATATTCTCCTGGCTCATGAAAACAGTATGAGAAACAGCTCCATAACCCCAGCACACTCCTAGAAGTGAAGGCCATTTACCTTCAGGGCGCAGTTACTTTGGGCTACATATCCAGGGATTGTTCTTGTGTTCAGTAAAAGGAGCTTTATATAATGCAATGAGGAAAGCATACTGTGCAAAAGATGAAATAAAAATTGAGACCAAACTGGCATTATTGTCCTTGTGGAAGCCTCCCACAGAAGCCGGTGTTCAGGGTCTCCATCCCACTGGCGGTTTCGGCACACAAGGCTGGGGTGCATGATGCCAAACCTGTGCAGTGTCATTGGTCTTGCCCATTTCTGGCAGGCACAGTGATTAGCTTCAGCTCCCCACTTCTGTGAGCGTGCTGCTGAACCAAAGTGAGCAGGGCCTGAGTTGGCAGGAGATGGAGGCAGCCAGGATGAATCAAGCCACGGAAGGGAACCTGTAGGGTTGATACAAGAAGTGCCCACCTAACTTTTGTTCTCTTGCCCTACGTGCTAGTTCTGTCTGTTCTCTGCCTCTCCACTGCCCTAAAGGAGGTCCTCAAGCAGACCAAACATTTTATGTACTTACAATTACAGAGCACTGTGGAAGTAACATCTTTGTCATAGGTCAAGTTGTCCCGGATCACATGGGCAGCAGTCAGGAGGTACTGCCTTTTAGGCACATCTGTACATGCCTGTCATTACCTGGTACTACAGAAGAGGGGCTGCCTCCATCTGTCACTGTATCCCATGGTGCACACATCGTGGACTTTGTGAAGAAATCACGGGATCTAGTTACTTTTTGCTAAAATAAACAACAGGAGCTAGTTGCTGCCTAAATTCTATTTCTCCTCTTAGCCTCCTATTTTTCTCATAAATAAGGCAGATAAATACAAGATATGCAAGCAGTATGATACTCATACAACATTAAGTTGTCATACTTTACACCTTGTTGGTTAATAATCTGAATGTAATAGAGAAAAGCAAGTTGTACTGCATAATTATATATGCATAGGTGAGGGGTCACCTTAACTTACTTTGGTCGTACATTACATTATTGGACATCGTTGCATACTTGCAGTTAGCACTACTAAGATGACATATTAGATAATGTCTTTCCCCATTTACCACTCTACCTCTTTAAATAGCCATGTCGTACCTTGAACACTTACAGTATCTAAATGGTAAATTTAATACATCTAAAACTTAATGAAACAATTGTATTGATTTAGGAAGGTCATATTAAAATATAAATAACTTCATGTATAGCACTTTGAAGATATAAAGTACTAGATGCATTTTATTTCTTTGAAGAAGACAGACAGAGATATTTCTACAGTTTTCCTCGTAAGCTGAACCCCTTTGTAAAAGACGTATCAGAATAAGTTATGTCTCATGCTCTGGTTTTGGATGATTCAGAATACTTTTACTATTAAGCCTGTTTCTGCATTTAAAAAATTAGAAACCCGTCTTCAGAGATACATGAAGATAAAAGTTGCTCCTCAGACAGGTTCCCACATTAACACAGCTGCAGAACTGACTTGTTCCCAGGGCCTGGAGCACATCCCCCTTTTGGGAGTTTTGTTGGCTGAGACAAGGAGTCTACCTGGAGGAATCCAAGGTTGGCTCCAGTGCCAGTGAGAGCTGTTGTGAAGAAGCCAGAAGCAAGACCCTGCCCTTCCTTTCCCTTGGGGACTACTTTTAAGCTGGGGGTGTGCTGCCTGCCCCAGCTGGGGCTACATCGCAGTTGTGTTGCAGCGAGTCTGCGCTTGGGCTTGTAGCTCCTCAGTCTGGACCTGAACCCAGACCCACCAGCTGGGCTTCCTTGGCACAAGCTTGGACCTGCCTTGTCGTGGTGGCCGTGCTGGGTCACCACTGGGTTGCGTCTGACCCTGAACACCATCTCTGGCCCAGATCCTAACCTGGACTTGCCACTGGTTCCTTATGGCGAGGTTGCTGCTCCTGCCTGTCCTGTTAGCGTGCTTTGTTCCTGATTTGCCTTCCCTTGAGAAGCTGCCAGCCCTCTGCTCCATGACACTTCCCTGTTTCATTCTGAGAACTGGTTGAGGCATTTCTTAAATTTAACATAGCTGATTTACACACAAAGCATTTTTAAATGCAACTGTCAACCAGTTAGGCATGTGGGTGCATTTATGCAAGCCATCACAGTGACTGAAAATTACTCTTTTTTCAAAGATACTATAAAAAGTGATTTTGTATCACAAATAATCCTGAAGTTTTATGTGTAAATTTAGCAGTGTTATTTGTTCATCACAGACCTTGCCTTTTAACCTCACACTTTCCAACGGCTAACACTTGAAACAGATGCTCAGAATGAGAAACTGGAATGAGCTTTTCAACTTCAGTGAAATATATCAAACTACATTATACTTTGGACATAAGGAGTCTACATGAATTTTGTAAAGAATGATGCGATGGTGTATTTTTCAGGGAAAGCTAGGCACAGAGCCCCTTACAGGTGTGCTGGAGTCTAGGCTCAGTCTCTGTACAGCCCCAAGTAGTCTGACATTCATTACTCTCAGCAATATCATTTATTCAAAAGGCGATGGATGGATACAGAGGTCTGCTCTAAGAATGTTTTATCACGAACAATTGGTGCAGAGGGTCTTATCCCTCCAATTTGCAGTCTTCTGTCAGCCTGGCAGGCATTGTATCACCTTCTGTTTTAGAGTGGACCTAATTATTTACCTCACATTGTAGCACAGCTATCAGCAACTAGAAATAGCAAAGATTGGGCAGTGTGACCTCTGCTCGCAGAGAAACATGCACTAATGGGAACTTCTCATGTCATAAAGATGTGTGTATGTATATATATTTATATATCATATTGCATATAATGAATCTGTGAGAACGGATGCCTATACACCTTGATGAAGAACAACGTTGGTTACTACATTTTCTTTATAGATGGCTTTTTGTGCCATGAAGTGCAATGGATAGCCATCTGCTGGTGTAAATCACCAGTATAATTGCCAGTACGATTTCAACGAAGATTTAAGTTAGCAAAAGCTTCCATGTCTTAAACTAATATAAGGTAATGCATAAAGTCTGTAATTCTCATTATCTCCTCCTAGGTCATACTCCATCCCTTGCTAATTGGCTCTACAGGCACCCCTTTTTGAGCTACAACAAAGTTTACAACCTTTCCTTGATCATTTCATGTGCAGCCAGGTCAAAGTCTAAATGAGAGGTTCTTTTATTTCCATTTATTTTGCATAATAAGAGCACTACCATTCCACCTATCTGCTGCTGCTACTTTTCCATGTCAGCAGCTACTCCTGTTCATCGTGCAAAACTGCTGGAATTTCCTTTCAGAATGACTCTCTTGATGTCAGGCTACTAATTTAAGAACTTCTTTGGTACAGGCACACAGTAGGTATATCTCAGGGCTCTTGTTTTAATTCTCCTTGGTATTATTGCTTTGGAAGCTCTTGTTCAGCTAGAGTTTTGCCACAACATGGGACTGCATAAACTTTAAAAATCCTGTAGTCATGGTTATTCAATCCATAAACAATATGACTGTCTGGGTTGGCTCAGTTTACTCAGATCTGCAAAGATGGCTCTGGTGATTGCTATGCACTTGCATCAAAAACATGCTGTTGCAGTTTCCTAATTAGTATTTCCTCTTTTTTTTTTTCTCAAATGACCAGCATGTGGATTGAAATTTCCATGAGTGTGATACTCATTGTTTTGAGATTTTGCTGCAAGAGAAGTATGTGTCAGTCTACTTTAAGTAGAAACTGATTAGAGGGCTGGAGGCTAAGGCTCCAGATCAGAAAATCTTCAAGAGTTATACGTACAACATAAGAAATTGCTCAGATTCATCTGAACAACATAGGTTTTGTTTTCTTTTTCTGCACCAACATTTTTGTAACTGATTTAAAAAAAAAAAGTGTAATTTCTTGAAAAACAACAGCCACACAGGACAACGTATGTATTGGCAACAAAACCTTTGTCCAGTAGTATATAACTGTATGTTACATGGAAAATTCAATGCAGTATGAATACGGACATAGTATATAGGAGAGAATAGTGTTGGTCAGTACAGCAGAAGTCACAGTTTGTGACATGTAAATCTTCTTCTGAGTGATTGCTAGTCAGTATGGCAGTGCCAGGCTTTCAGGTGGATCAAAACAAAAAGAAAAAAAAAAAAGAAAAAAGAAAAAGAAAACCATCAAGCTTGGATTCAAAGATGATGAACGAAACTTGCAACATCCCAAGGATGAGAATGACCCACGAAGGAGTGTACACCTTTAATACACAAAGTTGGTTCCTAAGTTTTGAAACTGCTGTACAGTACAAGAGAATTAACGTTTGACGCTGTCTGGTTACAGAAGCGCGTATACCTAAGTGATTAACAATAATTTTCATGGTCTTTCGAAAAGGCAGCTGCACTCACCTGCAGGCAGAAACCTTGAGCACCAAGACTAGGGTAGGCATTTTCTTCACTCATGACCTGCTCATACTCATTTTTTGGGTTATCTCTAAAAAAAAAAAAAACCACTTTTTGTCAATTACTGAAGTAGCCTGAAGCAATGAGATACATACAGCAATGAAAATGAAACAGCACTGCATTTTTATGTTACAAAACCCATTAAAAAGGCAGACCATAAAATTCCATGCTCATTTCAGGGCAAAACATTAAGAGAGACACAATCGTAGGAACAACCTTTCACATCCTGTTGCCCCCAGAACCCCACTTCTCACCCCCCACCATTCACCCTGAAACATCAAGGGGACTCTTGCTACGCGACACTATTAGCACTACGCGTATTTATTTATACTCTTCCCGCTGGAGTGGAGGGAGGGCCCTGGCCACCTCACTCCCCCCACAAAACTCGAGCAAAGGCCAAGTGGAGGGGCTCCGGGACAGAGCCTCCGGGCCGAGGGACCCCGGGCGGCCAGTGCCACACGCCGGAGCCCCACAGCGGGCAGCGCCCCGCCGCCATCTCCTCCGCCTGCTGTGCCCTCAGCCCTTCCCTTCCCCGCCATGGCGGCAGCGGCTTCCAGGCGGGCTCCCTCCTCCCCACAGCAGCCGCACGGGGGTGTGGAGCGGGGCTGGCGTCGGTCGCGGGCTTTGTTCGTCGCTGCCTGCGCCGCCTCCGCCCCTTCCTTCCCCCTTTTCCCCCCCCTGCCCCCCCCCTTTCCCTTCCCGTCCCTTCCCTCCATCGCCCTCCCCAGCCCGAGAGCCGGCCGGGCCGGGTGCCCGGAGCGGGCCGAGGGGCGGGGGGGAAACCGAGCGGGCCCTGCCCGCCCCGCCGGCACCGAGCAGGCAGGCAGGCAGGCCGGGAGGGAGGCGCCATGGCCGACAGGGCGAGGGCGGCGCTCGGGGAGTCGGGCTGGTAAGTGGGGGCGTCCGCCGCCATGTCGCGGGGGCCGGCCCCTGCCGTCCCGGGCACAGCGCCGGGCCCACAGCCCCTCCGTTGTCTTGCTCGCTTTGGGGCGTAACTCACTACAGCGGCGTGGGCTGTGGTGGTGGTTTACTTATTTATTTATTTATTTTGGGGTGGTGGGGCTCGTCTCTTTTGTGTCTCGACTCGCGTCGTGAAGCGCTCGATGTCCGCCCTCTCTCCCGGCTCCAGCCCCCCGTGTCCCGGCGGCGCCCCTCGGGTGCGTGTGGGGCCCTTTGGGCCTCTCCTGTCGTCCTTTGGGGCCAGCTGAGGCCGGGCCGGTGTGGGCACAGCTCACAGCAGGGCTGGCAGGGGCTTTTTGCCCCGGGACGTGCCCCTGCTACCTGCCCTTCCCCGGGTCTGCACCCTCCTGACTGAGGGCTGGGGCTTTGGGGTGCCGTTGTTCCTTTTAACTAACCCTGTGCTGGTCAGTAAGATCGGACGAGTGGAGTCAAACACTTGAGGCTTGAAGCCAGGTTTTCTTTTTTTTCCGGTTAGTCCCGAGTTGAACGCTTTGTGTGCTTTGGAAGAGCGCGCTTCAATGAGTCCGAATAGTGCTATCTCTGCATCTTGTTTGTTAGCCTGGAGGGTTTTTGGCGCTGTTGGCTGGAAGCGGATTTATTTATTGTTTAATTGATCAATGTAATGCATTTATTAGTCAGCACTTTGTCTCCTTAACTACTTGCAAGTCGTTCTCAAAACAAAAGCTCGTTGTTGACTACCAAGGCGCAACACAACTTTGGCTATAATTGAGGAAAAACTGCTTAATATAAAGAGAAATGTCATTACTTCCAATGGCATTTTGTGGATGTTTTTACTGCGATGTTTAACTTAGTGGTTTTGCTGGATTATGCTTTCATTTATGGCTATCACGTAAAGCATTAAAACAGCGTCATGAGGTTTAGGTAGTTTGTACAGCGTTGCTTTGGGGTAATACTAACCAGGCTGAGAAAATCAGTGCCTTTAGGTCTGAATGAGTGTATCATGTTTCAAAAATACTGATCTAAGCAGTTCAGAGTACACAATCCTGTGATTCCTGGCTGTTGGCGGGTTGAGAGAATCAAAAGTATTCATGCTAACTTTCGTAAGATTAACTTTCTTGAAGGGAAGTGTTGGCTGTAACTTGATGCGCACGCCTCTTCTCTTCCATACTTACTACTCTTCAAAAAGGAGAAAGCTTCTGTAAAAGCAACTTTTATTTTCGTGGTTTTTCTTTTCTTGCTTTCTTTTATACATCCAAAATTTTATCACACGATTTTCAGTTCTTAGGTGTCTTACTACATTGTCAGTTGAATGAGGGCCATTGGTAAACTGCTTTTAGGGATTGGCAGTCCAAATATGAGGTGCCCCTGAAACTCCCTCTGTTACTCCCCAGTGTTTGCCTCTGTCCTTGGGGCATATTCTGTTGAATGGCAATAAACTCTTGTTATTCTTGCAGTGCTGCCAGGTGTCATCCAAAGACAGCGACAGAAATATGATCGGGCAGCATTGGGCTGATACTCAGGTCCACTGGAGTTATGCCTTGGCCTACTTGGATTGGGAAGGGCAGCATGAATGCTTATACTTTTGAGGAGGAGTGGAAAAGTAAATAATGCTTCAGAAACCTTCAGCAAAGTCTTCATGCCCTTGAAAAAATAACGTAGGCATCCATGCACTTCACTATTCTGTTGCTCTTACGCATGTGACTTTTCTATCCGCTTATTATTAGTAGATCTTAGAGTCATTTAACACGTGTGACTGAGCCTTAAGTTGTGGTATTTAATGCGGTATATTTCTCACTATACTTGACTACAGGGGTGGTTGAATCATGTTCAATGCCAAACTGATTCCTAGTGTTGCTGTCTACTCGTGTCAAAGTGGTATGTTTTGTAGTACAAAAGTGAAGCTGGGCTTATGCGTTGAATTCTGTCCTCATTTAAACTACTGCAGCACCACTTGGTGTTCCAACAAAGCAAACTATTGTTCTTCCAAAGTTGCACATCTTCTAGTTTGTAAGATACTGTCTATTCCAACCAGATTTTACCATAACTTTCTTAGAGCTTTAAAGGTAAGAAAAGTTGATGTAGACACATGCTTGTGTGAATTTCTGCAATTAGTTTTTTTGTTATAACTCTGAATACAAAGTAAAGTTGTTTTCAAATAAAGTATTAACAAAATATAGTTAAGATAGCATTATATATATATTTTATACATATTTCAAGTAGCTGTTGTTAAAGAGTCATCCACTCTAAGAGTCATCCGCTGCCCTGGGAATTTGTAATGTTTGCCTTTTAAGTTTGTTTCGGTATATCAGATAATGCTTTTTAAGCTTTTGAGAGATAAAGTTCCCCTACATAGTAGATGTAAGAGTGGTAGCTAAGGTAGCTAATGGATTTTTTTATTTAAGTTTACTTATTTACTTTGTGGTAGTGTTTCATGAAAGTGGGTAAAAGGCCCCTGTAGTGTGCATGCAGAGCTGTTTTTCTGAAGAGGAGAAGACATCCTTGTTGTGGTCTTCAGACTTGTACATTATTTGAGGCTACTTTTCCTTGCACATTACCTTGGGTGCTGCATCTCAGGATGTGCTTACTGGCTCCAGCTTTAGAGCTGAGATAAGGTGTGTTTGTATTACTTTGCAGTGGAAAAGTTAATCTGCTTTGGAACAAAAAGTTCTGTGTTAACTTTTTTTTTTTTTTTTAATTATCAGACATGCAGAGAAAGTTGCCTTCTGGTATTGTTACAGTTCTGTTCGTGAGTTTTGGAACCCATTTTCCAATGTTCCCATTAAAATACAGGCCTAAATGGAACAGAGTTATAGCATCCAGTTTTCTTACTAGTCCAAAAGTACTGTGGAGCACACACTCCTGATGTAAACCATGAATCACAGAACACTTCTCTCTGGCTTGCAGCAACATTTTTTGTTTGCCTGTGGAAGTCACCCAGGTTTCACTTCATAAGAGAAGAGGACAGCCCAGAACTTCTTCAGTGTCCTAGATCTTCACAGAACTTTGGAATTTATTACATCAAAATGCCAATACGTTTTTGAAAACACACAGTGTGTCGTGCCTTACAGCAAGTTAAGCCGCCCTTGGTCTCAGGTCTGGTGAGTGATCCCTGAATGTGGGAGAGCAAGCCATGCAAACTGGATAGCTAAAGAATTTCTTAATGCAGCTAAATGTACCAGTGAGTTGCCTGTTGAGTAGTGCAGATTATTTTTATAGCAGTGTAAAAATTAGTAAGTCTGTGGCAAAAACACAGTCTTGTAAAACTTCATATATTTTTCAAAGTTATGTAGACAGTGTTCTGACTATAAAAAGTTATTTCCAGAGATGAAGAAGAATCAAAATGTTATTGGTTGTTCGGAAACAAAAGAGTAGTGTTTAGCAGTCCATGAGAAAACTTCGATCAGTGTAATTTTGGTTTTATATGTTTTGTAAATGAAAGCTGTGTAGTTGGTGTATGCTGAACTACTTTAAATTGACTTTCATCTATTTCAGCAAGTAATGTGCTGCAGGCTGGTAACAGTAGATTTAAGTTAGTCTGTTGCAACCCTTTCCACATAGGACTAATCGCAATATGATCCAAGCTCTGAAGCAAAGGTAGGGAATGCTTGCAGGAACAATCTGACTCTTCTAAGAGCACAGCAGGAATTTGGGGAAGTAGTTGGTTCCAGGATCCTGCAAGGCAATCTGCTTTTCCTACATGTTGTTTCGCTGTTCCACTGAAGCTCTGTTGGCAGGCATGGCTGAATTTGGTCCCTGCATATGGAGCAAGCTCAGCCTGGGTAGATGTCCCTTAGACACAGGGATAACGACGATTCACAGGGGAGATGCGTCTCTGTTTTGGGTTTCTTTACACCCCTGTAGGGGTGTATGTTTTTATGAGCTAGGGTTGGTACTGTGAAAGCTCGAAGTGCCAGTGCAAAGTAAAGCGCTGCATTCCTGTGTATCCCTTACTGTCTGGCATGATTGGTTTGATTCTTGCTTGATCAGGAATAATGGGTAGATACAAACTGAATTCTCGATGTCATTGGCAATCTGGAGGAGCAGAACAAGTCCAGTGTTGTACCTTCTGTTAAGGGAAACGAGGCAAGAAACTCCTTTTAAAGAAGCTGTTAAGTGGTAACAAATGAGTGATACTGGATGTAATCTTACGAGCTTTTCCAAGAAACTGGTATATGGCTATTATTAATAGTTAAAAAGCAGCGCAAAGAAAGCTGTTAGGAATTTTTCACAAAGAATAAAATAACTGTTAAGTCATTATGAATATGAACGGCGTGTCCTAATTTTTAGCAGTATGCACTAATGTAATTGTCCCAGCAGAGCAAAGGTTTTGTAGACTGTGAAAAAGTAAATGAGAGGTGTGGAAGGTCCTCTGTGCTGGGAAGATGGAGATCTTTAGTCTGAGAAACAGAACAATAAGGGGAGAGGTGACAGGGGTCTGTGAAATCCGCAGAGCACACAGAAATGATGAATAGAAAGCAAGACAGCTATTTTTCTTAACACAAGGATTAGGCCACCCAGTGAATTAAATGTGCTAGTTGACGAAAATTAAAGTAGCTTCTCAAGCAGTGTGTAATTAAATTGTGGAACGGAGTTGGCACATGATAGTTTGGAGCAGAAGGATGTGAGTTAAAATATAGAAATACGTACTATATTATAAAATACAGAAAAATACAAGTCGGTTAAAATATGAATTGGACAAAATCAGGTAGGGGTAGGAGCACTGAAAGTGTAAATCTGGGGTGAGCTTATCAACTAGCTCTAAAATTGATGGAAGCTAGAAATTATTCAGAGCACTTCCAGATACTTGCTGTGGTATGTTCTTTACCTGAATCATCTGCCTCTGGCTACCCTTCAGCAAGGGGAACTGTGTTAGACCTAGACTGGTGAAGTATGAGCACCGTTTCTGTTCTTACTTTTCTGTTGTAGGTAAGTGTTTTTCACGCTGTACTCTTACTGAAGAAAGGTCTTTCTCCTCTTGATTGGGAGTGGGAGTCCCCTTTGCACCCTGTCTCCGTTGTGATTTCTGTTGTCTTACTGCAAACTCAGTCTCCAGGATGTTATTAGCTGCTTGGAGAGCCTCTCCTGTCACCTTGATATGCCAGATCGCAAATCAATTTATGCATCATTTTTGGGAACGTTAGCCTTTATCTCCTGGCTTCTCTGAAGAGTCTGCTAAGAAGCTGAAGCACTCACATAAGATGTCCTTGACTTACAGAACTGTTGCAATTTAAGAGTGAAGAATATTGCTATTTGTTGAGCAAAGGGCTCACAGTAGAGGGGGAAGAAAAAGTTTAGTTTACATGGAACAAATTTAAAGGTGAAAGTTGTGACGGACAGTTTTCCAACACCCACCTTTTCAGTGGCCTTCAATTTTTTTGGTGTAGTGTATCTAAGGTTGCTTCTCTCCCATGAATGCTTTCTGCAGGGGCATGTAGGCTTGTCTCCTTTTTGGAGGCCGTGAAGATACCATGTGTATTTAGTCTCATTTCAGAAGTGATGTAGACGTGTATCGTAAATTCGTAGGCTTTGCTTTCTTTTTGAGGTGCGGATACTTCATTAGGCCAATGTCACCTACAGGGTTTGACTCGTAGTAGTTTCCTTCTTCCTGCCTCTTTGTCCATATGCTCTTTGACCTAATATGAAACAGTGCACGTTATCCCAGAGACTGAAATGTCTGCTGAGTTTTGTAACATTTTTTATCAGTTAGGCTACTGATAAGCTAATTGCTATTGGCACTTAAACAGGGTAAATGGGTGGAGCTTGTTACACACTACCGGGCTACTGGGAACTGATTTCCCTCTTCCCTCTCACAAATCTGACTTTAAGTATTAGTATACTGTAAGTATATACAGTATACTCTAAGTATGCCATAAGTGGAATGCATAAAATTATAATTTTGGTAGGGATTTGGCAGAAAGACTTGCAGGATGGAATACCAGTAAGCTTATTGTTTGGTTTGGTTTATTTTATTTTATTTATTTTCCCCCCTACTCCCTCCTCCCAAGAAATGCGAATATACTTCCTAGTGCAAGAGTCAGCTAATGGAAGCAGCAGTGTGTTTTAAGAGGCCAGCATTTTCCTAATGGTCAGTACCTCTTACAATCCAAGCATAAGTTAAGGTAGGGATGTTTTAAACTTACACGCTCCTGGAGATTAAAATTATTGGTCAGAAAGCCTGCGCCTTCCAGAAAGTGGAAATTTGAGACATCTGGACTAGGTGTTGGGTATAAATGAAGCAGGTCTCGGGAGAAAGCCCTTTGCAAAGAATTTGCTTCCAGAAAGCATGTTCTGAGACTTGAGACCTATGTGTTTGCTCTGTGCAGTTCCTGTGTGCTCACACTTCTCAGATCCCAGACCCCTGAGCAGCGAGCTGTCGGGAGGGTAGCTGCCGATTTCGGGGTGAGGTGGTGTCATTTGGACCACGAACAAACTGGTGTTCAGTGGGGTTTTATATTTGCATATTTTCCATAAGTGTCACTGCTGGATAAAATATGGCTTAAAGTAAACAATACATGGAGGAGTACATAGGGATATGCAGCTGTCCTGAAGCTCAATTTAACAGGTAAAATTACTCTTAGAAATGTTGGGTTTTAAACAACTAGTTGATGCTTTATGGTTTGCTTGTTCTGTGATAGTTGCAATAATATAGACTAATATAGTTAAAATAAATTCAGCTGATTCTCCAAGCTGTTCATGTTGTACATGTTTTCAAGAGTAGTACATTTTCTACTTCTTTAGAGCAAAAGGAGGATGTTTAATTCCAATAAAGTTAATTCTAATACTGCTGATGGAAAGGCTCTCTGGGAGGATGAATAGTATGTGAGTGTTTCTAATCAGATTGCATGTACTTAATATAATGCATAGTTGTGTCAGAATTTAGGAAGACTGGGCAGCTCTAGGACTGATGTACAACCTTCAGTGGAGCTCCGAAGGCAAAGAGGAAGTTGCTGTCTTAAATGATCTTTGCATCACTGAAGCATGATGGGCATTCTTGCAATGGGATCATTTTGAGAGCTTCACTTTGAGAAGTTCAGCATAGGTATTAGGAATAGGAGTAACGGCACTGACAGCACGAGAAGACTTGTTTTGAGTTAGAGAGCCGCCTGCTGACATTGCATCTCTGGCAGAGCGCGCTGCTTGGGGAGCGTGGTCAAGATCGGCTTTTCCTCTCCTGCTGTTTGCCTCATACAGTGCTCCAGGAACAGCCAGGAGCGTCTCTTGTTGTGTCACGTCTGGAAAAAAGCTGTTGAGGAAAGCCAGAAGAGGAAAAAGCCATGTGTGTTCAGACAGTCTCAAGATACTCTCGGTGTGCTGTCAGCTGTGTAGTTGGCACGGGCCCAGCCTTAGGATATTTGTGTTCAGTTTAACGCTTCGGGGTGGCTGCCAACGTTTTCCTGGGGAAATATGAGTGAGAAACAGCATTCACAGCTTGTATCTCAGGAGAAGAAAAAAAAATCATTAGAAAAAGAAAGACAGCCCTCTTTACATTGTGTGTTTTGTATGTTGAATTGCCTTGGTCTGTTACGAACGACGGAAGGTCAGATCTCAAGGAGCAAAACACGCAAGGGCTCTTGTCCAGTGCTTTCTGGCTGCAGGGACTGTTCGTAGCATCCACCATGTTACAGCAGTGCCACTTGCTAAAAGGTTATCTTAGCCAGCTTTGGGGTTAGCGAGGTTATCTTGGACATGTCTCTGTATGTTGGTAAAATCTCCAGATTTAATCTCAAGATTTAGGCTGGACGTTTTTGTACTACCACCATTACTGCCAGATAACTGTGTGCACTTATCACTGAATCTCTCTTCGATTAAGTAGTTGTATTGACTCGCGTTAACATTTTTTGGGGGAATCTGCTGAAGTTTTACTCTGTTTTATTCTTTTACTGCTGCAAAATGCAGTATATAGTTATCTCCATATTTAAATAATAGATGTAAATCAGGATATGTCATTAAAGCACAGTCTACAAGTGTGTACTGTCCAGGTTCCTTACCAAACGCATTAATAATGTTATTTCCACATTTTGTGAAAATGCAAAGTCACTTACTTAACTCTGGTATCGATGGCAATATACTGAATGGGGAAAATACTACTTGAAACAGCTAGGTCATCCTGTTATATATTATTTCTTCATAGAAAAGTAGAAACTGAAACACCATTTATTATGGAAGCACGCACATTTACCCTTCTTTCAGGTGATGTTGCCATTGCTGTTGTGGCTGTTGTACGGTGGGGATGGGGGAGGCTTCCAAAGGCATCAGGACAGTGTGAGTTTGCTGGGAGATAACTTTTTTTTATGTGTTAAATTGAGATTCTGTATCCAAGACAGCTTTAAATGCAATGCAGAGGTGTTAAATTCTTAATTACTTTTTAGAATGGTAATACTAATGAAGCATTACATTTTCCAACTTCTTAGAACACGTTCTGTTTTACCGATGAAAGTGTTGCAAGTGCAGAGGTTTTTGTTTAGCTGTTATTTGGAGGAGAGGGAGGAAGAAAGTCGTTGAAGGAACTGTAGAGAAGGTGGGTCATTTCCAGGGGTCTGGTTCTGATGCTGTGCCTGGCAGTGACATCTGAATGAGTCACGTTTTCTGCTGAAGTGATGAGCTGCTTGGGAATGCTGAGAGGGCGCTTATGTAAAAAATACGATCCATCAAACACGTGCTCCTTGAAAACGGACTGGATAATGAGCACAGTCATGATTCTTGGTTTGCAAAACCTATTCACTGGTGTGGCTTTTAATTCAGATGTAGCAGCCATATAACATACGGATATAAATCTGTGTAATACACTTACGTAATTATTGATAGTCTGGAGAGTTGCAGTTCAGCTAGGCAAAGAAACGTCTTGGGATTCTGCCTTGTGGCAAGTGCTTCCTAAGTTCCTCTGCAACTTTTCAATTGATTGCTTCTATGCTGCTTTTTCTATTTTTTGGTCCAAAACAGTAACTTTTGTTTTTTTGTAACTATGAAAATCCAAGTAACTGAAGGAAGTAGATGTATCAAGTTGTATACTTAATATTTACCTGATACTCAAAAGCTAAAACCAGTCAGGTTTATTCTTATCAACTTTAAAAAAAAAAAGTGCTCTAGTAAAACTTTGCTACTGTAGCTAGAAGCATTTTAATAAAAATACTGCCAGTGAGGGAAAGTGTGCATCTGTTTATATGTTCAAGCTGCAGTTATGGGTACTGACTCTTGTTTTGCAGTAATTTGGCTGATCTTCTACAGACGTATAGTTGTAAGTCAGTGGTTAAATGGCGCTGCTTGTGCAGCTGATAAAGTGAAGCTCAGAAATAATTTTGGAAGTCCTTTAATGGGTGCAATAGTGTTTTTCAGTTTCAGAAATATATGAATCTGTAGCTGTAGGCAGTTATGTTCTTCGATCGTTGCTAACAAGGCTGCATTTACCAATCTGCTGGCGCTCTTCAAGCTTTTCAAAGAGTTGATTGTAAACACAGTTTTAGTGTGCTCTTTTACATTGCACAAGTATGCATCTCTATACATATCTTGAGTGATTTTTTTTGTAAATGTACTATAAATCTAGTTTTAAAGGTCTATAGAAATGGCTACTTTATCATAAAGTAGAATAAAAAGAAACCTGCCACTTGTGCCTGGTTAAAAAATATGCAGAAATAAGTGATATGCTAAGTTCAAATTATGCTATACTTGTAATAGGTATACCTGTATTTTAAGCATCAATGACCAAATCTGAAAAAAATAAAAAAAAAATCTGCTTGGCAATTTCAGTTATAAATACACTTCTTTGACTCAGTGATGAGTATTCATCTTTCATCCTTGTCTTTTCAGCAGATCCTAATATCGTTTGTTATCTGTTTTGATGTTTAGGAGGGAGGGATGTGAGTGGGGTGTCTTCAAAAGTTCTTTTTTTTAGTCAGTGGAGTAGAATCAGTTTTGTAAGAACAGTTCCCCCTTACAGCAGCTATTCTTGGGGACTCTGGGTTGGTGATAAAATCCTGTTTTAAATATTTCAAATACAACTGGAGGCATTTGCTTAGCAACTTGCTTTGTGAGTCAGCAGACACTGGGGATGTTAAGCTTCTATTATTTCTGAAATTAATATGAAGTGTCTTCGAGCAGAAGTAGTCCAGCTCTTTAACTCTGATATGGAAGACGTGCTTTAATAACAAAATACCAATTAATAATGTTTCCAATTTTCATTTTGTAGTTTTATGGTTCAGTGCTGTTTTTCTCTGGTAATAAAGTGAGATTTTTACAGCTTGAATTGAGAAATATTAATTGTTTCCTTCATGAATACTGTTGATAAGCTAAATTAGGCGATTAAATATGATCAAAATTATATTTGAACTACTAAAAATATAGTCTTTTGTTACTCATATGCATGAATGCTGTATGTTACTTATTCCAGTCTCAGTATCATTAACTTTTAAGCATCATTACTGGAAAAAAAATTACAAAATAGTGCTTGGAAAAAGCATTTTAAGGAATTATTTTGTATAAAGATGCCAGGTCTTACTTTCTTTTGAGATACTCAAAATATAAAAAGCAAAGCAAACCAACCAACCAGTTTGGAAGAGGCCTCTGGTCATCCCAGTCCCATCCCTTGCTCAGAGCAGGACTGACTCCTTGTTGGATCTGCTTGCTGAAGGTGAAAGGTGTTGTCCAGTTGAGTCTTGAATACCTGCAAATTGATCTGCTCCTCTGCGCAGCCACTCTTTGGTAAGATTTTTTTTGTCCCCTGTGTCCAGTGGGAATTTCATGTGTTTAAGTGCCTCTCTCTTGGATGCTGTCATTTCACTCCACACTTCTTGGAATTGGCTTTGTCTCAAACTGTCTTCAGGTAATGGCGGGGAAATTTAGAGCCTCCTTTGACCTGCACTTTACCAGGCTGAACAAACATTAAAAAACAAACAAAAAACACCAACAAAAAAAAACAACCAACCAACCAAAAAAAACCACAACCAAACAACAACAAAAACAAACAAAAAAAAACCCTGACAGATTCTCCTCCTTCGATACGTACTCCAGCCCCCAAAACATCTCAGTGGCATGTCTCCAGTTTTGGGTCTTGTCTCATAATGGAGACCCCTGAAACTGGGTACAGTATTTTGGATGTGCCTTTGTGCTGGGAGGAGGGGAACTATCACAACTCTTGATTAGCTGGCTGCAAAATCTAATACACCCCAGTATGTTTTTAGTCTTTTACCACTGTATGGGCACAGTGATTCATGCTCAAATTTTGTCATGAGCTTTGTCATGAACCTCTTGGCCAAGGAACCACTGTGGTGATGCTTCTTACCTACTCATGTTTTTACCAGCGTATCATTCCCCTGTGCCCAACTCCCCTAACGGGGGAAAAAAATTGGCATGTTTCCTGATGAAAAGCATTGTACATCTATCTGTTTTAGACTGTGCAGCGTTTAATGTAGTTTTTACATGCTTATACAAGCTTAAGCTATGGTAATGTGTAGTGAAAGAACTGATGTACTACTTCATTATAGAAAATGTGATGTGTAGAATGTAAGTACTTAATTTGAACCATTACTGGAATGCCTTTTTTGGTCTGGCAGCTACTTAAACTTCTGATTTATCAGATTTATGAACTCGAGACTAATACAAAAGTTGAACAATCTCTTCATTTTGTGCAGAAGTAGCATTTTGAGCTAACTTTGCTACAGATCCAAGAAACGTAAATTGTTCTGTTCCCACACACGTTATTCCTTGCTCAGTCTCTGGAGCTGACGATCTTGTGCTGTCCTTTGCTGAGTTAATTAGTCTGTCCCAATATTGTGGCTCCAGTCATGCCCAATAACTGATGCCTATAGAGAAGCCTGAGAGTGTGACAGGTACACAGAGATAATTCCTCAGAATGTTTTCCCAGCTTTTAGCTATTGATTGTTCAGCAGTTTCCTCAGAGGGATGTTTCCTTTATGTTAAATAGATTTTGATGTATTTCTTCTGGATGTATCTGTGCGGTTGTTTTTGGAACCCGTGTAAAATTTTAGTAGCCACAGAATATTTCAGTCAATATTCTTCTACAACAATGTTGTATGAAGACCCTTTTTCTTAAATTTGCTGTATTTCCTTCTTGCTAAGTTAGAGACAGTGAATAACCAATCCATTTTATCTCCTTAATATTACTCGTGGCCATATAGGTATGCTTAAATCCCTTCTTCAGTCTTTTTCACAGTGAAGAACCCTATTCTGTGTACTAAATCTTCAGAAGCAAGGTATTTTGTATTTGATCCAATTTGTACATGTCAAATTAAGAAAGGTGGACAGAAAACAGGATCCTGAAAGCAGGGATAGTTTAGGAAAATAAGTGATCTAAAGAAGACAGGGAGAAAGAAGAAAATGAAGGCAGGTACATTGCAGATGTATATTATTCAATCTTTATCATTACAGAGGGAAGTACGAAGTGTCTGTGAAAATGTGATGTGATACAGAAGTGGTATTTTTTACTCCCCCCTCTTCTCACCAAAAAAGTTAATTTACAGCTTATTTAGCTAAAAGTAATGCATGATAAATTACCTGCAAGTTTCAAAATTACAAGTGTGTGGCCTTTGATTGCGTGGTGCCTTTTTGCCCCTTGGGTATATGAGCCTTGACAGAAGAGTGAGTGCAGGAGTGTGAACACTCATTTGCAATTACAGGACGCAGGCCGTGGCTTATACAGGCCTTTGTGAGACTTGGTGGGTATGTTAAACATGCGGAGTAAGATCCAGCTTTATCATGCTACCTCTCCCTGTGAGGACAACACGCCTGTTTTACTTCTCAGCAGATGAAAAGTGTGATCAGTTGCTTGTTCTCAGCAGGGAGGCCGTTGTTTCTTGAGATGCCTTATCTCGGTTGGTTCTTGCTTGTCTGTCTGCATCTATTAAAGTCCTGACCCCATCATATACCACGACTTGTGTTTTTCTACAGAATACAGATGTATATTTCACTGTGTACAGTTTAGATTAATATTACTATAAATTAAATATTTTAAATTAATATTTGAAAAATAAATTAATATTACATCCCAAATGTACCACACACTTGATTTCACTATGAATCAGAGTTTTATGGCATAAACTTTAAGTAAATTGCATATTAAAGTAAGTAATTATTCTACTTTTGAGTCATAGTGCCACGTGGTTACTCGGCTTGATCAACGAAATGCAAAGCAAGCTGAAAATAAGCTTTTGAGAGTTATGGTCATCTGACTGTTTTTCTTCAGCCTTCTGCTCTCCACTCCTAAAACTAAACTCATTATGAACTTTCCCCTTTGCCTCCTGCGACTGCTTGCTGCAGTGCCCTTGGTGCTCTCTAATGCCTGTGTACTATCACGACTTCAATTCCTTTTCACCTGTCCTACCCCATAATATGGTTGGCTTCCTCTCACATCCACCCTGGCAAGCATCAACATGTGTTACAGCTGTTTTGGAGTAGGCAGGTGCTTCAGTTGACCAGTTGATTGCTGCTGCTCAGAGTGGATGAGAGCCAAGTTCTGCTTCCCTTTTCCACAATCCAACTGCTGATTTTTCTATGTCTTACTTCTACCTGGCAGCCGATTTCTGTGAAACTTCAGGGAACTTGGTACCTGAGACCTCTGCTTCTCTCAAATTTGGCTGAAATTTGCCTGCCTGATTTGAATTTGTCAGCGTGACAGGGCTGCTGGACAGACTCCATGAATATATAAGCATCGTTTTCTAGGGGCAATTGAATTCAACTGCATTTTAAAAACTTTTTGGTTTGTTCAATGAAATGAACATGAAGAAACTAGACTTCACATGAGAAGTGTTTGCTTTTTCAAAGCACTGAATAATACAAAGGGAGGGAGGATAAATTTGGCAGAAGTGTCTGATACTTCCCTATGCTCGCTAGTTCAACAGATAGTGTTTCGGAATAGGTGAAATGGATACCAGCTCAGGCCCTGGCGAGTTGAACCATGTATTCTGGGACAGTGCTCGGTCTACTACTCTAGAAACACTTTCTTTGATGCCATTCCACTTTATGTAAATAATCAAACTTCCTTGGGAGTTGCCTCAGCATCTCAGGCAAATTACTTCTTAGGGTTAGTGAGTCAGTCTGTTGGTTTTTTTCCCCCTTTGTGTGTATTTTAACATTTGGAGCAACTTCAACAGAAGGAATTTGCAAAGGCTCAGATACCTAGCAGTGAAACAGTGGAGAAGTGCTAGTGTTCATGCAGTGCTATGATTTCAGTTCTAAGTTTCGTGCACCATGTTATTCATTGTACCATAATACACTGAAGTTATTCTTTGCTAGGAAAATGTGCAGCTAAAGCAAAGTTTTTTTAAAAAAGTTTTTTTTAAATCCCTTCATGTTTTTAAGAGCAGAAACTAGACTTGCCATTCAAGGCAGCTTGGGAGGGACCATTTTTTGAAAGACTTGTGAGACATGAAAAGCTTTTTATGTCTTGAAAGATAAAATTTCAGCGGGCGCAGAAAGGATTTTATCAGAATTTGTCGAAAACAACAATGGCTAAGAGGTAGGTGTGCTTCTCTTACAGTTTATAGTGTTATTGGCAGATAATTATCCTGCAAAGCATAAGATAATAATTTGGAAGATTCTCTTCATAGAAAACAGTTTTAGTACATCTTGTCTTGATTGAGGCAATGTCTTAAAAATAATTAAGACGAGGGTGTTAAATGTTGCTTTGCAAACTTTACATTTTCCCCACTCTATACGAGGAGGCACAGCAACTTGTCCTAGCTCTCAGTTTGTCATGTTGTTCTCTTCCTGGGAATCTGAAGGCAGAAGTTAGGAACTTAACTACTCTATCTTGCTCCACTAGATTTTTCTTGCTACTACCCATCTCGTATGTGGCAGACATCACAGCAGGTGCATACTACAGTGTTTAGCTTTCAGCACTTCAGATGGAAGTAGATTGGAATTCAACTGTCTGTAAAACTTGTAGAAAAAGCGGAATCTGAAGTAGGTGATGGGAGGGGGGTGAGTATTCATGAAGAACTACAATTAATTTTAAGTTTCATTTAATCTGCAATACACTGAAAATCTAACGAGCAGGGGTGTCCTGTCACCGCATTTCTACATTTGCAGGCATATTAACTCCAGTCAAATAGCTCTAAAGCAAGAAGAGGAAAAGCAATAAAAAGGGAGAAAAGGAGAGGAAAACATTTTTAAAAAGCAACAGGGTTTCTGACAAAATGGCTGCTTACCTATTTACTACAATAAAGACTTAGTGTTGTTCCATTCTTTTTAGATATCCTTTCTGAATACCGTTGAAAGAGTACAGGGCTTCAGAAGACAACTGAATGGCCTCGGTTGAAGTAATATCAGCAAAAAGTAGAGTTTTCTGTAGGGTGTTTTTTTGTTTGTTTGTTTCAGTTTCTTCTAACTTTGCTGTTCATCCTTATATGTCACTTCTCATGGCCCTTTACATTTCTTTGTACCAAAGCTTGCAGTGTTTGGTATTACGAGCTGTTTAAAGAGATTTTTTTTCAGACTGCAGTACTGAAGTAGCAGTAAATAGATGAAGCTGCAGTAAGTAGATGTTACTGATGGCTGGAGCTAGGCATCTCAGGTGTTATTCCTTGTACAACACCCCCCACACCATGGTTTGCTCACAAGTTACCACATCTCACCTCACTGGTAAACACAGGTGGAGCTGCGGATACGCTTGTATTTATTATTGCATAATTTTTGCTTATGTATTGTCATGTTATCCAGAAGATAGAGTTGGAGTTCAGTTAATCCATTGAAATTTTCAGACCTAGGAGCAGCACATAGTGCTTCCCCTGATGAGGGAGCTGCAGGCCACTGTGAGGCCTCCCCTCAGTCTCCTCTTCTCCAGGCTGAACAAACCAAGGGACCTCAGCTGCTCCTCGTATGTCTTCACCTTCATCATCTTTGCCCTCCTCTGGACACTGTACTAGTGAGGAGTTGGTGCTGCTTGTGGAAAAACCAGATGATGTCTGGATCTGGAAATAAAGTGGGTTCTTTGAACGCTGGTGTATGGACAAAGCAGGCTTGAAATCAGCGCTCTGTGTGATTTGGCCATTTGAACAGTCTTAAGAACCTGAAAGCCAAATTTCTTGTCAAACCATTTACCACTGAGAAATTAACAGAGGGTGATGGAGTAATCAAGCAGCTCTTGATCTCTCAGAGGGTTATCTGTGATGCCAAAGAGATGGGGGCAGTCCTCTTTGGAGGTGGACTCAAGACTCATGTTCTCATGAGGAACATATCTTAGTTTTGAGGAGAAATTGGGTAGATCCTTAAGGAAATCTGTAAAGACAAGTAGTTGAGCATAGAGGGTAAGCACAGTGAGTGTATAGGAAGACAGAATCCCTTACTGTGTTGCTTTGGTAGGAATTTACAGTTTATCGATGATGTTTGGAGAGGGGAGAAGGGAAATGTCTTGCATACAATCTTTTAGTTGATTGCATAAAAATATTTTTCTCTGTCTGGTTAGAGTTAGAGTTGTGGTTTATAGAAAATATTTTTGAACCTCTAAAGTCCTGAGGAAACTTTATAGCATGTATATTTGGCATTTTGAAACTAATAAAATGCATGTTGCCAGAATAAAGCCAGATGCCAACCTGCCTGCAAGTATGTTCTCTGAACATACTTAGGAAGGTATGTGCTTTACCTGCCTCCCACTAACTGTTATCGAGTCCCTCTGTATCACTTTGCTGACAATCTCCTTAATTGCGGACAGTGACTGAGAGGAGATGGATATGCATCAGGTACAGAAGGCTGGGTGGGAAGTGAGAGGGTGTTAATTCTGCATAGGGATGGATCCAAGCAGGGCTGCAAGGCGAGCTAGAGTCCGTATTTTCAGTGTGGAGCTTGTGACTATCGTACATTCAATGCGTGTTTCCAAATTCAGAGGAAAATACTTTTTCCTCAGATAAGAAGTTAGTTTCAAGCAGGGCATTTAAAGCTAAGGTTTCTTTTTGACACTTTTAGCCAAAATCTTGCTGCGCTTAATTCTGTATCGTGAAGGGAAGGTAATGTCATCGCACCTCGCAGAAGCACTTGAAGGCAGGTTTAATTATTTAATATTTTTCAAATGAATTCTCTGAAACCCTAACAGTAATAATAATAAAGCTTAGGGGGAGCATAATTTTGTATTGAGTATGGAGTACAAATAGAGGCTGTTAAAAATAAGAGTGCAGATTATGGTATTGCCTTTGCCCGAAGTGAAGTGTGTGTGTGTGAGGTCCTGTGGAAACATTACCATGTCATAAATTACTAAAAAAAAAAAAAAAAAAAGACTGAGTTTGACCTTAATGTTTAGTTTTCTCTCTTTTCTGGTATTGTCTTTGAAACCTTACTGCATTTTTAATATACTTTTGTGTGAAGTAATACATATTTTTGAAAGCTACCTGTAGATTTTCATTATATCTGTATATATTATATCTCTGTGTTACTAAGAATTCTATTTTTCTATTCCTGAGTTTCCTGTCTAGATGTGAAAGTATGGTTATAAAGTTGACTTGAGAGAAGTAAGAGAGGCTTTACATTATTGCTACTATTAACTGGCTGCATGCCATTTGCTGTAAACTTGAGTTAGGCAAAATAGAAGTTCAGGTTGACATCTCTTCAATGAAAAAAAATAGTAGCAATTTTTGCTGAAAACACCTGCATTCGCAGAAGTTCAGAGGCATTACAGTTATGTACATTATTCAGCTGTTATGATTTTCCATCTATAGTGTATCTCCATTTTGAGGCAGTCCTTTAGTAAAGTCTCATCTGTTTGAGGAGAGCCTTTTTTATTTTAAACAGTATTTTTTTTTGGGGGGGGAGGGAGTGGGGATTGCTCACTTGTTTGTTTTGTTTGGATTGCTCTGGAAGCAGCATAGGAGCAGATAAACCAATCTCATGCAGGAGGATGAAGTTTGGTGATGAAGGAATTAAATCAGATAACTTATACCTTCTGCTAACATTTACAAATTAGTTATCAGTAGAAGTTTTTGTGCAGACCAGATGCTTCTGTCACCGTGCTTAGAAATGTCTTCGTTGAAGCTTTCACAATTGCTGTTTCAGAACCATTCCAGTACTGAACACAGGATTAACTTAGCTGTGCTGTTCCTGTTGTTACAAATCTGATGTTGCTCATTTTTGGAGGAAGTAAAAATAAAAATGAAAGCTGTACTGCCAGTTAAGGATTTGGTATAAGGGAATAATAGTTTTGGTAGGGGAAATTGAGAGCTTTTTACTGAGTTGTGCAAGTATTATTTTGAAGCCCCTCAATTTTCAGGGTAACAATGCAAAAAGATATGTATGTTTCTCCATTTTTTATTGAAAAAGATGCACTTTGGTTTGCTTCATTTATGCATTTCTTGCATATAAGGTCCATTGTCTAAAACTGTAATCCTGTCAATATGTAATTAAATTTTTTAACAATTACTGCATCACTCACAGAGCATTGAACTTAAAGGTTGATACTGACCTAAAGTTTTAGGTTTGTTTGAAAGTGGCAGGTGAGGTATTCCATGTTTTGTATGTTTACTTACATCTTCTTCGTTTAAACATGTTAAGAAACAAGAAACAGGAAAAAACCCAGCCCTAATAACAGATGATCAGCACTCAGGAATGCGCGCTCCATTTGTCACAGCTGCAGGGAGAGACTTCTTTTTGTTACTGTACTTGCTGAAGGTAAAATATTCTGGACTGGACTGTGTGAGCACTTTATGGCTATTGTCGTCCTGTTGGCTGTGAGAGCTGCGGTAGCGTATGTGCTGGGAGGTGACGATCTCCAGAAGGGACATAACTCAGACGTTCTCACTTCATGCCGTCTGACTTCAGCGTGCTTCGTGAATCTATCGCAGCACTTGGTGCTGTAGGTATAAAGGTAACTTAGTGTTTGAAGCAGCTGGAATTGTCCAGATAAATCCATATCATTCTCATGAGGCAACAGGTCCAGTCATCAGAGTGCAGGACAGTAAAATGATTCAATACCTTCCTGGGCACGTCCTCTACAAGGCTGTCTGTGGAGTAGCACTTTCCATCTTCCTATTAGAGAAGAGAGTAGGAAACAAGAGTGTAACTCCTCCTAACAGAAGGACTTTTTTTTTTGATATTCAGAGAACAGGAGGGCATTTTCTGGGATTCTCAGAAGACTTAGGTTATGTATATACATACTTTTAATTATTTTAATTGTTATTTCTGGGCAAATAATTTATTTTTTTCCTAGTGTTAAGATTCTGCCTGTTTTGCAGACTGTATCTTGTTTTCTGATAAACTGAAAGGCTCCTTTGCAGTTGTCTTCATATATTGGGTAAATCTTAGGCTGTGCTTCAGAAAGTTGAGTTTGTGATGCCTGTTGTAAAGAATGCGTTGTTAGGAGTTATGCTCCAACAGCAGACATGAACTTTAATTCTCTGTCCAAACTCAGTTATCTAAAAATTAGATGCCCATACTGAGCAGGTTGCTCTTAAGTCTCCATTAAATTTAGAGAAATAATTACCTCCAAAAGGCCATTCATCTCCTTCTAAGCCAGGTGCCCGAGGTAAGAAAGACAAATTGCTGTGGGGACTGCAGACGGAGCAGGGAGTGCCTCATTCGGATTCAGGCAGCTCGCCTGGCCCCTGCAGCTGGGGTCACTGAATCTCATCAGAGTTTTTGGGATGGCTCTGGTGTGGTTGCAGGTTCCACAGCTAGAAACACAAAGCAACATATATATATACACACACACGTATTTTTTTTTCTAAGCATATGTCAGTCCTTTCTTTGTGCCTCTGATGCTCTGGATGAGTTGCTGCTGTTTGCTTCACCCTCTGGTTTTGAGGGCCCAGCTCAGAGGGTCCGTGGCAGTTTGTAAAATGTTCTTCTTCACCTGAGCCATTTTGAAAGGAGCGTTTGTTGTCTGGCTTGTTTAGGCTACAGCTAAGATGGATGTGTAACACAGCCCAGTGATTCTTATTTATTTATTTTTGGAGTGTGGTAGGCAATATTAATTGGTTTTGCTTTTTAATTATGTTTTCAATTATAGCAACAGATGTAATAAATCACTGTATATAAAATCAACGCTCTCTTTCTTGTGCCTTGGATGATGTGGAAGAAGATGGCAGAGGAACGAGTGTGTTTCGTGCGTGTAGTCCTTGCAGTATTTCTGCACAGGAGGTGTAATACCTGTGTTGCTTTCCACGTTTAAACATGGATTAAAAAGATTACAAAATCGCTCATCCAAATATCCACCTTCTGCTTCGAAACGCTTCCCACTTCAAATTCAATCTCCCCTTCGGTGTTTTTATGAGGCAGAAAAATGTTTTTATCGTTCCTTTATAGATGGCAGCTGCGGCAGAGGCTCTGCTACCTGGCAGGTACGGCACGAGGCTTACAGGAGCCCGGCACACATCCGAACTGGAAGCTGTCGGTGTCCCAGGTGGTACTAGATGCCTTAAGTCGACTGAATGAAGGTTTCAAGATCCCTGTTACTGGAAGAGCTTAATTTTTGGCAGATTTGTGAAGCATTTGAATGCCCCTAGTTCTATGGGGAAAAATAAAGTCTTCAACCTGAGCTGAAAAATTTTGAATGATTTCTTTATTAACATTGGCTTATAAATGATGTTTTTTTTTTTAATAGGAAACTTCTAGAACTGAAAAACAGGTTTAAAGAAAGAAAAAACTCTTATTCAGACATAGGTTTCTCTCATATCTAAAACTATGCAGCCTATCCTGTTACAATCCTGATGTATTTTGACTTGGAGAGTAACAGCTTGGGGCTGAAGTTTTTGGAGCTCACTGTGCTGTGACTTGACATGACAGATGTTACTTTGTTTATCAATAACAGCAGAAATATAGGAATATTTAATTGCAAATGAAGTAAATACTTGTTTTAATGTATTGCAGTTCATTTTCCACTACTTAGTGGGAAAAAAAAAATCTTACATTAAATTATGTTTATAGTTTTTCTCCTGTACTTAAACAAGGCAATTTAAGGCTAAGCTAGATGTGAAAGTTTTGCTTTCTAATTAAGCTGGCATAATTGAAATGGTAAACCTTCTGGATGTGCAGCTTGTAGAGGAAAGGTATACTGTGGGTGTGATCACCTCAGAAAATAATCAGATTGCTAGTGAAAACAGGAGTGATGCTGCATAACCTCAAGTTTATAAGTCCTGAGATTGTAAGTCATCTGTATTGTAATGGAGCAAATACTCTGACAACAGTTTCTCTTTTGACCTCTGTGTGTAGGAATATAAAACAGTGATGCCAAAAACTTCAGGGTGTTACCTGAACTGGGCTTGTGACAGATGTGAGTAGGGTCACAACAACCAGCAAAAATCTTTTTTTTTTTTTTTTTTCCCCTCTAAATTCTGTAATAAATCAGAGCATTGGTTGAAAATGATCACAGCTACAACCATATCAAAATGGTTTGTATTTTGTGTTGAATACTGGATGTGAAACTGAGAGGTACATTCTGTAGTATTAAAACATCAGACAAGTATAAGAGTCTCAGAAATTTAGTTGAGGGCTCTCACGCTGCTCTGTTGGTAGGACACCCAGTCATCTCTTTTTGCCCTATGTGGAATATTTCAAGGGGAGCTCAGGTGAGGATAAGAGTTGGCTTGAATTAAATTTCCACAAGTGTCTTGTTTTCTTGCAGGGAAATGCCTGTGTGGTGTTTTTGTTTCTTTGTTGTTGTTTTTGAGGCATCTAATTTGTTGTATGCTGTACGTCCCTGCTCAAAGAAAGGACTGTCTTTGAACACTCTTCTTCCAGGCTGTCAGTTACTGTGAGGGCCTTTGGCTGCCTAATAATTTATCTTGATTTTGGATCCGATCCAGTGTAAGTCTAAAAGAAAAGCCAGCTCTGTTTTTTTTTTTTTTTCCTTCATCTTATGTAATTTCTGTTTTTTTTTTTTTGAATGCTCTGAAACCTTATATTTTGTCTTTACCCTTTTATCTGTAGTAACAGTAGCTGTCATGCATGTGTTTCTTGTCAAGATGCATGAACTATGGAAAGAAATGAAATTCCAGCTCAGTGAGTTACTGTGAATGATTATTCTTTGTGGCGTTGGCTTCCCGTTCAGGGATCAGCATGTTTCTGTTAACCCAAAGATGTTTTTGCAAGTTATGGAAGAACCGATGAACAGCTAAATTTCCCTGTTTGTTTACTTGCAACGAGCCATTCGGTGTTGATTCACTATTACCATTCATAGTCTGCAGCTCGGGTAGGAAACAACAATTTTGTAGGAGGATAAAGGTAATGTACGTTTAAAAGTACTGCAAAAATCTGTTTGGAAAGAGGTGATCAGTGTAAAAACAAAGCATAAGGTGTATCCGTAGTGTTACCCAGAGGACTCTTTGAAAGTAAGATGTTTTTATCTGTAGTAGCAGTGTTACTGTAGCTAGTCACTGCTATTAGAGATGGGCCAAGGGTAAAACGGGAAGCAAGGTTTATAGAAGAGGTAATGAATTAGGAGAAAGTGAACAATCCTTTGGGCTGCACATCCTTTCATTAGTTTTTAACAATGAGCAAAATGTGAGGTAAACACAGATCAATGTAGCTACAGTTGTTGGATCAGCAGCTAAGTTTTTATTTATACTTCAGGTCTTCTGAGAGAATTTAGCACCCAGGAGACAGAGAGGGGAAAAGATGGGAGCAGGAGCAGTCTTTCTTTGAAGATCGAGCCTGAGACTTGGAGGTCGGGTAGCTGATTTATGAAGGAGGTTCTCCTTCGTGTCTTTGAGTTTTTGGTATTGATTGGGTGAATTCCTTCTAGGGTGCAGTAGTTCAGTTTCAGCAAAGCTTTTCTTCTATACATTGAACCTCTCAAATGCGAGTATACCTTTTTTTAGGGTGCCTTGGTTTCAGGAATCAGATAAATATTCAAGAACACTGCACCTGTGTGTAAAATTGGGAAGTGGTGTTCTGAAATGTTTTGCCATGGCATGCCCCGAGCAGAAGGGGATAAACTTCAGCATACAGGAGCATATCTCCAGCAATGCAGAGCTGTTACGGTATGCTGGAAACTAACTTGCTTTAGTGTATTCCCTTTGTGCTATAGTAGGATGAGAAGTAGTTCTTTACTGTTACACAGCTCAGGCTAACAAGTGAGCATTTCTCTTCTTGAGCTGTAGGAGGGCAGGTTAGAGCCACTGTTTTTAATTCACCTTGATACAAAGCTTGACAAATGTCCTTTAAGAAGTATAGATAAGTCCTGACTTCCCAGTGAAAATCAGTCAGCTCCTGGCAGTTTGTAGGAGCTGGGCTTGGGGAAACGTGCTGAATTGCCTAACGAGCTTACAAAAGTGCTTTTACAAGCTAAGATATTTTATAGCACAAATACAATGCTTTGTTAAATGAAGGAAGGGAATTAATTTACCTTTTGGAGATAAAGGTGGCTGTAGCTGCTTGAACTAACTGTAAGCTGCTAATTTGATGGCAAAGCGTGCTATGTCTCCATAGAAAAGATTGGAGCTGCCACTGAGAGGTTCCCGATAATCTTTGCCCCGAATTTCACTGCTACAGATAGGCATGGTTTCTCTTTTTTTCCTTCCTTTTCTCCTGGGAAAGACACATTTATTCTTCTCTATTGTACTGGCTCAGCCACCTGAATTCGTCATAGCAATAATTTTGTTGTAAGATGCTGCCAGCAACCACTTGGCTGCCATCCTGCAACAAGAATAGCCTGCGTCGAGTTCTGCTGCCAAGCTGTGTGTGGGTTAACCTTTGTAACCCACCTCAAATAAGCACACGCTGTCTGCGTGGAACAAATCTGGCCTATTTATAGGAATATTCTGCCTGTATTAGGTGGCTGGCATGCAGGCTGTGTAGTTCACGTCTCTAGCAGTTGTTGCCAAGAAGCTTCCACACTTTGAGGTAATGTCTCTAAGAAACAACCCTCGAAGAAAATAAATCCTCTTTTTGTCATGTGCATTAAGGAGTTACAGGTCATGTCAGTTTGCTTTCATCTGATATATGGCCTGAGTGATAACTGGCAAACTTCAAGTGAAGGATGTTGTGACCTGTGATCCAGGATGTCGTGGGAGGACTGCTAACACTGCGGAGCCTCCTGCAAGCTTGCATCAGTTAAACATCAAGTGCTGTACGTGAAGGCCAGCTCTCAAGATAGACCAGTGGTCCAGCCGTTAGCAATTAGTATGTCGGGGAAGGTCAGATGACCAAATGCTTTCCTAAATCAGAACTGTTGGACAAGTCTTTTAACAGAAAAGTTAGTCATGTGTTTTTCTTTTTTCTCCCCTTGAAATCCACGTGGATTAGTGGTGAGAGGTAGGCCTTTTTCCAGAAGGCAATTCATTATCTCATCCTTTTCCTTGCGATGCTTCTGTACTATAGGGTGAGGTAGGGGTCTTATTATATGAAGTGTTTCTCCTTTCTCATTTCGTGTCTTCGATTTATTTATCTGGATTATCTTCATCCATGTTGAAGGATTAGGTTAAAATCGTTGGCTGAAAGTTGGATAACAAGATTACCTGTGAAATGCCTTCTTTTCACTACATGTAAAACCGAATGATTAATACTTGATGCTTTTGTAAATCTGGTGGTAGCAGGGATTCATAAGCTTTAGCCATTGTTACTGCCTCTTCAGATTTTTTCCAAGCGAAAATGAGAATTGTAAAACAGGCAAACATTATGTTCTGTAAACAGTTTGATAATTTTTCAGTGGTTTCATAAACAAATATAATCGGATGACAAGCAAGAGCAAACACAAATTTAAGAACAAGGCATGACAAGTTGTGACAAGAAAAAAAACACTGTTTTGTCCTGTATGCGTAATATTTCTTTCTTTTTTTGGGGAAGTGTGGCTTGTATATAGCAGGCACAATTGTTTGTAAGTTATTTTGTGTGAGTGTAGGATAATCAACTGTGAAGCAGGATTTGTACGTAGCAGTTCTCCAGAGAAAAAAAAAATATTTCCTGTTATTCATCACACACCATACACAGTATGATGTAGTATCGTGCTGTCGAATAGGGTATAGAAGGCAACTGTTCTGGCTGTTAATCAAATGTTGTGTTAATAGATGCCTGAAAATGTTCTTTCATTTTGTTCAGGGCTGGAGTTAGTGCCCGGCTTGGGTGCAGCACTTCAGGAAAAAGATGTGTGGGTGAGGAGAAGGTGAAGCAAGGAAAAAGATGACTGACTGAGTAGGGAATGAGAAAACACCGTGACCTTCTTGGGAAAGGCTAAAAGGGTTGGAGTCATATGGTTTAAAGAGGGAGGCACAGGAAACCCAAGTCTTGTAATAACTAAAAGCTATGTTCTCCTCTCCCAGCTGTCTCTAATGCTTTAAGAGCAGGAAGAGGCAAGGGGTGCTCAAGGGGCATTTGCCTGGCTGCTGCACCTCCTCCTGCAAAGTATAGTTGGGTAATTTGGTTCTGCTCTTAGAGTTAATGTGGGACATGAGAGACCAATATTGAGGATAAAAATAGCGTTGAGTAGATAAATGACGGTGTGCTGTGGGGGGCAGCTGGAAGGCAGCTCTGGAAAAGGGCTTGGGGGTCCTGGTAGACACCAAATTGAACCTAAGTCAGCAGTGTGCCCTTGCTGCTAAGGAGGCTGATGGTATTTTGGGTTGCATTTGGCAGAGTAATGCCAGCAGGTAAAGAGGTGATCCTTCCCCTCTAGTCAGCATAGGTTAGGCTGCATTTGTAGTTCAGCGTCCAGTTCTGTTCCCCCAGTACAAGAGAGACATGGATGTGCTGGAAAGCATCTGATGTAGGGCCACCAAGATGACGAATGGCCTGTGGAGCACCTGTGAGGAGAGGCTGGGAGGGCTGGGACTGCTCAGCCTGGACAAGAGGAGGCTCAGGGGGATCTTGTCCGTGTCTGTAAATCCCTGAAGGGAGCCCAGGCTGCTCAGACAGGCTGTGGGGTCTCCCCCTTGGGGATCTTCAAAAGCTGCCTGGATGTGGTGCTGGGCACCCTGCTGTGGGGGTCCCTGCTTGAGCGGGGTTGGAGCAGAGGACTTCCAGAGGTCCCTTCCAACCTCAGCAATGCTGTGCTTTGGTGATGCTTAATAGGCTAGGGCATAAATCCCATATATACAAGTGTAATACTACTACATTATCATGGAGAGCTGTGTGCTTTCAAGAAAACATAATTATATCCTGTATTTTTCTCTTTGGGAATATTGTGAACTGCCAATTTGAAAGCTGTCGAGCCATACCTCGATCATAAAACCAAGGTATCTTATTTGCCTCGATGCGTGTTATTGTTATTACACCAGATCAACTTAGTTTTTCTGCAATCTTTTGGTTTGAGAATAAGGGCTGTTTAGGTCCACAGGGAGGAGGAGAAAGATAGGGAAGAGAAAGAAATTGAAATTAACCCTTTATTGTTAAAAGTTCTGTGTATGCTGCTGATGAAACTTGTCATCCTTATGGGTTAAATAAAAGTATTGAGAAATGATGACTATGCCCATGTCATTGTTAAAACAAATGAACAAAATAAATGAGCAGGCAAGAAAGGGGAGAGTTTTTGTGGAGATCCTTGCTTTTACTGACATCGCTAAGGTGAAATCTCAAAGCATAAAAAGTTTTGCTTTTTTAAAAATAGTTTTGATGTTCAAATCTATTAATAATACAGTATTAGTTCTGAGGTCCAAAAAAGAAGGAAAAAATATGATTTCAATGATTAGGAAGTACTTCCAAAAACCATTCATAGACTTAAGAAATAACAAAGATTTTAACAATTATTTTATGAGGGAGAAAAATTGGTGATTAACTTATGTTTGCATTTCTGTTGGATCTGCTTTTATTTTGTCTGAGTTTTGGTATGGCTAATGGAATTTGTTTTCCTGTTATGTTTCCTGATCAAGTTTTAAAATGTTTCTATTTATTTTGGCAGAGAACAAGTTGTTTTCTGGTAGACTTGGCTTTTTTGTGCAGTGGAATGCCAGAAGCATCGCAGCCTCACTTTGTACCTTGCAATAGTAATTTAGCATAAACACTATAATTGCTGTATTTACCTTCATTTCATAATCTAGAAAAACATGGTTATAAATTACATAAATTTAGAAGGCTGTAACATCAGTTTGAGAAGAGAGAAACAGTACTAAATTGATTTAAAAACAAAATAACCAAGGTGGTTCTGGAACTACTGACAAAATATATCGACAAAAATATGCTTAAGATGCAACCCCAAATTTGACAGCAAGACAATGACTTACAATTCATGTTATTTTATGCCCAAATGCAGTTTCTTTTTGTGTGTGTGTGTGTGTTTTAAAACTTGCTGGTAATACGTGATGAACTTGCTACCGTATTTCTCCATATTCTCACTAAAATTTTTCGCTTTCTTCTGTGCTTGTCTTGAAGAAGAGAATGGCTTCTGTGGGTGAAAGGGCTCTTAGCTTTTCTGTCTGGTCAACTTTTTCAATTAAAGTTATCTGAGAGGGTGATGTTAGTGGTGGAGGGTGCTCTGTGTCACAAAACTGCAGACTTCTGTCATTTAGTCAACTCAGCAGTGGTGAGACTCAGCAGGTCTTAGCTTTTGATGATGCTAAATTGGAACAAATGGCCATGTCCCTACTGGATGTTGAGGAAAGTAACCTTTAAACAAACCAAACATACAGCCCAGAAAAAAATACCAATTGCAAAATTGTATTCAGATTCTTAAAAGTAGTTCTATAACATTTATAAGTTGTAGTTGTGACTGATTTAAAAAAAAAAATCAATATCAGTAACACCAAGATTCAATTGCCTACATTTATTTATGTGATAGTTTCTTGCAGGTCGGTTTCAGTATTGGAACCATTATTGATTCTCAATTCTTTCTCAAGTCATCAGTTGATGAAAATACATACTAGCTTCCTATACAGTAAATTACCACTTGATTAGTTCTATTGTTCAAGTTCAGATCTGGTCTCGTTTAATTCTCGTCTAGCTTTTTATGGAATGCTGAGCCCTGCAGTCAGCTTGGTTACTCATATCTGTCAACTCTGCTGTGTGTCTCACAAATGTCAGTGAAGCAGGATAGCATGTTGCCACACCTTTATAAGTTTTGAAGACAGTTCAAGTCAGTTCAGTAAGTTTTGAACCTTTGCCTCAGCAGAGCTTCGGGTAGAGCACTTCATGCTCTCAGGGAAAAGGCAGAAAACCTCCCGTGCATAAGTACTGGATGCATTCTGGTATCTTTATCTCTTCGTACCAGGGTCAGCAACTGAATTTTACTTTCTCTTTTACTTAAATGTAAAGTGTGTACGTTAATTATTTGCTAAAAGGATTACCAAATTAACTAAATTAACTCAAAGAAGCTAAATAGATTTTGCTCCGAGGTATCAAAGGAAAAAAAAAAGGGGGGAGGGGGGCATTTGCTGACCTAAAGGTCCCACATCAATATCTGGGAAATAGTGGTGTATTTACAGTTGAATTGTTGAATTTAAAGCCACAAAAATAAAAGTAGTTACATATCAAAACAAAATATACACTGAAATATGAGTGAAATGCATTAAGTGAAGGCAGCATAATTTTAGGCTATTTGGAATTAGAAGAGCTCAGCAGGAAGGGGCCAACAAAGATCAGCTGGTCCAACTGCCTGACCTCTTCAGGGCTAACCAAAAGTTAAAGCATATTACTGAGGGCATTTTCCAAATGCCTCTTGAACACTGACAAGCCTGGGGCTTTGACCACCTCCCTAGGAACCCTGTTGCAGTGTCTGACCACCCTCACAGTAATGAAATTTTCCTGATACCTAGTCTGAACCTCCCCTGGAGTAGTTTAGTGCCATTCCCATTTACAACCAAGACTGTGTTTGCATATTAAAATGTAATGTTCAGGTACACTTGCTAATTGGATTGGGTTCTTGAGATAATAGGTTGATTGGAAGGGATCCTTAAAGTCATCTTCCTTCACGCTTTTGCCCTGAGTAAGACTGTAGATCGGGTCAGCTGTAACTTTGCCTCACTGTGTGTTGAGCAAGTCCAAGGGGCTTGCAGCCACTCCAGGGAACCTGTTCCTGTCCTGCACTTTGTGACCTGTGGTGGCAGTTTGCATTGAAAATTAAATAACTCGTTATTTTCTGAAGCATCTGTAACTAAAAGCTATGTACACCCACGGTGACACTTAATTCTGGTTGGATTTGCGTGATTTTCTACTGTTGCATCTTGTGTTGATTTGGAAATAGATCCTGGTGTGCTTTGTGTGCTTTGGGCTGCTACTGAGCCATAAGTTAGTGTCCAGAAAATAACTACAGGACTCTGTGTCATTTTCATTATCGATAACTGGGGTAGAGCTCAGTACTGTGCACGTGGTGACAACATTTGTCACTTACTAATGTTGAAATCCTCCTGACGTGTTGTGTGGTCACAGAGGGCAGTGAGCTTTAGATTTTGGTGCCTTCTACAACTCTATTATCACCTTGTTGTCTTGTCCCGTGTCTTCATGTTTGCAGTATGCAGTGCAGATACCTGGTCTGACACATATATATGAGATGTGATGTATCTCATTAATTAATGCTCAAGAGCAGAGCCCATTGCATTTATACCCTTCCTCTCTTGTGTTTCAGTACTTGGCAGAGGGTTATTTCTTCTTCTGGCTTAACCATACAATTTCTTTAAGAGCCTTTGGTGAAGAATCCTGTCAAAAGCTGTCTCAACAGCAGTCTTTCCTTCCCCTTCCTGCTGCCTTACCCTCCTGCTTCTTTTCTTCATCCTGCCCAGAGGTCTGTCTGACAGCTCTGTGGGGGACATCTTCCCTCTGCAAGAAGTAGCATCTTCACCCACATACTCACAAGCCTACAAATTTCTAGTCTTCCCTGTGGTTTATGCAGGTTTGCACACAGCGGTCTGCAATTTCGAGGATAAAAAGTGATTGCTCCTTTTAAAAACACTGTGCAATGTTTTTATTGTTTTCTGTTCTTGTGGTACAGGTGTTGATTTAAAAAGGTCAGCAGTTTGTATTTGGGCTCTTGTTGAGCTCATGGGCAAACAGTTTTGTTACTGCTGCTGTTGTTCTAAAACCTTTCCTATTGTAATATCAATTTGCTTAGACACGTATTTTAGCAATAACTTTAGTTTGGAAACCTTCCAAGTCTCCGTTGTAGAGATTTGGTTTAGAAATGAAGGGAAACGTTCAGCCTGTGTATTACAGCTTGCTTTCTTGATCGTTCCTTTTGCATGTCAGTGACTTATCAGCCTTGTCATCTGTCAAGCTTCTTGCATCTGCTTTGAAAATCTTATTTTGTTGTTATCGTTTATCAAATTAATCCTCCAGAATATTTTTTTTGATTGCTCTTTCTGCTGACTTCTTTTCGTTTGTGTGGTTGGCATAATTAACCTCCCTTTTCCTTTGAAGCATGCCTGCTAGTTTGTTTTTACCATGTAAAATTCACTGCCACTTTACTGTTTTGCCCAAGCCATCAGTAATAATGGTATTGGAATGAAGCTCTCTGGGAAGCCACGAAAACATGCAGCACATTTTTCATCATGAAATGTTTATTTTCCACAGTTTAATTTTTGATAGTATCTGAAGTATTTTTTTTTTCCTGAGCTCTTGGCTGTTTCTTGAAATTGATAGTAACATTTTCTGTATCTGTGAGGCTCTCTATGTAGCTATCTAAAAATGTGTGTAGCTCTTCTCTGTGCCGTGTAGTCGTCGTAATAAAAAGCCAGTGCGCAGCCACAGGAGCGGAACCCAGCGTGACCCAGCCACTCCCAGCCTTACCTTCGTGGTGGGGAAGTAAGTGATTTCTGTGTCTGCGTTGTGCTGTGACTGATGGTTTCCTCTGGGCTGGGGCACGGGGTTTGTTACTTCAGTAAAGTTATGCTCTCTGTCTCCTGCGTTCATGAGGGACTGAATAAATGGAAACACGCTTGTGTGAGAGAGGCAGAAGTTCCTTCTAGGCTGATGCTAAGCAGCTGGTGGTTGGGGGAAAGGAAAATCTGTTGGTTTTCATCCCCAATTCTTTGTTTGGGGGAAAATCCCGTTGGTTTTCATCCTTTCAATCCACTTAATTCCCTAATTCCTACAAAGTGCTTTGGATTTTGACATGTTTAATATGAAACGTTTATATGGTGTTGGATCATTTTTAATGTAAACCAACTGTCAAAGCATTGCTCAATAGCTTTTGCTATTGTTACAGAGCTGAAAATAAAGTAGCTGTTTACTTAAGTTTATATAAGCCTTGGGAGCAGTTACTTTTGGGTATACTTTAAAATTGCATTAACAGCACTTCTAGTAAGTCACAAATAATACCTTGAAAGCACAGTCATAACATTTATTAAAAGCTACCACATGCATATCAGGCAACTTGGTAGTTTTTATCCTGTGCTTCAGTGATTTCTCAGCTCTCCGATTTTCCCCCGCATACAAATGCCGGTTACAAGAGATGAGCATTGCGGCATTCACCGAAGGCCGTCTGATCGGAGCTTTTTGGAAGCGTAGGGAAGTAAATCCAACGGCTGCACAGCCCTGTCAGAGAGGATTCTGCTTAGCAGCCTCCTGTCTGCTCACGTGGGGCTCACCGTACCCGTGTACCCCTTCCTGGTGGGTTTCCTGGAGAAGGACAGCCGGCACCCCGAGTCTGGCCCCTTGCAGAACGGGGTGATGTGACGTGCTCCGGCTTCTGCCATCCCCGACTCTTGCTCAGGGCTTTACAGGTGGTTATTATGTGTTCACATGTTGATAACTGGGGTTGAAAAAGGAGAGTTGATTCTGGTCTTCAGTTTTGTTTGCACAGTTTATCCAGGATGTGGTGTATGGAATAAATGACACATGGGAAAGAGGAGAGAATCGGGGGGTTTTGATGGTTGTGTGATTCGTGATGGGTAATGAAGGTGGTGCTTAGTTCTACGTTTCAATAAACAACGAAGTTAGGTAACTTTTCTGTTTTGAAATGCTTATAAGAATGTTGTGCCAGTCTCATAACAGAATTTTGAACCCTTTTATGTCTTAAGAAATCAAATTGCATTCCCAGCAGTAGTAATTGCAGAGAAGAAAACAGACATTGGAGAAGCATAATGCCACAGATGGGACACTGGGAGGTACTGTTATAAGTACTTGAGTGCTTAAAACACTAAAGTATTTTAAGGTTTGTGTTCTCTGTTGTGGAAGAATCACAGAATGGGTTGGAAGGGACCTTAAAGATCATCTAACTCCAACCCCCTGCCATGGGCAGGGATGCCACCCACTAGAAGAGGTTGGCTAAGGCTCCATCCAGCCTGGCCTTGAGCACCTCCAGAGATGGGGCATCCACAGCTTCTCTGGGCAACCTCTGCCAGTGCCTCACCACCCTCTGAGTAAAGAATTTCCTCCTAAAGTCTAATTTAAAACTACCCTCTTCCAGTTTAAGACCATTCTCCTTTGGTCTGTCGTTGTCTACTCAAGTGAAGAGTCCTCCTCCATCCTTCTATAAGTCCCCTTTACTGTAAGGCTGCAATGAGGTCTCCCTGGGCTCTTCACTTCTCTAGGCTGAACAGCCCCAGCTCTCTCTGCCTTTCTTCATAGAGAAAGGTGTTCCAGCCCTCTGATCATCTTTGTGGCCCTCCTCAGGACCCTCTCTAACAGCCCCACATCTTCCTTGTGCTGGGGGCCCCAAACTTGGATGCAGCAGAGTGTGCTGAAAACTTGTTTTCTGTATTTCACTTCTGGAACACCAATTTCAGGGAAGCTGTCAGGGGAAAATGTATGCACTAGTAATGAAAAAGAGGGGAATTGTGTGTGGGTCTGGGGAGGTGTGAGGGGAGTGATGGACTTGTCACGCTAACCCGCTGACGGACTAATGCTTCTGTGGTTGTGTGTCCATCGTATTCCAGAATAAAGCACTTTGGTTATTATATTTATTTTTCTTTCCCAGGACTGAGTATTTGCTAGGCTTTCTTTAGGTTACAGTTTCACCAACAAAATAGGTTTTATTCCAAGGTAATTAACTTGGGCTTGCTTCCCTACATGAGGAAAGCACCAGGTCCAACCTTTCCTTGAACACCCCCAGGGACGGTGACCCCACCACCTCCCTGGGCAACCCATCCCAGTGCCTGGCTGCTCTTTCTGAGAAGAAATGTCTCCTCATTTCCAACCTGAACCTCCCCTGGTGCAGCTTGCAGCCATTCCCCCTAGCCCCCTAGTCCTATTGCTAATTAGCTGTGAGAAGAGGCTGACCCCCAGCTCCACCAATGACAGACACTTTGCTTTTACTAGATACTAGATAATGTTTAAAAATAAAAAAACAACCAGCCCTCCCCCCTGTTCCCCCCCCCAGTAACCAAAATAACCAACAAGTGATGCTACTAATTTTTAAGTTCTATTAATGCATGGGCTTGCTTAGCTGATGTTTTAATTTAAAGTCAAGTGTCATAAGAGGGAGGTTTAGGTCTTACATTTTGTCAGCTAAGTGCGTGTGAGAGGACTAGAGGTTGAGAATGCGTCTCTTACGAATGCCTTGCTGGGGTTTTGGCTTGACGTGGGTTGGAGAGTTGGAAACAACACTTAAAAAAGCAGTGCCAGCCCAAGAGTGAAAAGGTGGGGAGGGAGCTTGGAGACACGGTTAGTTGCATGGGGAACTCAGGTACTCTCTTGGCTCTGCAGCAGTTTTATGTATGTCAGTAGTATTTTTAAAAATAGACTTGGTGTCTGTTCATCTAAATACTGATCTAATTGCAACCAAACTTCTGTAATTCTCAGCTTTCTGGATGGTGTAAATAAGTGGAATTATGATAGCAAATACTTAAAACGGTAATTTTTTTTTTTAATAGTGATATAATACAGTCTGTTCTGACTTCTCTTTTTATCTTTAAGGAGTAAAACAGGGAAGCAATCTAGATTAAGTTCCTGTAAGGCAGCTATGAAACTGCATGGACCACACTAGAAAGAATGGCTATGGTTCACCGCCAAAACATGAGGCATATTCTAGGTCAAGTTTTATTTGGTACTGTCATTAAGCAGCTGGATGATGGAGCATGACGCTCTGGGCTTAAACACAAGATAAAGCTCCTTAGGAATGCAGAGCTGTTAGTGATCGGGCTTAGAACTCAAAGTAATATTAACAAGTGGGGGAGTGATGGGAGAATAAAAATACGCCTGGCTAGCTGTGATCATCTGTGTATCTACAAGATACAGAGCAATGCAAGGGGGGGGAGTAAGTCTTTGGGCGTGATCTTTGAAAAAAGGAATGGCATACTCTTTTCCCCACGGTTGTGGAGAAAACAAGAAGGAACAGCAGGTGATGCAGCAGGGTTAGATGTTGGGAAAACGTCACTTTCTTGAGTGTCTGAATAGTAATGGTAAAATTGCAAGGAATGCCACTGACACTACAGCGGAGGTTATTTGTCATTACTGACAGACGTTTGCCTTGCGGATAAAGAAGCCGTCGGCCCTGATTTTGGCAGGATGTTTGAACCCTTTCAAACCTTCCCTGTTCTTCACCTTTTAAGTTCTGTTTTATTTTCACTGGTAGTTTGCATAATACTATGCCATCCTTTCAACTTCTGAGCATTTTATTTAAAGAAAGAAAAATGTCGGTTGCTTTCCCAGTGTTGTTACGCAGGTTACAGGGCAAGAAGCAGCCTTATTTTTAAATCTGATTTTCATGTTTAGCATCATAATGTTTTAAAATGTTTTGTATTTTTTTAAACAGCTTTAATGATAGTCCCTCAATAACATTTGTAGTACTGTGGTCTCATTCCTTTATACAACCGAAATTCAGCAGAATGTTTTGAAACCCTATCAAAAGAGTACTACAAATTTTAAAATAGCTAGTGTAAAGTGTTCTGCTATGGAGCAATAGTGGCACCCAGTGGTGGTCTCCCACAAGTGCATTAAATTGCACTTCGCTTTGTGAAAATTGTTCTTTCATCCTTTGTGGTGCTAAGTACGAGAAATAGGAATGCTCTCTACAAATATTTTTGGTTTGAAAGATTACCTTGTAGGTGGCATGATTGTATAAATCTGTTTTCTGTGGGAAGCAATGGAAGGAACATTATGATTTTTGTGTATACACACACAGGAAATAGCAATGTTACATTTACATCTAATGAAACTTCGGGATTGTTTCATGTTGCTGACAGAATTACAAGAAATACTGGTAAGGTAGTTTGCATTTTCTGCTACTGTCACAGTGGTTTTATGAAGAAAAGTGAATCTGATATATGTGAATTTTATACAGCATGTTTATTGATGTTATTTTCCCTTATTCATTTGTTTCCCTAAAGAAAGTTTCTCCTTTAATAAAGCATTAATTGTAGAAATGATAGGAGAAAAATACTCTTCTAGAAATCCTCTGTAATGCGGTACAGGAAAAGGATTGAAGGTAGCTGAAGATTTTTGGTTGCCCATGAACTGTTAATTGCAAATAGCAAAACCAGCATTTCAAGACAGCTGCTTGTGCATTAGGAAAGTTGTATACCAGGTGGATTTAATTCTAGAATAAAGCTTTTAAATTAAACATCCTGCAACTTCTGTGTGTGCACATGGACATGTGTGGGCACAGAGAGTATTTGATCCAGCAGTCTAGAGCAGGCAAGCAAAAATGCATTTTACTTGATGCCAGGGATAGCTTTTATGCAGATGGTAATAGTGTAGCCGTAACAAATCTGTCTGCGCAGGGCATGTCAGGTGTGATTTGTTCTTGATGAAGTAAAGCAGACGATAAAATGAGATAGCTAGAGATGCAGTTGCGACTAGTACTACCGAATTACAGCCCCCAACGACAGGAAATATCAAAAAGGAGAATGGAAAAAAACAGCTTTAGTTGATCTAATACATTTCTCTATGCATTAGGGAGAATTTCTGAAACTTTTTTTTTGGGGGGAGCTTATAGCAAACATTTTGACAGAAAAATTGCAGATTTGAGTTTATATGTGAATGGTTCACATAGAAAAAGCTGATTCATTACGAATGGCTTGTTTAATAATACTGTCGGTGCAGTGCTCATCCCGAGGTGTAAAAACAGGTGCTTTTAGTGTAAAGAGGAGGTGGTCTTCTGACGAAAGCTGTTGCTAAGAGGATTGCACTGCTACATGTCTCAGATGAGCCGAGCTGGATGTGTGGGGGAAGAATACGTGAGACAAATATCCCTCGGGTTTTGGCAAACATAATGTGGAAGAACTGCAGTAGAAGCATTTATTTTCCTTTCCCTGCCGTGTTTCCTCTGTCTTCTGGTCTCTTCCCAAGAAAATGATCCACGGATAAAACATCTCAGCCACACGAAGCAGCTTGGAGCCCATTTGATTGTAAACTGATTTTATTTCTTATTTTTTAATATGTATTAACGTTTGAAAGCCGCAAAATCCCTGTGTGACTCATACAGCATTACTTGGCACAATTCCTTTGAAATCAGTACAATTGTCTGCATTACCTCAGTTCATAACTTCGGAGGCTCTACAAGCCTAGTGAGTACTTTTTCCTTAGAAACCAAAAGTTGTTGCAGTTTATGCTATTACTGTTACCAGTTCCTTAAAAGTTCAGTGATTTACACGAGCGTACACACCCACAAACACAATTTCCTCAAAAATAGAGTAGTGTTGGTTAAGTGTGTTGTGGAGAAAGCCAAAAATCAAGCTGCCAGCTGGAAGCTAGCTGCCTCCTTTTAAGCCTTTCAGTCTGATCACCCAGGGTAGCGTTATCTGCATTGCATGTGAAGGAAATATTTTGTCTCCTTGCTGTCAGTGTAAGTAGATGTCAGTGGCCAGCTGCTGGCTAGCCTTTTACTTCTTAAAGGGCTTTGTGGCTCTCGGCTTTTTTCACTCCGCACTTCGCAGTCATTTATTTCACCATTATTTTATCTGCTCCTTCTCCTTAAGCAAATGTGTGTAATTCTGAAATGCTTCTTCAGAAGGAATCCAAAGGGAAACTTGGCGGTGGTGCCAGCGGCGTCCATGCGCCACATTGTTCCGGGTGCCCCCTTCCCTTTCAAAGCAAAGGGAGCAGCTTGGGACAGAGGTGTGCAGAGCAGGGATTAGCCAGGGCACCGAGTTCACAAGCAGGTTCCAGCGGGGTGAGCTAGTTCATGGACGGCTTAGGATTGCCTCCCAGCCCTGGGCAGTAGAAGTGCGTTGGGTTAGTGTAATAGGATCACTTCGTCGTTCCCCTTGCGTTATCTGGGGTTGTGGTAGGTCATGGTATTTTGCTAAATGTGCAGAACAGGTAATATGGGTGCAGGCAATGAGACACTGAACTCCAGGGCTGTTCTCTCTGACCCCTTTTCTCTGATTTTGGGTTCGGTTCAGATTTTCTTCCTTTCTGTTATAGAGAGAACAAAAAGATCAAGTGACCTTTTGCTATAAAGGTCCTACCTACAGCACATTACATACCCATTAAGCATGTTACCCATCACATACCCATCACAGCACATTAAGAGCAGATTGAAAAGGGAACTCTCTTTCTTCTGGAGTCTGGAAAAAGAATTTCAGACTTCATAATCCATGTGTTTCGAGGATTATGCCTACTGAAGAGCTAATTTTGCCTGTCGTAACTCCCTTTTCAAACTTGAGAGATATGGATGTATGTTTCCTCGTACAACTGCATATATTTTAAAATAAAAAGATATTAGAAATATTGCTTTTATTTATTTTCTCTTAAATGAAATAATTTGTGCACCTGCAGCAGGAAATATTCAAGACTAAAACTTAGTTCTTACAGGAGATAAAACAGATGGTAAGGAGAAGAAATTCTTTCAAGTAAGAACTTTCTGCAAAAAAAAAATTTGAAGAAAATCTAGAGATGCATTTGGAGTACTGCCTGTATAAAGCAGTCCATAAAAGAGTTCCTAGGGCAAAGCAGGAAAGATCGTCTTGACAGACCCTATTGCAGACTTCTGTCAAGGTAGGAGAAATGTATGTTTTGGTTACTTAGGGTGTACAACCTTTCTGGTTAGGTTTGTTCCCTACCCAGTTCCTGACTGTTTATTTCTGGTGATATCTGCACTTTTATGTCCCTGCTGCACAGAAGCAACACCTGAAAAGTTACCGGTTCAGAAATGTTATTCTTTGTCTGTTGAAGTTCTTCCATATAGTTTTGCAGAGATAATTATTGATTTGATCTTTCTTCTTGAAAGTAATTTTGCTCCTGAGAATTGTTCTCATGTATTTAAGTAATTTATGCTTTCAGTAATGAATACCTATATAGTTTAGAGTGGTGTTTTTTTGCTTTTAAAAGACCCCCCCCCTTTGATGGTTACAGAGTTTTTAAGACTATTTTTAAAAACTGTGCTTTTAAATCATGCTTTTGCTGAAAAGCTGTCGTGCTTGCTTTATCAAGGTAGCAGATGTCCACAGATGTCATTTGGTTATAGGTTGGTGCCTCTGTAACTCTGATGGAGGTTTCAGTCAGGTGTGGGCAATGTGTCTCCAAAATGCTGTTATTTAAACTAGTGTAAGTCAAAAATGAAAAGCCTTTTCTGCTCTGTGTGTGTATTTATCTTTCCTGGCTCAAAGAAGCCCTCTGAAATAATGAGACAAACAAACTGCTAAGTTATAAACTGAAAATTTGGACTAAAGCAGAGTGGGATTTTATCAGCTCTGTTTCAGTCTTCACTTTGAAGTGAGAAATTGCAACATGACTCAGCAGCGAATTTTATGATGGCAGAAGTAATCAATTTTATACCATCTCGGGAAAATTTAATTCTGGGTCAGATTGTTGTTTACTCGCTAAAAATATTTATTTTTTTTCTTGCTGGAAAATGTTAGTGCCTACATCTAAGTACGAAACTGTAGCTCATAACAGAATGGCAGTTCTGCTAGTTTCAGCAGAACTGAAGAATTACTTAATTTGCAGAGGAGGAGGAATGTTTCCACATCTTGTCTCGAATTCAGCTCATGTGTTTTGTATTCCCGCCCTGGTACAGCTGATATTCAACTTTGTACTGAAGATAACAGGAGGTAAACTTGTAGCTTTTATGATACTTCTCTTTCTAGAAGTCTGTTGCAATTACTCAAGGCTTCCACTGTGGTTTACGGGGTCCTCCCTATAGGATGTACCTGTTATAGTTTCCCCTGGCAGAGTGGGAATTGTGTTCCACTTTACGCTGCCTCCAGCTAATGAGGTCCGTCTGCTAATTCCAGGTAGGAATTGCCACTTGGTGTCTTCCCAGGTGGCAGTATGCGAGCTTGGAGACATGGCTTGAGAAATCCTGTGTTCCTGTGCAGGCTAACAAATCCTGCCACCTTATTCTCAAGTGTGTGCCTTCTATATTAAAAGTCTGTTGTTTCTTTCACATTGTTATATATGCATTGTTTTTTTTTTCTCCCCCCTCCCTCTTTAGTGTCTTTTTTTTTTTTTGTAGCATTCTGTTCCCTCAGGATTTGCTAGATGTCAGTGTCTGACGGCAACAGCTAGTTCCTCTCAGGTGTCTGGGTTAGAGCTCAGCTGGGATCATTAATTAGTCTGGCAAGGCTGTCAGGGCTGGAGCTGTTCATGTTATCTGGGCTAGAACTAAAAAGGTCTATCGATTCTTCCTTCACAAGTTTATATTATATGTTACACCTGGATGTTATTTTCTTTAAGTATTTCTTGAAGTACTCTGGAGTGCATATTTTTAATATTAATTAAAATATATTAAGCTTTCTTTCATACATCTTGTGGTGTTCTTTGGGAAATGGTGGTTTCTTGTTAGGTAGTTAGTATGAGAATATTATTTGGGCAAGTGCTGTGTTTCACGTTCAGTATCTGGCAGTTATCAATCATAGAACGATTGCTGTGGTGTTTAAAGGAAAACTAAAGTGCTCTGCAGAGAAAACAGCTAGTTACGTAAGAATGAAAATGGGCTTGAAATAAGTGAGGCAAGATAAATAACTATCACAATTTCTGACCGCTCAGGTTAAGCTAAAAGCATCTTTTTCTAAGTGTTATTGAAAGTCATAATAGGTCAGCCCTTTTGAATATATTAGCCAAATCCTTTTATAATGGATTAACTTCCTTAGTTTTCAGATGAACAAACTTTATTAATTGTATTGGATGGCGGTATTCTATTGCCAATCCTTTTGACCATTTAACTGTATCATCTTGCTCTTTAGAAACAGATGTGGTTTGTTTCTTTTTGTTTGTTTTGGGTTTTGCTTGATAATTTTTTTTTCCTTACAAATGCACGAGTATGTCACTGTAACACCAAGTAATGCCCAAGTGGTTGATTTATTTATTTTTTTTTTGAAACCAGGCTCCTGTAATCTGGGGTGTGGGTGTGTGTTGAAGATGGTTGCTGTTATTTTGTGAAAAGAAAAAATGAATCTCTTAATCTTACCTCAGTGTAAAGGAATTGACTACATGAAGTCTTTTTCTAAGTATTTGTTTAAGCTATGCTTCACTAGCATGGAAAATAGAAGCTAAAAATAATCTTTACCTGCAGAACAAATGTTTGACTACTATATAAATAATGTGATATTCTAATACATATATATATTCTTCTTTAACAGGTATCTTTCAGATGAAGGAATCGAAGCTTGTATAAGTTCATCTGAAAAAGTCAATACAAATGACATTATCCTAGTTGCCCTTAATGTAAGTTATGATTGTGAACTTATTTTCTGACAAATCATGCTAAAAACAATATATCTAATGGGTCAGGTATAAGTGTGTGAGGCTAATTAAATATACAGTTGTCTGTGTGATTTATGTAAAGGACAAGGTGCCTTCCTCCCTCCTGGCATATATTATTTCTTGATTTTATGTGGATATGACCCCTATTCCAAACTGTGAAACCTGGGGGGAGAAAAATGAACATAATTTGTAGTAGGAAAATATTTTTGTTTCAGACTTAAATCTGAAGGCAATGTGCAAGCAATAATAAAGTCAGAACTGCTGTGTATGGACATGGGCATGAAATTACAGTGCAAGCTATTAGTTTGTTGGAATGAGTAAAACATCCTTAGTTTGACTTCTGGGCATGCTATTCTTTAAAGCATACGATGTGTACGTTTTTATGTAACTACAAACAGTTGCTTGATTAACTGTAGAAATCTGGATTGGTCATTATTTTTGCTGACAAGGAAATTCACAGATACATTGTGCGTTTCCAGCTTGTTTGATGGATAATCAAGCTCAAAATGAAACAGAAATGTTATACAAGTATTCAAAGCCAGTTTAATTGATTATCAATGTTTTTTCATTGTCAGTTATTTTGGTGCCCAGAAGATTAAGTTGCCTCTTGGTTAAGTTAGGGAAAAGTGGTATGGCTTGAAAGACAGTATAAAAGTGAGTTTAGATTCTATCTCTCAAAAACTGACACCTCTCATTAACTGTTAGAGTAAGTTTGGACGAAAGAAGCCAACTTAGGTGTTTTTGTGAATTGCTGAAATAAGTATGAAATGGGCTTAAACTTGCCTTCAGTTCTTCAAATGCTTTTATTTTGTATAAGATCTTGCAACAGACTTGAAGTATTTTCCCCTTCCTGCTGCTGTGGTTGCAAAGCATCTTGCTGGAGAGCTGTCAATTGTATGGATACGGAACATTGCAGAACAGTTTATAGAAGTTTGTGTGCTATTCAGAGATAAATAACTGACAGATGACAGATTGGTTTCATCATGTGGGCTCAGATTGAAAACCAAATGTGCTTTTTTATCGCTCTATGGCTATGTTTTGCGATAGAAAACAATTTGAACATCTATCCACTCTTTTACTGTATTCACTCTGAATATCTGCAGAGCATCCCTACAATTCTTTTTATTCCCTACAGGATGCCAGTGTTACTCAGCCAAAAAAAAAGGGAATGAAGCACCTGTTTGCTGCATTTCACATGCTAAAATATAGTGCTACTCAGTTCTAGAGAGAGTAGTTCTTTGGCATGTGTTAATGGCAAGTTAGTGTAAGTTCTAGTAGTAATTCTGCTTAGCTCTTCTTCTTTTGAAGGAAGTGTTTGTGACCTGAATAAAGAAGCAGGATTTTAGCTTCAATACAGGAATCTGCAGCAGCATGTTCTGTTTTAAACAGGCTTATTTCAAGCCAAAGAATTTAGGAAACATAAGTGTTTCAGTCCGCACTACTGTTTTTTGGTTTTGTTTTTTGTTTGTCTTTTTAGTATTAACAAATTTAAGTGTACGGTAGAATCATTAAAGTTGGGGGAGACCTCCAAAATCATCTGGTCCAACCATTCCCCTACCACCACTATCACCCAGTAGACCATGTCCCTAAGCACCACATCCAACCTTTCCTTGAACACCCCCAGGGACAGTGATGCCACCACCTCCCTGGGCAACCCGTCCCAGTGCCTGACTGCTCTTTCTGAGTGCCTGACTGCTCTTTCTGAGAAGAAATGTCTCCTCACTTCCAACCTGTACCTCCCCTGGTGCAAGTTGAGGCCGTTCTCTCTAGTCCCATCACTAGTTACCTGTGGGAAGAGGCCGAACCCCAGCTCCCAGAGCTTCCTTTCAGGCAGTTGTAGAGAACAATAAGGTCTCCTCTGAGCCTCTTCTCCAGACTAAACAACCCCAGTTCCCTCAGCCACTCCTCACAGAACTTGTGTTCCAGGCCCTTCACCAGTTTCGTAGCCCTTCTCTGGATGTACTCCAGGGCCTCGATGTCCTTCTTGTACTGATGGGCCCAAAGCTGAACACAGTACTCAGGTGTGGCCTCACCAGAGCTGAGTACAGGGGAATGATCATTTCCCTGGTCCTGCTGGCTACACTACTCCTGATACAGGCCAGGATGCTGTTGGCTTTCTTGACCACCTGGTCACAATGCTGGCTCATGTTCAGGCGAACATCAACCAACACCCCCAGATTCTTTTCCTCTGCACAGCTTTTGAGCCACTCTGCACCAAGCCTGTAGTGTTGCATGGGGCTGTCGTCGCCAAAGTGCAGGACCCAACACTTAGCCATGTTGAACCTCCTCCCACTGGACTCTGCCCATTGATCCAACCTGACCAGGTCCCTCTGCAAAAACTTGATGTGTAAAGTTTAATTAGTTTTTATTCCATTTCCTATTTTAACATGCTGCACATATAAGCCACCCAGGTTATCCTTTTGTCATGCATCATCCTGATTGATACGCTTGTCCAAACTGTAGTTAGGGGAAGGTGTTTTTGTAGAGATCTATTCCTTTGATCATATGAGTTCTTCAGTTAAATACTGTCAACAGCTGTGTTGCATAGTTGCTGAATAATGTCATGTAGCTGTTTACCTCGCTTCCAAAAGAAATAATCAGACAGACATTTAAGTTGAAAAGCATTTAATAGAAATGTGATGTCGACTTTTACTCTAGGTTTAATTGCAGAAATGTTCCCAACCTTTTATGATGGATTTGTATGTGTAAAAACACAAAAATTAAAAATGCTTTTCTCTTAAGTGCCAGATGAAGAAGGAAGAAGTTTGCCTGTCTTAAACATCAGAGTTGAGTCTAATAAATAAGCATTACTTAGTTGTTTCTTTTCAATGATTAAAAGCATTTTTAACTGTCTTTGAAAATGTGTTGAAAATTACTTTTAAGTTTTTGATTTTTTTCATCTTATATGGAGGGTTAGAGGTTGGAGGGACTTTTTTAATACTATACAAGTGATTGGCGGTATAGAAGAAATGTACTTTTTGTTTTTTATGATACTGTTTTTTTTTTTAAATGGGATATTTTAGGTTAATATTCTCTTGTCTTCTCTGTTTCAGACAGATTTAAGAACTATTGGCAAGAAATTCCTCCCCAGTGACATAAATGGTGGAAAGGTGGAAAAGGTAGACAATGTTAACTTTTTTGTTGTGATTTCTGTTTGATGACAGTCTTCTGCACTGCTTTAGTCTGTTTTTGTCATTACTCAACATACAAATGAAGCCAATATTTGAGTACATTATAGAATAAATATATTTACATTAGTTTGCTCACTATGCTTTGTAATGAAGACTTTACTTCTGAACTTTGAAATACTTAGATAAACATGCATGATCCTAACAACTTCCTTATCACTCATAAACAGTTTAACCTCTTTGATCTTGATATAGTATCAAAAATTCTTTTTTATCTCCTCCTTTAGTCTTGTGAGTACAGCAAAGCAGGTTAGGAATAAAGGAAATAGCTGTATAATTATGATGTGTAATGATAAATCTTGATACTGTCTTCACAGTATCCTCAGATAAACACGATTAAGGTTATAAACTTTGTCATTTACCTGTGGTTGTGCAGCTTACGGGATATGTGGTTAAGCCATGTCAGATGATGCAATGCTTTATATTCCACAGGATAGTATTATATTCAAAGTTTAGATATGCCAGATTTTTGACATATATACTCCATGTTTAGATAAAAATTCAATTTGACCTTATTGGTATGCCCTTCCTGTTTTCTTCCTTGCATTTATTTAAGAGAGTTGAATGAAGGAGTTTTTATTTTAATGCTAGTGGTAGTTCTCCATGCAAATCATTATCTCTAATTTCCCAATATTGATGATCTGTATTTTTGATGTGAAAGTTCTTGAGAAACGTATTTCATTACTGTTGAAATTCACTATAGCAATAAATCAAGGCAGCATTCCTTTGAGAAAGCAAGATTGATGAGAGAGGCTGTTTAAGAGCTTTTGGATTTATTTCTGCTGATGCTATTGTCTGAATGGGGTGGTGACTGATGTACCACAAGCTTGTGTAGCAACAACAGAGGAACATCATTGTCAGCTATGAAAAGCCCAGTTGAGAGATACCATGCTTGGGCGATAGTTCATAGTGGTTAGCCAGACAGCAGTCCATGCAAGAAATCCATTACTTACTAAACCAACTTTCTGGGAGAAATATTACTAATTTTATTTCTTACTATGTGGAACTGTTTTTGCAAATGCTACTTCAAAAGCTTTTTTTTTTTTCTTCAAGGTGTTAGGTTATGAATTAATTCTGATAGATTGTTTACCTTTTTATGTTTTGGAATAATGCATAGTTAAAGATATTTCAGTGCTTAAAGCTCTTCTTTTTCCACCTAGAAAAAGGAAAAAAAATCTAGTCTTTTTCTTACATCTATGATTTGAATATTTTTCTTCCCCTTCGGCATTCTGTTTTTCAAGTATGGAAAACAAAATACTTCTCGTCATCTGTTTTTACACTGTTCATTTTGCAGTTGCTTAATTGAGTATTGAATTTTGCGCTTCATATCATGTAATATTGACAAAATCTAAACATATTTGGTTAAATACTTCAACAAGGCCAAGTGCAAGGCTCTGTACCTGGGTTGGGGCAATCCTAAGCAGAAATACATGCTGGGCGGAGAATGGAATGAGAGCAGCCCAGAGGAGAAAGACCTGGGGGTGTTGGTTGCTGAAGAACATGAGCAGGCAATGTGTGCTTGCAGCCCAGAAAGCCAACTGCATCCTGGGCTACACGAAAAGAAGCGTGGCCAGCAGGTCGAGGGACGTGATTGTCCTTCTCTACTCTGCTTTTATGAGACTCCTCCTAGGGTACTGGGTTCAGCTCTGGGACCCTCAGCATAAGAAGGAAATAGACATATTAGGTATGTCCTGCAGGACATGGGCCTAGTAATGAGTCCAGAGGAGTCGAGAATGACAGCGCGGGGCTGGAGCACTTCGGTGAAGACAGGCTGAGGGAGTGAGTTGGGATTGTTCAACCTGGAGAAAAGAAGGCACTAGGGAGACCTTATAGCGGCCTTCCAGTACTTACAGGGGTCCATAAGAAAGATGGGCAAGGGCTCTTTACTATGAGGTGTTGTGATAGTCCAAGGGGCAACAGTTTTTAACAGTGTTAAGCTAAAACAGGGCAGATTTAGTTAATATGAGGATAATTCTTTTTTTTCGTTTGTTTGTTTTTTACTATGAGGGTGGTGAGGCACTGGAGGAACAGGTTGCTGAGAGAAGTTGAGGATTCCCCATCCCTGGAAGTGTTCAAGGCCAGGCTGGATGGGGCTTTGAGCAATCTGGTCTGGTGGGAGGTGTCTCTGCCCATGGCAAGGGGGCTGGAACTAGATGATCTTTAAGGTCCCTTCCAACCCAAACCATTCTATGATGAATACAATTCTCCAAGTATGGTTGGGTGCATGATAATGCTTTTCATAGTTAGTTTTGCTATTGAAACATGGTTTCAGTTGGAAGTGACTTTAACAGTGTTTTTTTTCAGAGGTTTGTTGCATTACTGTTGGGTTTCTTTAGAGGTAGCTGTCCAGCTGTTAACTTGAGACTATACCTAGTAACTTCTCCCTTTTAGTGCCAGTAGACATTATAGAGCAGATCATCCTGAGTGCCGTCACGCAGCACATACATGACAACCAGGTGTTCAGGCCCAGGCAACATAAGTTTATGAAAGGCAGGTCTTGCTTGATGTACCCGATCTCCTTCTAGGGCAAAAGGTAACACACTCAGTAGATGAGGAATAGGCTGTGGATGTTGTTTGTCTAGACTTCAGTAAAGCTTTTGACACAGTTTCCCACAGCATCCTTCTGGAGAAGCTGGCTGCTCATGACTTGGATGGTTGTAAAAAACTGTCTGGGTGGCCAGGCCCAAAGTGTTGTTGTGAATGGAGTTAAATCCAGCTGGAGGCTGGTCACTAATGGTTTCCCCAGGGCTCACTACTGGGGCCAGTTCTGCTTAGTATCTTTTTAAATGATCTGGACAAGGGGATCAAGTGCACCCTCGGTAAGTCTACTGATAACACCAAGTTGGGTGGGAGTGCTGATTTGCTTGAGGGTAGGAGGGCTATGACACCTATGCAATTGAATTACTAACAGAAAACAAAGGCTTGATATTAGTTTATTGTAAAATCATTTATGTGGTTGTTCATGGTAGGAAATGTGTATGATGTCTTATAGTCGTAGGACCAGTGAAAAAATAATTTCAAATTCACGTACTTACATTTGGAGCTCTGGACAATGTACGTTGGATGGCACATTGATAGAAGGTCTCTTCACTTACTGTTGCTCTTTTAGAATTCCAGTAAGAAATGAACGTGTTTAGATGAGCAGTTTTGACTAAACAAACAATTTTAAATGTGTTGCAGACATAGGAAATACTGGAGATAATGTTTTTCGATCTTGTCTTTTGGAGTGCTTCAGATCGCAATGTAAGAAACAAGTCACTGCACTTGGATGACAAGACTTAGAGTGTTGTTATTGCAAAAGATCATGGAAATTATGCATTTCTTGTTAGATTGTGGGGAAAACTTACAAGTGTGACCTTTATGCTTGGAGATGTTTTGTTGATTTGTACAAAATTTAGTATATTTTAACAGATGAGTTGGGGGGCGGAAAGAGTGGTTATTGATTGATTTATGTTGACTTACTGAGCTAGAGGATAAGCAACTAATTTGTAGATCATCAGGCTTTTAATTTAAGGTTATCCAGTGTATGTTCAGAACTAAAATTGTCCACTGAAAAAGGAAAAATGTGATAAGAGGGAAATAATGATTAGGAAGAGTAATGATGTGATTTCAGTGATTTAAAATCCAGACTCGTGGATTTCAATATAAAAGAGGCTCTTAAATTAAAGATGTAATCAAGAGATAAATGGTATTTTTTTTTTCCAGCTTGATACTTTGCCTCCATTTTCAGTATGGATGTTCTAACTCCTGTGGCAAAATAGGGAAGGTGTATAAAAGTTGTGATGACTGTGTCTGAGTAAGCAAAAGTTCCATGTATAAAATAAGAAATCATGTATTTGGGGACTGACAGTCCTGCTGTAGGCTTAGAACTCTCACTTGGGAGTCAATGCAGAGGAGAGAAAATTGTTTACAGGGAACTGGAACATCTATAACCAGTGCAATGTGGCTGCGAAAAGGAAAGTGGAATTAAGATGTGTTCTGAGACACCTCTAGATCTGGAAGACATTGCTGAGGTTTTGTTGCAGCTGACAATTGTCTAATTTTGGTAATTGTTTTTGAGAATGGTAAAATTCAGATACTGTGAGTACAAGGGAGTATTACTAGGATAAGCGGGAATTGGAAAGGAAAATATGTTTCCAGGCAGGAAACTTGGAATCAGGGTGGAGGTACAGAGTTTGTAAGCATATCAGAAAGAAGGAAGTAATAAAAGAGGAGTAAGATTAGTTTAAGCTGGAAGAGAATTTTTGGTGGAGAATTTGATTTAAACTAGTCAAGAAATCTAGATTAAAAACTGAAAAAAAGCTTAATAATTAATCAGAGCAATAATATTCTGGAACATCTTTTCCCTGTAGCATGTTTTTTTTTTTTTTTTTTTTTTTTTTAAGGCATCTGTCGTTCTTAGTGAATAGAGCTTGATATATTTCTGCAGGGGGTTATGTCTTACCGTTGATGGGGATGGAAGACTGGATAGTAGGATTGAGTGCTGCAGGAATCCAATCCAATTTTTTTAAAAAGAAAGTTTGCTTGATTCAAGGTACTTCTATTTCCCATATAGTCAGGTAATTGAGAGAAATCAGTGTGTATCTATTCCTTTCATTTTCAGTCATAAAGAGTAAAAATACAAACAGTGGGAAAGAGCTTTTTGTTTCCCTTGTAGATAACTCGTGGCAACAGTGATGGGGATTTTGAGAAGCCAGAGGAAATGGGATGAAGGAAAATTGTGGCACACATTCATTTTTGTTTTATTATTTCTTAAATTCCAAACTTGTCTGCTTCAGTTGACACTGCTAAAGAGATTGGACTTTCTATGTGTGAACTTTTGCTAAAATTTAGTTTGGTCTTACTTTAATCAACTTTTTAATTTAAATCATACCTTTTAGATGGTTATTCTAGAAAAAAAAACAACTCCGTAAACCTTTTGCTGGAGAAAGGTAATCCTCCAGCTTTAGAAAAGAAGTATGGACTGTAAAGAAAGTCTGCGAATTACTTTTTTATAGCTTTTAGCACAAACTAGTAGATAGTACACTGATCTTTGCTTTGCTAACAATACAGTTTTCATTTAGTAAAGTTAGGCAAATCTGACTACTTAATAAGTGCTGCTGCCTAGTTTGAGATGTGTAAAAATACTTGTTTGTGTAATCTCTCAGTAGAAGGTACCTGTGGTTCAGAAATGCTTCAGGAGGGTAGAAAAATTACACATTTCTGTTGTTCCTCCTATATAAAACTAGAATCAGCATTATGTATCTGTATCTTGAACATATATTTTCCTTCTTGCATAAAAAATAACTTTGTTTTGTAGCATTAAGACAATAGGCAAATATTTTCATAAAAGACAGAGTAGAGTCTAAATGTGAAGCAGTATAGGCAGTTGACCATATAGTTGATTGTCAATTTTAGTCACTGATACACAAAAATCTTCTATTCACTCATTTATATATGTTTTGCATGGCCTTAAAAATCTATATAACCGCCATTAACCACAAGATGGCCACATTTGCATAGGATTTAAGAAGGCTGAACCCTCGCACTTCCATCCAGATGACTGTATGCCATGAATATATGTGAAGTATTCTTAATGTAATGAAGATGCAAAGAAGTCTGTTATAACAAGTTACAATGTACAATTTAGTAATGATGTTACATCTAGGGTATAGTTTCATTTTCTTCTGAGTATGTATGCTCTATTACAATTGAAACATTCATTCCACGAGTGTTCAGAAAGGATTTCATTTCTGACATCAGAGAAATGCTTTGCAAGTACTGACAGGCTGATGGTAAGCAGTTAGGATATAACTTGCTACATATTTTAGTTACTGTTTGAAGTTACTCATACACTTCCCAATTTCTGCCAGTACATTACTATAACTAACAGTGCTTAGTTGCCTTCTACCATCTCTTTGATTGTGGATGACACAGTTCCCTGCAGCCTTTTTTATTTTGTTTAAGACACGATTGAATTTGCTGTTCCAGTTACAACTGATCTGCATTAAAAAGCTTCAGTCTTGAGGTGCTTGTATTTAGCTTCCATTGAGAGTGATTGCTCTGTGTTTGAAGGTGCATATGTCAAAAATGATTTTTTCATCGATCTTTTATAATTGAGATGATTTTGACAGGCCTAGGTACTTGTGGCTGTGCATGCAGTGATGCTGACAGATCGAACTGAGTGATAGTCTGTCTAGAGAGAGCTATTTAACAGCATTAGGTAAGCTCTCATCCTTGAACTCTTCACCTTTTCAATGTTTTGATTGTGTTCTTAGCTCCTAATGCCTATTTCAGGAGCTTTAAAGAGGCATGATTCCATCTGTATTTTTGAGAAAAAAGTAGATAATGGTAGATACAGATATAGCAAAGTCCTTGTGAAAGCTTGACTTCTTAGCTTTCAAATGAGGTTGAGTGCATCAAAGCAATGCCTCTAGGCAGGCGGTATCTTGAAAGCAGTAGGTTATAGTTTAGTTGTTACATAACCTAAAAATCATTAGGTAGCTATTGGGAATTGTTTCAGATTTTACCTCTGTAACTTTGAGATCAGAAGGGACTGATTTATTAGAAGATTTTCTACCCTGATCACAGTCCTTTGGTAAGTTAGTATGCTTCTGGTTCTAGCATGATCTGGAACATCTCTTGTTGTAAGGATAATTGCTGCCATCTTGTTTGCGTGCAGCAGTGTCTTAACTTGCTGACCCTGTGGCAAGTGTAAGTACTGGTTGAAGACCACTGGTATTAAATAGCTTTAGTGACTTTCGGGATTTGCTGGAAGGGCTTTTGATTTGTTCTACATAGTATATACAACGGTTGATCTACTAGTCAGAGTATATAGTTAATATTACAGACTCTTTTTCTGAACACAATGTGAAGTACTTAAATATGTTTCTTTGTACTGACGAAGCCTATGAGTTAACTAAATATGAGTAAATTATGTTTTAATCTATTTAAACTGTGTCTAGAAAGACCTGAGTACATTGTATCACGTAATAATGTGGATATTTGTTTACTCTGGTTTCATTTTTTCCATTGCTCCTCTTTATAAGAGTCATGTATGTTCTTGAATTAGCGCTGATGGGTTTTTTGGGTGAAGAGGAAGGAGTGTTGTGTCTCGTAAGTGTAGCATAAAAAGTCAATGTGAGGTTTTATCTACAAATATAAGCTGAGGAAATCTAGGCTTTCTCTAATCATGGTCTGCTTGACAAGTGGTTCTTAAAGTAAACAGATGGACTTCATTTTGAAATTATGAAGGTGGTCTTAAAAGTCTACACTTGAATGACTTTGACAAATACTTTGCTTAAAGTCTCAGTAGAATGAAAAAGAAACACATTACTGAAGTCAGTAAAAGACATTAAAGAGAAGGGTGATGTACTGAAATCAGGAAGCTGAAAAGGGCTGTGAACAAAGTAATTCTATCATCTTTCACATTGCAGATTGCCACAAATTTAAAATAAATTTTAGTTATAAAATTTTAAAAGTATTTTAAAATAGTGTTATAGAAAAAAGTAGCTTACTCTGGAAATTCATTATCACTTGATAACATATATGCCTTACTTCTGCCTGTGAATTCATTAAACCTCAACTTCCAGTCACTACCCTTTGTCTCATTCTCCTGTTTCAAGGTCAAGAGTTCTGATTTATCCAGTAGTTTTCACATAAATAAATTTTAAACTTTCAGTATGAATATTACAATGTCATTATATAGCACAATACTATATATTATATTGTATAAGGTGATACTGTACTTTTCACATTGAAAAACTAAGATTATTCATTAATATGTGTGCAGTTGCTTGTCCAGTTAGCAAATACTTTTGGAGCAACTGTTTTCTTGTATACAGTCTTGCATACAATCTTCTTCATGACAAGGTGACACGCTTAGTGGATGAGGGAGGTGCTGTGGATGTGGTCTACCTTGACTTCAGTAAGGCTTTTGACACCGTTCCCCACAGCATTCTCCTCAGGAAACTGGCTGTTCATGGCTTGGACTGGCATACACTTCGTTGGGTTAAGAGCTGGCTGGATGGCCGGGCCCAGAGAGTTGTGGTGAATGGAGTCAAATCCAGTTGGAGGCCGGTCACTAGTGGAGTCCCCCAGGGCTCGGTAATGGGGCCAGTCCTCTTTAACATCTTTATCGATGATCTGGATGAGGGGATCGAGTGCACCCTCAGTAAGTTTGAAGACGACACCAAGTTAGGTGCGTGTGTCGATCTGCTCGAGGGTAGGAAGGCTCTGCAGGAAGATCTGGATAGGCTGGACCGATGGGCCGAGGTCAACTGTATGAAGTTCAACAAGGCCAAGTGCCGGGTCCTGCACCTGGGGCTCAACAACCTCAAACAGAGCTACAGGCTGGGAGATGTGTGGTTAGAAAGCTGCCTGTCAGAGAAGGACCTGGGAGTATTGGTTGATAGTCGGCTGAATATGAGCCAGCCGTGTGCTCAGGTGGCCAAGAAGGCCAACAGCAACCTGGCTTGTATAAGAAACAGCGTGGCCAGCAGGTCCAGGGAAGTGATTGTCCCCCTGTACTCAGCTCTGGTGAGGCCGCACCTCGAGTACTGTGTTCAGTTTTGGGCCCCTCACTACAAGAAGGACATGGAGGTGCTCGAGCGAGTCCAGAGAAGGGCTACGAAGCTGGTGCAGGGTCTGGAGAACAAGTCTTACGAGGAGCAGCTGAGGGAGCTGGGGTTGTTTAGCCTGGAGAAGAGGAGGCTCAGGGGTGACCTTATCGCACTCTACAGGTACCTTAAAGGAGGCTGTAGTGAGGTGGGGGTTGGTCTGTTCTCCCACGTGCCTGGTGACAGGACGAGGGGGAATGGGCTAAAGTTGCATAAGGGGAGGTTTAGGTTGGATATGAGGAAGAACTTCTTTACCGAAAGGGTTGTTAGGCACTGGAATGCGCTGCCCAGGGAAGTGGTTGAGTCACCATCCCTGGAGGTCTTTAAAAGACATTTAGATGTAGAGCTTAGCGATGTGGTTTAATGGAGGACTTGTTAGTGTTAGGTCAGAGGTTGGACTCGGTGATCTTGGAGGTCTCTTCCAACCTAAATGATTCTGTGATCCCATATTATCATTTAGCTAATGCCTTCATTCTTATGTTCCGGGTAGTACAGTTGTAGTTTGCTTTTTCTTTGGGATTGTGCAACATGGCTATTTTACCAGAATCTAATGATTTTCATCTTAAAAAATGTGCAAGAGAGCAGTGTGAAACCTGTGGCTTGAAGGAGCTGTGAGCAAGCACTGCAGAGTAGTCTAGAGAGCTTTTAACTTTGGGTTGATGAACACTCTCGAATGTAAAAATGGGACCTACACAGTCTTCTTATTACTGGGTTTGATGTGACTCTTCATTGTGCTCAGTGAGAACAGCTACTTGGAAAGTTAAATATTAACATTGCTTTTGTGTGTCTTTTTAGCTTGGCCAAGTTAAAACGGATTTTTATATGGTGTTTTACAGTGATTCTTTCAAGTAGTCCATTCAAAGACTACTGGCATAGGTCTTCTGGATTCACCTGGAATTTTGTGATGGTAGTCCTCCTTCTGCAGGAAGATGGACTTTTCCTGCCATCACTATATGGTCATTTTATGTGGTGAGAGGGAAACTGAGCTGAATTGAGACAGGGAAGCTCTAAGAATAAACAAATAGGTTGTTAATATAGTGTAGTTACTTAAGAGTACCATTCTTCTATTCTTCTTTTGCACCTGTTTCTTTGAAGTAACATGTCATTTTCATCATTAAAGAAGCAGACATTATTGTCTAAGCTCGACAAATGTGCAGCTGTGCTTTATTGTAATGCATGCTTGATACAGTGTACAAGAAAACCTGAATCTATTTGCATATATATTCATAGTTAGCCTAGCTCTAATTTCTTTGCACTCCAGAATTGTAAGGGGTCTATCAAACAGTTATTTAAAAACAAAAACACGTGCCCAGAACTAAAATTTACTGAACACTTACGAAAGAAATTGTAATCATAATGAAGTTACTTTTCAGTTGAGTACCAGATCTAGTTGTGGTCAACTAGGAGTGCTTCTCACGTAACTAACGCTCTTCATTTGTACTTTGAAAACATTGTATTTTGTTAAAAAAAAAAAAAAAAAAAAAGTTTTAATTTGTGATAAGCTAGGCTTAATGTGTTGAAGCGATTTGAGTGTGGCGGTGTGTCATTCACTACTATAGAAATAATCTTTCTGTACAAAAATTTTAGAAGAGATATTAATCGTTATCTCTTTGTGGCTTCTTTTTTGAAGTTAGTTGATAGAGGGGGAACTTGTTTCCTATTATACGTTGAATTATCCAGTTGTGCTTCTGTTGAAATCAAGGGGAAAGAAAGCTCCATTCGTATGGGAAACAGGACTGGTCATTTAACTGTTACCGTCAGAAATAAGGCTCGGACAGAAATAACTGAAAATATTGTTGTTTATACAATCTTCTTCAAACATTCAGTTATTGAAAGAAACGATATAAAATCTTCAAGTTTAAGTAGATTGCAGATGAACATAACCTCTGCAGCTTTTACAGAAATCCTCCACCACAAATACAATATTTGAAGTCTTTGTTTTTTCTTTCATACCCTCACTCCAAATCTTTCACTTTTTTTCCATAATTTATATTTTAGAGATGTATAATATTTATTTATACATCACTACAGCTGTTTCTCTGAAAAAAGCCATTTTTGTCATGTTTTAGAACATACTGTATGTGAGTGATAGAAATTGAATGTAACTACCTAATTACGTTACACTTTGCTTTGCCTGGGGGCATCTGTTAGTGTATCTAGATATCACTGTGTGCTTGCTTCAAGGTGTTAACATTTTTGTCTTTTCTGGTTTGCATATGTAGCTGGAAGGGCCATGTGTTCTGCAAATACAGAAAATACGCAATGTTGCTGCACCAAAGGATAATGAAGAGTCTCAGGCTGCTCCCAGAATGTTACGTTTACAGATGACTGATGGACACACAAGCTGCACAGCTATAGAATACAGTAGTATGTCAAAAATAAGGTGGGCAACTTTGCTCTCTTGTTTATTCTCGTTTCCTTCTAAGATTTGGTAAGAACGGGAGAACTTTAAAGTAGCATGTGTATATGAATGTAATTTACAATACTCTTTATGCCAAAGAGGATTTTGGCAGCCATCTGTTGAGTCAGACTTAGCAAGGCAAGCAGGCTTTTGAGTGTGTGCAAACCTGAGCCAAATCTCAATTTTTTGCAGATTTTTTTTTTGTCTGACTTGATAATGAGAATGTCACAGCCCTGATGCACCTAACCTCATGCAATTAGTGCTGCTTTACCACAGACAAGGCTATAACTTGTACTGAATTAGTAGTTTTTTCTTCAGTTAAAAATGAAGGACAAAAGAGCTAATTACTGCTGAACATACGGATTTCTTGTCTGTTTAGTCATTAAGATATTGAAAATAATCTCCAGTGTGTAGTCTCTGGAGTTACGGTATGCTTTGCTCTTAATTCCAGATTACTTTCTATTTAAAAAGCATCTTCTTCCTCTGTCTGTCTCTGCTAGACATAGACCTTTTGTACTTCATTTTTAAATGTCCTCTTTGATTGTTAAGCTGCTCATTCTGAGTAGGAGAGCTTGCAGTTTAGAGTGAAGATGATCTAAAAGTAGAGCACTTGATGATATTTTAATTTTAGCTTGAGCCCTCACAACTTGGAATATCATATTCCATTGTGAGTATAAAAACAGCAGAAAAGGAAGGCAAAGAGTCCTGTATTAGATTCTGTAGCACAGAATACGCACAAGATCAACAGCAAGTAAAAGACATAATTTGAAAGCTCTTAGATAAAGTCTCCAGTGTCACAACTCATCACTTTCTGTAGCAGTGACATAAGTTCTTGTTTTCTTTCTTGTCTGTTTTTTTCTGACCTTATTTTCTTTGCTTTTATCAGAACAATACAGAAAATCCATTAATAGTGCTAAGGTTTAAGTTACTAATGCTAAAATTGTCTGACTTCTCTGTGAATGTTCCTTACCATGTGGTATGGTTCTGTAACTACAATGATAGCTTTAGCATTTTTTAAAGAGGTTATTATCTCTTATTTGAAAGGTTATAACACTGTCCTCTTTTGTTTCTTACTGTAAAAATGTTTCCAGATTGTGCTGCTTGTCAAATCTTTTAATTACGAGTTGGAGATGCATGATTCTTCTACGCATCTGCTGTTGTTTTTATAGGGTAGATTCAATTGAAAAGGAGATAGGTACCTTCTTGTGGGAGTTGACCACACAGAGCATCCATCTGCTTTTAAATCACAGATTAATGAGAGAAGAAGCACCAAAAGGTGCATGGTTTTTATATTCTGGAACAGTCCTGGCTATTAGCAATGTATAGAAGGCATCTTTCTCAACTGTTCCTTGTTTTCTCCTAAGCTAAATGTCTAAAACAAACGAGATGATTAACCATCTGGAAATCCTCTGTTTATTAACTATAAATGAGTCTTAGGATGAGGAAGTTACTCTTAGACAACTGACTTTGAGACATCTTCTGTTAGTCTAGACAAATCACATCCTTAGCTTGGTACTGTTAAATTGGATTTTAACCAAACAGACAATTTGCAAACATTCATCTCTGTTAGAATCTAATTTGCAATATGGCATCTTTGTGTAATGAATGGGAAGTGTTCCAAAAAAGCTATTGAAAACTACTGTGCCTATTGAAGGAGTTATTGCAAAGTTTTTTGATGCTAATCGTTTATTATGAAATATGACAGTGTTGAAAGTATAATAGGAATAGCTTTATGTGTGTTCTTTTTGGTGGCAAAATATTAACATATGTGAAATACTTGGTTTTGTTTCTGCTTGTAGCTTGAACACTCCACCTGGAACAAAAATTAAGCTTTCAGGAATTGTTGAAGTGAGAAATGGATTCTTGCTGTTGGATGACAGTAACACTGCAGTTCTCGGAGGTGAAGTGGAGCATCTTATAGAAAAGTGGGAATTGCAAAGGGTGAGGTAACACCACTGGAAATGCTTGTTTTACCAGATGCAAATTATGCTTTATGTCATTAAATGTAATGTGTCAGCTGTGAACTTTTCCACAAGAAGCTTTTAGAACTTTACTGTCCAAGTATTTTTAAGGATGAAGCCAAATATATGTAAATAGATCAATATATTGTTGCAAATGAAATTAAAAGTTATTTTTGCATGGCAACTGATTCCTGTTTCAATCTGCAGGGGCAAAAAACATTTGTCAGCCATGTTGAATGTATTTCAGTGCAGTTATCATAGAATCATTTAGGTTGGAAAAGACTGCAAAGATCACTTAGTCCAACCTTAAACCTAGCACTGCCAAGTCTACCACTAAACCATGTCCCTAAGCATCACATCTACATGTCTTCTAACTAACTCCAGGGATGGTGATTCAGCCACTTCCCTGAGCAGCCTGTTACAATGCCCCACAGCCCCTTCAGTGAAGAAAATTTTCCTAGTTTTCAACCTAAACCTTCCCTGTTGCAACTTGAAGCCATTTCCCTTCGTCTCATCTCTTGTTGCTTGTGAGAAGAGACCAACCCCCAGCCCACTACAACGCCCTTTGAGGTAGTTGTAGGGATTAATGAGGTCTCCCCTGAGTCTTCTATTCTTGAAGCTAAGCAGCCCCTGCTTCCCATAACACTTGTTCTGTAGACCATTCACCAGCTTTGTTGCCCTTCTCTGGACATGCTCCTGCACCTCAATGTCCTCCCTGTAGTGAAGGGCCCAAATCTGAATACACTATTCAAGATGCAGCCTCACCAGAGCTGAGTACAAAGGAACAATCACTTCCCTACTCTTGCTTGGCCACACTGATAGAAGCCAGGATGCTGTTGGCCTTCTTGTCCACCTGAACATGCTGCTGGCTCATATTCACCTGGCTTTCTTCACTATGAGGGTGCTGAGGCACTGGAACAGGTTGCCCAGAGAAGCTGTGGATGCCCCATCCCTGGAAGCGTTTGAGGCCAGGTTGGATGGGGCCCTGGGCAACCTGATCTAGTGGGAGGTGTCTCTGCCCACGTCAGGGGGGCTGGAATTAGATAGTGTGTAAGGTCCCTTCCAACACAAACCATTCTGTGATTGGCTGTCAACCAATACCCCCAGGTCCCTTTCTGCTGGGCAGCTTTCCAGACACTCTTGCCTCAGCCAGTAGCATTGCATGAGGTTGTTGTGCCCCAGGTGCAGGACCTGGAACTTTGCCTTGTTGAACCTCGTGCAGTTGGCCTCAGTCCGTTGTTCCAGTCTATCCAGATCCCTCTGTAGAGTCCTCTTAAACCCTGAGCAGATCAACACTCCCTCCCAACTTGGTGTTGTCTGCTGGACTATGTTTGGTTACTTCCCTAATGGTTGGTCACTTCCCAGTATGACACCAAAACAGTGGCTTTGGTACCAAAATGTTACAGAATGATGCATTCTACAAGCTATAGATTGTAATTGTAAATTTTCGAGGCCATAAAAAATCCATAGTTCTACAGAAAGTATTGAAGTTAGTAACCTGTACTGAAGATTTCAGCGGTGCTTTAGGTTAAAACTGTGATTATATGAATTGGAGGCTTTAAAGTCCTTCAGCAAACCACAAATACTTGTAAGTTCCTTTACTTTGTTTTAGCATGGTCACTGTCCTGATGGAACTAATGTTGCTGCAGGAAAATTACTTGGACTTCCTCACAAATAAGTGGAAGTGCCTAGGACAAGAAGTTACGAACCTGCTACAAATAACCCCCAAACCTTGCTGCATTTACTACTACTTATACTACTACTACAAAGAGACACACACCGATATTATGTCCATGTATATGAAACAGAGAGCAGCTTCTTATAAAGATCATTTCTGTGAAAGTACTTTTATTGTTGCTGACGCTAAGTCTGGCACAGTTGTTTGTTATGCCTAGCCTTCTTTGATGTTGGTTTGCATTTTATAGATACGAGCAAACTGAGCCAAAATGAATTCGAACATGAGTTACAGAATCAACCAGAATGGAGAGTGTGCTTGGCATTCTTTTTGTGCTTTTATTATTGACAGTATTTAAAATAAAAATAACTCCTGGATTTAAATGAAACAGCCTGCTTGATTAAAAAAAGGGTTCTGGGACCAGAAACAGAACCATCTCATATTATCATTTTTGTTCATATTTACTATAAACCTTGGAATTTTTCTCTCCAGATAAAAGCATTAAGTTACAAGGTTGAAAAAAGGGACACAAGCAGATCTTACGTGTTCTTAAGAATATCAACTAATTGGAAAGAGAAGGCTCTACAGAATCAGCTAGCTTTATTAGTGATACTTTGAACAATCTGTTTTCATGTTTGTTTTACTAGTGAGTTTTGGAAAGTCAGTTCTTGTGTTTATTCTACCTGTGTTTCAACAAAGAAACGTTGTTCTGTAAATACTTATTAGTTTTTGAAATAAATGTCAAGAAGTAACTACAGAACAATTTCTGCTTACAATAAAGCAAACCATTTTATAACCATAGCGCTGATAAGGGCAACTTTCAGCACTTGTTAGCCACTTAGGTTGGCTTTATGCAGTATGTTTAAAAGAGTTTGTTTTCACTGATTTTCTATTAGATGCGTTATATGAATTTAGTTATTGTCTATTGCTATCCCCTGAGTTCTCTGGTTCCATTTTGCAGTTCAAATAGAAGAGAACAGGTCAGTTGGAAGGGCCCTACAAAGATCCAGTCCATCCGCCTGACCACTTCAGAACTAACCAGAAGTTAAAGCATGGTAGTGAGGGCGTTTTCACTCTGACAGGCGTGGGGCATCAAGCACCTCTCTAGGAAGTCTGTTCCAGTGTTTGACCACCCTCTTGGTAAAGGAATTTTTCATAATGCCCAGTCTGAACATCTGGCACAGCTTTGTGCCGTTTCCCTGCATCCTGTCCTCAGTTATGTGGGGGCAGAGACCGACACCTCCACCTCTGCTTCTCCTCCCCAGGAAGCTGCGGAGAGTTTGCTAGACTTGCAATTTCTTCTCCCTCAACAGCTCACAGCATGTGGTCAACTTTGCAGCAAGAATGTGACCATGTCAGCCGCAAAGCTGTGGGTAACGAGAAATCAGATCGGACAGGTGAACCATGGCCACTGCAAATCATAGTTCCAGGTCTATATCCAGGCTGGCAACTAGACAGGGCTGAAACAAGTCTATAGAAGCCAGATGCTACTTTGGTAGCACTTTCCCCATGAACTCGATGTTTCCCGTTCAGAAAGCTTTACAAAAAAGAATGGTTGACAGTAAGCAAGACTGTCAGCTCTCAAAAATATTTGAGCGAGGAAGTTGCCACTCCTTGTCTAATCGTGCCAGTCAGGATTAAATGAAATACTGAACAGTGTTTGCATAAAAAGACAGAAAACTTGTATTTGTGCGACTATTTCAAATTCCTTGTTTTCAAATCAGTTTCTGTCTCTCCACTATGATGTCTGAGGAGCGTTAATTGGGCTTCTTGTGTAGAAAATGAAATAAATAAGTTCATTTTTATTTGCTTTAAAAATTAGTGCTATTAAGTCAAATAATTTTACAAAGCTTTGGGATTAAAATTATTTGTCCAATATTAAATTATTGCCCTGATACCTGCCTGTCAGCTTAGAGTTGCATTACCATTTTGTTCCATTCAGGATGATATTTGAAATTGCTTTGGGGAGGAATCAGACTTTAGTAATAACAGACTTGCACTACAAATACTGTGTATACGGAATGAATGCAGTGTCATCACACAACAAATGCAGTTCAAGTGGAATAAGTGTTGTATTCTTTGTAGCAATAAAATTTGTTGTAAGGTAATTATTGCCTTTAAATTTCTTTCATTTTTTTAAGTGTCACCCTTTAAGTGGCAGTAAATAAATAAGGAAGGAGTAAATGAAAAGGTTACCATGTAATCTTTTTTTCTTGATCGTTTAGAAATACAAGACAATGCTCTACGGACTTCTTTAGATGAGAATTCCGAATAATCATTCCTTCATAGTGTTCTCAGTGTTCTGGGGGCAATTAGGTTGTTCAAACCTCATTTGAAGGGCCAGCTGATAGTGTTTTTTCTCCTTTGGTATTGTTCTAGCACCAGTGGCTTCAGGGATTAACAGAATAACATCTGTTTCTACAGAGCCAGGCTTTAGTGCCTCATGTTGTAAGGACAGCATGCGTGATGCTAACCTCGGATGATGTCTGTAATGTAAGATGTCTGTTGGATTTAGTCACCCTAAAGTCGTTTCATAGTCAGTAGGGAAGGACAGGCAGGTTTTAAGGCATCATGTATCTGAGGGGTGACATAATCCCTTAGCAGTCCTTGTTTGCCTTTGTCTGTAAAAAGAACCTGATGTCACTGACTCAGGTACAGACGTGAAGAAAAGTTTGTTTACTTATTTTATTTTTACCCTTGGATACGTTTAATGATCTAGATGACTTCGAAAATGTTCTTTGCTTATGGAATAAAAGTGGGTAACTTCAGAAGAGTGGGCCAAAAGCTTAGTAAAACCTTATCTGAATTTTTTGAAATTAGGTATTTTTTGAAATTCCCTGATAATATATGATAGTATAATGGCTTAGAGCATATACACATTTATACTGCAGTTTTGTGATGGAGTTAAATCAATTTTACATCAGGATAATAAATGCGTATAAGTAATTCTAATAAATATGTATAAGTAACTCCTACATACAGGGTTAAGTTTAAAATATATATTATAGTGATATATGTAATCATGCACGACTGTCCCAGTGTTTTAACATGCAAAAAAAAGCCAACAATAACAACAAAAAGGGCGATAAGACATGAAGATGATAAATGCATTATGCAAAAATATATATTTTTAAGCATCTTAAGGGCCTATCATTCCTTTATTCATTTCTGAAACCAAATACTTCTGTTTGGTATGAAATAACTAACGCATACCATAGTGTCAGTTCCAATGAATTTAATTCTTGTGCAGGTTGTTGCTGTTGTCAGGATTTGTAAAGAAAGAGAAACAGCGCGTTGACTATGAGCAGATATTTTAAAGCAGTGTCTTACAAATCCATTTCATTTTTGTTTTTGACTAGTTATTTATATTATTTGAGAATGCTTGGTTTTTTCAGGTCTAGATTACCAATTGCTGACTAGCTGTTTAGAGCATTTCAATGCCATAAATATTAATAATGATTATGCTTACTGTTATGTTTTTTTTGTTTGGTTGTTTTTTTTGATCTGAAGAACTGCTAATCAATTTAACATGTGTACTCTACTTTTCTTCAGGCCATATGAAGTGCCCAGCTGGCACGGTGTTCTGTTTCCGTCACTGACGCAACAATTTTCTTTTACAGAGTTTAGCAAAACACAACAGGAGTAACATTGGAACGGAAGGTGGCCCTCCCCCTTTTGTGCCTTTTGGGCAGGTATAGTATTCTTTGTCATTCAGCTGTAGCCTACAAGTTATAGCCATGTTATTTCATAAAGCATTTCATACAAAATCTGTATTATGATATCTAGGGAGAGGAAGTTCCATTTAAATATAGGCTATCAAAGCACATTTAGATCATGATCTCGATAGAAAAAAATGACTTTGTTGAAAGAGGAGGTGGTGGGTGGGAGAAGATAGGTTTTTATCTTTGTCATTTCCTTGTGCCAATTTATATTTAATATTTTTCTCTCAATTTTAAACTTGAGATTTTGTTGTATGGGACCCTTGATTTTTTTGCAATGTCTTGGAGGCACCAACATATAATCTTAAATGACAAAGGTATTTACAGGAATCACATTAGCTACATCATGAAATAAGCTGGAAGTGTACAAGTGACTCTTTTTTCTATGGTGGACCAGAGTTGCTTGCAGCAAAGGCTATAGCTGTAGCTAGTACTCAGTGTACGTTTGTGATTGTATTGTTTAAAGCTGTGCTACCAATATTTTTTCGTTTTTCTTTTTCTGCAAATGAAAATGGACAAAGAGTTAATTAAATATTTATATTGTGTTACCAGAAATGTGTGTCTCATGTGCAAGTCGACAGTAGAGAGCTTGATCGCAGAAAGACTCTGCAAATGACAAATACTGTAAAACCTGCTGCTGACAACGATGAATTTGAAAAGCAGAGAACAGCTGCCATTGCAGAAGTAGCAAAGAGCAAGGAGGTTAGAATGCATGTGTTGCAGCATTTTACTTCCTGTAATTGATCTTTTCTTGTTAGTTTAACTCTCTTAACTGACAAATACTTTCTGATGTTTGCCTTCTTAAAATTCTACTAATGTACTTCCTTGAAAATATGAATCAAAACCAGAGTCCTTTTGGATTGTTGAGTATATTTTTATTTGAATAAAGCTAATAAATGCATCATAATGTTTTGTTGTAGCTATAATTTTGATTTGATAGCCCTATTAAAAAAGGTGATTTTTGCTATTTGGCTAACAAGATCAAAGTAGGAAGTAGAAGTTACTAATATTCATTTGTTTTTTTCATTTCTGAAAACCCCACAATTCTCTCTGTTCAGCCTGGTAAAATAGCTAGGAAGGTTTGTTCTAATGTGTCAGGTTTTTATGCCCCCTGTTGGTTTTCCATTTTAGGAAATGGAAATTATGATTTGCTTGGTAACTCGTAAAAACTAGAATTATATGCACGTTTTACAGCCTCATTTGGTCAAAAGAGAAAAAAAGTTGAAGTCCTACTTAATAAATTCATGATTTTTTTGTGTGCCTAAGTGCTTTATTTTTTGATGGAAAGCTTAATCATAAAAAATATAGCTGCTTCAAATTTACTGCACTTCTTGTGCTAGCTAAATATTAAGGTTTATTTTCATAAGTTCATTTTACTGAAATGTAATTTTTATGCTTATCTAAAGACCAAGACATTTGGAGGAGGTGGTGGTAGTAGCAGAAGTAATCTCAGTGTGAATGCTGGAGGGAATCGAAACAGGGAACTGTTCCAGAAAGAGAAGATAACGAAACCTGAGGGAAAGAATGAAGGACTCTACAGAGAACTGGTAAGGTGTAAGATTTAATAGTAACTTTAAACATGCATACAATTAAAAAAAATAGCAAAAATAAAAGACCCTTTTTTAAAGGGCTTTCCTTTGAATTTCTTTTGAAGTTTGTTTAGAACAGTTAGCATGCTTTTGTACCTTACTGAGACAGGTATGAGGTTCAGTGTGATTTCTGTAAAATTTTAAAGTCCTATTATCAAGTAAAAATTAAAACCTCACAAAAGACAAGTAGTACTCTGTGTGGTACAGATCATTACAATCTAGTTTTATTTTCTTCTTGAAATCAGCTCAACAGTTTTGCATGTCAACATGTGTTACTTCATTTTAGGCAGGAAAACTTTCATTCTTTGATTTCAACATATCACGATATTTTAGTTTAGATTTTCTTCTGAATTAATTTAATATTTATTTTAAGAATCCATTCATTTGACATAGAGAAAACTACATGGTACTTGTGATATTTAAAATACCAAACTAGAAATACTTTTCTAGTGACGATATGTCATAGTGATGTAGTCACAAATAATGTTATATTTTGAATAAAGTGGGCTACCATTGGAGAACCTGAACTGTTCCTCCTAATCTAAAATATCACATTCCAGCGTGTTTCATAACTTTATGCTAAATGTGAAGAGTTCTTTTGATTCACTGCGTTGAAGTAATTGGGTATAAGATTGGCAGTCATGGAAGTTTATTTTGCTCACTTCAGCAATCTGAAAGTTTGATGGAAGAAGTCTTATAAAAAACTCAGGATAGAGATTTGCAAGCACACAATAACAACGAATGATTCTGATTTGAGTGATGAAAGCAGACTGACTGAAAGAGGTTTCACAACAAGATAGTAATTCAGTAAACCAGTATTAAAATATTTATGATAGATTTCAGCTATTTATTGTTGAATGTTTTCAATTTTAGTTACTTCTATCAAAGATCTAGGAAAAGTAACTCTCTGTTATAAACAATTTTGATTGTGCCATAGGTGCCATCTGCTTGCAACAAGGAGAGCTTCTAGCAGTGCTACTTTCAGCACTGTGCTCAGAAATATATAGGCATATATAGAATTGTAGAAACATGGGCCTCAAGGCTTCATCCCTGTACCTAATATATACCTTGTCATTCTTGACAATTATGTCTACCTAAAGAAACTTTAAAAACAAACACTCACCACCCTGTGGTGGTTTTGCTCAGCTGGGCAGCTGAGCTCCACCACAACCACTCTCTCACTCCCCCTCCTCAAAGGGAAAGGGGGAGAAAATAGGATGGAAAGGGCTCAAGGGTTGAGATAAGAACAGGGAGATAACTCAGCAATTATCGTCATGGGCAAAGCAGACACAGCATAGGGAGATTAATGTTATTACCTATTGCTAACAGGCTAGAGCAGTGGAAAACCCATGGGCTGCAGGGGGACAGCCTGCTCCACCAGGGGCCTCTCCACAGGCCGCAGGGGAACTGCTGCTGCGTGCCTGGAGCACCTCCTGCCCTCCTGCTGCACTGACCTTGGGGTCTGCAGGGCTGTTCCTCACTCCTTGCTCTCTCAGCTGCTGTTGCGCTGCTGTTTCCTTTCTTAAGTCTGCTCCCACAGAGGCACAAACAACATCACTTATTGGCTCCGCTCTGGGCCCTTAAGAGGCATCTGAAACTGGCCTTATCTAACATGGGGCAGCTTCTAGATTCTGACAGAGGCCACCCCTGTGGCCTCCCATTACCAAAACCTTGCAGTTTAAAACCCAATACACCATCCCAGTTAAATTGGGCAATGCTTATGTTTAAAATATTGTGGTTTTTTTGTTGTTGTTTTGTTTTGTTTTGTTTTTCCTTCTGTGAACTGCAAGAAATTTGCCTTACTTTGAACTGTAATATGGCTGTACTTTCAACTTAAGGAAACCTAATATTGTCATTTAACATATCTTGATGCTGTTTAGAAGAAGCAGATATGAACCCACTAAGTCTAGTTAGAAAACCACCTTCAGTTATAAATGAGTTTAGAGCTTAAAGCAGTCGATAATGGATCTGTTTTATCTCTTTAGAATCGTGATACCAAATTGGTTTGATTGTTGTCTTCATATAAATCGCTGACTTGCGTGTTATCTAGAAAGACTAAAGGTTTTTATTCCATCTATGTGTTACCTTATGAGAAACCTGAACCACTGTATCTTTATTTACAAAACAAGAACCAAAGAAGTAGTTTCTGCTTTTTCTTTGTAGATAAACAGTAAATTGTGCAGGTCAATCCTCCTTCTCTCTTAATAGTACTACAAATAGGGTATGTCCTATAATTTTCTTTGCCTTTTCAGTTTTTTATAAGAGAACCTGCAAGATCTGTACTGTGTGAATGGAGTTAAAGGGAAAGTTTTTGACATCCAAGGATAGTTCAGATATTACCTCTTTTCACAAAAACTCCTTGTATTTGAGAAGTTGTCTTTGGGTTTCAAGATGTAACCTATTCAAGAGTTTTTTTACCCACAGCTGATAGTACCAGTACTTTATTCGCAAGTCCTCGTTTCTTGCTGGTCTTTGATGAACATAGCTGTCATGTACAGAATTTCCACTACTGAAAGGAGGTGATACAGAGTAAACTAGAAGTTCTTTCCTTGTTCAAAGCAGCTACTTAACTGCAAGAGGGAGAAGAGTGCTGCAGGCTTGCTGGCGCAGTAGCACCAGTGATTATCTCTCTTGGACCCTTGTTCCCATGCAGAGAAGTCTTGGAGAATGACCCAGATGAGGAAGCATTATACTCTATTATTAAAATTAAGTTGTTATTTAGGCAACTGAAAGTTGAATTGAAGTGGGATGATGATTCTGCGTAGACATTGATAGCACGTTTTAGTCCACTGGACTTTAAAGACCTTTTTAATTGCTATTAATTCAGTTACTCGATCTGCGGACCTTTGATCAAAGAATATTGTTAAATTTGGGAATTAAGAAGGGTACATGAAAGCATCGGAGGATGAAGGATACGTATATAAAGATTTTACCCAAGCTCTGCAAAGTCATGTCTTGCTCATTTACAGTAATTTTTGGATAATAAAAAGTAATTTTGAAAGGTATTTGTGTTGTTGTATCTCCTGGCTGACTGAAGTCTAGTTTTTATACTAATATTGCTTTGAGAGATTCCTTTCACATTGATTGAAGAACGTAAAATTTGTACAGTGTAGAAAGAAGTACAAAAGAGGAATTTCTGCTTGAAACCACCTAATACTCGAACCAAAAACTCAGTGAATTAAACAGAAATTGAAAAAAAATCTCTACTAGCTGGTTGTTTAGAACTAGGAGAGCTTGTCTGTGAATATTATATGTAAATCTGAAAAGTTTATCAATACAATATGAACAAATGTTTCAATTAATGTAAGATTAAAGTCAAATCTAGTGTTTTTGTAGTCTCTGTTGTAATTTATGATAATTTATGTGTATATCTTTCCAGGTTGATGAAAAGGCTCTAAAACACATAACAGAGATGGGTTTCAGCAAAGAAGCAGCAAGACAGGCACTTATGGATAACAGTAACAATCTAGAGGCAGCATTAAATTTTCTTCTGAACAGTAGCAAACAGAAACCCCTTCAGGGACCACCACCTAGAGGTATAACTTGAAAAGAAATGCTTCAAAACAAAGTGTTCATGAGCAAAAGAATTTGTTTACAGTGCATTACTAATGTAGTTATATAAGGTATATTTACGTATCTGTTTTCCTTTAAGTTAGAATGCATTGCAAACCTGAGAGAAAATACTTAGAAAAGAATTATGTATTTGAAATCACAGATTTAAATATCCTTAAGTGGAAAATATCTGCATCTATTTTGTCAGTGATAGTTTCTTTTTTTTTAAGATAGGGAATACAGACATTTTATAATTTAAGTATAATAATAATATTTAGAAGTGTAGATACTTCTTTTTTCCTCCTCCCTCACCCCCCAAACAACTTGTTTTGACCCTTACAGGTAAAGGAAAGGGCCGAGGCCGAATAAGACCTGAAGATGAAGAAGAGCTAGGAAATGCCAGACCATCTGCACCAAGCACGTTGTTTGATTTCTTAGAATCCAAAATGGGTACTCTAACAGTAGAGGGTAAGTTATTGAAATTGTTGCATCTGGAACTAATATTGGGCAGAGCTGGTGGCATTCTTTTTTCTAACTTGGTCATTTAGAAGGTGGCTCCTAAAAGTTCTGCCACAGTCAGCAGTAAGAACCAGAGTGCTAGAGAGCTTTTCCTCTTCTTTGAAAAAAGGTCAAATAAATTCTACTGTGGTAGTTTGTATTTCTCTCTTGGCTGTCAAAAGCCAAGAGTAAAGAAGTACTCGTCTAAGCTGTTTATTTCCAGCTTAGATGTTTAAAAGTTAGTAATTTTGAAATTAGTTGGGATAAATCCCACTTACCAAATCTAATTTGATGAAGGCACTTGCAACTTTAATGGGCTTTTCTTTGTGTTCAAACTTAAATGAAAAACCCATAACACCAGTCTTCCTTCTTGAGCTTATAAACAGCACATTCTGTGTGGTACTCAGTTTAGAGTTTAGTAATAGTAGTAAGATCAGTTGTTTTTGTATTCCCTCTGTCTGACAGTCAAACAAAACAAATCCCCACCTTTTTGCTATTAAAATATTAAGCAACCATTGTCTCCTGGTTTTCATGTTTAATAACTGTAGGGACTGAAGAAAAGGAAGGAATATGGAAAGAAGGAAGACAAATTTCTTAAGGTTTAGTTTAGAAAACCTGGGTTTTTACTTTTAATGTCCTTTTTCTTCTTAAGCCATACGCAAATGTAGTCATCAGGATGTCTGTTTATTTCTAAATCATTCTATACTTTGGAAGCTTTAACGGACAGATGCATTAAAAGGAAAAAAGCTGAATTTTCATACCTCTTGAGGTCTCTAGAGGCTGCTGTAATATTAAAGTACAACTCACAGTAAGCTGAGTAATAAAAGGAGATAATTTGTTATTTTGTGTGTGGCTTTGGAGGTGTTTCAGTAGGCAGTGTGAAATGAAAATGTCTGCTCCCATTATTTAACATGAAGTTTTGTGATGGAGTTGTAATTTTTTTCTCCCTATCAAATAACACTTTCCTAAAGGGTGAAATAAATGTTGTATTATTTTGTATGAACCATTGTTTTCTAATGAATGAGTGCACTTAGGGAGTCTCAGCATTTATACATAATGATTTCAAATTGAGTTCTGATACAGTCTTTGTTGTCTGTTAATAATGTTTTGCTTACTTTCACTGGATTAAAAAAAAAGATGTACAAGATAGGCTTGTAGTAAAAGAAGATGAAAACTGAACAAAAGGTGGTGGTCACGGAAAAACTAAAAAGAAAATACTTAGTGGTGGAAACACTTCTTAGTTCTATTTTCCTATTATAGTGATTTCTAATTAATTTTTTTGAATACTATCCTGGAAGATTTCTTTAAAAATGTGTAATATCTGTTTCTGTTTTTCCCTACGCCTGATGAATGGGCAAGATGTAATGTTTAAGAGGTGATTCAAAATTTCAGAAATAGTTAATGACACAGATGTGAGAAATGTTAGCAAAAATGGCAGAATTTTATAAATGACAGATAAATGTCAACATAATGACTTTATCCTCCAACTCGCCTAAGTCATGTTTCCAATTCTAATGAAAAAAATTAGAGCTGTATTCTACCTGGGAACTTCTAAATGGCCATTGATAATATTAATGGACTTCCTATATTGTCTTTTCATCTACTTGTAATTTAAAGCTCTTAGTTGCCTTTTTTTCTGGAAGAAGCCAGGCTGTATACAGCAAGCATACTGTCAATAACTGAAAAGGAAGTGCATGCAGTCAAAACCACCTCACTGATTAAAGGCCGTTAAAATTGAGAGAGAACAAGCAGAGGCACTTAATGTCTTTAAAGAATGAGGGTATGATAAAATCGGGATGCACAGAATATATTAAATATTTAGGGAAATACAGCCTTCAGGTCTGATCCAACTAGCTTACTCTTCACAGCTATTGAAACTTTTCTGTATGGATTTCTGGTTTCTTACACCACAGATTTAGAAGTGCTTTGTTTAATCAAATTTCATGCATTGCCTTTTTAAAAGGGGCTTGCTGCTGCTTTTCACCAGTATCTCCAGTAATTTCTGGCAAGGTGTGACTTCTGTCTGGAAAGAAATGACACGGTACATTGGAATTTGCAGAAGTTATGGTGAAGGACAAGTAACTGTAATAACATACATAAAAAAGTAATCTAGTCTTATACAGGGCCGGTTGGATACTTAATCTGTACTGGACAGAGGAATTGATGAGGAAACCAGTGAATTTATGAAGCATTAATTTATCCTAGTGATTTTTGAAAGTGTATAGGTATATATGTAGGTTTGTGTATATAAAAGTATATATACAAGTGAAGTTATTGTAGGTATGTATGATGTCTAAGGTAAAGTGGACAACAGATGTTTTGAGTTTAGAGACGTTGATGTTAAATTTTTGGTGTAAAGTTTAAAAGCTGTTAGCTGTTAAATGTATGCAGAAAGCTGTAAACAAGGAAAAGGGACATAAAAGCATGTAAAATTAAAGAACAGTTAAATGTCGATGCCAAAACATACTTGTGTATGTTGACAGGCTTGTTGCTGCAGTTCCCAATATATATCTTAAGAGAGTTCTGATGACATACTTCTAGCATGAGACCGTTGTTGATCTGTAAATGAAGACCTGAGTTCTATTTATTTGGTAAATCAAACTATATGGGTTCTCTTTGAGTAGAAATTTGACCTATGCTATTGATTTTAAAATAATAGCAATAATAATAATAAATCAGTTTTCTGTACCTGCTCTTAATCTGGCACTAGTACTCTAGTGGAAACATTAAAAGATTCAGAAGACTTGAAGCAAGGAAGCTTTTCCTAGAGCTTGGAAATTCTTCAGATGAAAAATGTGTTTGCAAGTCAAAAGCAAAGTTTATGTGAAAAGGAAGTTTATATAATCTGTTTAGAAATGAATGGTGCTCTTTGGTGTGTTGATTGGGAGCCAACTGTAATCTCTGTGGCCGAGATTGTATGGCTACAATTTATAAGTAAAAGACATCTTTTGTAATTTACCAGTAGAAATATTTTTTCTCTAAGGTATATACACTGATTAAAGTTAATGAGGTTACATGTACACTGAAATAGGCACTTAATTTGTATGTGAAATGGCTTTTCCATTTAGTGTGGATGCAAATTACTGAAATGTTGCTGTGTTTGAGATTGGCTGCAAAAAGCATGAACAGCCATAAAATCAGTAGGCACCTGCACCTGAAAGACAAGCAGAACATCACTGCTTTGGTTAGTTGAATCAGAGATCTTTGTGTTGAATGTGTTATTTTTGTAGCTTATGTGTATTAAAATGTCTAAAACATTCATCTTTTCATACAACAGTGAATTTAGGGTTAGTTGTTAATTGTGTATTTGTATTTAAGAATAATTACTGAGTTATTAATGAAAACTTGAAGGTGCATAGTGATCACCTTTTCAAAAGCATGTATGGGGAGTTAGCCTTGAGATCTGTTTTTGGCTACTCATTTTGTTTACCAAAGATGAATTAGATTTCTACAATGAATAGAAATAGAAACAGTGGTAGTATTTTCTCTCTCTCTCATTACAGAAATTGATTTTCCTTGGATAAGTTTTGTGTTTATCTTATCCAAGAGATTAGAGAGAAGATATTTTGAGAAAAGGCTTTTATGTATGGCTGAAGACATTTAAAGGAAAAGTAATAGATATAATCCCTGTGGGTTGTAAGCCTTTCTTATTGTCAGTAATTTAACAGTAAGTAAGTAATAGTATTTTAGCAAGAACTATGAAAGGAGTGAATTGCTTCTTTTAAAATGATATTGCTGACTGATAGTATTTGCTTAGCAGGAGTTTTATGATTCTTTGGATTTGGCACATATGTAGGCAATGTTCTGTGGTGTATTAAAGCATAGTGGGTTTTGATTAGAAAAAATGCCTTCAGTAGCATATATACTTTGGTTTATAATCTCCATTTATGTGTTTTAAGCATAAATACACTCTACTTTTGTGTAATTTTTTCCTCTTAACTAAAAATAAAATGTTTTCATAAACATTGTAAGGAGAAAGACAGTTCTCTGAAAACTTCTTAGACTTCAAGCTCACTTGCCAAAAATGTAACACATTTTGTAACATGACACTTTAAAAAAGCATTTTCTGAATTATAATTGTTTAATCTGGTGTCCTTCTCCTCAGGTCATGCTGTCCTGAAAAAAAAACCAAACTTGGTACCATTTTTGAAGTTTAAAACATGTACTGATTATTTAAAAAAAAAAAAAAAAAGCCTTTTTTTCTGTTCTGAATAAATAATAACCAGTTTTCTTCCTGTTATTTGGAAGTCATTGGGCTGTACACTGGTTGCTCGGTTTCATTTGGTCAGTTCTTATTTCCCTTACTGAGTGTGTGAATCCCATAGGAGTAATCCTCTGTTTTTGTGCCAGATTTTAAGTTATCTTGCAGACTGCCCTTCAAATGAATTTTTCAAGAAAAGCATTGACATGCTGAATTGTAGGTGGTTTTTTTTGGTCTCAGAAGCCCTATTTTTCTTTGCCAAGTCTGAGGAAAACCTGTGCAGTTTCAATTCAAACATTTATTAGAAGACCATTTATTGAATATATTACTTCTCTGCCATTTTTATGCCTCTGTTGTCACTGAAAATAATCTTATTTAAATTTTTAAATAGTTCCTTCCTAGCTGAGATGACATGAGTGTTAAGTGTGTGCAGTGTCTTGATATATATATATCTGGGGTGATTATACCACTCGGAATTCTTTCTTCATGCAGTGAGTGTCCAAGCATTTGCAGAAAACAGGGTGTGTATATTACCAGCTGCTTTTGCATTTTATTTGATCCCGTGGCAGAGGGGGTGGAATTAGATGATCTTCAAATTCCCTTTCAGCCCAAACCATTCTGGGATTCAATCTTTCCTTGGTATTAAAAAAGTAGTAGCAGTAGAAGATGCCTTGGAGGAACTGCTAGGAACAGCTAAACATGTAACGTTACATTGCCAGGAATGGGGTCTGCTCGTTGATTTTCTGCAAAGCAGCTGTACTAAGGAAGGCCCAGGCAGGCAGGTTTTGCTGTGTTTCTTTACTGTCATACAACTTCCACTGAGTTTTTTAGATGTTGTTTAGATGTTGATAGAGGTTCTTTGTTTAGGGACAGTGCTTTTGTATGTGGGTGTGCACTGCTACCGGTACACTAAAGCATATGTTCAGGGGCATATGATTACCTGGAATGGCCACATTTATCATCATCACAGGTGTTAGGCTTATATACCTTTCAGGCAGATTTAAGTTCCTTCTAACTGATTGCCTATACAGAAGCAAAAACAAAATGCAGTTTTGCTGAACTTGGATAAATATTTTTAATTCTGTGCTGTACCACGTTTTCTTCAAAAATGGCTTATTTGATCTAGGGAGAAAGTGTCTAAAAAGAAGAACGGTTTCTTTTCAAGCATGGAGAGGATTGATTTGCCCTTCTCTGTGCATCTCTCTTTGCTTTTCTTACCTTGCATTTCTAATTCCATCTGAAACCTCAGTACTTCCTGCTCATTGTTGAGAATTTCTAAAATCACTTCTGAATTTTCAGTAACCAAGCTAGGTGCTTCTGTTTGTGAGCAGGTACTGCAAACCAGTTGCTCGATTTGTCATCATTGGTTTGGTAGCTTTGCCTACTTGGATTTAGACCAAGCAGAAAAATACTTATAAATACTTATAAATCAAAGCAGTTTTGTATTTTGCTTGGTTATTTAACCTGCACAAATCAGTTAAAATAAGGTGTGTTAGATAAAGCTGCTTCTACTGTTGATTTATTTATTATTTTTAACTATGAATGATTGCTGCCACCTATGAAAAACTTTGTGTTGAAGTTAACTAGCTTGACTTTTGTGTGGAAAAGGTAGACAAAAATTGCTGGAAACTAGCTTTCTTTGCGTGTACTTAGATTATTTCTGCTACTGAACACAAAGATTTTTCCATTAATCTTCTTCCTGTTTTTCTGTGGTTACAAGGAACAGTTCATCCATCTCTGCCAGCTCAAATAGGTAAACACAGGGATTTCAGGGGGAGCAAAACAGTGCCTAGAGCTCTGACTGTAGAATTAAGGAAGACTGGACATAGTGTTGAGGGCCAGGCATATTTTCAATATTGTATCTCTCTGTGGTTCTTGAGGACAGAGAACAAGCTGGTGTTTCCACCTGCTAAAAACCAAAAGTCACAAAAGAAACTTCTGGCAGATACACCTACACCTTTGAGTGATTCAAGAAAAGATTAACTTTGAAATTGTTTTTTATCATTAGTTGGTATAGTTGGTGATAAACGTGTTTTTGGTCATATCATTGACCCAGGCCAAAACATTTTCAGTTTCAGATTGAAGGGGCAATTCTGCACAATCTTCCCAAGGGACATGCTGTGCTTGGTGTGGACGTTTCGTGCTCTTGCTGTTAAAATGAATCTCCTGTGCAGCCAGTAATAAAAATAATGGGATGACAGAAAAAGCAGGCTAGAGGTGGCACGTCTATATATTATTTTAATAAGGACTCTTTAGGAGATGGGAGCAAGTCATAGGCTGTAGTCTCTGTTTCTTGCGGCAACAGTTAGGCTTTGACTGAAATACAAATTTAAACATGCAGTTGGGATTTAAAGGTGGTGGAATAATTTTATTCCAAGGTTAATTGCTTCAGCAATTAAGATCAGCATTTAGAAAGAGAAAATCAATCTTTTTTCTAATCTGATTTTTCTATACTTAGCTTCTAACTGTCGTATAATAACATGTCTTTCTTGTTACAGAGAGCTTCCAATTTTTTTTTTTTTTCCTGAAAGGCATTTATAAACCATAATTGACTTGTATGTTATCCAACAGTTGTGTTAGCTCTGTGTGGATTGAGCTTTCCTAGTTTCTCATTAAAGGCCTTATTCTTCCAGACTGTTTTTTTCTCTTTTTCAAGCAAACTCATTTATCAGTTCTCTTCTTCAGAGATGCATTCCATAACTGCACACGATACTTTTTAGTGGTACATCAGTACCCCATGGGCTCCTGCCTTACACCAGATTTGAGCATCCCACCTAACTTAGCTGCAGTTACCCTTATGTTCTTGGCCACCAGCGTTGTCTGCTGGAGGTGCATGACAAAGGAGGTGCTGACCACATAGGAGGGTTTGTAACAGATTTTTGGCACGGATTTTTTACTGTCTCTTATTATTCTTAACTATTTGCTCAGAGATGTCTTAGAGGACATACGACTAGTGGAGAGTGAGCGTTTGTCACAAGCAGCACGACATGCACTCAAACACCAGGGGATCCAGCCCCTGAGTTCTCCAAATTTATGTACTTTTGAATTAGAATTTCTATCCTTTTCCTACTTAAGTGTTCTTGCTTGAGGTAAACCAGGATGTATCGTACATAGGATTTTTTTGTTTGGTTTGGTTTGGTTTTTAGTATGGTAACTTACTTTTTCGCACAATTTTGGGCTGGCATAACATTATCTAATTTCAACAATTTTTTTCATGCTTTATTCTACTATGCTTTATATATTCCCAAATAGTGTACTTTAGAAACAGTCGTGTTGATCTTTATGAAATTTGACAAACAAAACTCTTGAGTAAACTTGAGTTTACTTAAGATGGCGTAATTGACATGAGGTGTGTCATTAGGGTTAATACATTAATGTAGTATTAATACAGTAGGGTTAATACATTAATATGTTACTAATTTTCCTCTAATTTTTGAATCGTTTGGCTGATTTGAGGTAAAATTTGCTCTGGGAGTAAATGACTTAAAGATGTGCTTTCATAAAGGTGTGCATAAAAATAGAATTCCCATTTGAGGGAGAAACCCAAATCGTTGCCACTGGTGCAGGAAAGGTCACTGTCTTTGAGTTTAACCACTTTATTAAACGTGAGAAAATCCACAGGAGAGAGCTACAGGAAAGCTTACTTGTTAAAACCCATTGTACATGGGGTGGCGTTTAAATTGCATTGGTTGGGATTTCCAACTGCAGCAGGTCCTGCTGGTTGCTTGTAGGCGAGAGAATGGGATGGCTCTGTGCACTCTTCACATACAAATCATCATGTGCAAATGCTAAAATGAGTAAAATAACTGAGTGACAGTTTTAAGATGACTGCTACCATTTCTCCTGTGTAAATTAAAACTGCCCAAGAGAAGACAAAAGCCTTGTCATTAATTTTGAAATGGAATTCTTCTAAACCACTTTCCCCAACTTCAGGTTATAATGATAATGACAGTGCTGAGGCATCTCCCTCTTTGACGGGATAGACCAAATCTTCTTGCTAAATGCTCAGTTAATGTGTTTGTTACTGCTCTGTAGGAACTTTTCTGGGAACTTTGGCTAATAGGTTGTTGGAGGTGGGGCAAGAACAGGCTGAGAGAGCTTGGGACTCTTCAGCCTAAGGAAGAGGAGAGGAGTCTCATCAAAGTATATAAATCTCTGATGGAGACCTGCAAAGAAGATGGAGCCAGGCTCTTTCTTTTGGTGGTGCTCAGAGACAGGACAAAAGGCTATGGGCACAAACTGAAACACAAGAGTTTTCCTCTAAACATCAAGAAGCACTACTGTGGGAGTGACTGAGCACTGCCAAAGGTTGCCTGGGGAAGTTGTGGATTCTCTCTCATTGCAGATCTTAAAAGCCATCTGGATGTGGTCCTGGGCAAGTGGCTCCAGATGTCCTTGCTTGAGCAGGGGGTTGGAACAGAGGACCTCTCAAGGTCCAACCTCAGCTATGCTGTGAAAATCAGCTGCTGCTGCTAGCAGAGATGATCTCTGAATAACTTCCTTTCTCACTTCACTTCTAGAATCCCTAAGATTCTTTTCAGTTACTTAGTCAGACCCACTTGGTCAGACAGCCCATCTTTGTGAAGAACCTGCAATGTTTTTATCTTGAGGCTTTTTCATTGACTGCTATTGACCAAGTAACACTTACTGTCATTTGACAGTTTTTGTTTGTAGACAGATTACTTTTGAATGTTAAGTGATGTTAAGCAATAGCAGGTCCTGGTAATTCAGGGCTGCTGTGTATGTAGTCCACTGGGAAACTAGTGCATTTTTGCCACAATAGCTGAATCTTTGTAGAAAGCATCAGATTTGATGTATCTGGAGGTTAGAGTAGGAAAATGTCAAGTGTTCTGTGAGCAGCTTTCATGTTTCACAGTAAGTAGGCCTAGAAAAAAGATGTATATATTCACTGTTACGAAATTGTCTAATCTTTTTCCAGGTGCCTAATATTTAGTATTATTTGAATTTTGCCATATTATTTAAAAACATTCTGTAACTGAAAAATCAGACTAGTAAACTGAAAAATCAACAACTTGTTGCTTTTGTATCATGATCAAATTATGTTGGATATCAGTAACTAATTTGAATGTCCAGTATTTCTACTGTTTACTTGCAATTAGTACGTTAGAAATTTGCTGCTGTTAAATAAATCATTAACATATTAACATACTGTTAAAATTTCTGTTGCTTGAAAAACAGGTTACATGAACTCTTGGAATATCTATTTTGGGTGGAGCTATTCATGTCAACAGTTAAATATATTGTGTGTTTGTTTGTTTGTTTTCATAGCTGTTACACTGGTTTAAATCCCCGTGCTTCTTTGTGGAATAGTGGGTCTCATAACTTTAAATGAAATTTGTTTCTTAAAGTTCTATTTTGCAAGTAATTATTGTTAAGTAGGTGAATAGCATTTGAGTTCTGAATTACTTCTTTTTAAATTATGAAGATTGTTGCTTTTCTAAAGGCAGAAAATATGGTCTCATCAGAGAACGCTTATAACTTTTTATTGGAAACTGGCAAATACCGTATATGTTCCTCTGTCATTCAATTGGCCATTTTGAGGAGGCAATTTTCACAATACATTGAATCAAAGTGCTGTTCAGAGATCTCCTATATCTAGGTTTTTTGGTGGCTAGTAAGACTACGTAGTTTTGTTAAGGTGGCTAGACAATAGCTAAAATTGCTTGTTAGATACTGTGAAATTCAACAGAAATTTCAGTATTTTTTTCCAGCTACAAAAGAATATGTGTATAGTTAATGCCTTGAGGAAAAGCTGAAAGTATGATAATAACTGCCCTGCATGCTTTGTGATTGTCTTGCAATTTTAAGTAGTCCTTGTACCTGCTAGGTGCTGTCTGAGGTGACCACCCATCTCAGAAAACGCTTAATTTAGAAAAAAATCAAAGTTTGGAGATGAAAGATTTAAATTCTAAAATCATGCCAACTGTCAAAATATTAAAATGTCCAAACCAGTCTTCAGCCTATTTCTACATTTATTGTTGGAACAACTTTTCCTTGTGTCAGTTGTCTAATGAATTTCATATTGTACAATATTAAACAATAAGATTTATAATGAAGCATTTTAGAATTTCATATAACTTTAATGGTGTGTACCAGCAGTAACATTCATGGCATTGGAAAGCCATGAATACTTGAGTGGTTGATGACTTCTGAGTGTCTGCTGCATTGTTTTGAGTGTCTGTGAAGCAGTAGGCACTCAGAAGTCATCAAGCAGTTCAGTCATTTAATCTGTAATTAACATCAGGAATACACATGAAAGTTAGTGACTGCTACTTAAGCTGAAAATAGGAAGAGTGGAAGCGCAATGATTTTACTATCAATTTATGCCAAGAGGTGTAAATTAAGAAGATCATGAATGGAGACTTGTGAATTAATTAGGAAGAGAAACCTTTTTAGAAGTTCAATTGAGAAGATTCTTGTGTATTATACAGAAGTGGGAAAGTTGAACAGCGATACTTACAGAAAAGTTACAGATAGAAAACAAAAACAAAAAAAAACAAACAATATTTTCATGTTTCACTTATCAAGGATAGATAAGAGGTAGACTTGTAAACTTATTAGGAAGAATTTATTCTTTTTCTTAAAAAAAGTAACACATACATTTTATGTGCTCCAAGATATAAAAAGTCTTTTAATTTTAAAAGAAGTTGAACATTTATCAGACTTGTTTTTGAGTAATATAAAAATTTACACATGCATATGTAAAAAAACACAGGTTTCGATTTTACAGTAAGATGTTTATTTTTATTGGGATTGTAGTCATGCTAAGCCTATTTTATCCTTATGTCACTTAAACTTATTTTTAAATTATTTTAATATTTTTTTTTACTTCAATAACATTAGGATATCACCTGATAAATTGTCTGTGTGTGAAAATAAAACTATATTCTGTTTTGTTAGCCAATTATTTATTCAACAAAACTGATAGGATTTCTGTGTGCTTTTAATAATGTGATGCCAAGTACTGTTGGCTTAAAAAAAATATCTAAAATTTACGTTTTTCTTTGTATTGTTATTCCATAGCAAGTAATTATCAAAATAGATGCATTTGTTGCCAGGTATCAGCTTTCCCTGTTTCTAGTAGTAACCTGAAAATTGGAGCTCTTAGTTTTCCTCCTGATAGGAGCACTCAGTCTCGGGCAGCAAAGCACCCGAGCCCCCACATGCACACTGGGCTCATGCACTCAATGCACACATGGCCAACTGCAAATAGATCAACACAGACAAGAAAACAACACCTTTACAGGCACCCACATGACCCGAAAGTGCTCAAATATAAACACGAATCACTCTAATGGGCTTACGTTCCCTTTCAGTCAGGCCTGAAGTCTGCTGGTGGGCCTCACACCCAGCCACCTGCATGCACACACTTACGTGGGTCCCTCCTGGCAGCCAGGCCCATGGTCTCTGGTATCCAGCTCAGAGGCCTGTTGTCCAACTTGCTGTCTTGTCCAGCCTGAAGTTTGTGGGGGGTTACACAACTACTTACGTTTAGTGTGTGAGTCCAGACCCCTCTTCTGTCTGCCTAGAGACCCACAGTCTCTCCGGTATTCAGCTGCCAGGTCTCTCTTGTGCCGTTTACCAGCTTATCTGTCTCAAGCTCACCGGCAGATCCAAAACATGTCCATTCAAAGAGCTCAGTCACAAAGGAGATTGTCAGAATTTATTAAGGAGATTAGACAGGTTACAGTGATGAGGTGCAGGAGCTGGCCTTCTAAGCATGTTGTCCAGGAGCCTGCTTATCCTTGAAACTGTCCAGTTTTACCTCATTCCTTTCTCATACGTGTTCCTCTTAGATTCATCTTGATCTACCCCCTGCTTTGACTGTTCCCTTAAATGTCTCAAAAAGTTCCACATTTGCCAAAAAAAAAAAAAAAAGCTTCACAGAGCTCCATGATCTTTCTGTCCTGCTCACCACTCTCCTGCCCTGCCCATCATCCAGTGAAAAGTTTGCTCTTTCTCATAAGGTCCATGATAATTATGTTTTCCTTATCATCAGTTAGAGTTCTGGCTGAATCTCTTGAAGGTAACACTTGAGCGGTTCCTACTATGGCTCATTGATCAGGGTTGTCACAGTTCTGGACTTTGTTACTATTCCCATTATGTCTAGGTTGTCTGCTGTGTTCATTTCATCACTTCTATTTCTTTCCTTTAATGCAGAATAGCTGTTAACAAGTTACTTTTACAGAAAATTTCAATTCAGATGACAAGTATCTTTTTTCCCCCTCATTCTCCTTCCTCTTCCTTTCTTTGCCTTGGAATTCTATTTTTCCTCTCTGAAGTGGTTGTTACTCGTTTAATAATAACTCACATGCACACTTGTCTTGGCAGTACTTACGTCTTCCAGTAACATAAAATTACAGTTCAAATGTCTGCTAAATTTGTACAATTCCATTTCTGTGTCACCAAGTTAAATACCACTTACTTTTCTAAATACTGCTGCTGAGTTATCAGTTAGGGTCTAAAATTACGCTAATGTGAAACATATTAATAATTAAAATATTTTTTTTTCTTTATAGAACCAAAATTGCAATTTCAGCCACCACATCAAATACAGCCCAAAGTTATGAATACAGAACAGAATGGCATCAGAGAAAATCATTCAAGACATATTCCTCGCAATGATATGAGACAGCCAAGGAATGAGAAGCCCCCTCGTTTTCAAAGAGATTTTCAAAATTCAAGGCAGGCTTTGGAAAGTGGGGGGTTACCCAGAAACAGAGGTCCTGAAAGACACAGCTCTTTAGAGCATTGGACAGATGAAAAAATAAAAAGTGACAGACATTATCCTAGAAATGATAGGCCAAAGGATTTGGGTTATCCCATAGCCACTCACCAGAGTGATATTTCTTTTAAAAAAAGGGATAACAACATGCACAACAGAATAGGAAAAGGGGTGTCCTTCACAGAACTCAAGGAGAACTCTGCTGCTCAAGATACTACAGACAACAATAACCAGAAACGTGGGAAAAGGGAAAACCAAATACACAATTCTGAAAACTTTTGTGATAGGAAGGCACGAACAATAAATAATGAAACCTTTATGGTAAAAAGTGAGCAACATTTTGGCGTGAATAATGATTACCAAAACCCTGGTAGAACTGATAATTTTAATGCTGTACCAAATGGAGATACAGAACATCATCAGAAAGGAAGACGAGTAGGTCCTATCAAATCATCAGGACCCACTACGATTCCATCTTATGATGATAAAATTTTGTATTACAACACTGGACCCAAAAGGAGATCTGGGCCTATCAAACCAGAGAAGATAATAGAACCATCGATTCACATGGAGTATGGAAAAAGCTGGAGACCTGGAGATGAATGTTTTGCTCTTTATTGGGAAGACAACAAGGTATGCCTTTACGAAATAACAACTACTTCAAGTTGTACCTTCAATGTTTTCTTAGATACTTGAGAGGAGACTTAGCACACCAACACAAAGAAATGGGGTTTTGTTCATAGGTGTGTATTGTGCTTTGTGGCTAGCATCCTGTTTTGTTTTTTTGTTGTTGTTGGTTTGTTTTATTTTAATGAGATGTGTGGCCTGCATTCATTTCCTGAAAATGCTTAAATTAAGGCATCTTCAAGGTCACTGTTTCTGTCATATGTGGTGACCGAGCTTGTAACTAAAACGTTTCACCCAAGTGCCTAAAATTTGAAGGAATGAATATGGATCTAGATGCCCGTATTATTTTCCAAGGAACAAAAACCAAGATACTCTGCTATCCAGAACAGTCTGTAATGCAGTCTGTAATGAGTGGTAGACTTTTTGTAGAACAAGTCGGTGTGCAGCCCTCACTACTGCAAGGGAAAACCAGAGTTTGCAGGAACAGGACTGTTAAGAAACAACAACAAAAAACCTCTTTCTTTTGTTTCAGTCATTGCAGAAAGAAGACAGTGAAAGGATTGTTTTTTATTATCACTAGTAGACCGAAGAATTTAGCTGAAGAATTTGTGGAACAAATTGATTATGTTGCATAACAGTTCTGTTTTACTAATTTTTAAAAGCTTAAATACTTACTCTTCAGCTGTTTTTCCAATTAATAAGCTTTCTTATGGCAAAAGACTTTCTTTTGATCATCTTCTCCTTCTATTACTTTAAAAAAAAAAAAAAAGCTTTCTAAACACTCTGATTGTTTAATCAGTTTTTGACGCTTTCTGGTAATCCAACAGCTACCTTAAATATTGCTGTTCTTTGAATAGGTTGTATTCCCACCATTTTAAGACTTTCGTGGTATTCAAGTTTATTTTCTCTTTTACAGGAAGTACATACTGTTAGCTCAGCAGCATGACTTCATTTTTCTCCCTTTTTTTTTGTATGACTAAGATAAGACATGCAACAATTTTTTTGTAGTGGTAAAATATAGTGAATTAACTCTATCAAATAAGAATGCATATCTTGGATGGATGGACTACTGTGAAATATAATGGTATATTAAGGAATTGCTTCCTGTTTTGAGAAGTACTTTGCATTGCTGAGAGATGAGTTGTTGAAATTCTGGAAAGCATGAAACTTCCAAAATAAGTGGGTACAAAACTGTTGCCTGAAAAGTATTCAGTGCATTAGAGAATTTTGTTGACAGGTGTAATAAATGCTGCTGCTCGCATCGGACAGTTTTGAACTAGTGTGATAAAATACAGTACCGAGTTTAACCATGTTAGGAGATAATGATTTCTTTGTGTTCAGTAAGTTATAAAGTGACTGAATTTCTATATTTATTTAATATTTATATATTTATATAAATCAGTTTGCAGATGTCACAAACATGCAATAGTGTGCTGGAAAATGAAGACTTTTTGAAGGACTGATTTTATCATATTTTAGTATGTGGTAAAATAGATATTAGTATATACAGAGTATATATGTAAGTAGGTGCCTAGCAGGCATAAAAAAAGACTTACAGTAGCACTTCACATACACAACAGCATTTTTATTAATGATTAATTTGACCTTTAAAACAAGTCTTATAAATGTTCAGTCTAATGTCATAAGCAACACGTATTTTCAATGAGTATTCTAAATACATGGCCCCCATCCTTGCAATCATGGGCCATGTAGAAGTTTAATATACAAGTATCTGGTAAAAATACTACTCAAAACTTAATGCTGACCAAGGTGGGGAGTAGAGGAGAGAGTAAAAATGAAAAGACTGTTTTCAGGCTATTCATGGTACTTCAGGTAGTATTTTATGACCTTTGAAAATTTCTCTTTTAAGTTCTACCGGGCAGAAATTGAAGCTCTCCATTCTTCTGGGACAACTGCAGTTGTTAAGTTCTGTGATTATGGAAATTACGAAGAGGTGCTTCTCAGCAACATCAGGCCTGTTCATGCAGACACATGGGTATGTGATAACAAATCGTATACAAAGATATAAACTGCATAGTCTGTACAAAATATGTAACCCTGCACAAATGAATGCCTACTTACGCAAAGAGTGCTAATTGCACGTATAGAAAAATAGTTGAGGCGAGTACACAAACAAAATCTCAACTCTTAGTTGTCTATATGAATCTACTTACTGACAGTTTATTATCATGTAGTATTCTTCGTGTATAATACATTTAAGTTGTATTGTTTTAAAATGACTATTTTAATTGACCTGTCAGATAAACAATTTTATGCATATTTTCTCTCTAAAAGTTGTGCTTCCTCTATGAAACAAAGATTATTATTGTTTCATTTCACATACATTGTATTTTCTTCTGTAAAGGTTAGGAAACAGTCTTTTAAAAGGTTTTTACTATGTGTGAATGTATGGGTAAAAATACACATCTGTTTGTACAACTTTATTTTGTATCATGATTCTATTTGCTTCAATACTTTCTTTGCTGAATATTATGGTGGAGGTGTATGTCTCCACTCTGTTTTATAAGGTTTAGAATGTATTAGCCTTATGGAAGTTGAATTTCAAAAGGCTTTATTTGTGAATGACATGGAAATAGAGGTACATCCTGGTTATAAAAAAAAAAAAAAAGAAAAAAGAAACAGGAGTGTATAGTTATTTGCTGTTTACTGTTACAAAAAGCTGCACAGAAAGTATTCATATTTTTTGTGTTGAATCCTTTGATGAGCTGACGGTGCCTGTTTTCGCTCTTACCTCTGGTTATATAGCCATGTTAGTACTGCTGCAGAGGCTGAACAGTCAACTATTGTCTTCTGCCAGTGGTCTTTTAACTTGTGTTGTTGCCTGTAGCTCTCAGATGCCCATATGGCCTCTGAGATGGCCTTTTTCTACTTAAAAAGGTATCTGAAGCTCTTCCCAGCTTATGCGTTTGCTGTCTCTATGGAAATGAATGTTTTTATTTCTTTATATCCCACTAGTTGAGTTACAATCATACAGTGCTTCCTACTGTATGACTGTACTATATTTTGACCCTGTTTCTGGGTTGTTAGCAAGCGCACACAGAATGGTTGAGGTTGGAAGAGACCTCTGTAGGTCATCTGGTCTAAGCCCCCTGCTCAAGCAGGGACACCTACAGCAGGTTGCCCAGGACTTTGCCCACGTGTCTTTTGAATATTTCCAAGGAGAAGACTCCACAACTTTTCTGGGACAACCTGTGCCAGCACTCAGACATGCACAGTAAAGACTTGCTGCCTGATGTTCAGAGGGAACCTCCTGCGTGCCAGTTTGTGGTGGTTGCCTCTTGTCCTGGCACTGGGCACTACTGAATAGAGCCTGGCTCCATTCTCTTTCCAACCTCCCTTCAGGTATTTATATATTGACGAGCTTCCCCCTTGAGTCTTTTCTTCTCCAGGCTGAACAGTCCCAGCTTTTTCAGCCTTTCCTTACAGGAGAGATGCTCCAGTCCCTTCACCACCTCAGTGGCCCTGAGCTGGACTCTGTAGTACATCCAGGTCTCTCTTGTACTGAGGAGCCCAGAACTGGACATAACATTCCAGATAATGGCTCACCAGTGCAAAATTGAGGGGGAAGATCACCTCCCTTGACCTGCTGGTAATACTTTGCCTAATGCAGCCCTGGATACTAGTTAGCCTTTTTTCATCATATTTGATGTAATCTTAGGAGTAGTTTTTATTTTACTTTAACCCTCTGAAAATTACCTCTCTGTCTGAGAATGTGTCCTGGTGTTAAGGCTAAGTAGAAATAATAGTGGAGTGCCAACCTGAAGCAGTGGTCCTTCTATCTGTTTCTGCTGATAACTAACTACCTGTTCTTCCAGTTCCCTCTCCTCCCATATTTTATCATCAGTCATGTAGCCACAGGATGAGTTGAATCAGATGAAGTGCTTTTTTCGCCAGCCTTGTTGTATTCCAGAGTTTGTTAAAGCTGACACAAGATGGTGGGATAACATATGGAGAGAGAATTCTGTGCTGGAATAGCATGGTCTTAATGTAATGCTGCATCCTGTTCTAGTTAGAGGCTTATCATAGAATCATAGAATCATAGAATATCCTGAGTTGGAAGGGACCCATAAGGATCATCAAGTCCAACTCTTGACACCGCACAGTTCTACCCAAAAGTTCAGACCATGTGACTAAGTGCACAGTCCAATCTCTTCTTAAATTCAGTCAGGCTTGGTGCAGTGACCACTTCCCTGGGGAGCCTGTTCCAGTGTGCAACCACCCTCTCTGTGAAGAATCTCCTCCTGATGTCAAGCCTAAATTTCCCCTGCCTCAGCTTAACCCCGTTCCCGCGGGTCCTGTCACTGGTGTTAATGGAGAAAAGGTCTCCTGCCTCTCGACACTCCCTTACGAGGAAGTTGTAGACTGTTATGAGGTCTCCTCTCAGCCTCCTCTTCTCCAGGCTGAACAGGCCCAGTGACCTCAGCCGTTCTTCGTACGTCTTCCCCTCCAGGCCTTTCACCATCTTCGTAGCCCTCCTCTGGACACTCTCCAACAGTTTCATGTCCTTTTTATACTGTGGTGCCCAGAACTGCACACAGTACTCGAGGCGAGGCCGCACCAGCGCAGAGTAGAGCGGGACAATCACCTCCCTTGACCTACTAGCGATGCCGTGCTTGATGTACCCCAGGACACGGTTGGCCCTCCTGGCTGCCAGGGCACACTGCTGGCTCATATTCAACTTGCTGTCTACCACGACCCCCAGATCCCTCTCTTCTAGGCTGCTCTCCAGCGTCTCATCGCCCAGTCTGTACGTGCAGCCAGGGTTTCCCCGTCCCAGGTGCAGGACCCGGCACTTGCTCTTATTGAACTTCATGCGGTTGGTGATCGCCCAGCTCTCCATCCTGTCCAGATCCCTCTGCAAGGCCTTTCCACCCTCATTCGAGTCCACAACTCCTCCAAGTTTGGTGTCATCAGCAAACTTGCTCAAAATACCTTCTATTCCTACATCCAGATCGTTTATAAAAATATTGAAAAGTACCGGCCCTAAAATGGAGCCTTGAGGGACCCCACTGGTGACCGCCCGCCAGCCTGACGCAGCCCCATTTACCATAACCCTTTGGGCCCTGTCCGTTAGCCAATTGCTCACCCATCGGATGATGTTTTTATTTAGCTGTATGGTGGACATTTTGTCCAGTAGGATCCTATGGGAAACCGTGTCAAAAGCCTTGCTGAAGTCCAAAAAAATCACATCAGCTGGTTTCCCTTGGTCCACCATACGGGTGATCTTATCATAAAAGGAAATCAGGTTAGTTAGGCAGGACCTACCCTTCACAAACCCATGCAACCGAGGCTTCCTCGGTTGTTGCTGGGAAGAAATAAAGCCTTTTAATTCATCAGAAATACAAGGTACCATTCTCAAGGGGCATTTTCTCAAGGGAGGTTAGATGAAAAGCTTAAATTCAAACAACTAAATTTAGGTCATTAAAGTTATGCAACATAAACGCCAACCAACATCCTCACTGTAAACAAAAGTTTTACGTTTTTTTTCTGGTATCTTTTTGCTAAAATTTCCTTGCAGCTGTAGGATTTTTCTAGGAGAAAGTTAATTAGCTTCTTGCTTTTTCACTTCTCTGTGTTCAGATGGTAGCTTTAGTTCTCATTCTGCACTTGTGGTTTTTAGTTACCCGTTGGAATTGAGCTCTGATACTCGGGGCTGTCTTTTAAGCTGAACACTGTTGGTTAATTTTCCATGTCTCGGTGTTCATGTTAATATATAAGTCTAGATAGCATGCACAAATGCAAAATGAGGTTCTCATGCTGCTCAATACTTAATTCTTTGTCATAAGATTTAAGTAACTTGGACGTTTCCTCCTTACAAGGGAACAAAATAGATTTTAAACTGAATTCAGTAATTACTCTTATTTGATCAATGTTACCAGCAATAATGACCTTCTTCCGATTTTTTCCCCTCCCGTTTAAGAGGCATTATGCTGAGTTTTATTTCAGTACTTCCAGGTAACTTCCAGAGGGCTAAGTCCTTCTTACGCATGTGTACTGAAGCCTTGTTGTTACTAACATAGAAATATCATGCACGTGAGTACTAATGTCCTAATTTTCAGAGTGTTTTTTTTTTGAAAGAGTTGTTAAAGAAAAGCTTTAGTGGGTTGGCTTAAAGGCATAAACTTAGACTTTGTGTTAGATGATTCTTTGCTGCTTTTCCCAGCACACTTTTTGGTACTCAAGTATAGAATTTAATTTTTGGCCATCAAAAATGAAGTGTTGAAAGTTTATCAACGGGATAAGAGAAAAAGAAACAATGCTCAACTAGTCACTTGAAAGAACCACCAAAATATCACAATCCCCCCTTTTTGTGACATGATGTGTTATTTAAGCAATAAACCTGAGCTTCTAGTATACTTTTGGCAACCTTTGTGACTATCAAAAATAGGGAATTCATGATTTTTTTTTTTTTTTTACATTTTAATAACTTCCTCTTTACCTTTAGCTGGTTAACATTCTGCTCTCTACTCACATTTACTCTATAATATGGAACTGTACTTTTTGTACATTAGTACAAAGTTTGTTTTTCTTGTTTTCCCCTCCTTGAATGTAGGTCCTGTTTGCCTGACATTGTCAGCATAACACTCAGCTTTCCACTTTAATGGAAAAAGTGTTACTTGGTGATCTTAGGACTCTTAGATAATTGACTGTATACTGTCCACCACACAAGTTTGCCCTGACTCCTTGCAAGTTTTCGGTCCTTCTGACAGCTAGTGTGCTGCTATTTATCTTTCTGACTGCTGGAAGTATAGAAGATAAAGCTTTATTTCACATAAGGTAAATCAAAAAGTGGGGATTTTTTTCAATAATCACGTTCAATAGCCATATTGATGATTGTATGTAAGAACACTAAAACTGTTTTTTCTTAGTGCTTGCAAAATATGTCTAAGGAATGCAATTTGTAGTATTTTTAATAATAAGATTACATTTGGATTCCACTGTTTAGAGTTCTTTAGTATCTTGTGTGTAAAGCTACAATACTGTAACCTTCTATTTCCCTCGATGTAGCAGGGGTCACTTAATGAAAATATTATAATCCCAACAAAAATACCACCAGAAAACATTGTAGAAATAAGAACTGCTTGTTTTTTCTTGTAAAAGATGTAAGATTATACCAACAACTGAAAAGCATGAAACATTAAGGACCTTTCTGACTTACTTAATAGTCTGTTCTGTGGAAAAAAATAAATAAAGTCAAGATAATACTTTAAACCTTAAGTCTTAATTTTATTCTCTGATATGTAGGATTTTTTCCTTAGTAAGTAAAGAAAAAGTATATAGCCTAAGTACTAATCTTGTGATGTCTTTTCCCAAAACCAAGTCCTTACTTTCCCTTTCACATTCTGTATTTCCTTAATGATTTGATAGGCCTTGTCCCTCCATTTGCACTGTGATTGCACTTCTTTGTTTTCTATTGTTGTATGAAGGAAATAAAGATTGTAGTTTTTCCTCCTACGTATGTTATGGCCTTTTTCTGGTTCTTAAAACAAGCTAGAGTTGAATTCACAGGAGCCTTTTCTTTATAGCACTTCGCTTAAAAATGTTAATTATAAAGTGAAGTCTGTAGTTTAGCTTAGTTTCCTCTTCCTGTATCTTGCACTGTATTTCTGCCTAAAGAGATAAGGCAAAAAAATATTATCAAGGTATGTAAAATACTAGTTCTTCTGTAGTCTGTTTTCTGTGGAGACTGAAAAAGCATTTTTCAGTTTAGGCCTGTTTTAGGCCCTCCAATGAGGAAAGCATTGAAAGAAAATAGGGAGTCTTGAACTACGGATAATTCACACTGGCAGACATTTTATTTTACTTTGTTTTGGTTTGTTTTATCTTGTCCTGTTTCGTTTTGTTTGTTGCGAGCTCAAATTTGGTAATGTTGTGTGTCTAGTACCTCACAGAGCTCTAAATATTTCTAACAGTGTTGAATTCTCTTAAATCTTAAATTTAAAATCCTTGAAAAAATAATCTAAATCTTAAAAAACTCGTAATTCAAGACCACCTTATACCCATCCCCCATTTCAGGTAAGTAAAGAAGTAAGCTTATATGAGCATTATGAAGGTGTTGGACCACCCACCCTCCAGACACTAAATGGTAAAGGGCTAATGGTAGCTGTGTCCTTAGCTGGAAATGACTTTTGCTGGCAGCTGTTTTATGAAGATTTTGAATCTAGTGTTGTTCATGACCATTGCAGTCTCATGAATAACAACTGACCTGAAGTATTGGCTGCTGTCTGTTAGGGCAGTTCTGCTCTTTGGCACGGATGGTCTTAAAATCACACCGTGATCTTTACTGTGTTTTATATCAAGCAGGAAGCCTTTCTATTTAAGTAATTAAGTAGGTGCAGTAGGTAAATGTGTCTTGGTTGGATCTGTTACCTTGCTTCTATCCTTATCGTCTATAGTAGAAACCAGACTGTTCAAAGAGAACGGTGCAGCGTACTTAACCAAATCTAACATCACTGTAGAAAAGCTGTCCATAAATAGTTGCATCAAAACAATTCTGTATTTATGGTTGTTTGGCTTCCATGCTGTAAGAAAGTGTCTAGAATCATTTCTCAGTGCTAATTACTTATAGAAGTAATGTAAGTAAATGAAGACTGTTTTTGAGGATTTGGGACTATTCTTTGTTCTGAGTGGTGAAACATACTTATCAATTCATTTTAATCTAAAAAGTTACTACTGTGGATTTAGTTTCCACAAAGGGTTGTCTTTCCCCTTTACTAAAGCATTTTAGATTTAGGCTGTTATTTTGTAGTGATGGATCTCATTTTCCATATACGTAATATATGGTGATTTCAGTTGCCTTTGTCCTCTGAGGATGAAACATTACTTAGTCAATCTTTAAAAAATTCTTTTCTTATTTTTTTTACTTATTGGGAATATTGCCTTAAATTTGGAGACAAGCATTGTGGAAAGCACTTATTGTAATAAATCAATCACATCTTTCTTTCTTTTCTTTCTTCAGACTTTAGTTTCATGTATCTGTGCTGAATTCAGACAGGTGATTACATCTTAAGTTAACTGTTCCTCTTAAAGTTACTGGCCCTTGGCTGAAATGTAATAACTGACGCTTAAAGGTAACCACCTCTAAGGAAGCACATTTTAGTTTTTAATAAACTAAAAGCAGGCAAATTTCAGTTGAGTGGAAGTGATTTACGCTAAGTGGTCATAAAACAGTGGCTTTCAATTTTCTGTCTGTATCATTAGGCAAATGCTTATCGGGCATTGCAGAATATGTCTTAGTCACCTACTCAAGCATTTCATATTCCTTATATCCTTGCGAATTGCCAGCTGTGCAAATCAGATTAAAGATGTAATCTTTCTGGAGTTTGTTGTTACTGCAAACATCTGTGATAGTTTAAATAGGATGCTTTAAGCATCACACTGTTCTGCTGTTTTTTCCTTTTGTTGTTAAATGTAGTTTCATACAATGATGATTACTTGGAGACCACACCACATGAGCTCCTTAGGTTGTTTTTTTGAAAGACTGTTCCTCACTAAACACCTTCCTTCAAAGTGACTTGTGGTTTTGTTATGGGATAGCATGTCTTAACCTGTTTTAAGTATTGCGTTTGACCCTGTTACCATGTGATTAAAAACTCATTCTTATTTTGAGACTTCCTCTGTATTGAATTTGTTGAGGTTGAACACAAGTTCTTCCCGTTTAAGCACCGTTCTGCATCTTGAAGTGTGTTCAAGAGGTTGGATGTGTAAAAAATGTCTGGACTGGACCTGTCATCTGTTTCTCTTCTGATTTCCCTACTTCGTTCATGTGTCAGTGTACTGAGTTTGTCCACCTTTAATACTTAATACAAAGGATTTAAATTAAAGAGGAAACTGGAGAAATTGGCATAGTATTACTCACTGATTGTTCTCTAGGGAAGAGGGACATGGTACCAAAGGCTTGGTGTTGCAGAAGAGAAGCTATGACAACCCTAATTAGTAGTGGAGTATGTGTATATGATTCCACATCATATTCCCTCATACTGTGTGCAGTACATGTTGAATTGAAGCATTATGTTTGCACTGGCTTTGTTGTACAGACATGGCTAACATCCAAGACTTTTTAATTTTTTTCTCCTTGTTTGACTTGCAAGCATTACCCATAGTAGTATCTGTAAACAAGAAGTCTTCCATAATGTAACAACACATCGAGTGTGAAAACAGTTGTTTGCAGAGAAGTGATTATTTTTTTCTGCATAATTTTTAAATGAATATGGAATTACTCCTCTGCCTTTCTGTTTCTGTTGGTTTATTCTGGTAGGGTAAATTTTGGTAAGGTTTGTAACAACAACAGGGACTCTAGTGGTACTTCCTTTCTTAATGTTAATAGTGTCATTTGCAAGCTTCTTTCATGCCAAAGAGAGACATTTTAAATTTTATTATTAAATGAGTGTACACCTGAGCTGGATGTTATTGTTCATGTTGTTGAAGAATAGCAACAGTTAATCAGATGCTCTTGAAATATCTATGAAGAGCATAAACAGATGAGGAACTGATTTTGTCTGACAACTTTCTTAAAAAAAATGTTCTCAGAACTTGGTTGGTATATCTAAATTTTCAAAGTTTTAGAGAAGCAATATTTGCTTAAACTTTACACAGTGTGTAACTTTTTTGCTAAATTAGTCAAGTTGTCTTTTTGTAAGTATAAAACTGATTGTGCATATATATATTCATGTATTTCCCTCTTGTTTTTATTATTTTATTATATATACATGTATATTTTTTACAAAAAGGCTGAGTTAGGAGGAGATAGAAGTCATTTTAGTCTTATTCCCTTAGATGCTAACTTCAGTTTATTTATGTATGCATCCAGGAGTACAGATACAGCTTCTTCCTTTCTGTGTTTGAGGCAACTCTGTTGTCCCTAGTTTGAACATGAGAAAGGCTTACCTTGTTTTATCATTGAACCTCTTGTGTGGTAACTGTAGTTGAGGGATTTTTAAGGAAACTCTCAAAGCAAATGAGGCTTAGGAGTCTTGAAGCCATGTTAAGAAGACTAATGGTTCAGAGAATTAAGTTTTTGTAATTAAATTATCTTTTTCAATTCAGTGCCTTCTCATCTTTCTAATATTTCCATTCTTTCAGGTCTAAAAAAATAGACTAAAAAAAGTGTAAAAATGATTTATTTTTCAGCCTGATACCTTATAAAACAGAATGTAGAATTCCTCTGAATTTAATTGCTGTTTGATACAGAAAGCTTTTCTTAAAAATGTATAATTTAATTTTTAAAATGTATAATTTGAAAGTTACAGGGATGAAGAATTCATCACATGTCTTGGTAAGTGGTTACAGTCACTCATAATCTTTACTATTTCAAACGAATTCCTTGTTTCTAGTTTACCTGTTGTTTTTTTGTTTTTTTGCCATCAGGGTTCGGCTGTTAGACTTGAGAGCCTTATGTCAAAGCCTTTTCTCTAGACTGTAATCAGGACAGCCTTTAACTTTCCAATAAACTGAATGGAAGGAGCTTTTCAAGTCTTTTACTACAAAGCTCCTGCTTTTGTCCTACTACAGTTGTTAGCAATTCCTTACATTGTTTTATAGCTGTTTTGAACCCTCATTGAGAAGCATACACTTAAATTTTGATACTTGAACTACATTATGGCATTGCAGGTATAGAGCTATCATCTTCCTAATAGTACCACCAGAGAGAAAGCCTTTGTTATGACATTGTGGGTTTCTTTTTTTTATGAATAATTCCTGTCATCTAAGGGGCGTAGACTTCCAACATTTATACTACATAATCCTTGAAATACTTAGCATGCTCCATGAAAACTCTTGTTGAATTCATATGCGGAAAAATACAGAGGTAGCTTTCCTGAACATAGTTCTTCCAGAAATGTTGCTACGTTTGGAAATATATACTTACTAGTAATGCAACCAGTGTTTGTTACCTGTAGCATCTGCTGAAAATTGAAAAAGTTTGCATAAAAGGTCACTGAAACTCACTGATCTCCTTCTGGTCAGGTTTTGATACTGGTTTCGTGTCCCAACAGAGGAGCATAGATAATCTCTCATACTACCATTTAGCATTTTCTTTCTAAATTTTATTGGCAGAATTTTCTGCTTAAATACCAAAACAGGTTTAGCAGTACAGCAAATGCTTCATTTTCCCTCCAGAAGTATGTGGTTTTGCTTAAGAGTGCACTTAGTGCAAGGAAACTGAAATGCTGAAAGTCTGTGCAGGTACTCTTTTTGGCAATACGTTTAGGTCTGTTTCTGTGTAACCAGCATAAACCAGACCTTTCCAGAGCTCACCTTTCAACTTGATGTTCTGAAAAACTGGATGTATAATCTATTTAAAAAAAGAAAGGGAAAGGAGGAGGGAAGGGCTAGGCATTGTATGTAGGAGAAGAGGGGGAAATGGACACTTGATTTGTTGTTGTAGCCCCAAAATTAGCATAGTTACTCCTTGTAGTAGCATAACTCCATATAATAGTTACTCTAACTGACTTCATGCTGCTTTTTTAAAACACTTTCAGTTTGTCAGTTTGTCTTTTCTTGCTGAACTGCTAAAAAAAATGTCTGCTGTGTTAATGTTTTTTCTATAGTAGAGTTCAGTGAGTGTATCTGCTTTTCTTTTAGAAACTTAAACTAAAGAGTCATAGTTTTATATTGATACTGCTCGATGTGAAGGAGCTATTACTAATAGAAGTTAGTATTTCTGTTTTGCTTTTAGGATATGTTGTGAATGGCTTAAATATGTATTTCTAAAGAACTTTTAAAATTCATTAATGTTTTGTTTACTGAGAACATAATGCCAGCCTACAGAAAAGAATGTTTGCATCATAAGCCCAAACTTCACAACACGTTACAGATTTATTTTTATATGCCAGAGGGAATGAAGGCAAGTTTGAATAACCTGCATGATACCCTTAAAGGGAACAGGTAAGCTAGGGAATTATCTGTCGGATAATCATGCCCCAGGTTTACTCAATCCTAGCTTTATGGAAATGTAATGGGAATGTAGTCTGTTCAGAAACTAAATGAGTGCTTTGTCTTCAGCGTTGAAGAAAAGCAATGAAGTACCAAGAAGTTCTGATGTCTGAGTCCAAGTTAACTGTTGTGTTGCAGTTAGCAGTCTCAGATCCAAGTATGTAAATTCTCCTCCTTGCCCATCCGTTTTGCGTTTCTTATTTTTTTTTTTTTTTCTGAAGAATCTACAAATTTTTTTGGCATTTGGTTATCACGTGTTTCTTGTCTTATTCAAGACTCAGAATGTATATTGTCCTACCAGAATCTATTGAAAATCAGCAGGTTTTGTCACAATTCATAATTTCAGCAGCGGGGAAAAAAAATAAAAATGTTTTATGTAGTTTTAGTTTTGTGTACCAAAGCTAGAACTTAGTTATTTTGTGGCTTATGTGTGATCAGTGGAGACTGAGGCATGCCCTCATAAAGATCCTTTCCCTAAATGTAAGTAAGGGAAACAAATGGCTTGTATGTTGTTGTTATTATTGTTTAATGGTATTATATCAACTTCCTTTTAATGAATTTGTCAGTAACTTGAATTTGACCATTCCCACACTAGGAAAACTCTTAACTGAATTTGTTGTATAAAAGGTTTTATACAGAGCTTGAAAGTAGAGTGTAGTGTTTTATCTGTATAATAAACCAAATTCTCACATAATTTGAGAAGCAGATGAGAGAAATATAGCCCTAGAATAGTAGATTAAATATGTATGTAAATGGGCAGGAATTATTTTGGCTGTGTATAGAATGACAACAAACAATAATTATAAAATTACAGTTTAAATGGGGAAGAGGATTTTATTAAACCATACAGTATCATACAGCACTTCAATTTTATTCCTTTAAGGAAAACCAAAGTTATTGTAATATTTTGTAGGAAATCTCTCAGTAATTTCTGTAATACATTTAACATTGCTATTTCTGTTACCACTGTCTTATGTTGTATAATTTTACTGTAGTGTAACTAAATCTATAAGTTTCAGAAAACATATTGATGGTTTTGCTTATAAAAGTTGAGTCAGAGTTACTAATGGAATTATACGATCTGTAAATATCTATATATATGTAGTACATATGTGTCTATGGACATGTATGTCATCTCTCCTAGTTACCTAATACATGTGATGTCCCATATGTAACTAGGTGTTTATGGGGTTGTTGAGCTAGATGCTTAAGGGCTTGTGGCTTTCACTGCAAGAAGCATTTGTGTACTCTTTATACGTGTTACAATCGTGTATCCTGCATGTCCTTTACAGGCAGAAAATAATGCCACTCGAACACTGCAGACTCTAAGAAATACCTTTGAAGCCCTGTGTCGTCCCTACTGCTGATGAAGTTGCACTTCATTATCAGAAGTGGCCAAAGGCAAATTTCCTGGGGCATGTAGTAGTAGAAAAAGATATATAGATAGATTCAATTAACAGATTAATTTAATTACAGATTCCTACCAATTCAGAATAGGTCTATGGCTTTTTTTTTTAATAAAAAAAAAAAAAATCCATTTGTACCATAAGGCCAAATATGTCCAATATACATGATCCTTCCATTTTGTTACCATTTTTTCTGTTCTGTGGTGGTTCTTGATACTGTTTTTAGTATAATGCAACTGTTCCCATACATTACAATAGGTCTTGGCTAGTCTACTGATTAAATATCCTGCTCTGTTCACCAGCTCTGTGGTTTTATCCAGAAGTCAACACTGTAGCAGTACTTTCTTCATGGGAGAGAGGAAAAATGTGGAAAAGCACATGAACAAATTTTGTTATAAGATTTTTGTTTTGCGCTTATTTGAATAATTTAAAGTGTCTTTTTCTGTGTGTTCTGCAGGGTTTTTTTTTCTCCTTATACTTCTATGTGAATGTTCTAGATACCAAATTCAGAAAACCTTTCTCATCCAAAACTAAAGAACAAAACCTAGCTTTTAGCTCTTCCTTCACCACTTCAGCAAAATATATCTAGATACCTATCCATATATATATATGGAGAAAAATAGGGATAGAGACGATGGGGAAGGCTCAAAGAATGTCAGCTTACATGTTATTGCTCTGGTTTTGTGAGTTTGGAAATGTGTATTGCCTTTCATGTCTTGTGATTTTTTTTTTCCCGTTCGTTCTTGATTCAAGAATGAAGAAGTATCAGATTTCATATTATTCTAATTATCTCTGCCCTCCTCTCACTATATTTTCACAGATGCCATATAAAGGTACCTGTTTTAATAAGAGTTAATGGTTTTGGTCTTAAGGATAATTTAAAATTAATTAGAAATCTGGACAACCTATTTTGACTTGTAAATGTGTTTGCAATCCATTGCAATTCCTTTAAATTTAAAAACTGTAATATTGTTTAATTTTTCAGAAATCAGAGCAGCTGATGTTTGCTAAGAGAAGTAAAATCCTGAAACATAGAACCAATGGATTCCGTATGATGAAAATGATTGTGTTAGAAGGATATGAATTATAGTGGGGACTAATTTAAGAATGCTAAAGTCCTCCAGAGAGGAGCTAAATAAAAATAATATTTGTGCAACTTCTCATTAATATTCTAAATTAAAAGGTTAAATTTTAAAAAAAAATCTTTGTAATCATGTAATTACTACCTATGACATTTTAAAGATATATTTTATTTAAATACATCCGTATCCTTACAATTAGTTACATGTAGTTTCAGTCATCAGTGATACACTACTGTAATGTCTTATACCATGTGTATAAATACCATGTGTATAAAACATACTAAAAGTAAGTTTTTTTCCAGAAATGTGATGCTACCCTGACTCATTTAAAGGCACTTTAGTAGGGCTAACTGTATATATTGAGCATCTGACAGCAATGAGGGGTTATTGCTATGCAGGTTTGGCAGTGTAACCTCGAATCCCAATTGTCCTTCTTATTCATAAGTTAACTGAGAAATCAGTATGGTTATAGGCTCAGTCTAATACGGATATGTTGCTATGAAAAAAAAAAAGTGAACATCTGCAGGCTGACAAAGATTATCCCCCTCAAAGATTAGTTTGCAAAAGGAAGTGTTATTTTAAGTAATAAGCATAACTTGCAAAGAAAATTGATTATGAGCAAATATGTTGTATTATTCTGTAATAGACTCTTCAAAAATGCTCGTCGCAATTTCAGTACTTGGTTAAAATCCTTGAAAAATGTACATTAGTGGTAATTTATTTGTACTTTTCACACCTCACTGGATAGCAATTTTTGGAATTGTCCTACCCCTGTTCTAAGAAGATACAACTTCAAGTGTTTATTACATGGCTTTTTTTTTTTTTTCCACAAAATTCTGATTTCATTCTTAGTTCTGGAATTTGAAGAATCCATTTAAATATTCAGATAGAACATTATTAAATGTTTATGGGAATATTATAGGCACTTCAAACAATGCTTTTTCTTCCAAATATCATATATGTAGTAAAACTGCAATTTCAAAGATTAAGTTTAGCTTTTTGTAGGAAATTTGTGAATTTTTCATTATTGTTCTAGTGTGGCTTTTTTTTTTTTTTTTTTTTTTTTCATTTGATAGTTTAATATCTCTGGAAAAATCTACAGTCTGTTTTTGATTGATTTGAAACTGCAAAGTCAATATTTAAAATATCCAAGGAGATCAACACTCTGTGATTAGGCAAAATGAGTTTTTAAGAAACGGATTTAACTAACAAAGCAAGGGCTCACTTGGCATGTTAACAGCAGTAGAAAGCTGTTCCCAGCAAAGTGAGCAGTGCAGAGAAGCATAAAATCTGGGCCAGGAAATGGGAGTTGAAATGCGGATGAAAGAGTAGTTCATTTTTCAAGGAAATTAACACTGTTCTGTTGAGTCCAGCAAGTTTTCCATGCTCTGACTATGTGGATGAAGTGAAAATCACAGCTTAAACTGAAACAGTGGTTTGACATTACTGAAAGAGAAAATGTCGTATGCTTTCTTTGGCTTATGTCTCTTCTTTCTCTTGTGATTCCTGGCCTCGTGCTGCTCCTTCATTCATCCTTGCACAGGCTCTGCTGCTCATCTGTAGTATCCCACAGAGAGCTGTACATCGATTTGTTGTTGGAAGACTTCTCCATGGATTAACAAATAGAAATGCTTTAGCAGAAGAGCCCAGTGAACAGAACAGAATTTTCTGTTGGTAAGCAGGAATAGATGGAGGACACATGTTTCTAGGTAGCAAACTGATGGAGCTGCTCAGCTGTTACTTGTAACTGCAATCCTAAATACACAGTCAGAGCATGCAGCAGTCAAAGCCTGTGACTTCTGTCAAGCTCTTTGCCATCATCCATATATTCATTGTGTTCAGGAGTTATGCAAGCTGTAATAAAATATAACTGCTCTGGTTATGATTTTCCAAGCCTAAGTGCAGACTTGCTATATTTGTATCACTATAAATTGATCTTTCTCAAAAATGTTCAGAACAAGTCGTTCGAGCACTGAACTTTTATTGAAACAGAATGTTCGGTGCCAAAGTATTTTTTGGATCTGACTTGGATTAAGTATTCACTTCACATTATATATGTTTCTAGACTGTTATTTCTAATGTAGGGAAGTCTTGCAACGGAAATTCATTGAGAGAGGCTTTCATGAAATACAGGCTTACTTTGCTCTAATGTTGTTATTTTAAAAGTAAATTACCTGTTAAAATATTTTCAATGCTGGATTTACAGCTTCATTCTGCATCTGTGAAATCCATTGAAGTCTATGTAAAAGCATGCAGCTAGTCACTTGGCTTGACTGAAGTTAGCTGCTGATTCACTAAGCTCAGCTGATGAAGCATGGTGGTGATACAAGCTCTTTAGAATACATGGGCCGAATGTAAAAGCACTGAGCATGCTATTCCTGTTTTACACTTACTGAGCTCTTGTCTGTCTTACCAGGGGGAATTAAAATAGCAATAATAACAGTAGATTCTTATGGCAAAACTTGGAATAGATGCTGAAATTCCCCATGACTTAGGCTTCCTTGTTCACTATCTTATTTAAAATCCCTAAAAATTGCTGAAATCCCCCACTCATGTCATTTTTACCAGTTCCTGCAGTAATTTTTCTGCATTTGATTGTTTGCACTGTAAACCTTTCGCTGCTTTTTCCTATGTTGTTTCCTGCCAGTTTCCAGTATTTTTGCCATTGAGTTCAGTGACAGGTCAGGCAGGGTACATAGCCCTGGGTAGTAGCCATTGTGCAAGTACTAGAAAACTCCGTCTCTGATCCTAGAGCATTAGACAAATAATGTGAGCTGAAGGATAGAGATAATCAAATACATGTTTTTGGATAAAGCCAGTAGTATAAAACACGTACTGGTAATTGGAGAATGGAAATACTCTGACACAAAGAGATGGACAGTATCAGAGGTTTGTGGGCATCTCTGCTTTATAAAATGTAATCCAGATATTACATTATAAGGAGGTAGGAAATTGCGTTCTGTATAATGAGTCACAAGCAGCTGATAAACTGAACGCGAACAGCTAAGGCTGGAAAGATAGAGTTGATAACTGGATGTGTGACTTAAGTGACTACGGATGTGTAACAGAAGAAATGTAGATGGCTGAAATACGTAGGTAGGAGAACAGAAGGAATGGGGAAGCAAAAACTAGTGATCTTTAAGTTTTGCCTAGATTGGATACTATTCCAGCATAGAGAAGGCAGTTTTGAGCATGGGCTAGAGAGATTTCACAGTAAATTGAGATACAGGAGGTAGACCCAGAAAAAAATGCAAGATGGAAATAGAATAAAATGGCAATAAAAAGAGAGAAAAAACATCAGTGGTGGATGAGGGTCAGTGAACAAAAAATGATAGAAGAGAAGAGATGCAATTACTTGTAAAACAAGAAGCAATATTTAATAAAGTTACGGTTTGGCCAAATACTATTTTTGAGAATTTTAGATCCAGTTGGGTTCAAATGAAGAGGTAGAACTCAAGAAACATCAAATTACCATCTGATATGAAGATGGCAGACTTCAACAAGACTCAGTAACTTTGTGGAGAGCAAGAGCACATAAGAAGGAAGGAATAATAGAAAGGCATTCTGTTGCTAGCTCGTACAATTTGCTGCAATGCTTGTCGTCATTTTATTCAGAGTTTCAAGAAAGTGAATGTGATTTCACACATTGCTCTTGCCTTTTTTAATGAAGATACGTGAATTGGAATGCAGCTGAAGCTTTTCATTCTGTATGTAAAGACAATTAAACCAAAATAGACATGTTTAAGACAAATCCTAGTTTTAATTTGATTTTACTGAGTTCAGCGGATTAACAACATTGTCTTTGAAGTTTGATGAAGATTTGCTGATGTAGAAATTTACTCTGCTATACTTACCCTCAGAAAGAGGCTGTTTGTTACAGGTGAGGCACTATGCACTAAACCATTTAATATCTGATCTTTTTGAGATAAGACTAACAAGGTTGCAAAGGAACGGGTTATGTTTGGTTCACTGCAGTCTCTTGAAAATACCAGTATGCAATACCAGTATGCATTGCTAATTTTTCTGTCATGTGTATATGTCAATTAGTCTTCCAGTTCTGGAGAATCCAGATATCAAGCAGCTGATGGTTTCCAATTTTACTCTCAAAGAGTAAGCTCTTTTATTTTAGATTGAAGCTTTTGGAAAGAATCTTAAGAAAACTTGCAATTGCTGTTTGCTTTGGGCAAATAATATGAAAACTATTCTCAACTATTGAAGCTTCTTGAGTGTACGGAAGGAGCTAGAGGTATTGACTTTGCTTCGGGCACCTAGTTTACCTTTTAAAGTGTTGATGCTAGTATTGTTTGCCTTGTCAATGATGGGAGATCACTTCATATACTCAGGGTTTGTACTAGGGCTAACTATTGCAAAATGTGTGGATTTTTTGGTTAGACCTCTGCTTTCCTATTTCCTTTGTAGTAGTGTCTCTTCGTATGAGGGAACAGTGCTGCAAGCACTAAAAGATGTACACTGAGAAAAGTAAGTTTTATTGCAGAATTCCATCGTTCTCAGCCTTTGGCTACAGTGAAACTAAAAGGTTTAAATCAATTATGCCCTATTTGATTGTGCCAAAATTCTCTTTTCTTCTACAGTTATTGCAGACTCTCCCTAGTAGGGCCTAATCTGTTCTGGAAATTTAGCTGTGACCACAAATAAGCCCTTTAAACAGCGGACATTATCAGGAGGGATCTCATTGTGTGACCCTGTCAGTTTCAAAATGCATGTTTATCAACACTTAAGCTGATTCAGAATGAGGTGTTGTTTCTTGAATAAGATTTCATTTTTCACAAAAGAAAGAAACCTAGGCTCTAAATGTTTTTTTTTATAGCCTCTTGTAATGAAATATTTTACTGCTGTGATTTGCTTGTTCTTCATTATATGCATGTTGCACTCTATGACAGTTCCTAAGTGTTGAGATTGTTGCAGAATTTATAATCAATCATTAAATATTCTTGGTTTGTGTTCCAGTACATTCTTATATTGTGACTAAAAGGAAATTAAGAGTTTTATGCACAGTACTTTTCCCAGAAATGGATTTCTTGCACCATGTTCTAGAGGGAACCTGGTGTCTGCTAGAAGCAGGTCGTAAGAAATTAAAAAAAAAAAAAAAAAAAAAAAGTAATTATGACTGAGAAACCATTTGACAATCATAATCCTGTTCAATAACATTTTTTTCTACTTTCAGTATATAATTTTGTTTTTTGCGTTTCTCTTTGGTAGAAATTGTAATTCTATTAAAAAAAACCTCTTTACTCTGTACCACCTTCAAATACTCCATCAGAGGAATGTTTTTCCTTTTAGTATCTCATGGCTAAAGTAAAAAATATGGCTGTTTTAGTCTTCCTTTGCAACTTGTTCTCCGGTATCTTAATTATTTCTATTGTTTTTGAATTCCCTGTAATTTGTCAGTATCTTTCTGGCATTGCGATAACCAGGAGTGAATACAATATTGCAAACATGTAATTACCTCTTGTCTCATTATTCAGAGGTTATTTTTATAATTGCTGCATGTAGCAAATTCATGTCTAAATTGCTGTCCAGTATACTTGTAGGCTTTTTGATTATTACTGCATCACAGATTTGTATCTGCTGTTTCAGATCTGTGTTTCTAGAATGCATATTGCCTGATTTTTTGTTCCTTGCATTTTCATTCCCTAATTCTTTTGTTTCATTTCACGTGCATTTCTAAACTCCTGAAAGCTGGTATTTCTCGTGCACTGGCAGGTCACCCATGTTATTTTGCTTCTTGAGTTTGTTGCCTGTATAACTCCTGGAGAATAATTTTGTTTTAATATATATGCCATTTTTTCTGCAAATATTTAAAACTTCTGTGGCTGCCTTGAGGACTGGGTTTTGAGATTACTCACGTTGTTTTTGTTAGCTTTCTTAGGTTTATAAAAAGGGACTATTCACTTCCTTTATTAAGTGGTCATCCATACAGAAGCAGCAGTTTCTATGCATGTATGCATTCGTTCATACGTGTGTGTATATATGTATATGCCTACTCATGTGTAAGGCATTTAACTACTCTTTTATTTAAAATAATGCTGTTTACCTGCAGGAGGATGAAGAAGAAACATATGAGCAAACTCTAGAATTCCGCAGAGGAGGTGATGGTCAGCCAAGGCGGTCCACACGACCTACTCAACAATTTTATCAACCCCCAAGAGCTAGAAACTGATTAATAAGAATTAAAAGGTAAATATATGCTAATTACATTTTATTTATGGATTTTGATTTCAAGAAAAGTAGATCTGAATTTGTGTATACTTAAGTGTTCTTCAGTCTCTGAAGTTTGTGAGAGAACTTCCTACAACTTTGCTAGTAGTTGGTTTGTATAACAGCCCTGGGCACTGGGTAGTAGACCATGAGTGTTCTTGAACAAATAAGTTATCGTAATTACCATTATACAAGCAAATGTAGAACTTAATTACTAGAAAAAGGTTTTTTCATCATTAAAAAACAAAACAAAAAACTAACCCAATCAAATATGCTATACTGCATTCATTTTACTTCTGGATTTTCTAATACCCTAATTCTCAAGGGTTCATTAACTCTGTTCTTAATAAATCATTGCAAAAATACATGTTACTTGGTTTACATCTTCAGTGTCCTTGTTTTGCGTCTGATTTTTTAGATACTAGCTGGTTTATTTTTATCATGCTCTTTTTAGTTTCTTTCATTTCTCCATTCCTTCACTTACAGCTGGTTTAATGGGTGCTGCTGATCTCTGCAGGTTTTGATATTTCTGACATGCAATAATATAAGACTTTGCTTTTTTGATCATATGTTCACCTAACTTTTTCATTTGAGGGAGTACTGCCACTATAAGGAGAAAAATTTACTCCTGACTCTTGTCAAGGTGATAATTATTCTGATTTTTGTACATATCCTTAAATTTTGTATTTTAATAAGTGTATGAGTCACCATCAATAAATGTGTCATGAGATAATTATAAAGTGTGCAGAAATAATTCAGGTGCATGCACTGAGCTGAGTTCTAAACTAGCTCTGTCAGCTCAGGGAGGTGTCAGTGTGATCACCCTAATGAAAAGTGCTCAGTGTAGAGGGCAGTCAAAACCCTTTTTGTTGTTGTTTTTGTCTTTAGGTAATCATTTTTATGTTTTCAAATTGTACAGCATAAATATGGAAAACTGTGTTTGGCTTTGCTCAGGTTGGGAGAGAGGGAAAAACAGACGTCCAGAGAGAGTAATAGTAACTCCTGTACCTCAAGAAGAGTGAATAAATTGTTGACAAGTAGAGAACAACTTTTATAAGGCACAGGTTGCTCTGTGTGGGTCTTCTTGCACCTTGCTTTGAAAGTTCCAGCAGGATCCTGATTTAAACTGACAGCAGATTAAGGATCAAAATCTACCAACTGTGTAAAAACATCAACAACAACAGAAAAATGTTTTAGTCTTCCACCCCATTCAAATGCTATTGTTTTCTGTCAGACATCTCTAAATAAAGGGGTTTGATTCAGATGGTAAATACTGTCAGTTAAGTGAAAAACATTTGTTAACAAGTAGCAGCTGTCATAAAGCTAAATAATTTTTTTCAGCAACTACTTATTTTGCTTTACAAAGTACATCTGTTATTGACAATACTTCAAAATATATTCCTTTTTTTTTAATCCTAATTTAAAACACTCTTCCTCAGGTGATTAAATAAGGCATTTCATCTGTCTTCTCTTGGCCCAGGACTGTTTACTTCAACTTTTACTCAAGATACAGTTAGTACCAATGTGTCATCCAAAACCAAGCTTATTAGCCCAATGCAATGTGCAATCACTGGCAGCTTAAACTTTTCTCAGGTTTTGACTAATTTTGTAAGCCTTACTTTATTGGAATATTATGCACTTCCTCTTCTGCAAAAATAAAGGAGTTGTATGTACCTTAAATAGTCATCACCTGTAAACAGTAATTCATTATGGAAAAAATGTAGTTTACTTCTTGATTGAAATTTCATTCCATCTGAATCAAAATACTAAATGAAGTTTTCCTAGGCTGAAGTAACTGAATTGTCTTCCATTTGAACTAAGTGGAAGCTCTCTCTAAATGGCTAACAGTTATTCAATTAGAATATTTGTGTATTTTATATTAAAATGATTTTATATATCTAGCTATTGTAATTATCTGATGTATCAGACATAAGTTTGTTATTGAGGAAATTTCCAGTATTAAGCTCAATTGCAGTTCAACATGAAATAATGTAACAGCTATGGGATGTTAACATCAAAAAGAAGTTGACAAGATGAAATTAAATACATTGGTCTTAGATTCTTGATGCTAGGATCACTCAGAAGAAGAAAATGGAGAGGCAAGACATGCTTTCTGTATAAGGGTTGGGTGGTGGCAGGGGTGGGTCTCTACTTAAGGTGAGTTAGCTTCTATACTAGTTCTAGTCAAGGCAAACCTTAATTTTATGTAGGATTTGTAATGTGTTGTTTTTCTGCCCCCACCTTCTGCCACAGTGCTGCAGTGAATATATGAACAACTGAATATCCCGTTACTTTCTCTTAGTGAGGCATTTGGGGGTATCTCTGAATAGCATCAAAAAGTGGAAATTCTTCCTCAGTTTAAGAACACACCAGTCTTTTTGGTGGTAAAAATACTGTAATGTTATATTTAAAAGCTTGTTATGTGTGATACAGACTAGCTTTCACCCGCTAGGTTTGATTCCTGAAGTTTGTGTAGGGTCCAGTATAGCTGATGTCATTTGCCTTGTTAGATAGGTAAGGTGGTGTGAGGAAATGTTCATCCTGACACTGTGGTGATTATATTTATCAGGTATGTCTTACAGTTCCCCATAGTACATCTCATGCTGCTATAGATTTTATACTGAAGCTGAACTTAGAAGTACATTTATTATATGACACCTAATGAGGTGGTTGAAGACAGCTGAACTAGAGAGAAACCAGTAATTAAAATCTATTAAACTTTACCAAAAGTAAGTGGAGGATGTAGTCAGTTTCTCTCTGATTGTAAGTGTAGGCAGAAAATCGAACATAGTCCTTTTCTAATTTGTTTTCAGCTTACCTAGACTTGTATGACAGTGTCATGATATGTGAAAGCTCAAGAATATTGAATGTCAGTTTCTGGAAGGTGGATTTCTACGTGGTTTCTTCCTTTTTATTCCCAAGAGCTTCTGAGAACATGGCATCTATATATATATTTTATTTCAAGTTTTCAATAACCTGTTAAATGACATGATTTATCAGGGGAAGTTTTTAAGGAATTTAGTGAGAAATAATCTTACCACAGCTTTCCAGTGAAGGATGCTTTACCAGATCATTGATCTGCTGCTTGATAGAAGAGGGTTTATATCCCTTATACCTCTATCATGTAAAGTAACTTAAATGATTTTTCCTGAAAAGAGATGAAGAACTCTTGTTGATGACTATATTATAAATCATTAAATTGTGTAGAATTGTCATATTGCAATGTTTAACATTTAAAAATGCCAAGGTGCCCTGTCTTCAAAAGCAAATAAGGCTGTTCTAAAAACAAGGTCTGATGGCCATGTTTGTATTGAGTATGATAGCGACATACCAAAGATGAAGCATGAGGTTCATGTGGTAGTTCATATCATCCCATACCCCAAAACTGTATACATCCCTGTACTGTGTTGCACCTCGTGTCAGGAAGGGCTTATTAGCACTGGTACAACAATGCAGAAATAAAGCTTTACTGCTTCCTGGATTAGTGTTCAGCATACTTGTTTAGGTGTTGAAGTTGTCCTTGCAAATCTGGAATTAGTATTGACAACTACTAAATTCCTGAGCTTTTTAAAAAAATGTATTATTATTTTTAATATAATTTGTGTCCTTCTGAAAAGCTCACCGTGCTGTTCTGTGCTTCAGGTATAAAGAACAATTGCTGCAGACTTGCGGGAAGTCCTGACTTGGTGATTACCATGAAGGCAGAGCAATAGAGTAATCATGTTAAGGTCAATACCTCACTGTAGATGCAATTGGCCTAGAAATGGTTTATTAATATCCAACAGTGTGAGGTAGAGGACACTAACTCAGAATTTTATCAGAGCACTGCATCAGAGACCCTTTGAACTCAGTCTAGGTTGTTTCGGGTCAAACTAGTCAACTACTAGTTTTAACAGGTCTGTAAGTTAAGATATTCTCTCTAGAGAATAAAGATACAAGAATTAGAGTGTAACAGCAATAAAAATATGTCCTGAGCTTATATTTGCTGGGTAGAATGTCATGATAGTTTGAAAAAGAAGGGGAACAGTAATCAGAAAAGTGGTTTTTGAAGGGTCAAGGCTTTTGGAGGAGCTTGAAAGAACCTAGGAGTGAGAACCTATAAGTACTTGGTCATTATCTGTTTCTTGGTCTTCTTTTGTGCAGTGACAGGATTAATCTACACCTTTTCAGACTTACTATGAAATTTGTGTTAAAGTCCTTACCAATGGAGAAATGGAATTTTTGTAAGAAGTCATTGCCAGAAAGTGTTCTTTTCTTGTATTATAGCGATCATATATGTATTGCACTGAAGTGCAATCTTCTGACTTATTCTTCTAAATACATATCTCGGTAAGTACAGAAAAGCAGATGTATACTCTTTTGGAGGAAAAAAAAAGTAGTAGCAGTAAAAGTGTATGTTGCACAAATAGCAGAGTTTTTGTACTTATTGGTTGTGGGTTTTTTTTCTTTCCCCTGTTCAGCAATCTTCTCCTGGTGAGGGGAAATTCACTGGCAGCTCCAACTTGCTGAAGACTTCTAGAAGAACTTCTGGCTTTTTCCAGGCAACAGGGTGGAACAAAGAAAGCTGGTGTGAGCAGAAAGAATTTGGACCTGATACCACAGGAGACTTTTTTTAAAGTTCTTAGTTATATGAAGCTGAATACTTTTTACATATGAAAGAAGCAAATTGTCATTGCTGCCATCAATAAAACCACAGTGCACTATTCTATTCTTTGCCTTGTATTCTTTTACTGAGCCTCCATTGTTAGTAAACATAATACTAATGTATTATGATTTTTATTCATTTTGAATTTATTTTGGTTCTAATCCTGTTCCTAGTAAAGTAGAAGTAAAATTCCTATTTCCTCAAAAGCAGACAGGATTGGGCCTTTAATTTAGATTTTAGGCTAGAATTAGTGAAACACTAAAATTTTTCAGCTAATTATTGTACAGTGAAATTCTGAATATGTTTTGATTGTTTTGTGTGTTTTTTTTTTTCAAATTTGCTAAAGGCCAAAATTAACAAATTTGCCTTTTATGTTTTTTTTGAAGTGTAACTAAAAGTTTGAAAGGGAGAGAAACTCAGTGCTTTCAAAAGACATTTTCTAAATAATTTTAGGTAAATATTTTCTTCTTAGGAATATTTATATTATGGGGATAGAAACAATTCTAGAAGGTACAGGAAAGTAGTTGAAACAAAAAATACTGAAAGATGCATATAAATATTTCATACATAAATATGTATATACATACACACACATGCAACCTGTTGAATAGTAGATTCTGACTTTCCTGTAGCTTTAAACTGCTTTTATTGCTTCATATTACTATATTGTTCTCAATTATTGTTGACGCTTGAAGAAAAAACATGTCAAACTGTACTTTTCCTTCTAAGCTCTATCTTTGAACCTTACGTGATTATGAAAAATTGTTGAAATTTAACTATTTCTTTAACTGAGAAGCACCACAAGATCTATATACCCTGCAAGTCCCTTTTAAGCTTTATTTTGATGGTTTAATTAAGATTGAAATGGCACATGTTTGGAGATGGACAAAAAAAAAATCTGTCTTCTGTAAAGACAGAGTTTTACCTGAGACGTGTTGGTGGTATAAATTGTACAATTAATTCTAGTGATTTTCTGAGTGCTCATACAAAACTCTGGACAGAACCTTGTTTGTTTGGATGAAAAGAAGTTATGCATTGATGATGTAATTGATTGTATTTGCAGTACATAATATGGATCGCTGTCTGAACGCAGTCAGATGTAGCAAGCACATTCATATTTGCAGAATAGTAAGGAAGCAAACATTTTGCTGTCGTAATGCAGCTTCTTGAGAATTGTAATGCAACTCATTAACAATTTCAAAGAAACTTGGAAACTTAGCACGTGAGCTGCACAATGTTGAAGTTCTTTGCTAGCAGTTGACATACAACAAATTTTATAAAATTTGTTAGATTTAAACTAGAGACCATTTCCCAAATACTATGAATCATCCTGGTCAGTTCTGCACAATTGTACCAGCAAATAAATAAATTGTAGATCTAATACATTGGATGTTGGATGCTTTACTTCCAGAATTATTGCTAAGACCACTTAAAACAGCTATTCAAGTTTCATAAACTATGCAGTCATAGCACTGATTTTAGAAATCAGTTTTGATTTTTTTATAAGTAGACTTGCATTAAATGAGAATGCTACCACCCGTGTACCAAAGCAGTCTCTGAAATTACAAATCACTTTGGTGTTCTGATCTTGCTTTCCTCCTGTGAATTAAATCATAAAATCCAGAAAACTGCAGCCTTACTTGGTGAACTGTTTTAAAAAAAAAAAAGTAGAAATTATGCAGCATTCATTCCTCTGTAGTAATTGTGGCATTCTGAAATTACCAAATGTGCGTGCAGCTGTTTGTAGGCAAATGAAAAATATTTGAGAACATCGTTTGGAAAACAGTAAAGCCAACATTCATGTCATGGTCTTCAGTGGTGCCGAGGAACTGGAAAGCCAGAGCAGGCAAGCAGCTGGAGAGTCTCACTGACAAGACGTGTTGTGTTAGTGCATTTTATGATTCTTTTCTATTTTGGTTTCAAATGAAATAACCATGAAAGTTCTGCCTCTTTAGGTTCTGGAGAATCAGTGATTGAGTAAAACTATTTGCCTCAACCTGTTCTGAAAAGCAAGAATTGATTGCAAACTCATTGATTCCCATATCTAGAAACAACATGATTATAAACCTACCTAGTTTATCAATTTTTCCTTAATTTGCATAATGCATCAAATCCACAAATATAATAATTTCCAGTCATAATAGTAAGGATTGCATACATGGATGTACCCAGCTATGATGTTCAGAAGAAGTTAACATTGCTAGATAGATCTTCAGAAGTTATGTAAGTTATCTTCTAATCTGCAAAATGCGACAGCAAAAGCAAGGTCCTGAACTTCGTGGGGCTGATCTGTGTTGCTAAACGAAGGCAGAGAAAGAGAACTGCATCTTGATACTCCTCCACACTACTTACTTGCTAGCTTAATTTCCGATGCTGTTTTGGACTACTCTTGATTAGGTGTTTTCAAGACAAACCTGTCATGAATTTGACACTTTGCAAGCAGAACATGAGGCAATCTGAGTTTCTTGACCAGTAGGTCCCTCTTGGGCTTCCTTTGCTAGAAATACAGTTTATGAGAATTTCTGTCTTGAATTTTAGGAATGCAATTCGAATGAGAGATTTTTCTTGTTATGGACTTGTATAGAAAATTTTTACCTGATGGAAGTAATTAAAAAAAACGATTTCAATTGTTCTAAAAGTTATGTTCCAAGTTGCTAGCAGTATAATTGAATAAAATTGTTTTACATTTTTTCCCATTTATATTATTGAGGTATGAAGTCATTCTGAAACAAAGAATGGAAATGTTCTGTTTTTATCTTAAATGTTTCCAGAATCTTATAACAAAACCGGATTGAAGTTGTCATATTTTCTTTCAAAATTATGGGTTGGGCTAACATCTTCTGACACATTCATGTATTTAATATTATTTATGTTAATACAGCTTTTATTTTCTCACTAACAGGTTCTTTCTTAGTAAGTCTGTTGTGGTTTAGCCTGGCAGGCACTACAGCCATTCACTCACTCTTGCTAGTGGGATGGGAAAAAAGACAAAACTTGTGGGTTGAAACAAAGACACTTTAATAGGATAGAAAAGGAAGGGAAAATAATGAAAACAATGATACAGGAATACACAAAACAAGTGGATGCAGCTGACCAATGCCCAGCCGCTCTCTGAGCAGTCGCAGTCTCCGTGGCCAGCTCCCCTCAGTTTTATTGCCCTGTATGATGCCATGTAGTGTGGGATATTATCCCTTTGACCAGTTTGGGTCAGCTGTCCTGGTTCTGACCCCTCCCAGCTCCTTGTGCACCCCAGCCTCCTCCCTGGCAGGGCAGCATGAGCAACTGAAAAGTCCTTGGCTTAGTGTAAGCACTGCTCTGCAACAACAAAACATCAGTGTGTTATCAGCGTTATTCTCCTAAATCCAAAATGCAGTGTCATGAGCATCTAAGAAGAAAATTAACTCGGTTCCAGCTGAAAGCAGGACAAAGTCTTTGGAAGCAACTGTACAAAGCACCTGTCCACTTTTCCAATAAATATTCCTGGAGTAGTCTCCGCAGAATCTCTAATGGCTTGAGCTTTATGCAAGATGAAGTATTAACTATCGGTATTTCCATTAGGTAGTGAAAAGTTAATATCACAGGAGATATTAATCTTATCTTTGAATTGCATTTGAGAGTAGATACAGGATGAGTAAAATCTTAATGGAAGAAAAAGATTCATCTTGAGGTAAAGCTGGAGAGATGTTTGCAAGATAACTCCTCAGTAGACGAACTAGCTCATGAAGGGTTGGTCTAATCATAACCAGGTAGCTGAATGAATCTGGAAGCATAAGGTAAACAACCCCCTTCTAGCACTATGGTTAAAGGGGACTTGATGCAGAAATATCTCCTGTACTTTTGTGCATATCATTTTTGGATAATTGTCTATAGATGCCTTCAAGAAGGAGAATTACAGTTCAACGGTTTTTCTATCAGGTGACTTGATCCACCTCCAACAATTTTTAATTAACTTTTTTGAGAACTGTATGAGTCTTAGGAATGACTAATTGCACAATTTAGCTAGCTTAGTTCAGTTTTCTACTTGTCATACAGCTATTGAGCTGTTCTCTTTGCTTTTTGTTGCTGAAATGTCTTGGAGCAACCTATTGCAGGAGAGCAGCTAAATCAGGGAAGGTATTCCAAACATGTAAGAACTGACTCAGTCCTGACATTACATGTGTATGAAAAGTTTGTGTATTACTGGTATCCTTCAAAGCAATGGTAAAGGTTCATAATGCCTTTCTATTTATTTTTTAATATATTGATTTTGTGCCAGTTGCTTATATTGGCCCATTCTGGCTTTAAATTACAATCTTGTTTTGAGAATGACTCCAAATAATAAAATAAAGACAAATTACATCAATACTTCATTTTCCTGCAAGATTGAGAGACCATAAAAAAGGCAGTTTCCATAGCAACATGTGGGCTGTTGATGGATATAATTGCATTCTGGATATTATGACAGTATAAATGAAACCAGAATCTAGTATTTATTGAAAATAAATCTTACCTGTTTTCAGATAACTAGGAACTGTGGGAAGGCAAACAAGTGGATACATAATAGCAGCAGGGTGCTGTAGGTGGTCTACAAAAATTCTGCAGCTGTTTTTAAGGAAAACATTTGCAATGTCAGTGACTTAATATTTCATATAACTTGACTATTCCTATTTTAAAATTGTTACATAGGTAAGTATTGCGCAGACAATATGCAATTGGTTGGATTAAAACATGTTCAAACTTGAGATTTGGCATCGTACCCATCAAAGTTCAGATATGTCATGCTGACATTACTCAGGAGGAGGAGATACAGCTAGGTTTCAGTGTACTGCAGCTGCAGAACTGATACCAGAATTCAGCTTCCCTTTTCAGCAGAATACCATTCTGATCCCTTTTACTCATATGCTTTAATTCTGAACTCATTTTCAAATGGAAAAATAATAAATTCTTACAGCTGCACATAAAGCACTGAAAATATGACGGAAATTGAAGCAAGAATCTGATGCCTAATACATCTTTAGAAAGGAAGGAAAAGTTGCAAGAGTTGTGAAACGTGAAAACATGCATATATTTGTGTTCTTGTCTTTGAGAACAACTAACCCTAGCACTTCATTCAGACTCTGCTCCTCACGAGGAACCTGGCTTTAGTTGCCTATGGCACTTGGCAAGAAGACAGATAACAGCTGGAGCCTCTGGCTGATAGAGAGGTTAAGGTGCTGCAGTTGGTTTACAAGTTCCTCCTAACCTAATGGGAGAGGCCATGCTCTGTGTTTGGGAACCATGGAATAAGCTGTAATGTTGTGGTTAGTAGCTGTTAACAATGAACGCTGCATCAGTAACATTTTGCAAATTTCAGTTGTGCATACTAGAACAAGGACAAGAAGGTGGGAAAAATGAGGATTTAAATGATGATAAGGTAACTTAATTTTGTTAAATAAAGTGTGACATCTACAAAGCACTTGAGGTCCTGAAGAGCAGCTTGTATTAGGGTAGAACGCACAATATTTTAGAAAGAATCTCAAAATTAAGCTCATTTGGATGTGTTATCCACATTGGCATCATTTGATTTCCCGGTCTTCAAATAACATGATATCTTGTGTATGATCGGAAGGCCTTTAATACTGTTTACCTCAGTTGTCGATGAGATGCTGTTATTTTCCAGTAGGTCAAGAAAAGTAGTCTGACACAGACTATTTCTGTCCTTTCTTTTGATTTGTGGTTGGATGTTATGTTAGTTATGTGTTGTTGCACTTCCTTGGAACTAATGGAGGTCACTCTATTACCAGGCCACATAGCTTCATGTAGAGGAATTGTGTGTCATGTGCTGAAGCGCAAACAATTTGTATAACTGAATTCATGTCCTCATCTGACCAAAACACTGATGTCTTATCCTATTGTTTTTGTACTGCCTGCTGTAGGAAAACTATTTACGAGCAATGAGTAACATTTGTTTGTTACGTACAATTATGTTCTGCTAGGGCAACAATTGCCCAAGGGATGATTAGTATTTCTCTCAAGAAAATGTGTCCAGAGTGTTTGTCTAGACCACACTGTTCATTCAGTTGGGCCATCTCTGACCTGTGGGCTGTAAACTCTTCACCGCTGCATTTCTCAGTCTTTTTTTTTTTTTTTTTTTTTTTTTTTACTAGCAACCTAACAACTACAGTTCAGAACCAGTGGAATACAGAATAAGACTGATTCTTGTTTTGGCATGTTATTTTTTTCTTTTTTTTTTTTTTTGTGGCAAAAGTCTATTGTAAAACAGGGAAAAGTATTTTATTTCAGGATTGCCTAGGCAGGAGTGTACTTTTGACTCTGATCTTTTTGTTAAAAGCCATTGGTGCTAGTTTACATTTTAATATCACCTATTTTAAGGCAATTATGACTTCCATCACATAGGCTGTAGACTTTTATCCAGATATTTCTTCAGCGTAGTGAATGGGAGTCTCCTGAGTTCTCACATGTGAGAACTTTGTTAATTTTTTTTGACATTGATTAACATCTCTTTGATAAAGTTCCTTGGCTCTTGAAACCACTTAGCTCTCTTATTCCCAATTACTCCTATTACCAGCTTATTCCAGAACTTAATTCCTCAGAAGGCTACAAATCTTCTAACTACAGCCTAAACGTACTTCATTATACACATTTGTTCTTCTGTTACCATTGACCTTCAGTATAAACAGTTCTCATCTGACCCTGAGGCATTTGTAGGCGATTTTTAAGCTGTGCTGAATGAGGGCAGGGAAGATTGATATTCAGCAGATCCTTCTCAATAACCATTTGCTGTGTGGCAGAGGGCTATTGCAGGGGGGTTCTTTGGCTGGTGGTCCTTCACGCTTATCCTGTCTGTGGTGATTTCTGTTCACTTGTAAATGCCTTCATTGGTTTGATGAATTCATTGAACTTGTAGTTTCATATGCCTTTCCTTCAGTATTCAGGGAAAAAAATAAACGTAATATTACAGAAAATTTCAGGTTAGAAGGGTCCTTAGGAACTCTCTCTCCAGGACAGCTTCCTACTCAAAACAGGGTCAGCCGTGAGATCAAACAGGATTGCTGAGGGCTTTATCCAGTCAGGTCCTGAAAACATCCAGGGATGTAAGTGCATAATCTCTCTGAGCCTGCCCCAATGTTTGACTGTCCTCAAGGGGAAGTCTGCCCTTTACAACTGTCTGAACCTCTCCTGCTCCACTGTATGCTTGTTGTATTTTGTCCTCCTGCCGTGCAACAGTTGAGACTGACTGTCTTGATAGTCTTCCTATGCACATGGGGAGGCTGCTGCTAGGTCCCTCAGTAGCTATTTCCTTGGTCTTTTTTTTTTTTTTTTTTTTTTTTTTTAAGCAGTTTCCTTGTACCTGTTTCCTTGGTCTCCTCTCCCTTCCCCTCACAAGGCAAATGTTCCTGTTTGCATAGCCCGGGATACTGCCTGAGCATACTGCTGGCTCATGTTCAGCTTGAGGTCTACCACGGCCCTTGGGACTTTCTCCACAGAGCTGTTCCCTAACCACTCAGTCCTCAGCCTGTAGCACTGCAAGTTCTTCTCATGTGCTGGACTTCACATTTGGCCTTGTTGAACTTCATGAAATTCTTGTCAGCCCATTCCTCCAGCCTGTCTAGGCCCATCTGAACAGTAGCCCTACCACCAAGCATACCAATCTGTTCCCCCTCAAGTTTGGTGTCATCTGCAAACTTTGAGTAAGCACTCCATTACTTCCTTAAGGAAATCGATAAAGATGTTAAGCAGGACAGACCCCAGGTGAGAACCCTGTGATATGAGCTGTAGCTGGCCTACAGGCAGAGTACAACCCATTAACCACAACCCTCTGAGTCTGACCTTCCCACAGGCTTTTTAATTAATCACCCATCCAGACAATAACGTTCTAACTTGGAGACAGAAATGTGTTGGGAGAGAATGTCAAAATGCTTGCTGAAGTCAAGGTTAATGACACCTGCTCTCCTTTCATCTGCAAATCCAGGCATTTTATCATGGAAGGCAATCTGTCTGGTCAGGCATGACTCACTCTTCATCCATTAATGGTGACTGTTCCCAGTCACTGCCTTCTTCATGTGCCCAGAAACAAGTTCCTAGAGGCCTTGCTCCAGGAATTCCCCAGGGTCTTAGATGAGTCTGGCCGTTACAGTTCTCTGGCTCATCCTTTTAATCTTTTTCAAAAATTATCGCAATGTTCACCTTTTTTTTTTTTCCCAAAAAACTTTTCCCAGTTGTTGAGGAGCTCTCTCAATTTCTATAAACCGTAAAACAAACAAACAAACAAAAACACAACTTTAGGCAGCCTTAGATGGGCATCAACCAGTTCTCAGCATCCTAAGGCACAGCCTTTTGGGCTCGTGGAATCTTAAGGGTCTCGTTCTCTCAAGCAATCCCTGTCTCAGTCCTTATCTACTACTGCTGGTTTGTTTTCTGTTTAGACTCTTTCTCTCAGCACAGAAACCTCAGAGGTGTTTCTGGCAAAGACAAGAACAGAAGGCACTAAGTATCTTATCTGTGTATATAGTTATTAAATTGTCTGCTCCATCCAGCATTGTTCCCACATTTTCCTTGTTCAGTCCTTTTAATATGGGTGCATTAACTTTTTTTTCCACTTAATCAACCTCATAACCTCTAATTATATTGAAGCATATAATTTAGAAAGACATTCAGACTTGGTGTCCTTTTCCCTTCTGATTTTAAAAGAATACTCAACTAGCGATGTAGTGAATGTTACTGATTTTAGTGTGGGAAAGAGATTTTGCTCTGTCTTGCATATTCCTGTTGTGTATCTAGTGAAGCAGAAGCATTATGGTCTTACAACTTCTTTTGTACAATTTAACTTGTGGATAAATGTTCAGAAAGACTTCATTAAAAATCTTCATTTAGTAACACAAGTTAGATCTTAATTTTTCTTACTTGGGTCAAAATCTACAAAAAGTATCTATGTGTGCCTATTCTATAACAAGAGAGAGAGAATGAAGGGTTTAGTCTGAGTGAGCTTGAAGCTAGACTTTCACAAATAAATCCATCCTTGATCTAGTTTAAAGAAAAAATCAAGTTCTACCCAGTTATGAGGATTCAGGAAATACAGATATGTAACTAACTGAACAACAGTTTTAAAGAGGAAAAAAAAAAATAATACTTTTTAGCCGAACTGGCAGAGTTATAGTGAAATATTAAGTGAGATCCTAAATTGCTTCCTCTTTTGTTGTTAAAGAGAAGTGTGTAGCTTGAAGGTTTTGATGAATTTAAGAGTCTCCAAAAATATGATTTGGTTCCTCTAAACTAGTCATGATGAAAAGTTATAAACTGCTTTTAAATTAATATTTAACCCAAGAAAGTTGGAGCTCACGAGCACAGAGAGTAAAAATAACGACAGTGACTACATTTCTCAGACAGTGGACAAATACCTGTGAGAAATGAAGAACTGTGTGTTAACTGTGGAGCCCAGCTAACAGAAGCAGCCATCACATGCAGCAGTTTCTGGGCTCTGTTTCTTCAATACCTCAGGATCTTGAGGTTCTTGGATCTGGAACCTCCTGGGAACCCTCAGAGGAACTGGAGGGTGCCAGCTGCTGCCAGGTAAGGATAAGGAAAAGGGAAGGGTAACTCTGGCAGTCATCTGTCCCTCATCAGAGGGTGCCTGCAGCCTTTGTTATAACAAATGCTTGATTAGGGAGAGTCAAGTACTGTTTTTTGGTTGGTCCTAGGGAAAGGCAAATATAAATGTGCCTAGAGCACAATGCTCAGAGACAGCCAACAGATGCAGCAGTACATAAAGAATGGGGTCCTCACCTTGTTCAGAACAAAAGCTTTCTCAGGTACAGTGGTGAACTGCCACAGGGCTTTTTCCCCAGCAGCTGCCCTGACAGGGCAGAGGCTTTGACCCAGACAGAACTTCAGGCACAGGACGCAGGCAAGTGTACTGACCCACCAGCTATTTACACCAAGCAGATCTTTTAGTCCCCTTACTGCTCTATTTTCTCACTCTCGTTCCTCTCAGAATCTCCAAAACCCCTCCCTTGTCCTGTCTTTTACTTTTCCTCTAAACATCCCATAAAAGTCCTGTGCAATCTCCAAATGCCCTTCCCTTGCAGCTCCTAATGTGTCCCATGACCAGGCAGCAACCTTCTTTTGTCTGAAAGCTGATCCAGACAGCTGCTCCCTCATCTTGATGGGCTTCATGCCTGGACACTGGGACTGAACTCTGCTGGGACAGCCTTGGAAAGAGTCTGGAAACAGTGTTTGCTCCCTGTGAGTCTTTAATTTGGGTTCCTGACTGCCATTGTGCTCCCTATTGCTCTTCTGATAGACCTGTGTATAGCCTGGTGTAGTGGGTTTACATGGCAAGGTTTTGGTAGGAGGGGGGCCATAGGGATGGCTTCTGTGAGAAGAATCCAGAAGCTGCCCCGTGTTAGGTAAGGGCCCTGCCGCTGGCCAGAGCCGAGCCAATATGCGATCTTGTTTGCTCCTCTCTGAGAGCAGATTTAAGAAAGGGAAAAAACAGGAGAGCAGCTGGGAGAGAGAGAGGAGTGAGAACCAGCCCTGCAGACCCCAAGGTCAGTGCAGCAGGAGGGCAGGAGGTGCTCCAGGCACCAGAGCAGAAGTTCCCCTGCGGCCTGTGGAGAGGCCCCTGGTGGAGCAGGCTGTCCCCCTGCAGCCCATGGGTCCCACATGGAGCAGATCTCCACGCTGCAGCCCGTGGAGGAGCCCCCGCTGGAGCAGGTGGATGTGGCCTGGAGGAGGCTGCGGCCCATGGAGAGCCCCCGCAGGAGCAGGCCCCGGGCCGGAGCTGCAGCCTGTGGAGAGGAATCCACGCAGGAGCATGGGGTCTGGGGGGAGCTGCCGCCTGTGGGGGACCTGTGCTGGAGCAGTTTGCTCCTGGGGGATGGACCCCGTGGTACGGAGCCGTGTGGGAGCAGTTCTTGAAGAGCTGCTGCCTGTGGGCAGCCCCCACAGGATCAGTTTGGGAAGGACGGCATCCCGTGGGACTGCATTAGGCAAAGTGTCACCAGCAGGTTGAAGGAAGTGACTCTTCCCCTCTGTTCAGGACTGGTGAAGCCACACCTGGAGTGCTGGGTCCAGTTCTGGGCCCCCCAGTACAAGAGACCTGGACATACTGGGGATTGTCCATTGGAAGGGCAAGGAGGTGATTTGTGGACTGGAGTACCTCTCCTGTGAGGAAAGGCTGAAAGAGCTGGGACTGTTCAGCCTGGAGAAGAGAGGGTTTGGGGGGTTCTCATTAATGTGGATAAATAAAGGAAACATGAAAGCCAGACTCTTCAGTGGTGGCCAGTGCCAGGGCAAGAGGCAGTGGTCACAAACTGAAACACGGGAGGCTTTGAGCATAAGGAAACACTTAAAAAAAAAATCATTATTTTATTTATTTTATTACTATGAGGGCATAACTGAACATTGGCACAGGTGGCCCAGAGAGGTTGTGGAATCTCCCTCATTGGAGATCCTCAACAGGTCATCCTGCTTGAGTAGGAGTGTTGGACCAGGTGACCTACAGAGGTGCCTTCCAACCTCAACCATTCTGTGATTCTGTGATGTGACAACTGAAAATATAGAAGAGAGAGTTTTTTGTATTCATGGCTTTTCAATTTCAGGTTTCAAACAACTATACACAATGAAATTGTTGTGTCTGGAAGCAAAAATAGAATTTCAAGTATCACTTCTAATGGGTTAAGTCAGTAGTTTTATGTGTGTGATTTAAAAAAAAATAATTCTTTGCCTGTGAGCTTTGTCCCATGGATATCACCTCCTAATTTAGAACCTTCTATCTGAAGATGTCTACCTTTCTGCAAGTTAATAATACCTGGGATAGGCAGCTAAATAGAAAGTCTAGCAAAAATGAAGCTAATGACAGAAGTAGATTTGATGTTCTTCTGTGAAGGCATAGCATATCAGCACTCAGAAGGAGAGCTATGGACCAGAACAGTCGCTGTCATCTCCTTAATTGCCGTAGATCATAAAGGAACAGTGCTTTGTAGGTAATGAGGTAAATATTCCAGTGGCCAGGGGTTCATTAGATAGTAATCCGTGCTTCACATCAGAAAGGAAACTTTTTTTTTCAGTAAGAGGGATTTGCAGTAAGACTGTATGGCAGGAGGTACCTGGGTCTACAGCATACTGTGCAATATTTGTTATTCTAACTGCTATTTATACATTTTTTGTTGTTGTTTGTTTTCAGCTTAGTGTCTCATGCCCTTGTAAAATATTGAGAAGATCCAAAAATAGATTATATAACATATTTTAAAGAAAGCAAAGATAAGGTTATAACTGAGATAGAAAGAATGTGACTTTGATCATACATCCACTAAACCTGACTGACCTGATGCTGTTACTGTGAATTTTCTCTAATATTTTTCTAAAATAGTTTGACTTTTACTCCACATATGCAGTATGACTGTCACTCAAGAGAATATAACCATGCTCTGCTAGCAGATATTGGAGTTTTGTGTCAACCTGCTGATGTTTCTTGACAAGTTATTGACCTGACTGGTTGTTAAACCCCATCCTGAATATAAAGACAGGTGAGCAGTTGAGCACACCTGCCACAAAAACTCAGACAGTAAATTACCAAAACTGGAGAAGAAGAGGCTGCTTGTTATGTTGTTGTTATTACCAGTTTGAAGCATTTTTTAAATCTTAAAAATTTTGCTTAGAGTGTTTTAAAATAGGGCAGGGAAGCCATCTGCTGACAGTGATATATGTTACATGCTATAGTAGGACCCAGAAGCAAAATAGTCTAATGCTCTCAGTAAAATCTTTATGCTAGCTATTTGTGTTTCCAGTGTAGAGTAGAAATGAATGTTTTGGACACTGTCAGGAGCAGGGCTTGCCTTAGGCAGAAGATCAACAAAGTCTGATGATCATTGACTTGGCAACAGAGAAACTGGACTGATGTCTCTATTCCTGGCAGCAGAACCTGAGGAACAGGCAGCTCCTGGCTTGGTCTCCAAACTGCTTCCAAAGAAACTTGGAACTGTGCAAATCATAAGGCTAGGCATATCCTGAAGTGCCCATTTAATGAAAAATAAATGTTCTTTTCCTCCAGGACTTGCTCTCAATGAACATGCTTTATTGCTAGCAGTTACTAGCAGGAACAGTACCATATATCTGTTTATCCCATAAAACTTGGAATAGACTGTGCTGGTCACAGAGTAATCAGAAAGACTGGAATATCCTCTTTTCTATTAGATTCCCACATCACTTTTAAGTACACCTCTTCCTCTCTATTTGCCTGTGGGCTGCACAATTACAGCGTCACCTGAGGATTTATGCAAGACTAAATTTTAAAAGTCTACATTTATTAGCTTTTTTTGGTCCAGTTCCTCCAGATGCTTTGTTGAATGTACTAAATATGAAAGTTGTTAGCATATTTAAAACTTTCCTTTGCATGCAGATTTACACCGTGAGTTCATTTATTATGAGCTATGATACACAGTAAGATAAATAACCCAAAATATGATATAAAAGTCAACATCTATATGTGATTAATTGAAGGAGTTATGGAGGAGAAACCTCAGCTGTGCTTGGTGAATTCAAAAAATACTTCCAATTTATCTAATCCCAAGTAATATGTAATGAACAAGATCAAATTATAATGCTGTGGTTCATTGAGTATGGTTGATTAAGATCACTATTCATTCACCTAAGGCCTGTCATTTAATATTTACATTGCTAGAGAAATGCATGACTTAGAGCCTAGCAGTGCTTACCTTTTAAAAAAAGAGATTTATAGAACATAGTTTATTATATATATCTTAGCACTGGTAAATCTGGCCTTAGAATACACTGAAATATGTCATCTGCATAATAAATAGATCACATTAGGGTAAATTTTTGCCTTTCTTATCTAATTATAGTGGGAGAAACCCTCCTGTTGCAAAGGTTTGTGGTGGTTTATGACCTATATATAGTCATTCCTTTTCCCTTATGGAAACAGGTTACAGTACACTGTGACTGTACCAGTATAGTCAAAACAGAATGATTTTTGTTCATGTCCTTGTGTCATGTGTCCATGTTCTCTGTCATATAAACAGTGTAAGGACCTGGTCTTGAGAGCTTGTTAGGCAATGTTGGAAATGAGCAGGCTTATCAGCTACAGGAGGTGTTAAAAAATACCCTGCTCTGAGACTGTGTATGGCTGCCTCTATCATGTGGAAAAATAAGTGTCCGTGCTACTCTGCAACACAGGGGCTGTGAATAATAATCATAATCTCTCCCTTTTTCTTCATTACTTTATAGACAAAATAATTCATGCAACATTTTTTCAGTGAAAGCTCTGCCCATTCTTCACTCCATATTTCTTTGGCTATAGGGTAACATCAGTCTAAGAATAGAAGACCTATCTGTCTTTTCCCACCCACACTGCATTTCCTAGTGTGGATTGCATTAACCTTTTATTTATTTATTTATTTTTTACATGCTTCTACAGGGGCAAAAAAGAGCCCAGAGGACATTGTGCTCAAGAAGCCTTTTACCTGATAATTCTTATGATTTTCCCTTGCAATTAGGGTATAACTTGGCAACCGGTAGGAGTAAATGTTGTCTGTATTTCACTCGTTTTCTAATTTAAAAGAAAGATTAAAAAAAAATGCTGCTGCTTTTACTCCAGCAATTAGTGGTAAATCTAGAGCTGCCAGACCTGAAAAGTCGTTCATCCCTATGTGCTCTGTATATATTTGATTTGTTACCCTGCTTCTGTACATTTGCTTACCTTCTGCATTTTTCTCAGGCATGTTCCAGGAATCCAGATTTGCATTAATGGCTTTAAATGCTACTTTGAAAGCATGCAGAACTGCATTTCTTTTAACTAGAGCTCAAGATTAACTTTTGCACTTGAAAAATATCTTAGAGTTCTACAAACAAGTTTTGAATACCTAGAACACTGTGTCAAGATACTAAAGATGTTTTTTTGTGGTGCAGCTAACCATTACTGTATGTGAATTGGGAGGATATACAGGACGATATAAAAATGCTAACAATGAATATCACATTTGCAAATATGCTTCTGTCTCAAAAACAGTTTGAAAATTCAGCAAATCTATTGTTGAAATCATCACTTCTGCCATGAGAATAAAAATTGTTTCAGAAATAATATTTGTCTCATTTTTAGTCATTTTTGTCTCAGTTTTAACATTATTTTCCCTGTTTTGATACCTTTGCTTTGATTTGACTTCTTTGTTACAGTAACTCTGACATTCACTATGGTTTATGCTTCTCTTTTTCCAGGGAATAAGTTTTCTCTGCATGCTGATATTTCCAAGGTTCAGGCTTAAACCCACTGAAAATAGCACAAATTTCTGGGATATGTAGAAATATTAACTGGGAATTTTCTTATTCCCACAGCAAAATTGGGCTTGATTTTTGAAAGAAAATCTAAATGGCTTTTGTACTGCTCAACTTGGAAGAGGATGGCTTGAATGATATGAATGATGGAATGTGTATGTTGAACTAGGTTAGCTCAAAGTTCACACTTCTTTGATGCAATAGCAAGTAAATAACTTTCTTTTTCCTAAATAAATCCTGTATTGTTCCTGTCTGAACATCTGTGCCCTTTTGGATTTTAAAAATATATGTTCTAATAAAACATTTGCTGTTTGTGTTGTATTAAAATACACTGTGAAAAAGAGCCACTGATTATAAATGTTGACAGATTCAATAAATAAACATAAAGAATACAAAACCATTTTACCTCTAATCTGTTTCTTACAAAACAACATTCAAAATTACTGTTAATAATAGAAGAAATACTTTATGACAATTTCTTTTTAAGCGGTTAATTAAGGAGGGTTAAATCTAAACACACACACATATATATATATTTATTCCCTTGAGATGCACGGGAAATTGAGAAAATCAAGAAAATGTTGTTCGTCCTAGTCTACCATTCTCTGTCAGTATGTATAAAAGGCTAGAATAAACAAAAAAAGCTAAAAAGACCGTACATATGCATTTATGTGTGCATTGCCTACTGCTAAGAAAAGTACAGTTTCCAGAAACTGGAAGGGAACCTTGCATGTTTTTTTATTGCTCCCTGAAACAGCTGAGTTAAGCTAAGAGCAAAGTCTTCTGGTGATGGCATGAATTATTTTCTTCACATGGTTTCATTCTGTGGAAGCTTCTTCACCAAAGCTCTGGTTTTAAACGCTTATTCATTCCCTATGACACTGGGAGATTTCATAACACAAAGAAATAGTAATCCTGGATCACTTGGAGAGATCCAGACCTAACAGTCCTTGTATGGCTGCTATGTAACTACTTTGATCGAAATGTAATACATACCATTAAACCCGCATGTAATGAGAAAAATCCCTTTGCCCTTTACAGATGAAACATGTTAATGTGGGAGCTTAGGGCAGTCCATGTTTTCAGGGATAAAAGAAAGGAGTAATCATGTTTGTGTGGGCAGAAACTGCATGTGTACTGGCAAATACATGTTTTTTGTCTCAATCTCATCAACAGTATGCCTCACTTCTCCATCTGTGAGGTTGGAATCCATCCATCTGTGGGGAATTAATGGACTTTCTGGAGTCAGTAAAAAACGGATCTTAATTCTTCAGTGTTATTCATATTAAAGATATCTAAGCTTCTCTAAGGGTCTCTGATGTATGTTCTTCAAAGTGCACATGTTGATTACTTGGATTTTTAGCACCTCTTGACAGAATTTTATGATTACTTGGAGAAACATCCGGGCACTCTTTCAAACTGAATCCCTCAAGTTCTAAGTGAAAATGTCTAAATCAAAGATTTACAGATTACACAGGAATTTAAGAATATATCTTGTTCATCAGGGATAATTTCAAGCAGATGCTATGTACAGCTACTAAGATGAACTTGTCTGACAGCTACAATTTCTTTTTCACCTCGGATGTTATGCTTTAGTAATGGCTTTCTGTAAAATCATCTGCTTTCTAGAGTATACTTCTTTGAAACAAAAGGTACAAAAACATTTAAAAAATGCTACTGGATTTATTTTATCTGTCCATCCTGGTTAAAATTGTCCTGTTTTATATTTTAACAGTTGACGGTCACAGTTCAAACTCTATCCTTATTATTCTCGTGTCTCCTTCATAAAGCTCCTTCCAAACCTCTGTACTCTATGATTATGCTTTATCTTAACAAAGCGCCTGTGCCCACTGCATCATTTAAAATACAGTAGCTGTCTTTTTAATTGCTTTTGATTTTAACCTTTTATTTTCATGAAAATATTGTTCTTTGTTCTAATTAGGAAACAGATTGCTGTTGACTAACAGACCTGCATTTAGTGAGCAAATGTAAGAGTTTGCTTGCAAAGATGCATTTAGTAAGTAAATTTAAGAGTTTGCTCGCAAAGGTGAGTAGGAATTACTGGGGTATGGGGTATGACTGTCTGGCTGCCCTGAGGGCCACCCGTTTTCTCTTCCCTGCCTTCTACCCAGGGAGGCTTAGTGAAAGTTAAAGAGTCCAAGCCAATGTTTTAGATCTTCCTGATGACAAAGAAACAATCCTCACAGCATCCACATAGCCACAACTCAAAGGTGAGTGGCATTTGGAGGCTGGAGGTTCCCCAGCTTCCTGCTGTAGTGCAGAATGTCGTGATGGGCGTCTATGGAAGGCTCTCATGAGAGATTTTTGTGAATTTTCTGCTTCCCTCTCCCCGTGTTCGGAAGACCATCACTAGACTTGTTAGTCTGAAAGCTAAGATGAAGCACTGGATGCTAATTGACTTTCTACTGTGGTTTAACCTCTTGACGTGATGTACCTTACTATTAAAGGCAAGACTGTAGCTGCAGGCAATAAGGGAGAAAATGGTGAATAAATACTTGTGATGGAACATCTTTATGTCCAACTGAGGTGTATAATACTGTCTTAGTGTCTCAATTTAACTGGCCATTATGTATTTTCACAGATTTATTATGTTTTACTGGATTCTATTTGGGAAGTGAGGTAGAGAAAGTGCAACCCAATGTAGTTGCTAGTTGCTTTATCAATCCTGTATTTAAGATCTTTGTCTTTTCTAGTAATAGAGCAGTAGCTCTTACTCCAAGAGGATGATTGCCTTTCTTTGGTATTTTTAGTTCCAGGAAACCATGTATAATTTGGATAACTTGCTGGTTATCTGCTACACAAAATTTTGCCTTTCTCAATTTCTTCAGTCCTCAGAGAGAAGGCACTTCTCACAAACCGGAGCAGAAACTTCTGTGTAAATGACTAGCAAGGAGGAAATATATTTTATTTCAATTTTTATTGCACAAAGAATCTATTAATCTGTATTTTATTGGTTTCTAAAATAGAGTGGACTTAACAGGATAGAACTGCTTTTCCCATTGACTCTCTCATTGTAATCAAAAACTTGTTTCTCTTCAGATTTTCTTTTATATTGAGGGAAACCCTACCATCTATTTAATCTGTCGCGTGTGTGTCTGCATTCAAGGGGAGATGATTTTTTAGGTTTTAGAGCTAGAACTAAGTCATTAAAATTGATTTGAGTAATTACAAGAGATTTGCTAAGTTGATTGTGTTATGTGACTATCACAAATTGCTGAGTTTACAGGCATTTAATTAGTATTTCTAGCAGCATATTCTTTTCAGCTCCAAGCATAATCTTTTGCTCTTCAAAGTAGCTGTAGCAGTTCCACTGCCATGAGATGGGGCTCAGCTTCAGTTCCTCTATTTCTCACCAAGATTAACCCCTACTGGTGCAGGTAATTTGGGTTCTTTTCAGAAACACAACCATCTTGGGAACAAGGCAACCAGCAGGCGTATAAATCTGCACATAGCAATATTTGTTACTCTGTGGAACACAGTATATGGAGTTCTGAGGTTACAAAATAAAAAGCAAGACGTAGATGTGCATTTTGATCACACTGCTGTTTAACTTAACACAGATGTGCATGATTTTGTTTCCTTTGCCCCAGGCATCACTATTCCTATCACAGCTAATGCTTACTTTCACTCTTTGGCTCAAAATATCAGTGAGTTCATGGGGATGACTCTTATGCTCTCTTCTCAAGAACAGGAGAGGACCTGCAGAAAGTTGGTTTTTTTTATTATTATTATTTTTTATTTATTTATTTTTTCCAGTTCATTGGTATTCCTACATCTTGATGGACCTCTTGCATCTCCAAAGTAGCTCCTTGCACACACATTCTTTTCTTGATAGAGACAACTGCAGAAAGAACTAGACTGGGCCTCACAGCTACGTTGTTCATCCCTGCTGCTATGGTAAATAATAATGATAATAAAATAAGGAAAAACAAATAATGTATAAATTTCATAAAAAATACTTTAGTAATGGCATTTGTTCCACAAACTATGCTAGTTGGAAACCACTCAGATTTGCACAGTGCTAGTGGCATCAGTAGTGGTTTGTTTTATTATATGTAGTGCTTTTGTGTATGATGGAAAGCCACACGTACACTCAGACTGAAAAAGTGAAACAGGTTTGTGGAAATTATTTCACAATGGCAAAAAGGCATTTGGGATCTGAGAGAGAGAGAGAGAGAGAGAGACGGGGGGGGGGGGGGGGGGGCGAGGGGGAGAGAGAGAGTTTCACTCTGTCCTGTGAGTAAAGTGAAAGTTACACCTGTCCTTGAATTTTGAGTTCTGTGGTGAGTCAAGGTTGCTGGGTTCAGACCTTAGGTTTGGCTTGTTTTCCATCCTTTCTTCTAATTCTTTCTTCTTTCCTAAGTGCAAACTCCATGTTCATATGAAAACAAACAAACAAACCCCTACCAACAACAACAAAACAAACAAACAACTTACACTGATTCTGGTGGATTCTTATTAGACTTACTTGTGCTCACAAAAATTGATTCAATTGAAAGCTCTTTGGGATAGTAGGCAGGGATTATAAAATTGATGTCAATACTGGGTTTAATCAGGAGAAGTTGGCTTCTCCTGGGGTAAGAAGGAGGTTCCAGAGAGCCATTACAATGGTAATCATTACCAGAACAACTAATCATTCCCAGGATCATTTAAAGCTACCAGCTCTTTCTAGATATGGGGAGCTGTCCACAGAAAGAGATCACAGTATCATGCCTGGAAGGAGAATTGGATGATCCAGGTCCATCATAGGTATTGCTATTGCTGAGCTAGCATGAAGACCATCCAATTGATTCAGAAGCATTTGAGATTGATTGCTGATCAAGCCCATCTACTCTTCTTTATTGTTAACAGCTGCAGACCCTTAGGCATGGCTGGGCAAACGTTGCTGTTTAACCTTTGTAGATTCAGAATTCTAGAATTCTTGGGG
>CM021697.1:164876909-164912421 GCA_011074415.1 Stictonetta naevosa | reverse complement strand
CCCCCCCAAAATGGTGTTTGTTTGTTTGTTTTCACTTTGGAATTATACCAGGTCTTAGAGTTCTATTTTTTTTTTTCCTAGTTTGTCAATTTTTTCAGCTCTAATAGAGAGACAAGGACCAGTTTAGTATAACTATGGCAAATGGTAATGAGTGGAATATTGAAGAATAGGGTGTTGAATTACCTAGAAGACCTAGATATTCAGTAAGAATTAGGTGATGGTGGAGAGTAGAGTGTTACAGGTCTCATCACAGGTATGACAGAAAGGAATTAGGGTTATAGAATAGAGTACATGAACCTTTAAAAGTCTCAGAAAGGTGAATGATTTTGCTGACATAAATAGGTACTGACATAAATATGCTGACATAAATAGGTACAGTTGATGGCAATCAGCCCAGAAAAGCTTATTTTCAACTTAGAAGTTTCAGTCTTCTCCAGGTTAGGTGAGGAAAAATTAGGTAAAGTAATTCTTTTGATAAAGGAGGCTGTCAGCTGAAGAAGGTGGATCCAATGTACGTTGTCACGTCATTTGAGTGAAGTAGTTTTCTCTTAAAAATTAAATCGGTTGGATAGAAATATCATCCTTTTCTTCTTCTTCTTTTTTTTTTTTTCCCCCTTTCTTTCTTGTTGAGTGGAAAAAGAATGGCATTTTGGAGTTGTACTGATTGAGGTCATTAACAAGAAATGGAACCAATTTATGCAGAATCAAATACGGTCAAAATTACCAGAGAGTAGTGAATAATGAACATCTGGAACATCTGGTGACAGGAAAAGTAACAGCTCTTGACCAATATAATAGCTACAGTAGCAGTTCTTGCTCTGCCTAACAGCTCTTGGGAAAGAGAGACCTTAAGTGAGTACAAGGACGTAGGGATCTGCAGTAGATGGGGAAGTCTTCATAGCAGTAGGTAATTTTAAAAACTTTCTGCCATGGTACCTATAATGAGCTGGAATGGATCCCCAGCTGGGGATACATCATTAACTAATGAGAAGCACGAGACGCTAAAGACTATATAACTACACTAGTTTGGCTTGAATTAAGCTAAGGAGCTTTGGTGGAAACGGGATATATGTCTGCGAATTCAGTCCTACAGGAGTGGCTGATAAGACTAAGAATTTCTGTGCCCTGTGACTATAAGCAGAGATGAGTTTTACTTTAAGAAGCAGCAAAGCAAGTGACCCTAAAAAAATTCTTCTGGGTGTTCCCAGGGGAAGTCTGGAAATAGGATTGCTACAACTGGACACTCTCACTAGAAAGGGCAGCAGCACTGGTAGATATTCAGCTGAAAGTATAGCTTGGCAGCAAACCACCAGAAGACTCCAGACTCTAAGGCATTTCGTTTGTAGAAAAGGGGACTTACACACTGAGACTTTCTTGACTTTCTCTTCTACTCCCCTCCCACCCAGTTGAGCTGAAGCTTTTATTTCCTTTTCTTCTTCTCTTCATGGTGTAGTTTTTGGGGGTGGGTTCAGAGATATCTTCTCACCAGGAAGTCAAGATTCACTTGACAGAAAGGGAAGGGACCATAACTTGCTCTACCTTTGGTAATGAGCTAAAATTTAGAAGTTATCCCAGTCCTAACACGGACATGCTTTTGTTCCTAGCTCAGAAACCAGAAGAGGAGTGGTGAACCTGCAGGGTGGTGTGGCCCAGTGTATCGGGAGGAATGTAGGTGCTATAGTCGGTGAACTCAGAGCTGGTGTTTCTTCAAGGACAGCTTAATCTTTGAGCTCTGTGAGAACAATATCTTGTAGCTATGGATCGAGGTCTGACAGATTAAATCCTGTGGCAAGCGAAGAGACATTGATTCAGACAATTTGTGCAAGGGCATCTGTATGCAAGTAAAACTTGTGAGAGCAGCCTTTATATTGTCTGGAACATGCATGGAACATTTTCACTTTTGTTAAAAATGACTGTTGGTGAACCCTAAACCCACTTGTGGGATGTTATGTTTCTTTTCAATTAGTAAATACCCTTCCTGAATAGGTCAAGATAGAGAAAGAGAAAAGGTCATATTCATATATGAAATCCTAGATAGCTTGTGAAGTGTGTTGTGGCCAGCTGGTACCATTATATCAGGTAATTAGTACTTCAGCTATTATTGACTAAAGTAAACCTGGGAGTGTACGTTTGCATTCGTCAGCTTTTAATCAATATCATGAAGAAAAATTCCTGATCTGAGAAGCTGCTTGTCCTACTTGTGTGTTGCAAGCCAACATTAAATATCCCCAAGATACTCCCTGTTAAGCAAAACTGCTTGTTTAAGCATGGAAGAGGAAGTGTTTATGCCTCAATTCTATTTGAAGAGAGCTACAGAAGCCCCTGGGAGGTATATAACAGAGTATGCGGCCCTTTAAATAGCCAGGAAAATATTCAGAGCTTCTGGGTAGCGTAAACAAGCACAGCTGATAATAGGTAATAGAATATACATAGGTGAATATTTACAAGTTTCAGTTTTTTTTTTTTTCTTTTCCATTTAGGAAACAAACAAACAAACAAAGTTTTCAACAAGAAGTCAGTCTCATGTACAGACTCAAGTTCGATTTCTCATGTTGGGGAAAGAACTGTATTTTCCAGCTGTTTTGGTCTGTTTCATAGTCCTTGGGTTGCAGTCTTCAATTTCGTTCAGTCTTATACCATCTCAAAGTTATTTTTATATAATTTCTTTCCTCAGCGAAGACTTCATTTTCTCTGAACTGTCCAGAAACTTTTCTTGCTTGCAGTTTTTTTGGTTGGTTGTTTTTTTTTTGTTTGTTTGTTTTGTTTTTGTTGTTTGTTTTTTTCTCTACCTGTCAGACCAACTTAGCTGTCTGATGTCTAAGTCTGCTGTTAGTTCTTGGGCTAGGAGAAAGTTCCGATCTTTTTCTCTTTGCTTGTTGGTTGGAAGTGAAAGGCAATTCAGTATGCTTTTCTTGGCTCTACAAAGTCAGGTCCTTTTGTATTCTTGCTGTGTTAGCTATGCAAAGAGAAGGATGAGAGAAAGCATGGCAGAAAATGTTCTGCTGGATTTGGACTCTTGCCTGCAAGCTTTTGACAGCAAAGAAAGAATGGATGTCTTGCGAAGGGACTCTGTGTGGCTTGGCTGTAAAATAACCTGTCCGGACTGCAAAATCTAGGCAGACCCTTCACCTGTTTTGAAGAGTTTGACAGGGTTATTTGAATGAAAATCTGATTTTAATCACATAATAATTTGTACATGGGCATAGTGATCTCTCTGTCTTTGGATAATTAACAGAATGCATCAACAAACTTATATAAACTGGATGTGAATACATATAGGCTGGAAATCCGAAGCTACCAAAACTAAGTTTGAAACAGACCAGCAATATACTGTTTTGAAGTTCATCCTGACCCTTGAGAAACTACCATAAATGCCCAAATGTCTTGAAGGTTAAGAATACACTTAATCTTCACTCCAGGACTTAACGCTAGGGTCTACTGTGTTTTTCCTGCTCAGGAGTCATCTCAGCCATTCTTCTCCCCTGGCAACAACTTTCAATTTCTAGGTCTGCTCAATCCAGTAAAAAATGTTTGGTCTCCATCTCTCATCTTTCTTCAGTTGAGCCTCTAGACTAATCACACTTGAAATAACTGCTAACATCGGATGAAGGCCTTGTTTCTGCCACCCCTCCTTTCATCCTACCCATGTTGGTCTTGGAGGATTCAACATTATTACTCATGGTGGCACAATTCCTAATCCCAATTTTGCTTAATTCTAGTAATCTCTGGCTAGAATTAAGTATGCAAGCAATTCTGATACTTACATTACCTCCATTCTATCTGGGTTATCCCTGAAGGTTATACAGATTCATAACTGTTCCTTGAGTACAACTACTGTGACCAAGCAGGCTGATCTATCCCACAGTTTGTTGTCCATGATGGTGTTGTAAATCATTTTAGCTCTGTGTGCTGCAGACGATTCACTAGTAAATTTAACCTATTCTGACCTTATAAAAACCTAAACTCGTAGACTGACAATCAGATTTTCTTGGCTAGGATTAAAGCGAAAACTATCAATATGCTTTTCATGTCTTTTCTATCCTCTGATGTGTATATCCCAGAAACCAAATATGTCCTCAACAAAGAGGTAACAGTAAAGCTAGTTTTCCAGACTCTCCAGACTGTTTTAAACCCTGTATATACCCAACCCCAATACTTACCTAGGCATTCTTATCTCCCCCAGGACTGACCACAAGAAAACCTTTCTGTGATAGCAAGTCTTGTGTTATTCTATATAAACCAGTAGGAAATTAAAGTCATTAGCCTCCACTGTTATGAAACCTAATTCCAGTCCAACCCTTAACAAAAACTATCCAAACCTCAAATTTTGAATCAAAATTAGCTTTCTCTTGAAAACTTTTTTTTATTATTTTTTTTTATTATTATTTTTTTATGACCACCTGTTGTTGCTTTCTAGATTACTTTGCAGACCTGGAGAATAAAATAGGTCTCCACTCTACTGAGTTCTGGATTTCAATTTATATTTGCTTCATTGTATCTCAAGGGAGCATGGTGGGGTGGAACTTCAGTGTCCTCAAAATATTATTTTAAGGAACAAGTCACCTCTGGCTAGACCTGGGATGGACAGGAGTCACTGTAATAATTTAGCAGTCAGGGTGGGTTTTAAGTTTAGAGGTATCAGAATCTGAAGGGCTTGGTTTACTGGTGGTATCTGTGGAATCTGGAACCTTTGCAGGGTTAAGACGGATTGTGGTTCTGGTAAGGCAGAGTCAGCTCTAGGATGTTGTTTTAAGACGGGGGTTAGGTTTGGGATGGGGAAAATATGGCATAATATCTCATGTCTCCTAAAATAGTGAGATATCCTGAGGGAGAGGAGGACATTAAAGAGACAGATGAGCTGAAATCAATTAGTAAAACAAAGTTATATTTTTTAGGTTTGCATGTGTCACTTCAATGCTTTTCATCTAATTCCTGAAAGCCAGATTACCACCATAATTTAAGGATACTTTTCAGTTAAGATTCTTAGTGCATTTATCCCATCATCTGTGAATGTAGACATAGAGGTGATATTCAAGCCACCCAAAAAACAAATATTGAATCTGGTTAGTCTTTGAACAGTGCAAGCTCAAGAAAAGTACTTTTCCTGAAAAGAATATATATGTATATATATATTTCCTGCATCATTTGAGCAAGAGAAAAATGAAGACACATTTGAGAGAAATAGGAGGCTTAATAAAAAACATCTGGATCCTGAGAAAAACCTCAGATAGCTCAACTGAGGAATGAATTATCCCTGTTCTGCAATACATGATGATTCTTCTACCTGTACTTTGTTCATTCTGAGATAAAGAACTGCATTTTTTCTTCCCATGCTGTAGGCTAGTATATAGGATATAGTTAGGATATAGTATATATAGGATGGTTCAATTTTTTCATATGATGACATTCCACATTGTTGTAATTTGATTCATTTGAAGTTTATTTTCAATCACATCCCTTTACCTTTTCTAAATCAATAGCTAATCACTGTTCTTTCAGGGGAAAAATTTACAATTCATTTAAGCTTGCCTGAAAGAAGAGTATGAGTTTTATCTTAATAAAGATAAATGCCAAAGTTCACTGATTTTTTTTTCCCTTTTTTTTTTTTTTTTTTTTTCCCCTCATTGTTCTTCACTTCTCATGTGATGGCAATATCACTTTGGAGTTGGCAGAGCAAGGTAACAGGACTGAAACAGAAAATCCATTTATTAAACACATTTTGTTGAAACAGGAAGCCTTGTAAAATATTTTCCTGTTCTTGAGAAGGTTAATTTAACTGATGTTAATTTAGCAATCACCCACAGATGCTTTTATTTGTGGGTTGAACCTGTTTTTCTCAGTTATTGTATAACAGGATTTTTCAGTATTCTGAAGTGTCACAATAAAACAGTATTGTTTACCTTTCTCCCCACCTGCTTCCTGTGTATAAACTGATGTCTTCAGCTATCTAATGGGAGAACAAATTTTTTCTTCTACAGAGAAGATGGAGCCAGGCTCTTTTCAAGTGTACGTAGGGAAATGATAGGGGGCAATGGACATGAGCTACCTCAGGGAAAATCCTAATTAGACATTAGGAAAAAAAGTCATAGTAAAGTCAATCAGATATTGGAACACATTGCTGCAAATGGTGTGGAAGATGCTTGAAAATACTCAGAACTTAACTGGATAAAGCCCTGAGCTACCTGATCTAATGGCAATACTGCCCTTGTGTCACAGTTGGACCAGATGACCTTTTGAGGTCTCATTCATCTTAAAAAAGTATACGATTCTGAAATATTCACCATGAAATAACCAAGTTGCCCATGGTGACTGAAAGCTTCATTTAGTCAGCAAAGGACTTTAACTACAAAAATATGCAATTTTTTTCCAAGTCTAGGGCTGTTACCTGCTGCATAGTAAAGCTAAGTTGATATAAGTGGTACTTATCTCCTTACCAATTGCCACTGATGTGTCAATTAATGTTTTTGTGCTACTGTGTCTGTTCTTTACAATTATGTGGTCAGGGAATTGATTTTTTTTTTTTTTTTTTAACTGTATGAATCCAGGCTGTAAAGTTATATGTTGGTAAGAAGAAATAGAAAAGACCCAGGGTGAGACTTATTAAAATCTGAGTCATTTGGTCTATGAAAATACTAAAAAATTCACTTCATGCCACATTTTTGCCACTGCTGTCAGAACTGTTCATGTGGCAAATTTTGATCTAACAGTGTAACTTGTGTTAGCAACAGAGCTGATTCAGGGCTTGCTGGCATTTTCTGCAAAATTTAGTTCAATCTTCTAAAGACAAGGAAAACTAGATCTGAGACTAACTGTGACATTTGAGGTTGCTTATCACCTGTTTCCACGTATAAAAGTATAAGGCTTCAGGGTTCTGTCAAATAGAACACAAAATTATGAGATTATACATTTCCATTTAAATCTAAGAATAATCCACAGAATGAAGCTAGGCCGAAATAATGTAATAAGGAGTTTATCACTCTACACTGTAAATTCTTGAAGCATAAGCTGATGTATAAGCAATTATAACCTTTAGGGAGAGGAAATAGAGCACCTTAGGCTGTAGATACAGTTATTGCCCTTGCCTGGTTTTTGTGGTCTGGCTGAGTGGAGAAGCTGTAGAAAGCAAATCTTGAAGGCGCAGTCTATACTCTTATTTTTAGTTTTGTGTGAGGCATTCGCTAATGGCAAAATGTCCTTGAGGTTAGGGAGAGTTTTTGGCACAGCTGAGTTTCTGCATTCCAATTTTATTATGATTTGCTCTTTGCAATTAATAATAATGCAGTTTGTGAGGAAACAAAACAGCCTCAAGTGTAGAAAGGCCAAGTTATTAACCCCATATTATTTCCCTACCTTATAGCCAACAACTATATTCTAGGGCACACAAGTATCATTAAGTCTTTCCTGCAGAACATCTTCTATTTCTTTCTATTACAGATCTACTCTTACATAACCTCACTGACCTCAAATGATTTCAAAACGCAAAACCTGCAAAAAAGTGGTACTTGGATGATTAAGGAATGGAGAGCCAACCTTTCTAAAACGAGTTAAAAGAAACAGGTTTTTCTAGTCTAGCAAGAGAAGGTCTGATTGCATAGTGGCAACACATCCAGGGAAAATGCTAGGAAATGAGTTAAAGGGGAATGGTAAAAGAGGAACCAAATGTGTTCATTTTGCTATGGGTAAAGTTAGGTTAGAAACTAGAATAAGGTCACTAACCCTCAAACGGGCTTAGGTTTTTCATGCATTTACCAAAGGTAAAATAGCTTGATTGGCTAACCTAGGAGCTACTGGCCTTGATTCAGGAGCTCCTTCTAATCCATACCCAGGGAATTATGGAAGAGTATAAAGAAAGATGTAATATTTCTTACCTCTCTTCACAATCTTTTGCAGTTTAAAGAATTTTCAGTCTGCATTAGGAATTTTTCCTGTCTTTGATACACTGATAATTATTTGTTTTATGGGGATTGGAGGATGTGATTTCAACAGTCAAATGCTATTCATCATGGGCGATACAAAATGCAAAACTGTATTTTGTTTTGGCAGAAAGCTTTTCATTATGTTCATTTACCTAACTCAGTCATTATCTCTAGGCCTAAGATAACTTCACATTTTTTCTGAAAGTTATAAATGACTTAAAATTTATGTTGTGGTTTTGTGGTGCAACCCAGCAGGCAGTTCAGCACCACACAGCTGCTCTCTCACTCTCCCCAGGTGTGATGGGGGAGAGAATCAGAAAGGTGAATGTATGAGAACTCAATGGACTGAGATAAACACAGTCTACTAGGGAAAGCAGAAACCATGTGCACAAGTAAAGCAAAATAAGGAATCCATTTGCTACTTTCCATTGCCAGACAGGTGTTCAGCCACTTCCAGCAAAGCAGAGCTCATCATGTCATGGTTTCTTGGGAAGACAACCACCATCACTCCAAATGTGCCCTTTCCTCCTTGTTTCCCCCAGCTTTTATTGCTGAGTATGACGCCACGTGGTATAGGACGGCCCTTTGGCTGGTTTGGGTCAGCTGTCCTGGCTCTGTCCCCTCCTAGCTCCTTGTGCACCCCCAGCCTCCTCACTGCAGGGCAAGAAGATGAAAAGTCCTTGGCTCTGTGTAAGCACTGATCCGCAACAACTAAAACACTGGTGAGTTATCACCACTATTTTCATCAAAAATCCAAAAGACAGCATTGTGTGTGCCTCTACAAAGAAAGTTAACTATTGCAGCTAAAACCACGAGAATGTATTTTTACCTTTATAATAGAGTCGGTTATTTGTCAGTCTCACTGAGAGTGATCTTGTATAAGCTTCCAAGATTGCAAATTTTGTATTACCTTCTTTTCCATTTTACCTCTGTCCTTCAAAAAGATGTTTTCCATTGATGTACTGGTAGAATGACTTACTATTTTTAAGCTGGTTTTGCGTGGATCATATCACTATTTGTCTTGTGATGATTTTTTGTTTGTTTGTTTTTGTGTAGTGGCTTGCTATATTTTGATTAATTTCTTTGCTGGGATGCAAACATCCATTTGTGGTCTTTGGGTTGAAAATATTCCATGAACATGAGCTTTCATCTGCTTTCTAGTCCTTAATTACACATATTGAAATACCATTAGTGAGGATGATACCTTCCTGTGGAATGGCTGGCAACAGCACTGATTCTGCTCCTGAGTTTATGGGATAACACAGTAGATGGAATCATCACTCTGTTCACTGAAATCTCTGTAAGTTAGAAAGAAGTGCTTCCCATGCAGAGAAACTGCAGAGAACAGATTTAAAAAGAATTTCAGAAGTATTTGGTGACTGATTTCAAAAGTCTGCAGAAAATTACCAGGTGAACTTGCTATGTTTTTTAAAGGACTACAAGAGTAAATGAAATACATTGGGGCAGATTCTCAGCTGGTGTAAATTATCATAACTACACTGAAGTGAGTGTGGCAAAAGCAACGTAACCAACTGACAGTGTCCCAGGTTATGCATTTATTTATTGTTTTGTTGATGATTTTGAAATGAGAGGACTCTGAACTTTTTGACCAAGTTATCGTCTTGGGTGTCAGAACAGGTTGTAAGCAAAATAAGAGTGCAGATTAACTTTGAGCTCTTTCCACGTTAATTATACCCTAATCATGGCATCATGCACTCCCAGAACTCAATTCTCTGCAGCCTCTTTGCTTTTTCTACAGCCTGACCCTGATCTGGAATTAACTTGTTGTCAGAATCATTGTACTGTATATTGTATCACTGCATATAGCAAAAAAAAAAAAAAAAAAAAAAAAGTTGGAAACGTGGCATATTCAGTACTAGGAACCATCTCACCTACCTTAAAGCACTTTCAGAAGTTCAACCAGGGAAAACATCAGCTTATACAAAATGGTCTTAACGGGACCATAATTTAATATTGATAAATCGATATAGTATTAAGACAATATATAGTCTAAGCAGTTTGCAAGTGGAGTTAGCTCATAAAAATGGTCTGATCAGACTTTATAATCAGAAAGTCCAGGCTTTGTCAGATGACTGCCACAATCAGAGTTCAACTCAACAGGTTTTTTTTGTTTGTTTATTTTTTTTTTTTTGGCATAGTTATGTTTAAAACATAGAGATGTTAAAAAAGAAAAAAAAAAGTTTTTTTTTTTTTCCTGTTTGCTGTCTGAAAAACATTAAAAAATGATGCTGCAAGCTTCTTCCATTTGAATTTAAGTCTCAGTCATACAAGGTCTGGCAAAACTGAAACTGTTCTGCTTGCAAAAACAGTGGTGTTTTTTGGATACATAAAATTAGCTTCTAGATATATTTATTTCAAAGCTTTAGTAATTATTTTCCTTTAAGTAAGTTATAAAACTTAAATACCTACCTGAACCAAGCTTTACTTTCACTGATGACATATGTTGAAACTTCTTCTGGTAATTTTGTAGGGGCAGAACTTCTCTGTGTACAGACGCCACAGTAAGTAATGACAAAATATCATTTAGGAGTATGACACAACATGATTTCACCAGGTGCTGCTGACTTTTGGAAGGGAAGGTGTTGAAAAAGGAGGTTGGTCCTTAAGGGTCCAAAATAGTCTATGCTACCTCTCCCTCTCTTAATCTCTGCTCTGATGATAGGAGCATTCAGTAGTTTAAAGTTCAACATTCTGGGTATTTCTTTTTGGTTCAATTACAGTTTTCACCCCAGGGTTACAGAGTCTACGTGTGTATGTATGCTCATTTCCTGCTAGCTCTGATAGCGTAACAGGACTGATGCTGTTCTCCTCCTCAAACAGAGAGGTCACTCTTTAAAACTCATCAGACACTTCTCATTGTGAGATTAATTTAAAAAAGAACAAGTGGGTTCATATCTCTCATTTAAACAATGCATATTTTTCCTATAATTTCCGTTTTAAATACTGTTCTCTTAGAATAACAGTGGGAAGCTATGCAACATAACTGTCCATTAATAGATAATAATTATTCTGTAAATTAAAGCTTTGGGCAGGAGTGCTGTTCCATGCTTGTGGTGAAGATGTAATAAGAAATATAAAGTCCATATCTTACTGACTTTTTTCCCTATAAATTATATTTTTTTCTATTGCCTTGGGATTTGGTCTAGTTTGAAAGAGATTAATTGTATAAATAAGATTTTTCATGTATTCTAATTTAATAATAAGAAATTGATACAGTATTAAGACATCATATGATGCAACCATTCATTTTGTACATTAGTTGGAATTTGTTTGGCATCAGTGAGGGTAAAGCTTATTTTTTTGCTCTATAATTATACTGATTACACTTCTTATTTTTTGCTGTATTGTGAGCATTTAAAGACCGAACAGCTTGTTTCAACCTTTGAAAATTCAAGGGTTAATGAAATATTTTAGTACAATCTCTTGTTCTTGCTGAATGGAAGAAAATGAAAGTGTAGAACAAAATCACATTTTTCCTTTGACTCCTTAGTAATTAGTCTTTGCCTTCTTTTTGAAATGCCAATGTTCTGTCATTTTGTTCTTAGAATGTAATAACACTTTCAGTGTTTTACCTACCAACCAACCAAAAAAAAAAAAAAAAAAAAAGGCACATAATTGATCAAGGCCTAATTTCTTCATTATTTGTGCATTTTAGAAATATAGCATTCAGGAATAATCTCATCTGTTTTTCTGCTTTGTAAAATGTGCAATTTGAAGTGCAACAACAGAGGGTCACTTCTGAATATATTGAATATACTTGTACTTTCCCTTGAAGTCAAGAAGACATCTGGAAGAGGACTGAAATTCATGTGACATGCACAAGGTCGAAGGGTTGATATTCTGAAGTGACTGAAGAACTCAGACATGAAATTGGAATGAGTGGAATTACAAAAGAGGGGGAGCATGTAAAACGAGCTTAATGCTAGGACTATTTTATGAAAATAGCTTGCCTCCAAGCTCACAAAAACAAAGAATTTCAAACTCTTCTTTCTTTTACCTAGTTTGTCTTTGGATGTTTAGATACAGCCTTCACAAAAGTTACTATGAAGAAAAAGTGGAGTGGGACAAAACTGAGGAAACAGAAGTACCACATTTGCTTTGTGATGAAATGTTGACATATGAACACTCTTCCCTTGGTCTGTAATCACCATCAGCGTACCTGGTTATGCCAACTGACTGAGATGGTCTCTTGCTATCTCCTGTGGAGATCTCCCTTGGTGTTTGAGATTTTCCTTTTCTGTCTTAGGAACTCAACTTCAACTTCGTAAAGCTGCCTAACACAAGAGGGGTAAACGCTGATCAATGCTTTCGATGTTGGCATTAATCCACTAGCAATTCTGACAAAAAAAAGTTTTATCTGTGACACTGTTCTGGGTCATTAGACATAATGGCCTTTCCTGAGACATGTGGCTGGAGTAACTGAGAAATGAGGCAAGGACTCACAGTGAGAAAAATGACCCAGAGAAGAAATGTCTCTAAGTCTTAGAAAATTCTGTGTTATATATTTATATATTTATGTATATACATGTATGCAGTCTGACAATACAGTACTATTACACAGTAATTTGCAGCTGCCTGGAATGCGTTTACTTTACAAACTCTCCTGCGCAGTTAGATCACCGTCGTTCAGCAGAGAGGGGGGGTGGTTCTGGCATGATTTGTCTAGAGGACTTTGGCCTTGAACTTTGCTGTCATGAATGCAAAGTCATCTTCTAACCAAAGGGTTCACATTCTTTGTGGACAGGCTCACAGCTTTTCAGTAAACAAGTGTGTTTCTTTCATTTTTTTTCCAATGCTTTTATGTATGTATTTATTTATTTATTTTTACGTGTGCTGGACAATTCCCTGCGTGATTCGGAACAACGTGTTTACCCTTCCAGATGCGACTGACTCCCCAGGGAGTTCATCTGCGCAGCGAACATCAAAGTACACCGCTGCAAGTTGGAGCCAAAGGCGGTTTACAGCAATCGCTATAATAACTCTGTCCCACTGGAGGGCTCCCCTGCACCGAAGTAATCTTCGTTTTTAATGGCTATCTCAGTTTTAGGGCTGTCTCTTGCCTGCAGTGCAATGCAGAGCAGTTCCCTTGCAGCAGAATAAATGGGTTTAGAGATGCGGGGGGTGCAAGATTAATTCCTGCAGTCCCCTTTGTTTTATCACCCCTGTCAGTGTTGTTATCAAGCAAATTACGTGCTAAATAGGATTCAGAATTTAGTGCAAATTTTATTTTTGTGATAATTTCTAAGCAAGAAATATATACAACTAAATATATTCACTAAACTAAATATATTAACAGCAACTAAATATATTCACTGCTTCTTAACCACATACAGCTTTAGAAAGGTAATAGCAATTGTTCTGAAACTGTTCCCTTAATTGTACTTCAATTTTTAGTGGATACCTTCAGTACAATCAAGCTACCTAAGATTGCTTTAAGGGGAAAGAGACTAAACTTGGTTGGCTACTTTGCTCTTTTTCAGTTGTGTTGCTTTTAATTTCATTTAGTCTTAAAATAATTGCACAATTTAATTCATGAACAGTTTTAAGTTTCTGTTGACATTTCAGGTGGTTCTTTTAAAGCTTCAAGAAATAAATGCTTTAGATGCTCTGACTAGAAAGCTCAAGTGATTTTGTAGCAAGGTGTCTGAAAGCAAGTCAGTGATGTGCTTTGTGTGTAGCTTTCTACAGTCCTCCATTTCATCTGGAACGAGTTAGATGTGGCATGACACATTGGAAAAATCCAGGAATTATAAATGAGCTTTTGTGACTACTGCAACTTTTCAGCTGCCCTTAAAAATGTTCATTCTTGGCAGTTTCTACATTTTATTTACAAACACTTGATTCTATTTTCAGGAGGGATTTTAATTAGTTGATATAACTACTTGTTTTTAAATTCTTCTCCCCTACCCCCCATTGATTGCATAGTATTTCAAATCTCATATTTGAAGTTGGATGCAAATTTCAGCTTCTCCAGGAGAGTCCCTTTATGTGGTATGACATGGTAGGTAGCCTTTGCTTTTTCTTTAAAATAGCAATAATTACCTGAGCCCGCTACATTTTTACTGATGGTTAGCTGGTGGAAAAGTAGTTCTCCTCTGGCTATTGACTTTAAATTATGATTCCTTCCAGTAGGAATTCACTACCATCTGCCTATAGATATCCAAAAATGAGCATCCAAATGCATCTTTATATTCATTCTGACAATTATTTTTTAAACCATCAGTGGTACCTCTTTCTTTTTGCTTCACAAAGCAACTTTCTGCAGCCTTCGCCTTTCCCCACCCACTGCAAATGCTGAGGCTTATTCTGGGATTTAAAAAGAATTATCATTTTTAAATGGCATGTTTTACTAGAAAGGGGATTCAAACCATGATTTTAAAATCTCCCTTTCTACTAGATCTGGAGGTATTCAGCTGTGAGGAAAACTGTCATTGGTGAAACTTTCCCATTCAGCCCAGTTCTCAGTCAAAGGATATTTTGTGCCTGTGAATGAATTTTTGTTCATCCTTCTTAATGCTCTACTAATACTTCCTTCCAATTTGCCCTGAAAAATTAAAATATGCAAAGTGAGGTACCATAAAGCTATCAAAATGTGCAATATTCTTCACTTAGAGACAGCAATACAGAGAATGTTTCCTAATTATCCTGATCATGGAGACATGAAGATTACGTATAAAATGGAAGGAGATCTTAGCACAGTGGCTTGTCTGATGAGTATAATCTCAGGAGGTTGGAGTACTCTTTTTGGTTTATACACCCTATGTACTTTATAATTTCTATTTCATCCTAATAGCCCACTAGAAATGCAGCAGCTCATGCTGACCCTTTAGAGAGCTGAAGAAGAATACCGGTGTGGTCTGGGAACCCTGCTAAAATTCATGTTGCACCAGAAATACCAGGATTCCTTTACATTACAGACACTGTAGTGCCAGTGAAGTGAAACGCACAAAACAGTAATGAACACTGTACAGCTTATAGTTTCTGAGCTGCACAAAATGTTAGCTCTCTAAATGCATTTTAAAAGACCCACCAGCAGACATTTAAAAATAATTGCAAATTCTTCAGTGATGTACACACATAAATGAAGGAATTCAGCTGAGGCAATTATAGTGTCTCCCGCTGCTGTGCCAAAAGTATTAACATGATACATGAGACCTCCCACTGTTTGCAGGTCTCTCTGGTAACTAGGTTGAAACCTAGAGATTTAAGGTTTAGAACTTGGAGGTGAGTTGAAAGGGTGTTGTAAATAATTGCACAGGTTTCAGATCTAAAAGGATGACTGTGGTGCTCTAATACCAAGAGATCCAAGAGGATTTGCCACTCTATAAAAGCTTTGGGATGGTTTATCTTTGTAAGTGTTGCAGGAATGGACTATAATCAAAACATTCAGGCAAATGGTTGTTAATGTGCTGCTTATAAACTAAAGACTTGGGAAAAGCGTGTATTTTCTAGAACTTGAATGGTTCTATATATTTCCCCGAGTTGAGAATGTCATTTTATCTGAAGAGCAAAGTGGGGGAAAAAAAGTATTTTTTTTTTTGTTAGAATTTAGCCATGCTTATTTTTTTTTTCCCTTTTCTAGTATGATGAATTTTCTGCCTCTTTTCTCTGAACATCTCATTACACCTTGGGCAGAAAGAATTGTTATGACACCATTTTATAGGACAGCAGAGGACCTTGTCTGGGGTCACAAAAGAAATAAATAGCACATTCAGAAACTGAAACTGGTGTCCTCACTCCCAGCCCTGTGTTATGTTCTTTTCTCTTCTGGCACCATGAGAAAGTAAATAAAACAGAGAGCACCATGAGTAAATAAAGAAGAAATCTCAGAAACCTATTTAAATCCAAGTATCTGTGACTTTTAAGCTATATGCTTCTCTGAACTTAAGAAGCTATTCAGAAACATATACTGTTTCTAAAGCTATTTTTCCTAAATTTCTTTCTCTCTCTCTCTCTCTTCCTTTCTCAATAAACTTATATGTGAATTAACATTTGTATATTTTCTAGATACCAATCAGTTGATGAAAATGTTAGAATAATTTCTCTGAAAAAGTGATCTATTTTTTTCAGCATTTATGTTTATCATCATTAAAAATGAAACAAAACATACAGCTGTCTTTACCAGATTGTTTAATATGTATCTTTTAATAAAAATGTAGAGAATCATTATCTGCAGGTATACCTAGGTAATGCTTAAATTGTACTTTTTTTTTTTTTTTTTTTTTGTCAGAGGTGTTTTGTAGGTATTTCTGATTTCATGCATACCAATGATGGCATGTGAACTGAAGTGTGACTGTATCCAAAGTTTGTGGTTATTTGGATCTCTGTTTACCGCTTAGGACAATCCATTTTACCTAGATTGTTGCAGCTTTTGAAGACCTGTGAACGTATTTATTTTTTTTCTTTTGAAATGATTATATTGTACTTTTAGGTATGTAACTGAATCCAATTTGTACGTGCAGGCATACAGGTTGAGTCTATGGATGAAGATGTGAAAGTACTCTTGCTCCTCCCCTGTAATCCTGATTTGGGGATAAGTGTGACAATGCATGTGGCCGTACCAAAAAGCTCTGCCTAGAATATTTATCTTGTTCACCAGCATTTTAATGCTTAATATGTTCTGATACAGTAAAACAACAACAACAAAAATTGAAAAAAATAAAATAAAAAAAGACTTTGGTTCTTAGTGTTTCATTTTATAGGAAGACATGCTTACTTCTCCATTTATTTGTGACATTGTTAAAGCAGAGAGTAGGTCCAGCTGTGAATTTATAAGCTGTAAGCAATATTTTCTGCCTTTGGCCAAATTTTAGTCTCCCAACATTCACACTCTGCCTGGAGTGAATCTCTGACCAATAAATTCCCTAAAATAAGAACGAATAATGGAAAAGCTGGCAGGACCCTTAGCAGCAGAGCCACGGGCTTCAGTGTAAACAACATAATAACAGAGCGGGTTTGAATGTCGTCCTGGAATTTCAGCCTTTTTCTGCTTTTCTTGTCCAATTGCTGGTGTGACTGTTTCACAGCAGTACTTACTGGGATATTCCAAAATCTATAGTTATTCATCTACAGGCTCCTGCCATAACCCAGCAATAAAAGTACATTGGGATATTAACTGCTCTAGCTTTTATAGCACAATAAACATGGCAAAACCAAGCTGGCTGTGGATGAGGTAGTAATTAAATTAAGCCTAAGCAGGTAGTTCTCTGGCTATGACATACCAAGATATTGGGACTTGTCAGCATGAGGTGCTGTGACAGTGTCTTGCTGTGTGCTGAGTCATAGTATGAAGCCTAGAGAAAGGCACAATCTTCTTTCTTCTCATCCTCCTCAACCCCATTCCTTTTCTGACATGGAAGTGCCTTGGGCTAGATGCACACTTCACTACCAAAAGACAGTGTTAGTCCTGAAAGAAAGAGGTAGTGGGGCTTCCCTGTGCAACTCTGCACAACCAAACACATAAGAATAAAGGTCTCAAAACTAAGGAAGCATTTTAGAAAGCAACAGAGAGGGTTTGTTTGTTTGTTTGTGTTGTTTTATTTTGTTTTGTTTGTTTTTTGTTTTTCCATTCAGCTGTTACATCCTGGTGTACAAAATATTATCCCTATAACTTTCTCCTTCCATCACCACTACCAAGGGCTCTTTTCTGGTCTCAGCTGCTTGAGGTTAGGGGAGGACAGTGCTGCAAATGTGCCCTTTTCAAATATTTGTACTAGTTCCACTGGTTTTGCCTTTCTCTAAATTGAGAACTCATTAGTTAAAATGCTCAGGGAAATTTCAGTCCTATGTAATTAGCTCATATGACTATTATTACTAAAATCAGTGTTCCTATGAAATAGTACAGAAGTTTCTATTGCCCTCCAAAGGACAGTAGATCTCTGTTTTGCCCCAGCCCTAAACAAGGGTAGGAGCACTCAGAATAAAGATGTAAGATTTTACTCATGGGTTGTATTTAGGATATGGTACCCAGCCAGGAAGCTCTGAAGGCTTCACAAATAATTTGACTGACAAGCTTGTAGGGTAAACTTCAGGTAATGTTTAGGTGCTTTGCTTTGTACTTCTAATCCAACAAATCTTCAAAAGCCAGGTTGTAGCCTGAAGTGCTAACATAGTTCCTAATTTTTATTTAGATGTGAAAGCTAAAAGACTGTTTTTTTGTTATCTGACAACCAATGAGCTCTTTAGTCCTTAGCAGAATGCATAGAAGGAAAAAATCCAATTTCTGGAGGTAGGGATGGAAGAGTAGGAAAAGCGGACTATTCCTAGACTGCATCCTCTCTCATTAATTATTTTCCTTTGTTCATAGAGTTAAAGCTACTCTGCTAAAAAATTGAAAAGGAAAGATTAAGATTTCAGAAGTAAGGAGATCAAGTCATACTGAAAAATATGAAAAATACATATTAATAAAATTTCCTGTTTTCAATAACATGCCTTCATACTTTACCTGTCCTTTACTGAGTAAGATAGAAGCCACAGCTGAAGTTGTTCTCAGGTTACAATTCAATAGATAATCCAATTATATGCCTTTCTGAAGCTATATCAAGATTGCATACAGACCTGTATTGATTACATTTTAATGCCAACACTGCCAATGGCAGCAGAAACAAAACATGTTTTCATGCATTCACAGTTAATATGAAAGCCCCTCCTCCATTTATGGGAATTGTATTTGTATCTCCCACAGATTGCTTTAAGTATTAGGCAATAGTCCATTTGAACAGACAATATTTCCTCTCCTACTGTTGAAAGCTTGCTGATGTACAGGGAAAAAAAATCATGGCCCTTCTAATCAGTCTGTCTGTTCCTCTTACTTCATCCTCCCACCTCCAAGTCACATCTCCTCTTTATTTCTAATTCATTTTGTCACTCAGTTTTGTGCCCTACCCTCCAAACAACACAGTGCACTTCAGAACATTACGGGAGCAGATTGCCAAAGAGAGAACCATGGCTGAAGTAACGATTCTCAAGCTGTAAGTCTGGAAGTATCAAAGGTCTTTAAAGGCTTTCCTGACATTATGTGAGCATGATGTCTATGTCTTAAGAAATGAAAAATTTCTCTAACAAAGTCATCTGTAGAATGAACAATTGGGAGATTTGCTGAGCTGAAAGAAAAGCTGTCTCTTCCCTTGTGTGTTCCATTCTGGAGCTACAGAGCCATGGTGTATGTTGCTGGAAGCTATCATCTATGAGTGTAACAACAGCTCTTCCATGGATGTCGTTTTCTATCCACAATATCTGGAAAAGAATATTAAAACAATTAATACTCTGGATGAGTTTTGTTAGCTGTCTTTGGATAAAACAGTATTTAGCATTGTTTTATTGCATATTCATAGGAAACCATAATATATTAAACCAAGCAGTGTGGTGATGAATGTCATGTAACAATTTTACTAGGAAACACTAAGATTTTTTGTTTTAATAGTTGAGGTTTCACTTGTTTGCTTTAAAAAAGGATGTCTCATAATTCAGGTTCATGGAGCTTTTGATAGATTCTTTCCATAAAAAAAGAGGAAATTATGAATGACATGAACTAGAGAGATCCTTGTGTGTATATATACATATATACATACACATATGTATATATATACACATATGTATACATACATATATGCATATAATATATATATATGTACATATATATACACAATATACGTATATACACACTTAGAAAATGTATGTAATTACCCTTTCATATTATGGCCAAATTTGTTGTCCTGAAAAAAGTATTTTGTAAATCTTTTAAAGAGATAAAATTAGATCTTTTAAAATTAAAGCTATACAAATTTAAAAGAGAAATGAATTTATTTGCTATTTGAGAAGCAGTATTACTTGAAAAATACTTGAGGCATGACATTTATCACATCAAAATAATCTGAGATATTTTTACAGTTATTACTGTCCATATACAATAACGCAGAATCCAGTAAGCTTATATTTGAGGTCTGTATGTAAACTGTTAGAATTTATTCTTAAAGTTGTACTATATTTTCCTTAATGCTGACTTCTAATAATATTTTTAAAATCTTATTCTCTATTATTGCTTTATGTACCTGTAGCAGATGTTGAAAAGTCTCTTGGAATTGTAAGCTTCTCAGGATCAAGAGTCTAGTATGTGTTTGATGCATTTCACTTGACAGACTTGAAGGATGATTTCCTAGGGGGGCTCAGATGACAGTCTAAGGAAGCTTTAGCTCTCCTTCCTCTTTAGCTTTATGAAGTATGATGTATGCTCAGAAAATTCAACTTTTTTTTTTTTTTTTTTTCCTTTTCTTTTTTTTTTTTTTTTTTTTTTTTTTTTTAATGTTTGAGCACTGATCATTTCTGCTCACCGTGCACCTCTCTCTTTCCATTCAAAGCAAAATGGCCTCATTTTCCTGAGTACCCAGCACGAACTGTTCAGATAGCCATGGGTATAAAACCTCCCCCTGCCTTGCTGCTTTGCAACATGAAGCTTAGTTATTATTTATCTAATATATGCAATCTCGTGGGTTAAGAAGAGAGAAAAGCAGGGGCTGTGAAGTTAATCATTTCAGTCTGCTTCTTGAGAAATAGCCTGAGAAGTGGTTGGGTGTGCTGCATATCTGAAAACCTAAACAAATTTGTGCTCTGGGGAAAGGAAGAGATTAAAGGCAAACAAGTTGCAAGAAACTACGGTTGTCTTCCAGAGAAAGTCCTGCCACCAGCAACGGGGGTTCAGATCAAGCCCTTTTGTTACTATCTGCTGTAGCGATAAACAGACTTTCATATCATCACTTGGAGGTAATCACTTAGAATCTTACAGGTTAAAGTCAAAGTCTTATATCAAAATGCAGCAAGTTTACTGAGAAACTTGCTGTTTACTGGAAAATCAGAAAGCAGAGCTCCTCACCAGAGAGTTCCATGAAAGCAAACTGCAGTAATCTGTACTACCTGCAGGTTCAGAAATGCCTCGTGTTTTGAAGGAAACCAAATTTGGTATGTTTGGGAGCACCTGGATACCCTTTCAAGAAGAAGTACATGGTCCGTTCCACCATTTCAGTGTAAAAAAGTAGCTCCAGATATAACAACCTATTTGGCATCTGCTTTAGTGCAGTTAAACATCATGTTCACAAGAGGATGCTTAATGATTATTCCAAAATTTCCAGACACCTTTTGCATAAAGTTAGGAAGATTATGGTCCAGTACAGACAGTTTCTCTGCTAATTTCTCCGTGGCTAATGCAAACATGTAGTCCTCTTAGCTGCATGGTGAAGTGTCTGTAATTAACCCTCAGCAGGGAAATGCTTTCATTGTTTAACATTTTGCATTAAATAGTTTAATAAATATATGCTTTGCAGCCACTGTCTCATCCACCCCACAGAGCAAAGAATTGCTAATATGAATATAATGATTTGTGTATGAGCAATTCGTTTTTTTTTTTTTTTTTTTTTTTTTTTTCCCCTGGTACTTCTTGCTACATTCTGCTCGGTTTCAGATTTCTTTAAAAATTTAATTGATTATATGCCAGCTATATAAGAGCTGGAAAAGGCTTAGGAAATGTAGTGTTTCACTTCTTTATTGCCTGCCTACAGGGCTAATAGGATGTATTGTGGGATGCAGGTGGAAGAGCAGTTTGACAATTGTGTAAAACTTATTATGGGACGTTTTAAGGGGCTTGTGTCAATGTGTGGGACTTATTATGGGATGTGGGGAAGAGACAAAGGTAGCGAAATGTGGATGGACTGGGGAGGAACTAGTATGGGAAAACAGGAGAAGGGGTTAAAGGACCCGGTCAAATATAATCAGGTTGCTGGTCAGTATGCTTGTATGACAGAGCCCTGTGCTTTATTACCATAGTTTCCCGTATCTTTTTATTGAATACTATTTTTACCATCTGTGTGAGTGAGCTCTCCATCCTGAGTGTGTTTGTTTGTATGTGTGTATGTGAATACCAATGAATTTAAAACCAGACTAGCCATCGAGTACAAGAGGTCTTAGTACCAGCAGCTGAAGTCGGACCATGAAATTCTAGGGGCTCATAAGTATGCCAAGAGCAGGGATGACCAAAGTATCTGGGACCAGCTACTGGATAGACTGAGCGTCAAAGGCCAGCTGCTGGAGTGATCCATACTGTACACGCATATACACAAGTATATGTATTTATAACTATGTATGTGGACATACACTATGCTATATTCTACTGACAGTCTCCAATCCTGATAGCTGGAGAGAAGGATCAGTGATCAGGCTGCTTGTGCTCTTCATATTTGTTGTGAGTGCTGTGTATTTTTGTCTGTGCTTATCTGTGTGGCTAGCTTTATGTGAGTGGATGGATATTCATCTATATATGTACACTGTACAGTGTACATGTGCTTATTGGGAATGAATGTTCAGCCTCACTACCGGCTGGAGATGGGGTCACAGAGTTGCAGAACCTTTATGCATACCAGCCATGAAATCCAGCAGCTTCTAAAAGAGAGCTCTAGTCTAAGCAAGTGAAGCTCTTTGTTTAAAAAAACAAAACAAAACAAAACAAACAAACAAACAAACAAACAAAACTTATGACTTACGTGTAAGAATATTTTTGGAGATGGATCCATTACTGCCAAGCATTTTTAAACCGCCTGCTTGTAGAGGGTGGTTCATTCATATATCCACTAACATTGCTCTGTAATCCTTAGAGACTTTCCTTTCTTATGATTGTGTCACCAGTTATTTTCATAGAATAAAGAGACTAGAAAATGAACTGACAAGCAGAAGAATCACGAGTCATAAAGTGTAAAGAATAGGGGAACTCACTTTATTAAGCTGCCTTTTTTGAACAACAGTACAAGCCAAACTCCTTTTTTCTTTAAATGTTATAACAATGATCACTTTGCTATTACAAATTAGTGCTGCAGTTGGAGAAATGACTTTATTGAAACTGAGGGTTTTTTGGGAGGTAGGGAGCTGCATGCTAGATCATAGAATCCAGTTTATTTGTTTCCTTCATTCTCCTCTTGGGGCTACTGGCAGAGTATGTTTCAGTGAAGCAGAAAAAAATAAATGACTTTTCTATATAAAGTGCAAATATATATCCCTTTCTCTGCTTTCTCCCAGACACTGATATTACCAGATAAGGAGAACAGGGAGTTGATCCAAGGACTGCTGAAGACAGTGTCTCATGCTTCACAGGCATGTTGATCTGGCCCTTGCAGAGAGGTAAAAGAAACTTGCTTTGTTCACAACACAGAGGATTCTATGTGTATATTTTTTTTTTTAGTGTAGTGAGCTAGAAATGCCTTAAAGTTTTTATGAATTCATATTATTTTAAAGAACGTCTAAATCTCGTATCCAACTATTCTATACATGATATCTACTCTGTGTAGTGCTTGTTAGATGATGTAACCAATTGACCTAGGTTATTAAGCAAACTCATATGAACTCAGAAAAATGGGATGTTAAAGAAACCTTTGCCAAATGATTTAAGTGAGAACATTTCCTAATAGAGTTTTGAGCTCCTGATCTTGTCCTTTCAGTGCTGCCCTGCCCAGCTTTCACAAATGTCCTGCGTTAGTTGCCTCCTGAATGCCATTGTTGTGTACCATGATTTTTCATTTTGGCTGGTTCATTGGGCCACCCAGGGGAATATGCCTTATTCCTTTTGCACACTTTGTAGGTCTGGAAACAACATGCTCCATAATGAAATTTCCCTACGTAGGAATAATTACTTTGTATGAGAAGTCAAAGTCATCATTTTTCATGTTCTCATTGCTGTGGAGGGCTGATTCCCACCAATTGAAAGGGCAGAACTATTGATAAGAGTTCACGTGAATGAACTCACTGGTTGTGTTTGTGCCACTAGTGCCATGTGCTGGGCCAAAACAACTCACCTCTTGCTTAGAGCTGGTTAGCTCTGCAAGCATGGTGCTGTGCTCTGGGCTTCATGTGTGTGCTTAACTAGCTCCACTGAAATAGTTTATTCTTCCCTCAGCCTTGATTTTTGTAGTTCTAGCTTTCTTTTCTAGTCTCTTATTTCCAAATAAAATTATGAAACAGGCAGTCATGGACAACTTTCATTAAGCTCCCAGTTTCAGCCCTACCAGATTTTTTTTCTTCTTTCTTTGGAAGCAATCCATTCTTTTCCTTCCACTGCCTCCTCCAGATTTCTTACTCTTCTGCTTTTTTTTTTTTTTTTTTTTTTTTTTTTTTTCCTGCACTGAGGGGAAGCTGGTTGTCTCTTATACTAGAAGTGGGTCAGGTTCTTTGTTCTTAATTTTGCTCTCTGTCCAAGCAAATGCCATGAACTATCCAAGAAGGAGCTGCCTTGGTCTCCAATAGCTCCTAACTGGAGGGAGTTAGTGATTCCACGTGGATGGAAAATTGTTACAAAGTTTTCTCAGTGGTTATTGAGTATTTGATGGGTTTTATAATAAAATTGAAATCATGGCACATAGAACATTTTGGCCCAAATAGTTCAATTTGTTAAAGTCATAAAAAAAAAAAAAAACCTATAATAAGAACTGTTGCAAACCTTAGTCCTCTGTGCTGTTACAGTTGCACACGAGCTGTAATTCCAAGTCTATTTAAGACAGTTGGATTCAAAATTCTTTAACTAATGAGCTAAATTCTCTGAGGGGCAGGTACCTGTTATTCAGTTAAACTGTCACGGGAAGACAGGTTGTAACAAACATAAAATTGCACTGACAGTTACCACAAAGGACATCTGTCTTTGAATAGGATAAAAAGTTGCTAATTTGAGACAAACTTACAGTGAGCATTTAGGTAATTATATTAAATTATGGTTAATGTAAGTAATTATAATTATTTAATTATGCCATAATTCAGCACAGTTGGATTCAGTCATGAGACATGTTTGGTGTCTAGCCGGCAGAGAGGGAATACTCTCAGACTTAGTGTGTCTATATCTCATGTAAGCCACTGCATCCAAAACTGGCTCAGAGTCTCTAGTGCTATTTACACAGCTGGAAGTTCATGGAATAACAAAAAATGGAAATAGAGAAAAGAAGCTACTTACCCGTTTTCCAGCCCACAAAGACTTGTCCTGGGAGTATGTGTTCTAACAGTATATCCAGTGGAGTTTGCAGTTCCTAAGTGCTGCTGGGCTTTTATGCTTTTCTGTAAGTGATTATGCTACAGCTTAAGAGTTCCCCTTATCAGAATATATATATATATTTTCAAATAATTATTCAAACTTTTCATTTTCAATAATGTAATTATATGTATTTTTGCCCTACATATAGCTATTATTTTCCATATCTGACCAAAACAGAGTGGATTATTTTCTTCTTACTTCTGTGATGAGATGCCTTAATAAGAATTGCAGTGCATTTTTGTTTTCCTGTCATATTACATAGTAATATAATTCATTTCCAATTAAAATATTCAGATCTCTTTTTGGGATTGGTGCCTTTCATGTTCTTCTTGCCCAGAGGCTAATAGTTAAATCATTTTACCCAGATGTATTAAACTCCCATCCTACATAGAGACATGCTCAGTTTTATGCTTTCTGATTATTATTGAAGTGGATAAGACTACTCACAGTACAAACAATGAAGCACACATATAAATATTTGTGATATCAGGCTTTTATTAAAATAAGCCAATTAGAAGTAAAAACAGTGCTATCATGTCAACTTTTAGCTCTCTTTAGCCTTTGACTAACTGGTGTGTACAGTTTGTCTCAGTTAAATATGGTGCATCAATTATTACTGAACAAAACCAGAATGAATTGTTTAAATTAATATATATGTTTTAGTTTAAGAATATTTTATGTCTCTCAAGACATTTTTTTTTTTTCTGAAACAGTCCTGTAAAGTTTATAATTCTAACAAAAATCTGCTTGTTTTTTCTAAGGAAGTTAAAATAATTTTTTCCTCTTTATGTATTATTCAAAACAGCCAGATGCTTTGGGGATTCTGGTTGCCTTTGGAAGGAAACTAACATTTCCAATTTAGGGTTATAATTTAAACTGAAATATCTAGGTCTAGCATAGTTAGAGTACTTTATTGCTTTCTGTCTCATTGAACACATAAGACTGAATTATCTTTACAACTCTCCAGTTTCAGTTTCACTCATGTTTTAGATTTCTTTGTTGGGATATATTTTCTTCTGTCTCTAGGAAATGTCATTTCCCTGCAGCTTTGAAAAGTTTAGTGTCTTGGCCCCGTTCCCTTTTTAATTATTTCTTGCCAAACCCTTTTGATAAGCTCTAGCTCAATCATGGTCAATCATCCCACCCAAAGTGGGATTTAAAACATGGGCCTGTATTACATGACAGAATAGACTGCTATAGCAATGGACTGTGCTAAAGCTCAGAGCTTAAGTAACACTAATTTACAAAGAAGTGTGTCTGTTTGAACCTTGATTCAACCAATCTTCCCTAACTGTGAATCTTTAAAGCATGTGTGTACAGTAGAATGCTTGCTGAATAGAGACGGAGGAAAGCATATGCTTGTTTTATTGAGTTACTGTATAAGAAAGGTTAGATTTGGCTCCTGGAGTTTAGTGCAGCAGAAAGTAGTCCACAGCATTATAGTAATTTTTTTATAAAGTCTATGATCTTTCGTTCTGTGTTTGTGTTAAGTGTTGCTGTTGTATTGGATTTATGGTCTGTAATGGTTTATTAGCAGGGGTCCTGCAGTGATAGCCTGTTAGAACAGCGCAGAAGCTGCCCCATGATCCAGCCAGCTCTAAAAGGGACCTGCTGCTGGCCAGAGCCAAGCTATTGAGTGATGTTGGTTGTGACTCTGTTTTTAGTTTCCTTTCAGTTTCTCACTATTCTAGTTCGCTCGTGATAGGCAATAAATTATATTATTTTCACAAAATCACAGAATGGCCAAGGTTGGAAGGGACCCCTGAAGATCACCCAGTCCAACCCCCCTGCCAAGCAGGATCACCTAGAGCACATTGCGCAGGATGGCATCCAGGCAGGTTTTGAATATCTCCAGAGAAGGAGACTCCACAACCTCTCTGGGCAACCTGTGCCAGTGCTCTGTAACCCTCAGTGTAAAGAAATGCCTCTTCATATTGAGCTGGAACCTCCTGTGCTTCAGTTTGTGCCAGTTGCCTATGTTAAGTCTGTTTTGCCCATGATGATTGTTGAGTCATCTCCCTGTCCTTATCTCTACCTTTGAGTCCTCTTCAATTTTATTTTTTCCTATTTTTCCTTTGAGGAGGGGGAGGGAGAGAGTGGTTGTAGTAGAGTTTAGCTACCCAACAGAGTAAAACTACCACAGCTATACAGGAAAACTTTATGGTGAGTTAATCTTAGCCATCAGCCACTTACCCTCCCAGATGCTCACTCAGTACCTCAATAGGACCGATGAAGAAAATAGGATGAAAAATCTCATAGGTTGATTGAGGGGCTGTGGTCAGACCATAGCAGTTCCTCACTGTCACTCCTTCCTCCTCATACTTTTCTTGTGCCCCAGTATAGGCTCTTCCATGGGCTGCAGTCCTGTCAGGAAAAATCTGCTCCACTATGCATTCTCCATGGAAGACAATTCCTTTAGGAAATATCCATCTACTGTGGTGTGCTCATCTTCATAAACTGCAGGGAAATGCAGGAGACCACGTGCTCCACTGTGGTCTTCAAGGGCTGCAGAGGGTTCTCTGCTCTGGTACCTGGAGCACCTCCTCCCCTCCTTCTTCTCTGACCTTGGTGTTCACAGGGCTGTTCATTCACTTTTCTCTCACTCCTCATGGCCATGCAAGATCTTGCTGTTTCTTAAGCACATTCTCCCTAGGGCACCACCAGCTTGGCTGCTTGGCCCAGTCATGTCCTGCGGTGGGGCTATGGAAGTGGGCTGGAACCAGCTGTGCCTGCAATGAGGCAGCCCCTGCCTCTTCTCACAGAAGCCATCCTGCAGCTCTTGTGCTAGGAATGCCTTGGCACCTACATTCAATTCAACTTTCAATTATTTTAGAGCTGCGTAGTATGAATACAGGAAAAAAATAAAATGAAATAAAATGACTCTCACTTGTAATCTGTGTGCAGCCATCAGAGTTTAATCTGGTGGACAGCTAGGTGACTGCTCTAGAGTAGACAGAAATATTTTCAACAGAGTACTACATGTACCAGAATTTATATATACCAAAATATTTTCACATTACCACAGCCACTTTCCAGACCGTTAGAAAAATTCCAGGAAATGTAATTTCAGTATTTCAGAGAAATACCATACTTGGACCCTGATTCAGTAAAGCACTTCACTATTTACTTAGGTCTGAGTGAAATAAATGGAACTGTGACATAGCTTAAAGGTAAGTCTTTTACTGAAGTGCACCTTTGGGCTGACCAAGCATTTGTTTTTTTCACACTGTTTTCAGTCAAATATCTAGATGAACTGCTGAAGGTTAACAGATACAGGAATCTCTTGGTGTTTTAGTAGTTCTTTGGAGTGTCTGAATGTTGACTTAAAATATTTTAGATGACAGGATGAAGATCAGAAAATCAGATCAAGCTAGGTAGCCAGTCCCGAATCCTGAGATTTGCATTTATACTCAAAGTACAAAAGTCAGTCTAGGAGAGAGAGACTAAATCTCTTCCTGCTGAGATGCTTGCTTGCTGTGTGGAGTATCTTCTTTCCATCTTCTTTGTGTCTATGAAAAACAAGTACTTCATCTTTTCTTCTCTTTGGAGCACCTTGATGAAGGGAGACTTTTTTTTCAAACATTCTTGTGTTCCCACTGTCCTTAACTAGGTTCATTCTAGAGGAAGACTTTCTAAAGATTTTCTAGGAAGTGAGAAAGAACCCCCAGTCTGGTAAGAGTATTTAAGAATATGACAGGGAACATAACAATGTTTATACTGTGTCAGAATGAATATCTGTTATCTAACAGTAGTCAAAGGAAGAGTATATGAATAAAGTCAATATTTGTTATTTTCCTGTTATATTCCTGTTTATAACTGGTAGACTTTTGGAGCTAGGTGTGTCTGCATTTTACAGCCTTTGGTGTTTATCTATCTATTTATTTATTTATCTATCTATCCATCTATTTATGTTCCCCCTTCTCCATATATTGTCCTGTCACTTTCGAACCTACCTAAACTTCTAGCATTGATAGCCCTCTGTAGCGAGGAATTCTACTCTATGAGGTCACACAAAGAGGTTATGGAAGGTGGTTTATTGATTCTCATATTTCCATTTTAAAGTAGCTCCTTTAATTCTTGGCAGACACCTTGGGTAGCTCTTGAGGAGGCTGGCACATCATCTTTTTGCACCATTTTACCTCTATTCTACTGCTGCAATCTTTGTATAAACACACACACACATACAAACACAAGCATGCACCTCCTCCCCATGGATGGTTCATGCAACACTTGCCATGTGTTGGTGGTCAGCAATCAATTTCAATCATCTCTGTCTGTCCAAATATATTCACATCAACTTGCTAGCTTTGGTCTATCAGCTGCCTGATGAAATCTCCTGGGCTGCTGAAGGAAAAATGAGCCAGCTGCTGGTCTTGTCCTGTTAGAGACCTGGTTATTTCACTGTGATTCAAGGCCTATTACTTCCTTCCCAGTGCAAAACTGGTTCCATGAGCAGAAAACTGAAAATTGAATTTATTTTATTTATCAATTTATTTATTTATTTATTTATTTATTTATTTATTTATTGGGGGGGTGTTTGTTTTGTTTTGTTTTTGTTTTGTTTTCAAAAATAGGCAATGTACAGGTGTGTTAGGTGAAACTGACTTGGATTAAGCTGCCTAGTATTAGGTACTTAAACTATGAGCATTGGGGCTCTCCTCATCTGCACAGCAAGGTAATCTGCTCAAGGGAAATTTAGACTTTACTACTAATTACTAACTACTACCTACTAACTTGAACATTTAAGTCTGTTATGCTAAATTAGGCATTAAAAGGTGGGTACATGGGATATTGACTATGAGTAGGAAGCTATCAAATGCATTAGTTATCTGAGCTAGGTGGCTAGTTATGGAATGTGAGCCTACTAGAACATTCGTGGCCAAAGTTGTTTTTTGGCTTCTTTAGTAGAAACTTATGATTTTATGTCTGAAGTCCTGATTCTAGTTCTGCTATGTTGTCTAGCAGGGGATCTGTCTTGTTAGTATACATTTGAAATACTTTAATCATGTATAACTTTCTTCTCTGCTCCCAGCAAAACATCACGTGCTCTTTTTTACTGCACTTGTAGGATAAAAATTTATTTGAAAGCTGAGCTGTTTGAAAGCAGCTTCTTGTTTACTGCTGTGGTACTTTGACATTCTAATCTCAATACTCTCTCCTTTATCCTTTTAACAATAAATACAGTAGAGTCTACTTTATAGGTGGTAGTCGTCCCCACCTGCCCCCCCCCCCAAAAAAAAAAAGAAAAGAAAAGAAAAGAAAAAGATCATAGCACAAATGACAATTTAGAAATTTAAGGTTTTATTACTATCCATTCACTTTATATTAAGTCTACTAAAAGAGCAGTGCACTGGGTTGATTATTCTCTATTAATCTCTGTAGGAGAAAAAGTTTAGGCAAATACAGCTGAGCCTTGTCCTGACTTTCAACATCATGCCATATATCAGCTATCCTGTGCTGCAGATGGTATATGTGCTATATTCATTGTCACATTTTTACTCTTTAGCTTTAATTTTCTTATTGTCCTTTATAATCACTGCACAATTGGTAGAAAACCATAAAGAACCCTCAATGTCACAGGCAGGTGGCTTTTTTTAAAGGGTTATATTTTTATTAGGTTGAGCTGAACAAAGGCACTGAGGAATAAGACTTTGAAATGAGGTGCATACCTCAAATCACGAAGGCAATAATTCTGCAGTTGCCTGGTGATGTTGTCAGGAAAAAATGCATGCAACTTATTTCTTGAGTAATTACACCTTTTCTCTAAATGGCTAGAAACTTTATTCTGTTCATCTATGAGCATCCCGCTGAAAAAAGCCTCCTGTCAAGAGAAAGTATAGTTGGAAAACAGACAATAATAAGAATGCCTTGTTCTAATTTTGTTATATACAAAATATAGTAGATGAAAAATACAACTCAAAAGTTACCAGAAGCAGACTATAGATTGTTTCAGTGTCTTTATTAAGTTATGCAAACCATTACCTTTGTGCTACTAAGTCCTTTGCATGTTCTGTTCATTGCTGTACAATGTACTGTCATTGCTGTACAATGTACTGATGTACTTAACTTCAGTAATTGATAATAATACTTCGAATTTTCTGTGTCTGAAGAAACAGACAAGTGCTCTCAAGTGTTGTTCATCAATATTAATAAATAAAGCAATCTATTAAACATAACTGCATTGATATCATGGACATTTCAATGTTCCTTCATCACAAATTGAGTGCTAGCAGCATTTTCAGAAAGTAGTTCAAGACTTGTCACTCCACTTCTATGCATGCAGTCTATTGTTATATTTTGCTTGAACCTGTTGTTCTGACCATTCTTAAAACTGTTGCTGAAACTGTGTAAGCAAAAGCTAATAAAACTTCATATACAAGGAAGTTCAAAAGTCTACCTGTCTGTCATTCTGTCCTCCTTTTATTAATATGCATTTGAGGGTGTGACTGTGAAAACTTAGTAACTATAAAGGTGATTCTTTGTCAGAAATAATTTGATAATTTTGATGATATAAATAAAAGAAGATTATCTATGGGCCTCAGTGGAGAGACAGCAAGACTGTATTACAACAGCCCTGGTCTGTTTAGCTGTATGACTTCTAACTCTGTTCTTGTCTTGCTAAATCCAAGTTGATTGTTGCAGAGCTATATGGGCTAGGTTTACACCAGTAAGTTAAGGAATACCATGGAACATCCCCAAGAACTGGGGATCCATTAGAAACTGTTCTAACAATTTAGCTGTATAGATGGCATGGTTTTTCCTTGTGTCAACTAGCACTGTCTGAACTAATCTGAGAGCTAGCATAGGCCAATGTCCATTACCAACAGACAGTTTGTATACAACCACTGGATTTTTGAGGCCAAGGGAATTTAAAAATGAATTTGTGGGTTGTTCCATGCTATATTGCTTTAGTACTAGAGAACTGCTACAGACATGATTGGTTTACTTGTATGGATATAACCTTTGTGTCTTTATACCTAATTCTTCAAAATCTCTGTGCTGGCAGCTGGAGCAGGGCTGTGGGTCACTGCTCATGTACCTGGTGTGTCGGCTGCTGGGGACAGGGTCTGTCTGCCCCAAACTGGGTGTGCACAGGAGCAGCCAGAGAGCAGGGCACCCGTGGGGTGGGTGAGAGAGGCCAGAATGCGGGCGGGGGTGCAGGATAGGCAGAGGGGCTGTGCTGGTGCTTGGGGCACCCACGAGTGTGCATGCGCTGGTGAGCTTGGAGGGGTTTTGTGTGTGTGTGTGCCAGTCCAAGAGGAGGAAGGGACTGTGCTGTCTGTGCTGGTGTGGTGTGCGAGCCATGCATGTGGGTGCTGTTGCCTTGTCTTTGGCAGTCTGTGTGACTGGTCTTGTCGGTGTTGTGTGTCTGGCTGTGTGTCTGTGGAATACATGGTTGAACCTTCAAAGGGGAAAGCAGCAGCTGCATCCCTCATCCTGTGCAGAGACCCTTGGTCCCCAGGCACCAGGCTGGGCTCCATCTGCTGGACATCCCTTTACAGTTTGGGATGTCCCTTTTTTTTTTTTTTTTTTTTTTTCTCTGACACTTCCGGTTTTGACTGGAAGGCAAACTGAGATGTGGTCTTTCTCAACCAGGTGTCCCCTTCTGGGTCAACAAGAATGTGAGCCAAGGCTTGGGCCCACCTCTGTTCCTGTCTCATCATTTGCTTCATTATTAGCTCTTTTGTTTCACATAGGAGCTCACAGACAACCTGTAGAAGCAGAAAAAAAGAATGCTCTTATTTTCTAATACAGATGATTTGCAATCTGTCAGGGAATTACTGAAATCCATGAGCTTCGTCTCTGGGGTGATCAACAGATGTGAGTGGTTGGCCACCAGCATTCACAAAGAATATAAACAGCTTTACGGGCTAGTTTGATCCACAATTTAGTCACCTCCTCTGCATACCCCTAGCTCTAGGCATACCAAACTGTTACGTGTTAACTATGACTATCACGAGGACTGAATCTGTTAGAACATTATCTTCCCTAAGCACCATATTTGTTTTGAATCTTTGAACATCTAGTAGTTACTTCAGACCCATTTCTGCTGGATTTATCTTCACATAATCCAGCTAATTTAATCCCTTTTTTTTTGCACACTGTAGGAAGAGGTAAGAATTGACCTGACCAGTTTGAATGACAAACTAGAACACTGGACATATTGCAAAGAAATTAGAGAAAGAACTGTACAACAACAAAGTTTTGTTTTGGATTAATTTAAGTTCCTGTCTTGGATTTACATGGCAAACAGTGGGGCTTCGGGGGTGGCCTCTGTGAGAAGAATCTAGAAGCTGCCCTGTGTTATATAAGGGCCAGTTTCAGCTGGCTCCAAAGGGACCTGCCACTTGCCAGAACTCAGTTGCACAACATTGGTTGGGCCTCTGTGAAAACACATTTAAGAAAAGGAAACAAACAAACAAACAAAAAAACTGCTGTGCAACAGCAGCTGGGAGAGTGAGGAGTGAGAAACAGCCTTGGAGATACCAAGGTCGGTGCAGCAGGAGGGCAGGAGTTGCCCCAGGCATGCAGCAGCAGTTCCCCTGTGGCCTGTGGAGAGGCCCCTGGTGGAGCAGGCTGTCCCCCTGCAGCCCATGGGTCCCACATGGAGCAGATCTCCACGCTGCAGCCCGTGGAGGAGCCCCCGGTGGAGCAGGTGGATGTGGCCTGGAGGAGGCTGCGGCCCATGGAGAGCCCCTGCAGGAGCAGGCCCCGGGCCGGAGCTGCAGCCCGTGGAGAGGAGCCCATGCAGGAGCGGGGGGTCTGGGGGGAGCTGCCGCCCGTGGAGGACCCGTGCTGGAGCAGTTTGCTCCTGGGGGATGGACCCCGTGGTTACAGAGCCGTGTGTGAGCAACTCTTGAAGAGCAGCTGCCTGTGGGAAGCTCGAGCATGATCAGTTCAGGAAGGATGGCATCCCGTGGGAGGGACCCCACGTGGAGCAGGGGCAGAGAGTGACTGTGAAGGAGCAACGGAGACAAAGCATCAGGGACTGACCACAACTCCCATTGCCCGTTCCTCTGTGCCACTCAGGGGGAGGAGGTAGAAAAGGGTGGATGGAGGGAAGGTGTTTTTAGATTGTTTTTAGTTTCTCACTGTTCTAGTCTGCTAGTGATAGGTAATAAATTACATTAATCTCCCTATGCTGAGTCTGTTTTGCCTGTGATGATAACAGGTGAGTGATCTCCCTGTCCTTATCTCAGCCCTTGAGCCCTTTTTCATCATGTTTTCTCCCATTTTTTCTTTGAGGAGGGGAAGTGAGAGATTGGTTGTAGTGGAGTTCAGCTGTATAGCGGGGTAAAACTATTAACTGCAGTTCTAACTCTTTAAACTCCTCTATATCCAGTGTCTGAGTGAGAATGTGCTGCTGTGGGTAGAAGGGGATGATTCAAGGTATCTTATTTCTTCAAAACAGCTGTAGTTCTCTCATACGTGGCAGAGATTTAGAGTATGCTGAACTGCGCTCTGTAAAGACAAGAAAGGAGGAAAAAGAAAATAATTATAATGATCGTGCAAGCAACTTGCATCAGGGAATTAACATGTTGATGTGATGTATCATGCAGCTGAACACTAAAATATACACTAATAGCACAGAAAAAGACAGCACCCTGTTACAATTCCAAGTGATCTGCATGATTAAGGCAACAACATTTTTGTCATTTCTCCTGTGCTGGCGGTGAATGCTGCATCAGTTGCTTCATTAGTATGCATTGTTGTATGAACTGATTTGCTATTGTAGCTGTAGACTGTTACTGGCAGCCACAGGAGGTCTAGGAAATTATACAAGTATGGATCTCAGAATGATTTTTAATTAAATGTGGCAAATAACAAGAAATCTGTGATTTGTTTTGATTGATTTACACTATGGTGATATCATTTAATTGGTAATACAATGACACTTTAATTCAAATTTCAAACCATTTTTATGTAGTAATCCAGATTTACACTCTACTGAAATATCTATTAAAGCAGTTTATATATATTTAGTTTTACCTGACTTTTACTTTGTTAGGGGGTTCATTTTCTTACAAAAAGCCTTCAATTTCTCTGTCTTTATTATTTTCCTACATGGAATATTATTGAGAACTGCATATTCTGTGCTTGCCTGAATCCATTTTGCCTCTAAGAGTATAATTCATGCGATACTTCTTTGTTTCATTCCTGTGGCATTTGTTTCTGAGAATTCTTTGACAGATACGATAATGTTTCATCTAGAAGAGAAAAAAAAAATCTGTGACATGTAAAATATGTAAGGAGAGTAACAATTCTTGCAGGCATATTTTAGTACTTTTTACTGTCATGCTGCCTGTTGATGTTACTTTTAATCTAACATTTCTGACTTTCATTTTATGTTTTGTTGTCCCCAAAGCCATGGTTAAGTTTGTGTTGTAAACATATTCTCAGGACGTTTTGTGCAGGTATACATGGATGCATGCATACATATATATTCATACATATGTATGAGTGTATATGTATATCTGTTGTGGTTTAACCTGGCCGGCAGCTAAACACCACCCAGCCGTTC
>CM021697.1:164705781-164876899 GCA_011074415.1 Stictonetta naevosa | reverse complement strand
CAGCTACTGGGAGGAAAATTAACTCTATCCTAACTGAAACCAGGACAATATCTTACAACAAAGGAAAATAATTTCAAAGTACTATCTTGTTTCTATTAAAATTCCTAATGGAACTTTTATTTAGTCATTAAGTTTCAGTAGGAGGAGCTATAGGGCCTCAGAGTGACTTCTTTGCAATTTAAAATGAACCACTTTTAAGCTCTGAGGTATAAATACACTTTTGACTTTTCTGCTTCCATCCCATTGATTTTCCAGATACAAATTGATTATGTAAATCAAACATTTCAGTTTATTAGTTCATATGAGTATTTTTAACTACTCCATGCAACATTTTATGAAATGATAGAGAAAACTGTCACACTGTCTTCATCATCCTTAATTTTCTATGCAGTCAGCATCACTGAAACTTCATAATGCACCACTTCCTATGACTGCTCATTCATATGGAAATGTGTCCTGCTGTGAATATGCATCTCTACTCCGTAATAGAAAACAGCAATGTCAAGAATTCCACTACAGTTTATTGTCAATTGGCATCCATCAATCTGTCAATTGAAACTCAAAACATGACTGAATGTGTTCCCTGGTATGTGTCTGTGAGACACATTAGCAGTAGTTTATATGCAGTATTTGTAACATTCTCAATCATTGCAGTGTGTTGTGAATGCATATTAGGAATAATGTGTTGTACTCAGCTAATTTTTAATGTACTGATTGACGTTCTCCACTCCCAAACACCTCTTAAAAACTGCTGTCTTATCTGTCTCCATCACAACACAAGATACAAAATGCCACGACCCATGTTCACAAAATACGTCTGATTTATAGTCTCAAAATCTATATACCGTCTGTTTTGCTCAGGGGTTTTATAATAAGAGTGCCAAAACTTTAGCTGGCAGTAGTTACTTTAATTTATTACCATCTGAAGACTGCATGGCTGTCCATGCAAATTGGTTTGGTAGGTTCAGTCCTGTTCCCAGGAGACAGATATCCACACCATAAAACTTCCTCCACAGTTGTTACTGCGTGTGTTGGTTGAAGTTCTTGCATGTACAGTTCGCAGCCATTGGAGAAAAGACAGATTCTTTGAGCAACTCTGAAAGTGAATTGCTTCAGCTTCTTCCTTTGTCTTTTTGTAATGTATTTGAGGCACATTGAAGCATGGAAAACATTCACTCCCCTGTACCTGTCTAGCCCCCTTAGGGGGTGGATAGGTATTTTGTTTCTGCAGCTGCTAATCCACACATAATTACATCCATATTGGTAATAAAAGAGATGCTGGAAGTGTGTTCAAGCACTTGTATCCTGATAGTTGCTGCTGCTCATTCCCTCACTCTGCTGTGGCCTGCCTTAGCTACCTCTGTCCAGGTGAGTTCTGCTTTTGGGAAGGTGAGGAGATGGGCCAGCCCTGAGCAAAAGGCATGTGAGCTTCCTTGTGGCATATAGCTTTGTGACCAGCAATCAGGCCCTGGCTTTCTTTCATGTGGTAGTATTAACACTGCTTTTCTTGACACCCATATCCTGCCCCAGTACCTACCGCTGTTGAACGAAGGCAGGGAAGCAAGAAGTCCATCTCTGATGCTCTAAAATCTAATCATCTGACCCTTTATAGGCTTGTGGTAGTGATGAATACTATTGGTTAAAAACAAAAAGGCACTGACACTGCAGTTTTTGCTTGCATATGGTCTTATGTGAGCTCCACAAAGGTCCTAAGATCTCCCCACCCTCTTACTGCTGCTGAAGGTGATCATTAACCAGTACAAGAGGATGAAGCTGGTACATCAGTTGTACTTTGGGAAATTTTCCCTCTCTCTCCCACTCGTGCACTGAGGTGTTTGCTGTAGGTCAATGCAGAGCTGGATGTAAGTTTGAATTCATTGCTGAGTGCTGATCTAACTTGTTACCTTGTTTTGAACCTGCATTTCAACTGTTCTGCTTGGCTCATTTTAGTTTTTCAATTCCTCTCCTCCTGTCACCCATTTGTTTCTGGGTCCTCTAAGTCCATTCTTCCCCTCACCCATGGAACGCCATAATGTTTTTCTGCTGAGCTTGACCCAGTAGTAATACGTATCTCACTTGTAGCAGCCTTTTGTCTGTATTAAGTCCTCATAATGTCTCATTAGGTCTTATTGATAGGAAACCTTTTCTCTGTGAAATGAGATGATATGCATGACTGTCAGTTGTGCCCTGGGAACCTGGAAGGAACAGAGACCAAATAATAACAGACCGTTCTAGAGCATAAAGGTGATTACAATATCTGCTATTACTATTTCTAGCCTTCCAGGAAAAGCCAGTCTATTTACCCATTCTTAAAGCTTAGTTTTCTAGGTATAGTGCAGTAAGGATAAAAGAGAGAGCTCATTCTCAGAAAAGGATTTCATTACTTGATAACTTTATGTTAAAATTCAATTATTTGTGTGTGTTTTTAACTCATTTAGTTCACTGAAATCAGTTTTATGGAGGTCATGGTCATTGTGACTGCTGCTGTCTCTAATTGGATTTATGATGCGCCACTCATTAATAATGGTGCTATCAGATGCTAGTGAAAGTCACAGTGTATTTTTATCTAAATGAGATGGTACTCATGCTGTTGATTTATAAGAGCTGTAGACATTCTTATTAAAGGATGGAATAGAAAAAAGAAAGACATAATCCAAAGGTAGATGATGAATATACTTAAAACTCCTAGCAAACAAAGCGTTGCTTGCTACTGTTTGCTATTTTTTCTGCATTGATGATAGGGTATATCCAGAAAAGGAGTGGTGACTAAAGCAAACTGTTAGAACCAAGGAGAACAGATGTAAAATTGTTCTCCAGAGAATCACCATTTCTGTCTCTCTTCCACTCCGTTGTCAAGTACTGCTTCATATTAAATATATTTGAAATCATTAACAACTATATATTTTTAATTATTATTTCAAAGTTTGTTTTGTATTATTATGCTCTATTTATAGCATCTTGTTTTATAGTTCCTACCTTAGATCCAGAAACTAGATATTCCTGCTATGTTCCCCAAAGAGCCAAACCTAACTGTCACGTTTTGAGGATGCCTAACAAAAATTTTGTTCCTTGCTTCTAGGTACGAATGTTTCTTTTCCTTGGGCTACATGTTCATTTGCATTTTTTTTCCCACTTTGCACTAGATCTGTGTGATTATTCAAAATTACATTCTCCACTGTGCTCCTCATCTACGGATTTGCCTGACCTGCCAGCCTCTGTCTTATTGTTTTTTGGTTTACAGTAGAGGTAATTATGCAATACTCGCAAGACTTGAAATTAAAAATACAGTGCTCTTTGAAGCATAGTGACTAAACAACAGTAAAAAATCTTCAATTCTTGATGAGATAGGTGCTATATCATCACTATATTAATGTATGAAACCAAGCCTACAGTGCTGATTGGTTTTGTGGTACAGAACGCGTTACATTGACTACCAAAGTGCAAGTTAGATAGTTTGGTGAATTGTCTTCTGAAGGAGAAGTACAGATGAAAATAGAGTAGCAATGCCCAAACACTGTGTTTTCTAGCACTTGATTGTTGTGAAATAAGTGAGTAATGACCATAACTAAAATGTACCTTATATCTGTGAACTGTCTTTGAATATTTATTTCCAAGTTATAATGATGATTTTGAAAATTAAAATATACTCTTTTATTTTGAACCAGTTTCATTTTCCCCTACAGACCTATGAAATAACTAGTAGCATACACAAGAAGACACATTTGGGGTGGTAATCAAATGCTGGTTGTGGTATCCCTGGTTTTGAAAATAATTTTTTGACTAATTTCATTGGCCTCAAAATAAGAAGTGTCCTGTGAAGCCTACATGAAGATGGGCATGAGTTGATTACTCTCTGTCTAGCTTATTAACTGCAAGAATGGATGTAGTAGTGTCCTGCTTCTGGAAATCAGTCTGAAATCTAGTCATTAAAGAAATAATTATATGTATCATAGATAATTTCACTGGGATATTGAATAAAGTTAGATCTCATTGTAAAAATGGCCAGAAGCATGTAATGTGCTAGCAGTTTCTTCCTGTGACATCAGAACAGTGTTTTTCCCTCCCTTCTCTTACTATTCTGTGATGAGCTATCATCTGTCATGTTGTACTTGGTGAGTTTCTCCTGAGTTTCTCAGCATGTAATGAAAATGAATGTATAGCTAACCTGTGAGGTACCTATCAAGCTCTAATATTTTTTTGGGTTTACATAAGTTTATTGATATTGGCCTTGAGTCTTTTTGATTTATTTCCCTCATTGGACAGATTGTCCATTTGAGCACATGGATTTCCTTTCCCCATTCACTCCGAAAATAACCTGATCGGTCGGGAAATCCTCAGAAGCAGTCAGTGCTGTAAATAGCATAGGGTGGAGAGTGAAAAGAGCTCTGTAATTCAAATGAAAAATGGTGACAAGGCTACACAAACATGGTCATGCAACCTTGAAAAGTACAACATGCTAAAGGAAGTTAGCAGCAATTTGTTCTCCGTAGGATAGCTTTATGTACAAAAGGAGGCTTACTAAATTTGGTAAGGTAGAGAAAAAAGATATGCACAGGTTTGCAGGGACTTTTATCAGGTTAGTCAAAATATTAATGGAAATGTTATAGCTTGCCTATCAGTAGGCTTCATGTACCTTCAGTTTTCTTGGGATATTGTATCCCTCATTTCATTGTTTGCTTATTACCTTCTCTGAGTTTACTATCTGTAGTAAGTCTTCCTTATTTACTACTTGCTAGACTGTACTCTGTGGTTAAGCTGTTTGGACTGTGAATTTTTTTGGCTTTTTTGCAAAACAGAAGATCAGTCGGGGCAGGTCTATATATACACTAGTCTCAGTGAAAGAGAGAAATTACAGGAGTAAGAGATGATGCATATGGAGACATCAACCAGATGAAGTTTGAATGTGAAATGTTTACATTTTAGAGGTACTCCTGAGGAAGGAGTTTTAAATGGCACATTCAAACCTTACCTGAACAATGTTTCCATATATATGTGGAATCCATGAACTCATTAGGTGAACCCTTTATCAAGTCAGTCAGCTTATTTGCCTAGTGTGGAAGATACCCTTTTCAACGTCTTCATTTTTCTTCTCTTTCAATTTATCTTTGGCTACTGCAGTTTTCATTTTTTATAGAAAAGTTGTGTTCTCTCTCATACTGTGGTTGTACCAAAGACTTATTTTTATCACTACACAAATATCTCAGTTCCCACATTTTCAGCTGAGTAACATCTTTTCAGTTTTTTAGCAGTAAGTGCTAGTGACATTGAATGCACATATCTTCAGGTGCCTTGCTTTTAATTAACAGCCCATTTCAAAATGTTCTGCATTTCTTACGGGTGAATTGTGCTGTAGCTTGCTGAGTCAATCAGTTAGGGGTTCTGGACCATTAAACACTTCTTTTTTCTCACTTTATGGGTTGTTGGATTTTGTGGCTGGGAGAGCGGATGACAGATGGCTTTAACTCAGTTTAGACCATAACATTGCATGTTACTATGGGCTATCTAATATGTTATCTTTTTAGGTTATACATACCACTTTTCCTGACAGTCATTTGTGTTATCTCATGACTCTGTCTTATTTTCATATGACATTGTAGATTAGATTCTATTAAAAGAGGTCAATATATTGATTCATTCCATTAACTTGATTTAAGGGCTCACACTAAAACTTACAAACTTACCTACAGATACTGTGATTTTTTTGTGTGTGTGTGCAGCTTTAACTTTTAAGCAAGCTTAGAAACTGTGTAAAACAAATCAGCAAGCTGTATTCGTGATGTGACTTCCCATTTTTAGTTTTTAAATAGTAAAAAATAACACACACACCAGATAATTTTGGGGGGGTCATTTTACACATGCTTCGTCAATGAAGTCAGTGTCTCTCTGTGTTCTTCACATCAGTAGGTCCTCACATGTACTACTGTCAGCACTCTTATGCTGACAATATTGAGTGTTGTCAATACTTACAACCCCACATATCACAGTGATCACCTCTTCAAGACAAAATTAGATTGACTATTAGACTAGCTCTTTCTTCTCTGGAAACCTTCCTTTATACTTGTTTGGAATCCATCAACACAAATAGATTAGATAGATTGTAAATCTTGTTTAAGGTGCAAATACAGCATTTATATATATCTCTGACATTCACGTTCTCTTTATTAAACCCTAATTGTATTATTATTTTATTAAATCTCTCTCTTGAAGTTACTGAGATGGAAAAAAAGAAAAAAAAGTTATGAAAATAGAGGCTCTGAAGATATGGTTGGCAGGATGTACACAAATATGTTATTCCTATTCTGCCATATAAGTATCTTCAGTCACTGGAGACACTGCAATTTTCAGAATAGCGCTCACACTTGGTAATGCCAGATTTTAATGATGCCAAATTTATGTAGTTGAAAAGTGAGGAATGTTGGTTAATGAGCTATATAATAGCGTGATAGGATTTGAGTTTGTTAAAAGATGCTAGAAAAGCAGCTATCTTCTTTCAGACTCAGCCTGATGTGTAGTCAGCTGGGGTTTATTAGCAGTTGGAGTGTTACTGTGTATGTAATAAAGGGAGTTAGGGAGGAGAAAAAAGATGTCCTTAAAAACAACAACAACAACAACAACAAAAAGCAATAATGAATTATGCAATAATTATATAATAATTTTAATAATAATAATAATAATTATGCAATAATGAATAGTGACAAAATAAATAATGAATAAGTTCAGGGAGCTTATATGGAGATTTATATTGCAGTCATTTAAGTTAGCCATAAGGCAAAAAACAGGAACTCTGGGAAGTTTCTGTTAGTTCATATGTTAAAAACAGGGTTAAAGCAACATCTGCTTAGAGCTACACAATGCTTAGTAGGGAAGGAGTTTGTAATTTTGGCCTAAAGCATGTGAAAACAATCAAGTGCTATCAACATGTAACAGAGTACTGCCTGTGGACTGATGTTTGAAGATCCACTTGCACAGAAATTTGTGTATTACATTTTGAGTTCAGTAGGCAGATGAGAAGAACAAGTAAGCAACCCTGTCCCTCACTCTAGAGATTTTTAGCATGTTAGGATTTTTTTTTCTCACTCAGTATTCAGACAAGGTGTTTATAAAATTCCCTTGGAAATGGAAAAAAAAACACAAAAAACTAAAACAGAGAGAGAAGATAATTACTAGAATGTATCTGACCTAAATAAATACATTAATGGGCTTTTTTTTTTTTTTTTTTTTTTTTTTTTTCCTGTGCTCATGCTCATTAACTCTTGAAGAACTAAAACGCTATAAGGGTAGTGCTAAAATAGAAGCACATAGAGTTATCTTGTGGAAAGGGTGAATGGGATCATCTCTGAGCTAAAAGTCTAGCATTGTGTTCAGCTGAGGATCCCATTTAATTAAAAGTTTTCTTCCCGTTTGGAGGGATCTGCAGAAGTATACTGCATTCAGCACTAAATGGAAGGGACATCTGTCTCAACCTGGGTAGAATTGGTGGAAAAACTTAACTGAGTCGGAAAAAAGTGGCAGTTTTAACTTGAAAGTTTCGGCTTTGCGTTAGAGTTCATTGTGCGCTGAAGTGTCCTTGTCCCAGAGGATTTTGCAGATTTTTTTTCATCTGTCTGTAACTTGTGTATCTGCCAGCTATTGCAGAGATCAAAGTGTGCGACTGAGAGACAGTATGTAGACTTGTCAATCTGGATTACTTGATCCTGTAATCTACAGTGTACTTCATAATGAGGCAGCAGATGCACAAGTCAAGTACTGTTTGTGCATTGTTTATTTTATAAAAAATTTGTACCAATTTTCCACAGACCCACAATACTAATTTTGGAGGAAAAATATTCCCTATAATTCTTAGAATGATTAATTTGACATCTTAGTAAAGCTAATGTGTTTCAGATAAGCAGAAAGAGTAGTTAATTTTTCTTCTTTCTTTTAAGTGCTATGTCATGAGTGAATATCGAAAGAAGAAATTGCTTGAGCAAAATAAGTATCTGGAATATATATGCATATATATATTTCTCTTAAAAACTGAGACTGTCAGAAACTTTTTGTTTTCATTATATTGCAAATACCTAAAAATGTTTTTATGAAGAGCTCATTTAGGTGATACAGTCTAGGTAATTTATCATTGTCAAAGATCTATATAAACTATGCCTTTCAGACTGAAAAAGAAATAATTTTCATAGTCAACACAGTGCTTCCACAGTATGAAGGAGAAATGTGCAGCAATAAGCAAGTCCTCACAGTTCAGCGAATTTTTCCAAAAGCAGGAAAAAATCAGTGATAATACTGATGAAGTTCACAAAGACTATTTTGAGTCTTTTTTTTTTTTTTTTTTTTTTCAGAAGTATCATTTGATCTTACTGGCACATCTGTTATGTATTTAAAAGCCTTTTAAAACCAAAATTTCTGGATTTATTTGAGGGAAGGACTGAGGAAAATAGGTATTGTAGGAGTCAAGATCTCTGCAAGTGGTTCATCAAGTTAGAGCAGGTCTACCAGAAGAAGTAGGATGCATCTGAATCTATGACTTTATGATTAAGTGCCGTGGAAAAGGATACATTAAATCTGTATTATATTAAATTCTGTATTTAGCAAAGTAATTTGTAAGGTATGTGCCCTCTAAAGCAAAACCAAGTTTATAAAAACATGATTAAAATATAGGTCACACAAACAAGATTGAGATTATTTTGTAGGGAGGTGAAGGTTTGCATGGATAAGTAGTGGGGTTTTTTGTTTTGTTTTGTTAGATCAACTCATGCATCTAGATAAACAGAGATGCTTTAGTGTAGGAATTTTTCACCTAGTGGCCTATTTTGCCATTCCTAACAAATCCTTACCTCTCCATTTGAATCTTACCTATTTTATCACAGTTTCAGAAAAAACAGTTACTAGAATGTTTTTCATTTCTTTCCACTGCAACACATTTTGTGCCCCTTTTTTGAAGTTAGTGTTGGATTGTTTCTTCTAGACCATAGATAAAGTACTAAATAGCAATAAGCCATGGAAATGTCAATTTAGAACTGTATTAGAAACACAATTTATGGACATTGACTTTGCATTTTGCTTTCAACTCACACAAAATGAGGATAGTGTCAGGTTAAATCTGTTCTTTGGTGTAGCCACAAATGAAAGGGATCAGCTACTATGAGAAAACATTTGTTGCTTCCATACTCAACTATCCATATTTTTAATGAACTTTTCATTAAAAACAAAACAAAACACCACCGCCAACAACAAAAAAAACATACTGTAAAGTTTTTACTGTGTTTGCTGCTAGCTGTATGTGCTGATTTTTTCTAATTTTATGATGATGTTTCATCAAAGAACAGGTGCTGGTCACTATCCTTCACTGATGAAGCATGTAACTTGTTCTGCTATTTCCTGCTACTTTGATAGCTGAGGGGAAGGTTTTGATTAAATTTACATTACTCATCAGGTTTGTAACTATCGCTGTGCTTATTGCTGTCTTACCAGGAAAGGATTCTGATGTATTTAGATATCCAGGGGCAAGGAGTGAACAGATTATATACTGACTTTAATGGATGAGTAATAATCACTTTTAATCTAATATGTGATGGACAGCTCTGTTACTATAAATATACAGTCTCCCCCTTTGCCACCAGTTCAGTCTGTTGGATACATTATGCTTGAACATGTAAGAATTACAAATCATTCCTTCTATTGTAGGTGCTGATATGCTCAACATATCTTTAAATGTCATAGTTGTATGGAAAAATTATTTAGCTATTTTTAGACTGAAGTAAAAGAAGAAGGGGAAAGAAGAGGAGATGAAGAAGGACTCCGTCAGTTAGTTTTTTGGAAAAAAAGGTAAGTGTTCTGTAAAACAAGTTACACTGAAAAAGTTACTAAACCAAAAATTTAATCTTTCCCCCTGAGCAAATTTCACAAGAGAAAACAAAAGCACTTTAAATGACATGTTTCAATTCTGTAATCAAATGGGGAGAAATCAGATCAGATCCTTGCAACTATGTTGTAATCAGCTGGTGATGTAAAAGTTGGGGATGGTGCTGCCCTTCTTGGTAAGTCATTTCACATTGTTCTGCAAAAAGTTTATGAAACCATAGCTCTTCAAAATTGTTTTGAAGGACAAATATTTTGACCTTGTAATTGCCAAGATTTTACATTATGTATGAGGATTGTTATTTTGTTTTCTAAAATATTCTTCTGGGCTAGCATTTCATCTTTTTTCTTCCTACAAGGTCTTTGTCTCAGCCCCTGTTGCAGTTTCTAACTGCTGAAGAGGATGATAATCTATCTATGTTCTTGGACAGATAATCAGGAGCCTCAGAGTAACACATCCATCAAATGTGCTAATTATACATGTATTTTCCTAGTGATTTTTCATCCTTGTTTATAATTATGAAAGAGCATAGGCAGAAAAGAATAGTTCATTTTTGCTCTAAGTCCTGCTGTAACATGAAATTTAACAGAAATTGGAGAGAAATGGTTCTGGGAAGCTTTTATTGCTAACTATTGACAGCACCTCAGTGAGGAAAACAATAAAAGCTTTAAAACCTTTTCTTCAATTATCAAAGCTCTGGAACAGATTCAACACACGATTTACACAGATTTCCCTAGGCAACATCTCTGAGAAGTTCTCTTTGGCTTTGGCTTTCTAACTGCAAAACTGAACACGTAGGCCTCCAGGGCCTGGTGTCTCCCTCTTTCAGTTTCTGGGAGGTGGATTTTACTTGCTGCCTTATCTTTTCTGTTCTGTTTCCCTTGTAGGTCTCTATTGCCTTACATCTATTTTCTATTCCCTTAATGCCAGTGGTCACAGTCAACAGATACCTTTGCTTAATTACACTGATTCAGAAGCTACGTTGTATGAATTTGCCCCACGGGACAAAGTTCCTGATCTGAGGAATTCAGAGATGAAGATAGGTTTGTTGTGAATACCTAAGCTAGAGAGCAGAACAGATCTAAATTGCAGTGCAAACAAAAGATAATGCAGAGGGATGGGAGCCTTCTGGAAGGCTGTCAGTGCACACTTGCATCTGCCAAGGCATTTCTTTACCAAGTACAAATAGGCTCTATTTCTCTAGCTTTTTTCTTCAAGTCAACCTCAACCCCACACCATCATCTTTTGTGTTTGCACAGTACACTAAAAAAGTAAAGTATTACACATTACTAATTCATGAATTTATTTATAGATCATCTGATCACAGGGCTGTTCTGTGCTACACTAAAGTTATAAGAATTCAGAAAAAAAATCTATGAAAGGATTATAAACCATTTTAGGTGAAAGAGTTATGACTGCTTTTTGTTTTTAGATTAAAATGTTGAGGTGTTTTAAACTTTTACATGGAAATTGATTTTTTTTCCCTCTAAGGAGCCGAAAACATTAAAATCTATTACTCCTATGTACTGACATATATTATTAATTTTATGTCCCACTGTATTGCTTTCTTCAGGGCAAAGCTAACATTCAGTTGTTGAGCAGTGACATACAGTCAACACAAGGTGCATGGCTGCTGATTAAATAACAAACACACTAGGATCTCTTTTTTATGGGTGTTGGCAGTAGGTGTTGCTTGAGTCAGTTCAGGGCAGATTGTTTGCTGCCCTGGTAGACTAGCACTGCTCAGTGCATACTTTCAGTCAACAGCCCAGATTTTTTTTTTTTTTTCCAATTATGAAGCCTCTTCCCTTCCTGAGTGGAAGTTAACAGTTTGAAGGGGTATTTTTCAGACTTCATAATGAAGTTTTAATAAATAAAATGTTGCACATTTATCCTGCAATACCTTTGTTTGCCCAAACCCTTGCTTTATACTTGTAAATGTTCATGAGCATTTTTAAGCCTTTGGAAATAAGGATATATCTGATGCAGTGCAATAGATTCTTGGAAGGAAGGGAACAACTACAGGAGATGTAAGATAGGTGTCATTCCAGTGTATGATCTTATACATGAGATTGGTGTTCAGTTCAAGTTTTTACTAATTAACTGGGAAAATTAAGTGCAGTAATTCATTGGAAATGTAGACTCTTTTGGTGGCCCATAAGGGTTCTGTTACCTATTTAAAATGAGGCCTAGTAGCTTCCTCTGCCCAGATGACATACATCATTTACTTCAAATGGACTTACTACAATGAATGAATTGACTTCTGATAATCCATTTGATAAAATGGGGACCTGTTCTTTTACAGGAGGCATATTTATACCTTAGAAGAGTAGTATTTCAGGGCTGACACCTATCTATCGAGTATTTTATTACTTATGTTAGTCAAGAGGACTGAAGAACTATGCATCTCTCATAATATATATTGATCATCTTGGAGATGATTTAGGCATTTATCAATACTCTCTTCTGGTCTCCACGTAAGATAAAATACTGTATCTTCTCTCTATTTGCAATTATTATTGTGGCATGAAATCCTCTCACAATTAGTTTCATTCTCTTTATCAATAGTTCAAAAATACCTATTTATTTTAACAGTTAATCAATTAATAGAAAATTACTGCATTGGATTTAGTTTGTTTTGGTGTTGTTAACGTCATTGCTATAATCCAAGTTCCCTTTTGTTGCCTATGGTTTCACAAAAACTTATTTTCTGGCTTTCAGCAGTAGGACTCAGTCAGTCTCTTTGGTACTGTCAGTCTGATGATGAGACAAGAAAAAAATGTTTGCAAATTTTACTTTCTGTGATTCCAGTATGGTTTATGATAGGTTAACTGTGATCTGGATTTTGAATGTAATGATGAGCTTTTGTCACTCTGTTCCAAACACCTAGCATTTGATTAGCCCCCAGCTTTCTTTGCTGTTAATTCAACAATCATGCCTGGACGACTGCATTTGTAAGCGCATTGTGTAAATAGTGTAAATACCCACAATAGCAGAGGAGTCCTGACCTTCAGATCTGCCCCAGCAGCTCCACGGATACTTAGTTTCCTTCATTGTCTTGTGTAGGATATTGTCCACTTGGGTACGTTTTCACTCTTTTGGAGCCTTTTTTGACATAATTGATTAAAGCGCCTCTATATAAATTGAATTTCCCATGTGGACTTTTTAAAACCTCTGGAACCTGATAAGCTTTTGAACAGAAGAAGAAATGTTTCATGCAGATTGAAATCCTCCTTGCATAAAGGACCATTTCATCAGCTACTGTCTGGTCTGCTAAGCTGTGCTGGCACAGCGACATCTGAATCCCATAGTCTAACTACTTTTTTTGTCTTGCCTCAGGGTATGAGATTCAAGAAAGTGTTCTTTTTTGTTGTTGTTGTTTTGGTTTGGTTTGTTTTTTTTAAGCGATAAAAGCCAATGAGCCGATGCATTAAAATAACATAAAAGTTACTGCAATCTTGGAGAGAACTTTGCATAAAATATAAAAGGGATGACATTTTTTGTTTTTGGGACTTCAGAAACAGTTGTCTTTTAAAAGGTTTGAAGTAACTCTCAAACCATTGAGAATCTAACTTGTGTATAACAGAGGGGGGAGGAGATGAAGTGTTAAACACATCTCAATTTAAATAATAATAGTAAAAAATAATCTCAGAAAAAAAAAGTTATCTTAAACTTCAAACTTTGGGGCAAACAAGCTGTGATTGCCTGCTGAGTTTAGTGTTTTCAGTAACAGTGACAATATACAAGTAAGGATGAAAGCAAATGTGCATAGAAAAAGAACATTTTCCACTCCTGTCACTTTATAATATACATGTTTCTGTGTCTGATCTGCAGACCTGAAGTGAAAGGTGTGCCTTTTTTTTTTTTCTTTTTTTCTTTTTTTTTTCAGTAGCAGAAAGGAACTGTAATTACATTTTTGAAAGAGCTGTGAATGTTATGTTTTTCTTTTCTTCCCAGGAGTCAGACTTTCCTGAATATTATCATCTGCCGTGGCAAAACACAATCAAAGAATAATCTTACCTTCTCCATTTTTTCTTTGAAGCCTGAGACAACTGAGAAACATAAATGGAAAAGTTTCAGGTGCAAGTTTATTTTATGTTTCCTTTATTTTGTGAATGTAAGACACACTTGATAATTCTCTAAATTCAGACTTGCAGTTCAAGGACTGAGAGGCACAGATTAGTTCAGCAAATAGAATCGTGTGTCAGCGACAGATTATCGGGGAACAAAGCACACTTTAACCAGTATCAGAAGAGAGACTGTAGCTTGATACTGAGTGATAAAACTTCAAACTTTCCTAAACTTTTCTTGCTGTTTTTCCACACCTTGTTGTACTGGGTCTGGCTGGGATGTTAACTTTCCCTGCAGCAGGCCATACAGTGCTGAGCTCTGCACTTGTAGCTAGAACAGCAGTGGTATCACACTAGTGTTGTGTCTGCTGCTGAGCAGTGCTGGCACAGCATCAGGACTCTCTCTAACCCTCCTAGGGGGTGGGCAAAAAGTGAGAAAGAAACATCACCAGGGCAGCTGACCTAAGCCAACCAAAGGGATATTCCATACCATATGATGTCACACTGAGAGAGCGGTTGTAGTGGAGTTCAGCTGCCTAGCACGGTTCAGCTGCCTAGCACTAAATAGACTTGAATCAGTTCAATACCTGATAAGGAGTCACAAGGCTAAATGTTTATTTTTTTATTATTATTTTTTTTTTCTTACCTACTATAAGACATTGTGACAGCACAGTCTCTCTACAGTTCAGTTCCAGGGGTGTCAGAGATGGATGTCAGAATAATGCTTTTCTTGCATTGGTAGGAAGTTTTTACTTCTGTGTAGAAAGTATTCTGCAGATGAGCACAATGAAGATGGTGAAACTCCTTGGAGACAGAGTAATGTTATTTCAGATGAGAGGGTGTAGTCTGGCTGTGATGATCAAGAGACCAGTGACATGGGCAGAGGGTGTGACAGAGGAATATTACTGATTCCACCTCCTTTCCAAACACATAGTCTTCTTTGCAATCAGGAAGATACAAAGACACTTTCATTGGGAAGTAGAGGTTCTTGCTTCTAGCTAGTATCAGAGAAAGCTTATGTTTGCATAAGAACGGGAATCTCAGGAAATTATCTTGTCTACTGAAATTTTTGGGGTATAAGTTTCTCAGAGCTATGCATCAGCATGTTTTTCTGTAAAATAGGAAAGGATATTGTCTGATTGTATTTCTGTCACTGAGGAACCCAGGATACCAAAGCTCTCTCTAAGCCATGTAAACACAAATTATCTCTGATGAGACAGTGTTGCCAAAAGCCCTGACCTGACTTGGACCTTTAATACCAGCCATCTGTTCTCAGCATTTCCTTCCTCTTTTTTTTTTTTTTTTTTTTTTTTTTTTTTTTTTCAGTTCTATAGTTGTTCTTCCTCCCATCCTGGATGAAGCAAGTAAGATAAAATATTGTTGCAGGATGTAAATTTTCTGTACAAGCAGATCTTATTTATCTGTCTATTTATTTGTCTGCTTGTAAATCCAGAGGATTTATAGTTGAACCCCAATTTAAGTACTTGTATATCACTGTTTGGAGAAGCTTCTTTCTTTAATTGGCTGATAAGGGATGCTGAGTCACTATCTTTCTAACTTCAATGCAAATATTCTCCAATGGAAGTTGAGTGAAAAAGAAGAAAGTGAACAACGGAAGCTTCGCCTAAAGCAGAGGGAATATGGAAGTTTGATGTGTTTCTGTATATGTTTCTAATTCTTCCACTTGAGAGGAGAACACATGAGTTATCAAGTTCCGAACATGGTGCATTTTCAAACCCAGGTAATTTGTAGATAACCTACACTACCTTATATCCAATTGGATGTAGGATCATAATATGTCTATTAAAAATTGAAAGATGTATTTGTCTAAATGAATGGTCATGGATTTATTCAGATTTATTGTGTACCTGAGATAGTAAGAAAACCTGAAGTAATTTTTTTGTTGCGGACATTTTTGCACCTACAATTGTGCATAGCACTGGGTGTTATTGCTAAGTAAAAAATAAACAGCATTCCAATGGTGTTGTTTGTTCCAAAACCAGCCTAGGTGCTCCTCTGTCCAGCTCATTAAGCAGTGTGCCAGATGTTTGGTGAAAACTCTTACTTAAGCTGACTGTCAGCAGAGAGGTTTGTCTGCTTGTCCTTTGACAGAGGGGGAATGGTGAAAGATGCAGACCTAATGTGCAGCCAAGTATTTGTCTCATCCATTTTGGGATAGTACTCCGAAAGCTGTGGCTAAGTTTTTTCAAAAGCTTCACCATGTCAACTTGAGTATTCATCCAGCTGCATAGTCATTGCTGCAAGGTTTTCTTGTGGAGTTGCATAGAGCACAACCCAAAATGAAAGCAAGAATGCTAGACATTGAAGGCAGGGCGTGCTTTTCAAAGCAGACAACATTTGGAGCCATGGTCTCTGTGAAATACCATGAGCTCACAAGAGAGTTCAGAGAATGTTTTCCCACCATTTTGCAGGCATCCTCAAAACACAGCAGCAGAGCGTGTAGCTGTTTCTTCAGCTTAGAGGACTTGCCTTATTGATAATCATTTCTAAGTTTGTTCTGGGAATCAAAGTGGATGCTGCAGGGTACCCATTTAGCTTCTATTACTACGCCCTAAATGCACGCTTCACACCATGAGTCCACTTTTTATTTTTATTTTTATTTTTTTTTACAGCTGTTCAGAGAGGGAGGAGATGAGAAAAATAATAAATAACAATAAATAAATAAATAAAAATAAATAATAATAAAAAATAATTAAGAAGTCATGAGATAAAATGAACATAAACCAAGAGAAAAACAACATCAGGTGTGTTTATGGAGTGTCTGGACTCAGTGCAAGATGAAAAGAGTATTTTCTGCTGTGCCGTCCAGGTGGCATGACACTGTTCGTGTTCATGCTCTAGCCATCATTTTGCAACAGTGCATGGCTTCATTGCTTGGTTACTCGTCTGGTGACATGTCTTTCATGCAAGAAATTGATTCACATTTTTTTTTGCATTTTGTATATTAATTTATATAGCTTTCTTTTTTTTTCCCCTAAAACTAAGTTGTCTTGTCTTTTAATTCACATAATTATTCTTAAGATGGCAGTGAGAAAAAAACAGCTACCTGACAGAAGTTTATCGCTCAGTACACAACTTGTGAACATATTCCTTGTTTCAGTTGATATAAATCAAAATTCAGAGTAACTTTCATCATAATTATGTTTCCATATGCATTTCCATAGTGAAATTAATCTCTAGCTGTGAATCTGGACTGTACTCACATGTCTCCAGCCAACTGACAAAACTGAAATCACCTGAAGACCTTCTGATACCTGATAATTTCCATAGAAAGTACCAGTTTTAAAAGGCTATCTGCATTTTTTTTTTTTTTTTCCCCACAGAGTTCAAGAATGAGCCTGGGTAAACCTGGCAGCTTGAAGTCTGAGGAAAAAGATTGGTTTCTGCATGAGCTTCACTGACATGGAAGCTTGTAAGGGTTTTCAGACTCTGGTAAGGAAACTCATCCAGAACAGTCCAATAGGCACACTGGAACAGGTTGATTTATGGGCTTTGAAACATCTGAAGGTGATTCTGTTAAAGCCGATCAAAAAGTTGGAGAAAATGTGAGATTAAGATCTACCAAAAAAAGGAAAAAGAAGAAATTCTTTACTTAAAGGGTGGTGAGGCACTGGCACAGGCTGCCCAGAAAAGTGGATGCCCCATACCTGGAAGTGTTCAAGGCCAGGTTGGATGGGGATTTGAGCAACCTGGTCCAGTGGAAGGTGTCCCTGCCCATGGCAAGAGGGGTGGAACTAGATGATCTTTAAGGTACCTTCCAACCCAAAGCATTCTATGATTCTATGAAGATGGCGAAATGCAGACAAGCCTACTGATCTCCGTGAGAGAAACAGATACCTTAATCTAATGGCACAGCTTTGTAGTACATATGTGAGAATGCAAGGAGAAGTTCAGCGAGTTTTTCTGAAAGGAAAGATTTACTTATGCTGTTTGTGGTCCCCCTTCACAGCTATACCACTTCTAAGAAACAAAATGGTGTGAAGATGTGCATGTAGTTTGGTTTAGCAGGCCTGAGCAATGCACACAGCTGGTGGGGAAACTGACAGTGGGTAGGACTAGTGCAGAACACAGTTAGTGAGCAGGAGCTCACAGCAAGCCGAGATAGCAAGGAACTTCGTGGCTACTTGAAGTCACATCTGACATAGTAGGAATGTGGGATGAGTTAATCAACCTGGTCAGCATGAAGAACAGGGAGTGAAAACACATGACCAAATGGGGCAGACCCTAGTGGGACCTCTTAACCCAATAGCATGAAGTCAGAGTAAGTTGTATTAAAATATCATTAACACACTGTCTGCCACTTGGGCTCTGCTGAGCTTGAGATTCAGTAATAGCTCACTACTTGAGCAGTTACATACAGGTAAAGAAAAAGAGCTTATTATATTCCCTGTGTATAAACTAGATGTATATCCTGAAAGTTATTTTGCTTTTCAGAGAATACGTGCATTTTCCAAGATGTTATACTGTTGATTTTTTTTCCCGAACTATAAAATATATTTATGTAAATATTTTTATTCACTTTTTTTTTTGTTTTGTAAAAAAAAATAATGGAAAAACTGTGTTCTATCAGTAAGTGCCTGGCAGAAAAGTTACATTTCTAAGATATATTCAATTTGGAAAAAAAACAAAAAAATAAAGATATTTCAGCATATGCATTTTTCTGATCTTGGGGTCAATAATTTTTTTTTTTTTTTGAGTGAGCCACCTGTCTTTTGAAATATAAATTAGTTTCCACCTAGTAGGTGAAAAATTCTGTTATTGCAAGTATGTAATTCTCAGTATGTACATGAATGTTCAAATTTAATATGTCGATGACCAAATTGCAATTCACTGTGATGTGGTAAAATAAATGCCTTCCATTATGGGATTCCTTTGACTATTGCTCACGTATCCCAGGAGTGTTCACTTGATATTAAAATACTGTTACAAAATCTAATCAATGTTTCAAGGAAAAGAAGGATGAAACGAAAGTTTTGTTATTTTCTTTTTTTTTAAATAGACACATTTGTTGGCAGTAGTTGAGCTCTGTCGTACATATATATATTTGTTCAATTGATGGTTTATTAAATGTTTTCTATAATTTTAGCCAAATTGGCTGCTATATTATTGAATAGTTATATTTCAAAATTATTCTCTTCAAAGAATAATTGATATATAAAGCACTTTGCCAAAACTGTACATGTGCAGTGCAAGCAAGTGCAACCTTTTTGTAATGGATAAGCACCATTTGTCCTGATAAAATCCACAGGTAACCAATCTTTAGTCATTGCCCTTTTAGATTTTTTTTTTCCTTTCTCCACTGAATTTTCATGTATCTTTTGAATTGCCAGTGACCAGCAAAGTTCCACATTCCTCTTTCCTTCTCCTCTCTGCATTATATAGCACCCATTTAATCATGAACAATGTCTTGCATGAAGAGATTACAATAATTTTACTGGAGGATGCTACTCTGCTTTGTTTGTTTGTTTGTTTTGTCTAAATTTTCTAAGAAATAAAGCTTCAGTTGTGTGGTAGGCATGCATGCTTGTTGTGTGAATCTGCTGATTGATTCATTACAGTTTGACATAGATATCTTAAAATAATACACTTTTAAAATTTCAATCCTAATATATTTGTTTCTTTTGATATCTTCTACAGTCATACACAGTAACCAAGCTTCATTATTTTAGTTCTTACAGAAATTTTTGTTTTAAAGGTGCTATAAACTTAATTTTATTATCAAACTTAGCCATCCAGGAACTATTTTATCAACTGCTTTCAACTAACTAATATTTTGAACTATTCCTCAAGACTGTTCCATGTTTTAAAAGTTGTCACTGGGTGATTCAGTTCTGCATAGCATGGCACGGCACATTGTTTCAGGTGAGTGAGTAAACCTTTTCCTTCCGTTCCGGTTCTTTATTACACTTCTGTGGAAACCTATGCTGGCTCTTGAGGTGTGACTGACTGCAGTGGGACTTTGAGTTAAGCAGGATATGCTAGTTTTAGGATATAGATATTTTGATGATGTAAAGATCAGAATAATTGATGTAAATAACTTCAGTAATCACCAAATATTTTCCTTGGTAAGGCCATTAAATATTTTCTTGAAAACCCCATGCATTACAATGAAGCAAGTGCAGATAACAAGAACAGAACTACAGATAGTAACCTCTGTGGAAGACATAGTTCCATTATCTTAAATAATGAAGTTCAGAGGCAGAAAGATAATGGCATTTTCCATTGTTATTTTTAATCCTCTAAACTTCAAGATCGAGAATGGAAGATAGATGTCTACATGGAATGAATAAAAAATAATAAAAAAATAGAAAGATGAATGATTTTTTTTTTTTTTTTAATGCATGCAAGTTTCTTGACATTAATTTTATCTGTCACTGCAGCAGCTTTTTCATCTACATTACTATATGTATGTCAAGTCTTGACAAGTCTTGGTCATGAATGTGATGGGATAGGGGAAAAATCACTCAATGAAAAAAGTAAAGCTTTTTTATGTTAAAAAGGGTGTGATAAACAGGCAAATAGTGCTTTACAGCAGCTGACATGTTGAGATATTAGTTCTGCTTTTTTTCTGTATGTCTTTTTGCATGTGGTATTAAACCTATCAGTAGGTTTTAATTGGTTGTCCCAACACAGAAGGAACAAAACAAAGTAGCATCATACTAACAGAAATGAGTGATTTATCATACCGCAGAGATCTCTGGAGGCATGAGGGATCTTGGTTAAAGGCTCTAATTCTGCAACATTTTGTGTAAGAATCTTCTAAAATATCATAGAAATTGTAAGGGTCACTACTGTGATATCACAGTGTTACACACAGAAAGCTGCAGAAATAACCGTCTCTTGCTGGAAGCTCTCAGCTGCATGAACAACTAGATACAAATGGCAAGATACCAGATTTCAAGTGGAAACTAACACTGGCAAATTACAGTTATTTGAAAGTAAGATGTACTTAAGCACATTTGTATAAAGATACAGAAGTCATATTTGCAAATTTAGCCTCGATTATCACTGAAAGAGTCCATCGTTAGTTAAAGGCAGACTTTTGAGAAATGCTTAAAAATGAATCCTAAATGAGATTGTCTCCTTTGTGTTAAAGAGACTTTGGAGCAGACATGTAGTTATAGCTATGATTTCTGGTCAATTATACTCAGCAGAAAAAATACTTAGCTCTCTCTCCCATGCAAAATCTAAACCAATACTTTGAAAAACAGACAGCAACTGATAGCAAATTTTAGTACAGGTGGCTTTTTTTTTTTTTTTTTAATTCATTTTAAATGAATTTAATGATATGAAAAGTTTTAAAAACTCATCAGAGAAAAAAAAAAATTCTTTGCAACTTTCCAGCAATGGAATATATATGTTTCGGAAATAGTTCACTTAAATGAATAGAAAGTATATATACTTGGTGAGTACCTATGTCCTGTAAACACAGAGGACAAAGGTACAGCCATGATATGATCACTGAGGTTTAGATTCATTTGTAAGTCTTATCTACACAAGGTAAGACTCATCTACATAAGGTTCTTCCTATAGTATATGGGCAAGTAAGCGTCCATTTCAAAGATGAAGATCTGTCTTTTTTTCCCCACTGCCTAAATGATCACTTATACCAGATTCTATGGCTTAGATGCAAATGTCATGTGAGATAAATTCTCCCACAAGCAGTTTTAGAAAATAGTTAACAGATAATGAATTATTTTGTAGTATAACACTTGTAATATTAAAGACATGTAGCCAATGTTTTTAAAGAGAAGTGAACAAAATACAATAAGAAGTAATTATACTAGTTTTGATTTTTTGAATCTAGAGAAAGTTTACTAAGGGTGTGCTCACTCCAGCCACTTTTGTCTACTTAGAAGCTAGATGGGAGGATCATTACTCTTTGATCCTCTGCCTCCAAAGGAAGAGGATAAACTGGCAGAGTGTGATTCATCTCATGTTTTCTAAATGATTAAAAAAAACAGACAACTGTTTTCACAAGGAGTTAGTTAGTGATGCAGTGGTGATGCCTGTGAGGTTGATACATAATTCCTTCACAAATAAGCATATTTTTTGCTTCCTCCTTCTTTGTAAAACATTTTCCAAACCACTATTAAAATCACTGGTATAGATGATAAATAATAAACGGAATTTGGCTGGAGAGTTCTCTGTAAGTTGTCAAATGAAATGTCATCACTGAGATTTCACTTAAACCCAAGAAAGCTCTGAATTTTCTAGATGCAGAATTATGTGGCAGTTCTTGAGGGTAACTAGTTATGAAAGGGAAAAACATGGTGCAGAAGTATTTGAAAAACAGAATGCGTTGTGGTATTCTGAAGCTCCGCAAAGACTGCTCTCAGCTCCAGCAACTACATCAGTATACATCCATTCTGCGGGAAACTAGTGGTCATTCTATGTTGCTAATGCCAAATGTTATTGTCACAGGGTTGCTATGCTCAAAAGGAAATGGATGAAAAGACTTTTTTGGACATAATTATTTTATGGGGATGTTTTCTTAATGCCTTGATAGTGTAGGCACTGTTCTCCATTTACTGTATGTCCTGCCTCAGTTTACTTGAACCACACTGGAATAAAGTACCCTCAGTTAAGTGGCTTGCAGATTGACACATGCTATCAGGGCAGTGCTGATTTTCATACACAAAGTCTGTTGGTGTGGTGAGTGCAGAAGCATGGTATGAAGTAACAGCAAGCTGTCATGGTCTTGCTAGGAAATGAAGAGGGTGTAATGTGCATCTTGCTCCCAGACTTCTTGTGCTGACAAAAGGCTTAATTTCAATATTCCTTCTGTGATTTGGAAATGACCTTTCTACAGCTGGTGATTCTGTGTCCATGGGAAGTGACATGGGGTCATTCAAGACCATCTCTGCAGCTTCCCTCTAGGGGAAGGGGTTGGCCCTATAGCAGAATCAAGAGACATAGCAACAGGAGGCAACAGCACAGGTCAGTATGCTTTGATCCCACAGTCTAGAGGAAAAAGAGAGACTGAATCTCTGGGCATAAATTTTCATTCTTCTGCTTCCTACGGGATCCTAAGCACAAACTCATGCTGATGATCGCAGGGCCTGGGGAGTGTTGTAAAGAGAGATGTCAGCCCACTGGTGTTTCACATATTCTGGCACAGTGCTTTTTGTTTTTAAGCAACAGGAATTGAATGGTTTTACAAAGTGTGTATGGTGCAGATGTGGTAGGGTGATGTACATAAAAAAACACAAGCTTATAACAGTATTTCTGTATGGTTGTGAACTGAGGACATTGTTCTGGAATGGAACAGAAGATCCTGAAATAGGATAATCAGAAAGAAAAGAAGGTGATAGCTGACCCCAAGAACTGAAGACAGCAACTGAGAGTTTGGTGCTTGTAGAGGGGGTGCACCTGTACCATCTCACCTGCTGTGAGATTCCCCATACAGAGCAACAGTATATAGTATGAAATTATTTGCTCATTTTTGCCCTTCAATTAATATTATTGGAAGTATGCAAGTAGATAGCTGCATCTCTGCCCTGGGCTGGGTCCCCTTCCAAGAGGAGTTCTGTTTTGAATCAGAGAAGTAGCAGCCACCAAGTGGCAACCAAAATGGAAGCAGTTCTCAAATCATGGGATTCCTAGTCAAGTATTGTTCTCAGTGAGACCACAAGTATGTTCTCTGAATGTATCTTGATCAGAGACTTGTAATTTTGAATCTCTAAGTTCAGAAAAGAAACTTTACACATTGGTGTGGTGGTTTTACTTGGGTGGGCGGCCGAGCTTCACCACAACTGCTCTCTCACTCCCCTTCCTCAAAGAGGAACAGGGAGAAAATATGATGAAAGGGGCTCAAGGGTTGAGATAAGGACGAGGAGATCGTGCAGTAATTATCGTGACGGGCAAAACAGACTCAGCATAGGGAGATAGTAAGATTTATTGTCTATTGCTAACAAGCTAGAGAAGTGAGAAACAAAGGAAATAAACCCAAAGCACCTTCCCTCCCTCCCCCCCCCTCCCCCCACATCCACCCTCTCCCACCTCCTCCCCCCAAGCAGCGCAGGGGAACAGGGGAATGGGGGTTATGGTCAGTCTATAGCGCTTCTTCTCCGCAACTCCTTCTCGGTCACTCTTGTCCCCTGTGCTGTGGGGTCCCTCCCACGGGATGCAGTCCTTGCTGAACTGATCCGGCATGGGCTGCCCACAGGCAGCAGCTCTTCAAGAACTGCTCCAGATCAGGAACCTGGAGCAGGTTCTGAATGGAGCAGGAACCTGTCTCCATTCCTCCTCCACTCCTGGGTCCCTTCCCTCTGCCCAGCAGTGACCGGGCAGGGGGTCCACCCCCATGTGGGGAGTCTCACTCCAGTGCCTCTCCTTTAGGCCTTGCAGGGAGTTGTTCCACCAGTCTATCTCCCGCTCGCACTCCCTGATGGCCCTCAACCTCTCCACCTCCTCCTTGAGCTCTGCCACCAGGCGCACCAGGTCACCCACCTGCTCGCACCTCACGCACACAGTATCTCTGCCTCCCTCAGATGGCAGCAGCAGGCTCTGACACTCCCTGCATCCAGAGACCTGAACTGCCGCATTTTTGAGCGGGCAGTCTATCTGGCTCTCTCTAGAGAGAGCTCTCTGCCTAGCGTGGACCATGGCAGCCTAGCAAGTGGTAGACAGCCGTCAGATGAGTTGTTCTTAGGGGCAGGTGGGATCGCTCTGCCCTCCCTGCTCGCCCTCCCTGCTCGCCCTGCCTGCCCGAACTGCCGCGCCCCGCCCTTCTGACGCGCCCCGCCCTGTTTGCCCGTCCTGGTCGCTCGTGCTCCCCAGGGGCAGCTTTTGAACGGCCGGGGAGGGGGCGCTGCTGGCTCCGCCTACGCCTCGTTAGCGTCCCTCACGAGGGCTGCCGGGTCGTGGTGGCTCCCTCGGCTGCCTCGAGTGGCCTCGATGCCGGGAAAATAGCCCTGCCTGTCCCGATCCCCCGCTCTGCTGCAGAACGCGTCTGCCCCGGAGCCGATCGCCTCAGCAAGTGGCTGCGAAATGGCGGCGGAGCCCGATTTAAGTGGCCCGCCGCTGACACTGTTGGCTCCGCCTACGCCTCGCCACGGTCTCCATCGGTGCAGGTCCACCTGCTCTACCATGGTCTCCTCCACAGGCTGCAGAGTGGAACCCTGCTCCACTGTGGTACTCCATGGGCTGCAGGGGGACAGCCTGCTTCACCATGGTCCTCACCACAGGCCGCAGGGGACTTCTGCTCTGTCGCCTGGAGCACCTCTCCCCCTCCTTCTTCACTGACCTTGGTGCCTGCAAGGCTGTTCCTCACTCCTCTCCCTCTTGCAGCTGCTGTGTGGCGCAGTGTTTTTTTCCCGTCTTAAATATTCTCTCACAGAGGCGCAAAATAACATCACTTATTGGCTCAGCTCTGGTCAGCAGCGGGGCCCTTACCAAACATGGGGCAGTTTCTAGATCCTTCTCACAGAATCCACCCCTATGGCCCCCTGCTACCAAAACCTTGCCATGTAAATCCATTACAATTGGTAATTAGGTATTTTTGTAACAGGGGTTTTGTTCCATAGTATTGAAATTTCGTAGTCAACTCATTTGCTTGCCTTTGCAAAAACTGCTGGTTTTCAGTGATTGAATTAGAAAGACAAACTCAAAAGCACTTACTAATCAACATGGAAGATAAAAGAATCAGCCCAGCCAATGCAGCATCCAGTTGCAACAAAGAATCAAACATCTGAGAAACAGTGGCAATGAAGCGAATAAAACCACACACATGTGCCCAGTATTATGATTAAGAAACAAGAAGAATGAATCTTTCAGGTTTAAATGAGCATTTGAAATTTAAATGTTTTCTTTTTTCTTTTTTCTTTTTTTTTGCCTTTTTATTCTTTTTTTCTCTCTTTTTTTTTTCTTCAAGAAAAAACAAAAGTTCAAAACCAAATAATTTTTCAGGGAAAATTAATTGCTAACCTGTAATGATTTTGTTTTCATGTCAGTAGGGCCAACTTATTTGCTTTTATTTATGATAAAATGTAAATAAGATTTATCAACAAGTCATAGAATGAAGACCAAATTATTGTGTCATCATATGATAAAAAAAGCTATGCCCTAGTATAACAACTTATGCTGAGATAAAAAACAAACAAACAAACAAACAAAAACAACAGGATATGGAAGAGAACTGAATTTTGTGGCATACCATTAGAAAGTATTTTAATTAAAAGATGCAGGGACCAGAACACTGTATGGACTCAGTGACATGATGTCAAAAGTGATATCTGTAAGAAGAAACTGAATAAAAGAACTGAGACGTTTACTGAGTGTTGATAAAAAGAGTCAGGCATCCTAAAGACAGGAAAAAATGCATTTTGTGGAGAAGAAAATTGTGATTAAATGAGAGTAAACAATCTGCAACAAGGAGGAAAGGTCTTTATATGAATTGCTTTAGTTTGCGAATATGTTCTGAACAAATGAGATGGTTACATAAGACTGTCAAAAGGCACCGTTAAACCTATTATCAATAGACTGTTTGGCTACCATATAATCAAAGTGTGTTAAAGGATTCTTTTTGATAGCACTGACATCAAAACATATCATCAGACTCAGCTATTTTTGTCTTTACCAGAACCACAAGTAACATAAGGTGAAATGTGCTCACCAAGATCAACTTGCTGCTCATCATTTCAGAGGTTTTTCTATAAAGTTGCTTTTAAACTGACTGTTTATTTCATTTAATAGTCATAAAGAAATACCATATAATGAGAAACCATGATTTATACCCCAAGTAGTTGGATAGATAACATGGAATTAAGTTAGTCTTTCATCTCAGCAATTTATCATCTCTTTTGTTAATATGTCAATGAATGTAAAAAATAATCATAATTCAAGTGTAGCTTCCAACAAAGTGCCTTAGCAAGCTGTCATTTACTTTCACGAAGCATATAAAGCCTTTCATCAGATTATTTTCATTGCTTACAATCTGTAGAAGAAAGTTTAAGCAAAAAAACCTACCTCGTTACAAAATCAGGGTTATATACATCTGTATTCTTTTGATTTCAGAAGGAAAAGTGAATCAATAGTAATTAGTAATGAAGAAAAGAATAACAAGAATTTCATCCAAACTACCTATGCAAATAGGTACAAAACTGTAGATATTGAAACCAAAATACAGCAATCTTTTAAGTGAATTGGTACAAAGTACATGATAATCTTGTATTTAGATGAATGACTGTCAAGCACAGTGATTGATGAGTAATTTATTTTTAGTTTTCAAATCAAAGAATCTGATTGGAAGGAAATTTTTTCTTCCCCCCCCCCCCCCCCCTTTTGTTTTTTTTTTCTTTTAAAGAAAATGTAGATGTTAACAGATTCCAGGTAGAATAAGATGGTCTCTTTTATACCTATTTCATTATTCTGGGGATGTTATTTTAAAACATGGCAAAATAAAACAATTTGTCTACTTTAATTACCTCTGAACCGCTGTATAGGTTCCATTTGCTGTATTGGCTATAATCTCCTTTGACATAAATGGTATCTTAAGATACTATGAGACTTAAGATACATACGTTGACATGTATATTTAGACAATGAAATGTTGGTGAACTGTATTCTGTATTTTCATCATACAGTTATATCTATAAGGATAATCTGCATCTTTTTCCTACTTTAAGATGAGGTGAATTGCTTTCTAGAAGCTCCCTATTTACTTATGTGGCAAGCTGATACATGAAATCTCACACCAACTGACCCTGTAAAGTAGACATTTACCTAATAGGTTAAGCATTATATTAATTTTCATGATCCATGCTACATGTAGTTGCTATTGATACAATTTCTTTTTGTACATGGGAGAAACTGAACATGACCCTTTGCAGAATGTTCCAAAAGGCAGGAATAAAATTATTGGTCTGAACAGTGGGCCAAATGGAAAATTCTGAACCTTGGTCTTGCATATACTGGATGGACACTTTGTTTATTGGGTAACTGTGCAAGAGACTGGAACCATCAAATTAATATGTTTAAAAATATAATTTGGAAAAAACAAAACAAAACAAAAAACCAGACTGTCATTTTTCAATTTTTCAATTAATCCCCCCCCTCCCCCCCCAAGCAATTTTTGGATGATCAAAATGTTATTATGAAAATAGCTCATATTAATCAGAAATATTACAATACAAAATCAGTATAATCTACCTATTGACTCATTTTTCCCCTTACATAATCTTTTTTTTCTTTTCAGATTGTGATCTTCTTTATTCTATTACTTGTTAAAAGTGATTCCACTGCATTGCCATTCTTAGTTTTGCGTGATTTGATTCATTCTGTCTTGTTGCACATCAAATTTGATCAGAATTGGTATGAAACGGATGTGAACTGAAGCTTGCTTGAAAAGTCATGTAAATTTACATAAGTAAAAAATAATTCACAAAGTTGGTGGTAAGATAATACTCTTGCACTGAACAAGTTATCAGGAACCAAATTTTGCTTCACATACTGACAACAATTTCCAAGCAGTCACCCCTTTTATAACACTTCAATGCTTGCTCAGAGAAAAATAGCATCCCATAAATTGCTAATATCGCTTCCCACAGTAGCTATGGGTTCCTTGGAGGTCTTTTGGCCAAGTACCAAAGTAGCTCATCTCTGCTTTGCTTGTGACATTTTGTTTGATCACATCATAAAGTGTTAAGGCCATGGAATGTACACTTAGCACTATACACTAATAAAGTGTTTATCCTTTAATGTCTCCCAGCTGCTTGCATATAGCTTTTTCCAATAGTAAAGAGAGCATGCTGGTTTGATGTGATCTTCTATTTATATGGTCTGTTGGGCCTATGTGATACATCATGTTCTTTTCTCCTTTACTTTTGTAGAATCAGTAAAGCAAGTGTTGTCTTCAAGGTCTGTTCCTCTTTGTGTAACACATGCTAGGTCCATTAAATAACTAGGAACAAATGGTAATAAAAATAGAGGTTAGAAGAACATCCTTGAGGAAAAAGCAGTCAGTAATTTCTGTGTTATGTAAAATCATAAACTTCTGTGGGACTGACAATGCTTAACTCCAGAGAGCTTTGGAGTGATAAGAGTGAACAGAATATTTCCTAAATTTGGGAGAACATTCAAGGGTCAGCATGCCAATTCTGTTGTTCAGAAAGAAAGCGTGTGACACTTGGGATCTGATTCTTTATTGCTCACCACCTGGTGCTGTTATTTATGGTGGTTAAGGCAGGTGTACACATTAAATGTTTTGAGTATTTTACTTACACTTTGCAAAGTTGTAAATCATCAGCTTAATCAGCATCAAGAGCTGCAGGCAGTAGATAAATGAAACCCTGGCTCTTTCATCCACGTAGGACTGCCTGTTGAACTGAGGCTGAAAATCAATCAAGAAAAATCAATTGGAGTATTCCAGCTCACTATTAAAATTAAAATGTAATGTCCTCAGTTTTTCTTTGTTTATCCTGACATGAAGTGCCAGGTAAGAACTTCAAAAATGTTTAAATGCCTTTCAAGTCCAAGTCTTATTTCAATAGCGTTATAGACATTTAGGCCCAAACTATTTGTGGTTGTCAAAGCACTTCACAGTGTAAGCAATTTACTCCATGTCTGCTACAAAAGCTTCTGCCAATATAGTGATTGTCATCAAGAACACAATTTTTGATTGATAGCAAAAGCTTCCATTATATGAACAGTAGTACTGCCAAAAATGAGTTTTTGCTGAATTAGCTAATTTTACTTGAAAGAGCTGGAAGATATGATGTTAGTGGAGACACTGCTTAAGAAATGCTTGTTAGGATAATAACACTGGGACTAAATAGCTCCTAATCCAAACATAGCTTCAGTTGTGCACATCCTGTTTTAATAGGGCAGAACTGCTAAGGCTCACCATGCAACTTTCAAGTTTACTTCTGGCAAGCCTAGGTTTTATGGACATGATCCTACAGAGTCCCACATCCCATAATAATATGGCTCCAAGTGCACAAACCTTGGGGCACTTGAGAAGGAAATCCACCTAGCCAGCACTTTGAACAGTGAGTAGCCCGAAATCATCCTTTTGGGAGAGCTATGCTGAGAGCCACTAAATGACAAGCACAGGGACAAGCCCCATATGGCACTTGCTGCACATCTTGATAACAATGCGGGAAGGTAACTGTTGTCTGAATAGCGACAGGTTGATAATGATGGTACAAAGCTCTTAAAGAAAATCTCTTAAAAATAAAACCAACCATTTTGGTGGCAGGAAGAGTAATATTTTGCTTCTCTAAGAAATAGCTATAGTGAGCATACATACCAGGAATAAGAAACTGTTTCATTTCTCTGTAGCACTTGAGGGGATAAAATCAACCCCTTTTACCTGTCAGGATAAAGTCTATACATGCTCTCCACCCATCATATTGAAGCTATGCCTTAATACAAAGGATAATGGCCCTACAATACAGAGCATAGCAATCATTTAATGGTCAGGATTGTCATGTACAAAGGAAGGAGAAAGAATATGAGTTCTATTTTCATCTGAAATACATTCACAAGACAGTTACTAGATAAAATATGTAATTGATGAAATAATTGCTAAGACATTAAAGAAGGGAAATAGCTGTTAATGCTAGTCCATGTGAGAAATTAGGTCCTTTAATTTCATGCTCCACCAGATATATATATTTGATTGAAATTTGTAGCTACATAGATAGAATGTAGTTAGAGTTGTGTAAAACTATTAGCTTTGTATTATTGATCTGCAGATTAAATGAGCATCATTATCCAGAATGACCAAAATACACCCTATGTTGATTCTGTGTTTTAGGAAAGCTGTTATCAGTGAGGAAAAGATCATTGAAAAGAACAGTTTTAATTACATTTCATTGATGTTAATGGTAGCACCAGTGTTTTCAAGATGTCCGTCAATAATTTGAAAGGAAATATAAAAGCCCTGCTGATAAATTTTGCAGAATCATGAAAACTGCCGAGTAGAAAATAATGCACGGAACATAGAAATTTGACAGGTAGTTTGAGCTCTTATCTGTGGCCTCTCCAATAACATGTATCTCTGTGCAGCCAGATACAAATGTAGCCCTTTCAAAATGACAAATGAAGAGTTTAGCTAAAATCTGTGGACTGCACTTTGAAAAGGTTTCTAATGTAACCTTTTGAAAAGGTCTTTTAGTGATCATAATAAATAAAAAACTGAGTTTGAGCTCCCATTATGTAGCTGTGGAGAGAAAAGCCAATAATCCCGAGACGCTATGAATTAGAGATTTTTACTTCTGTCTGTGGCTTTAATGCCTCTGTCTGAGCAGATAAATAAAAGAGAGCTAGTGATGATATCAGTGCCCTGGGGTCAAGGTGGACTGACTAATTCACATCTAAGGCCTTCTCTACAGCAGCTTTGTCTTGAAGGGACAGGTTGGAGCAGTCCAAAGCATATCCAGGGAAGGAATTAACAGTCAGGGTAGATGACTGGTGTTCAAACTCAATCCTTGGCCCTCTTTTGTATAATGCAGTGTATAGGTTCACCTACTGAGACCTTAATTAGAATAGTGAGATCATTTTAATGCACAGATTTTCAAAAAAGATGCAGAGTAATTCTGGAGAGTACAAAAAAGTGTCAAGTAGTTGGAGAGCCAAAAATAATGCAATCAGTGGAACACTTCAGAAAATTAGCTTATTTAGCTTTTTAAAATGGAGGGTGAGAAAATGGCGTGATTATAATGCATAAATACCCAGAGAGGGAAGTAAAGTGATATGAAAGACTTTGTAAACAAGTGAAAAAAGATACAAGCAAAAAGACTTATTATAGGAGATGAAGACAAACAAACTCAGATTGTAAGTAAGATATAAATTATGAATCATATGTTGATAAACCAAGGAGTGGACTGATATTCTACCAAAGCAAGTAGTGGGTTTTTCACCTTTTTGTAGCTTCAGATCAAGACTTATTAAGAAGATATTCAGGAGTCACATGTGAGCTTTTTGTTCATTTATGGAAAGGACCGTCTGCAATTTAATCACCAGTCATATGCAGACAGTTTAGATGGCCTAACAGATCCTTTTTGGTCTTTAATTTTATGGATCTATATGCCAAAACAGTAATATTAATCAGAAAAAATCAGCTGAAGTAAGTAAGTTCTGTAAGATCTTATTTGTATTGGTCTAGGTAACACATTACTACAAATGAAACAGATTTATATACACAAAGATCTAGAAAAAGAATTGTAAATTAAACAACACAGTATTTGTATTGTGACTGTTTCTCCTTAAAACATTAGGTGTGGACTTTCTCAAAAATATGCTTAATGGTTCTGGAAAACTGCCTTGACATCAATAAAAAACAAATGTTTTCCTACACCAAGGGTAAAGTAACAGCTATGATTATCTGGGTTTCATTTAGTGTGTATTCTCTTCCTTATCTAGAGATGGGAGACAGCTGAATTAATTGCTTAGTTCTTGTCTGTCTGATGAGACTAGTAGAAGAAGAATGCTTTGGAAGATTGTTTTATGGGATATGAATGTTCCTTTGCATGGAACTGGATCGGTAGCCCCAATCTAGTTTGGTTTTGGCTAGTGTATTTTTTATATTATTGTTATTATTATTATTATTGTTATTATTATTATTATTTTAAATAATATACATGCAATCTTTTTTGGTCATTATTTCTCAAGACTATGTTTGGACCATTGAACTAGAATTCTAGTCAGTAGTCATTTTAAGATCTGTCAAACCATCACTAGCAGTCAGGTCTATTTGTTTTATTAAAATCAATAGCAACATTCTTAGCTTGGACAGGAAGAGGGTTGGACTAGGTGCAAATATACATCGTCAATTTTATTTTCTTCTTGTTCTACTTCAGGAATAGAGCTCTGCCAATAACCTCCACAGTGCACTTGTTCATTCAGTCATGGATTCCAAGCAGAGAACTCAAGTAGTAGTAGGAAACTGCATATGGAAGAAAGTATTTTGTTGAAGGGATTGCATTGTATGAAGCTGATATAAGCCAGTAACAAAACTTGTCCTAGTAACCAAGGTTCAGTCATTACCATCAATAACAAGGTCAGTACAGATTGACTCCAGGCAGTTTTAAAATCAGTTAGCTGTTTTTAGGGAATGTAGCTATTATGGTGAAACAGAATGTGGGACAAAACAATCATATCAATTTAATTAAAAAAGAAAAGAATACCATGAGCTTCTTATATTTTAAGGTCAGAAATCACAGAAATCCTGGATAACACAGGTCATAGGACTCTCGTGAATTAATTAGGACTGACTTCTGTGGGACCAAGACCTTTATTGTTTGGCTTACCCCTGTTACATGTAACTACTGAAACCACCAGATCGGAAATAAATTTAAGATATTTGTCAGTTCATTCACTTTGAACTTTTCAATGTTATTTGCAGTCCACTGCATCAATGTCATATTGCTATAAAGGGAGCTCATGTGCCTGTTCTCATCTAGGCTCTGCAAAAGCATAATTCCTATTAGCTCTAGGTAACTATGTAACTATGTGAAAATAAAAATGATAGCAAGCTGATGTTTCCATAGAGAAAGGAATGGAGAGGAAACAGACTGAGACATGAGAATGGCATGAATGTGTTTGGTGTTGTTTGTGACTCAGCTTAAAGAATAATTGGCTAAATAGGTGAGAAAGAAAACAGTGTCATGTTTCAAAAGATCATTAAAATGAATACCTCACTACTTTTAAAACTATCTTTCTTTACTTTTTTTTTTTTTTTTAAAGAAAATGAAGGCATCTGGTCTCCAAAAGTGAGGAGAGTCCTCTATACAAAAATATCAAAAGTAGATACCTAGGTGACAATGCGTAAATTTGGAGAGTATATGGGAATTCTTTTTCCCAGGTATATTTCCTTTACCTTCACAGATCTGCAAGTATAGGGAAATAAGTATCTGACCAAAATACCTTTGCAATTACTAATTACTGATGGATTTATTTATCTCTCATGATTCTTTATAATTCTTCTGTGAATAAATGCAAACTCTGGGATTCACAACTGGTAGCTACAAATTTCAGTATCGTGTGAAACAATTTCTCCTTTACTTGTTTTGAGTCATCTACTTGACCATTAAACTTGATGCTCCTAAAGCTTGTGTTGTGACAGTAGACAATGACACTTCATTCACCTTTTCTCTTACCTCTCATAAATTCACAGTCCTTCACTCTATCCCTCTTAGTATTTGATCTTCCAGGTTGAAAATGTCTGGCTTATTTAGTCATTTCTTACACAGAGGCCCTTTCTTACTTGATTGGATCTGGCTGGAATGGAGTTAATTGTCTTCAGAGCAGCCTATACAGTGCTAAGTTCTGGATCTGTGTCTAAACCAGTGTTGATAACACACCAGTATTTTGTCTATTTTTGAGCAGAGTTTGCATAGCAATTATTATTATTATTATTATTATTTCTTCTCAGCTCCTGCAGCAAGTAGGCTGGGGGTGGGCGAGAAGTTGTGGGGGGTGCAACCTGGACAGCTGACCCCAACTGTCAAAAGAAAGAGTCCATACCATATGATGTCATGCTCAGCAATAAAAACTGGGAGAAAGGAGGAGGAAGCAGGGATAGCATTTGTCTTCTCAAGTAACTGTTACATGTGATGAGGTCCTGCTTTCCAGGAAGTGGCTAAACATAGGCCTGCCGATGGGAAGAAGTGAATGAATTCCTTATTTTGCTTTTTGTGTGCATCTAGTTTGCTTAAAGTGTCTCTATCTCAACCTATGTGTTGAGCTTTAACCCTTCTGATTTTCTCCCTCATCCCACTGTGGGGAGCATAAGCAGTGATGGGATGGGTACTTATCTGCTGGCTGGGGTCAACCCACCACACATCTCTGAAGACGTTTATTGCCTTTCTTCATACATTTTCTAGGGTTATTGTAATCTGCTTTGAGATGTGAGAACTAGAACTTCACATGGTATGCAAGATCCAGATGAACCATAGAATTAAATATTGAAATAATTATGTTCCCTGTTTTGTTATCTGTTCCTTTTCCAATATATTTTTAGCATTTTGCTTGCCTGTTTGACAGCTGCTGATCATTTTCTTAGATTGTCCATTATCGCTCAAATATTTTTTCCTCAGTGGTAATAACTATTTCAGAATCCATCAGTCTACATGCATTTTAAGATTGTTTTTCCCCCATGTGCAACATTTTGCATTTATCAACATAGAATTTCATCTGCTATTTACAGTATACTTCTATATTCTCTAAAGTGTCAGTGGAGCAAATGGTAACTTTAGGGTACTCTTGAGAATTACTACTCCATACCAACCAAGGTGATATATACTACAGAGAAAAAGTGCTCCCGGAGGTTGAACAAGATTTTTCCAGCTATAACAAGAATATTTTTGTGCATAACTTTAACTCAGGCAAAGCCTTATATATGTCAAAGTGATTTGTGCAGACAAAAGCCGTTGATGTTCCACTTTGTGACTTCAAACCATGACTATTATCTCCAGATATTACAAAAGAAGCTCTTTATTAGCCAATCCTCTTTCTACTTTAATCATCTAAAAATGAGTGGACAGCCTTGTGACATTAATATGAAATGCTACATGTTTTTGGCTTGAGAGCTACGGTCACTTTGAGCTATATTTTTCTGACAATAACGACATAACTAAATACAGATTTAAATGGAAATATAAAGGAGATTATGTATCTGATTCGTTAGCTTACATAAAATAGAAAAAAAGATGAATTTCTCTTTGAAATAATTGGGAAATTTATTATTAACATATCAGACCTAGAAATACACTGCTATTAATGCATATGATATGGTAATTATGTACAAATATTTCCAATTTTATTTCAAAATATATATATATATTTGGTAACAATCGTTTATTGAACATTTGTGATTGCTTTGCTGTTTTTGCAAAAACAATTATTTATTTTTATTCCAGAATGAAGCAAATAATTTGGTCACAGTAAAAGACTGAATTAATCAAGAACAAAACTGTAACTTGGTAAGTATGATGGTATTTGCTGAGAAGAACTTGTATCTTCAAAACGGTAACCTAATAATATTTCAGATTTTTTAAATTATTTTTAAATTTAAATTTAATTTTTATTGAGAAAGGAAAAAGGTCAATCAGCGAGCACTGGTAGAGGAGATAATATGTATGGAGTATGTCTTTATTTGAGAACCCAGAGTGACATATCAAGGATTCTTTTTCCTTCAAATTTTCATACATTAAAATTTTTTTTAGTCGATAGCCATTTACATTGTTTCAGGTCCTTGGAATCTAGTTGTCATGTTAAACAGCACATACCTCTCCTCAACAGTTAAAGTGGAGGCTCAAACTGTGGGTCAAAAAATAAGACTTATTCATGGATCTTCACATTTTATTCCCATAGATTCCATAGATTCCATGGCACAAGGCACTAAGTCTTTTAAAACAATATGTCAGACATGCCTTATCCTGTGACAAGAATCAGAGACATAAAAAACAAAGACATATCAAATACATAAAGGTAGAATTTATTCACATGTATACTGGGAGATATTTTGTTGCATCTTTTGAATAAGAACATTAAATGTGTATTTAATGCTATAACTGTCCACCACATGTCTTGAATTGTGGCAGTTTTTCTGTCATGCTTTCTCCATTTTCCATGACCACAAAAACTCTGGCTGCAACCCAGACACTGCTAAACAAACCTATTCCTTTCTACAGTATTCAGCATTAGGTGCATACTGAAGATGGAGAAGAAAAAAGTAACAAGAATGCTGGTACATGCTGGTAGTACTCAGCTGGTGGCAGCCTGTTGGGATAATTTTCAACTTGTTGCACGAATTGCCTCCAGGCTTCACTATGATCCACTTTGGGGAATTGTCCCAGGAACAGAGTCAGGATGCTGTGAAGTTTTCCTTTGATGTAAGATTGGCACAGCAGAAAGCAGTGTCCAACAGTTTTCCCTCTTCTAGGCAAGTACATGACCAGACTTCCAGAAGATATCTTTCTGGTCTTTCCCTGATGAAACTGTGCTTACCTGACACTTGTATTTTAATCTGGACTGTAGTGCTCAAGGAGGCTTTTTTTTTTTTTTTTTTTTTTTTCTCCTCTACAATTGTCTAAAATAAAGTAGTTATGAGATTTGGAAGCAATATTACTTTGTTTGTGATTTTTTATTTTTATTTTTTATTTTTTTCCCCAGGATTAGTGCATGTAGTTATATAATGCTCAGAGCTGACAGCAGTCAAGGTAATAACTCTTGCAAAATAGCACTTTATAGTAAGCTTCTGTAAGGCTCCTCTGCAACTTCAGAGTGTTGAATTGCCTTTGAAAGGCTCGTTGACTGGGAGTTTAGTGTGTTTTTCTTACTTTTTTTTTTTTTTTCTAACTTTTTTGTCCAGGAGAGTATTGTCTTTCCCTAGTCATATTTGTGTTGCAATACTTTAAAATATAGGTTTTAGCTTCAAAGTGTTTGGCTACTGAACTAAAGGGCTATGGCTGAAAGCCCTCACCGAAGACACAAAGCATGTCTAGCCATGCCACACTTGACATTTCACAGGTCTGTTTTATGCTTAAGCAGTAGTAGGAAAATAAACACTTGATCTCATTTTACATTCTCAGAGGGCTTCACATTAGCTAATTTCCACTGTGAATCAGACAATGAAGCTACAATTAACTCATCTGTGGGTTTTGAAAAAGAAGACACATGTAGCCTTGCTCTTAAAACTTCATCACTTCTCAGAGAACAGAGCAAATGTTTACAGCACAGCTCTACCATTTCATGTTTGTGATTGAGACTGCTGTTACAGGTGTCCAGATTTAAGATAGGTATCCTAAACTCTCTTACTGTTAATGTAGAGAAATAAATACTTCCAGGACACAGTTCTTCTTGTTGTAAAGTGGATGTCTAAAACAGATTGACTGAATGGTTCTATAATGCTACCAAGAGAGCTTAGGATGAATAGCTCATTTGTTAATATCTAAATTGTATGTTTAAATTTATGGGGTGAATCCTATTCTACTTTGTTGCTTCAGTGTAGATTGGCTTCCCTACTATAGCATTTTTACATCAGAGAGCACCAACAAACTGAAGTTTGATCTTGTTTAAAAAATTAGATAAAGAAGGCAAAAGGTGGGTTTCAGTTCATGGTTCAGACTCCTTAATATAAAGCCTCTGCAGTTCAGATACCTGGGTGTGAGCTGTATATATAAGATCCTACGTAGTCAAGGGAGATCTAATTAATACAGTTAGTTGGAGCTGAGGTAGCTCTTAGGTGAACAGATGTACAAGTCTTCTCTAAGCTGAGGTCTGAGATCTCTCTAGGCTCTGTTGACTCTTTTGACTAAAGCTGCACCATCTATAATGGAAACCTAGACACCTTAGAAATAGATGCGTGGGATACACACAGATTTGAGTGTCTGAACACCTAGAGCAAACTTTTGTTGGTGATTCCAAAGATAACAGATTTTATCCTAGTAGGTGGATGAATGACTGTGTCTTTTATGTTTTTGTTCCTGCTCAGGCTTTGAATTGAGGATGTAGATATATATGTTTATCTGTTGTTAGTTTGGTAAATAATGATTTACTGTAGTTGACTCATTGGGATGTAGTTGAGTCAGTGTAGCTGGAGGTCTTCAAAAAATATGTAGATGTTGTGCTTAGGGACATGGTGATTACCTGTGGACTTGGCAGTGCTAGGCTAAAGGTTGGACCAGATGATCTTAGACATCTTTTCCAATCTCAATGATTCTATGATTCTTCAAAACTTCAAATGACACCATCACATTTTAGGCAAAACCACTGAGTTGAAAAAGTTGAGTAGTGTAGATATAGGCTAGTGATTATGACCAGGGGCAGAGGGGGAATGGAATTAGTTCTTAGTTGGAGACCTTCAAGAGTTTTTTACAATAAATACATATCAATGAGAGAACAAAAATGCACAAAAACTTGGGCTGGTAGCGCATTTATTTTTATTTCCTTTATACTTCTGGTTCAGAAGTTGCAGTGGCTCATGCTAACCCATAGAAAAACTACCAACGGCTCTTATGTACACAGCCTTTGTGAATTCATAACCCAGTCAAAATTTATTGATCTTTACAGTGTCAGGGCTGTGTGACCTTAGAAATAGATAAAAGCTTATAGCTTAAGGAGCCTTCAGAATACCTTCTGAAATGAGTGTTTGGCTTCTAAAATTTGCGTTCATATTTTTCGAAATATTCTACTGTGTGTAGATGGGTATTGCACTTGCAGGATTTTGTGTGTCTCAAAGTGCTGTTTCCTTCATTCAAGTATCTCTTTACACAAAGGATAAATGTTTAACCATTTGTTTCCAAGACCCATAATCTAGTTCATGCTATTCAGCACATTAAATGGTTGTTGACATACATGATTTAGTTGTGGATACAACCATGCTTCTTTCATCTGTGCCACAGAAGTTGATTGGATCAAGCTCACTTTTTTTTTTTTTTTTTTTTTTTTTTTTTTTTCCCAGAGTTAATATGCTATATGGATGTCAATTACACTTTTTTTTTTCTTTTTTCTTTCTCTCTCATTTTTTTTTTTTATCTGACCTACTCTTTTATTTTACTGTTTGAGACTTTGTTCTGGAGACACTTAAAGCTATTGTTTTTCTTGAATCATATTTATAGAGATAAAAAATATCTTGGCAATGATGGTCAAGTGTCAATGGTCAATGATGGTCAAGTCCTGGCAGTGTAAAGTGATCTAATAGTGTCATTTATTATTTATGATGCTTCATTTTTACATACAGTGCTAAAAAAAAGATAATTAAACCTAAATATTCACAATAATTCACTTAAACATACATAAAACTCTTTTTTTTTTTTTTTAATAGTACTAAATCTCACATTTTTTTTCAGGACTTCTCCCAACATTTCAATTTTGCCAACTAAATCCTCTGATCAGTTTTTTCCCAAATTATCATTCTATGTTTATTCTTTGTCTAGCTTAATCTGAAAGTGAGTTCTTTGCAGTAGACAGTGGACAGATTAAGTTGAATATTACTGGATTTATGGTAAGCAAAAATCTTGTCCAAGGTATTTAAGCATGTGTTTGCAAAGCACCATGTAAATGCATAGCAATAGCTGTGATTAAGAGTAATAAAATTACTGTTTTCATGGTTAATAACAAATGTGATCAATAGCAGTATAAATATAATTTGTCACTAGTGTTGTAGTTGTTCAATGAAGGTAGTTTTGATAGTAATAAGCACTGTCAACAAGTAATATTAATCTTGATTATAGAGGAAGCATTCTAGTAATTTACCTTTCTCATAATTTACCTGCTGTAGGTACAATATGAAATGGATGAGTAATTATTAATGTACTTGAAACTACTCATTTAATGAGAGGAATAATTGCTGCTTACTTCCATTATTCAATCATTTTGCATTGCATTGCAGCATGGAAATGTACATATTGGAATAGGAAAGAAAGGCTCACTGAGTCCTAAGGTTCTTATTTTCAAGTGTCACAATGGCTTAGTTCCATAAGATACATTTTCAAAAATTATGTTTTTTTTTTTTTTTTTTTTTTTTTTTTTTTTTTAAAGAGGTCTAGATCCATTTGTTTTGTAATGTAAAAAAAAAAAAAAAAGTTGGCACTGGGAAAGAATTCGAAGATATTATTTCATGTTTTCATGTTTCATGTTGTTACTTTTTCCAGGGTATCAGTTTGTAGCTACTACAGAAAGCAGACGACTGAGATAGATGGGCTTTTGATCTACCTACTACATGGGGAACATGAGGTCATTTTGGGCAGAACCCCTAGGAATCAACCAACAGCTATGCCTGGAAAAAAATGTAGGAAGTTTTAAACTTAACTTAGAATAGCCTAAGCTTTCTTTTCAGTGGAACAGAGCTATGGATTTGGATCTTCTCAAAGAGAACAGGGTTGAAGGTCCTTTAGGCAGCATACATATTCCTAGCACTGCTTTAAATGAAGTGATGGCCACTATGTCCAGAGGGTTCAGGGCTACCTGATCTGCATTACCAGGCTGGAGGAAAAATGCAGTTTTTGAATCCTTCTAAAGTACAGGCCTGTGATAACTGTTCAGCATCTCAGCTGTATCTAGACATCTATAAGAAATAAGACTTTGTTCACCTGGGAAACATTAATATTAACCATACAAGATATTGCCAGGAATAAATATGTAAATTCTGCTTTTGTCTCACGAGTTCCTTTTAACTGCTAGACTCAAGAATTTTGTCTCAGCCACTGAGGCTATTAATTATACCAAATAATTAATTAAATCAAAACATTAATTAAATCAAAAATATTGTTATATTTTATATGCATTAAATCAAAACTAGTTTAGAAGAATAATTTGTAAAATATTTGCTATGAATTAAAATAATGAATTGCTGATTAATAAAGGCAATGAAATTTAATATTTTTTGAAATGACCCTAGTTGCTTCAGGCATTCTTTCATAATGTTTGGTTTATTACCAAGTCCTAGTTCTAGGAGTTTAAATGATTTCAGTTTAAACTGAATTTGTGGAATTTTTGGTATTCCTTATAGTTGCAGAGAAAATTCTAGAGTATGACCATACTGATATCTTAAGGATAATTATAAAGAAAGCAAATTTTTGACTTTTTAAGTCTTGTGGCTTTAAGTCTTTCTCCTTGCAGACCTGAATTCTGGCCTTTTGAAGTGGTTATTTTTAAATGATTAAGTTTGATAAAATTATTTCTAACTGAGTTCTGAATTCTGAAATAGAATGACTACAAAATAACATAAAAAACAGCAAAATGAAATATTATAATATAATATAAAGGTGTTTGAATCAGTGTTGACAAGTACATCATGTTATACAAATAAATACAAAAGGTTAAAATCTAGTTCGAAATTCTTAGTGAAAGAACATAACAATCCTGTGGAAAAGGACGTAAAAATCTTAAAACTCTAAAGACAAGACAAGACTAAATATCCTGAACTGTGAATTAGTGGAACAAAGAAAGTTTTCCTTTCAACCTAAGCATGACTTCCTTTGCATTCTTAAAAAATGTCTTTTGTAAGAGTTTGGTACTTTTATGCTTGGGCAAGAAAAAAGGGATGCTTTTGTGCCCAGAGACTTGGGAATGATGGACGGTAACTGGCAGCTTCAATTAAATGTTAATTTGATATTCATCCTGTTTTATTTTGAATGTTTGTGCCAGCTCAGAAATCTCAATTTGCTATGGTAATTAGGAAGTCTTTCTGCATAAATAAGGCTATATTAAGGTCGTTTACATGGATAATAATTTGTTCGTAGACTTGATGTTTCATGTTCATGATCACTCCCATTTTAATTAATTACTTATTTTTATATGAGTGATAGGAAAGTTATACATCTACACCCCCACACTATGTACCTGGGGGGCTTCAGCTGAAGTATTTTTGAGTAGCAGAGATAAGTTAATGCTGGACAGACTGAATTTGCATACTAAATGGCCTTTTTCTGTACATGTGCAAAAATAACTCCTTTTTATTGTAGTATGAATCATAAATGTTCCCAAAGGGAAGAAATCTGTGATTCCCTTGTATCCTCTTTCTTATACATGGCAATCATTGTAGGTACAAATATATATACAAAAAAAACCCATCCTCTCTCTTGGGTTAGAAGAAAATATCTGTGTTTAACATATCTGTCACAGTGTTAGTAGCCATCTAATAGAGAATGGTTGTGCTTTTTTGCATTTATACAGGCTTTCAGTAACATTTTGAATACAGAAGAAAATTCAGTAAAGCTCAGTTGTGACTAAAATATTGGAAAGTGTGACAAAATCTGCCTATGTCAGTCAATACTGAATCAGAAATTTGCAGTTTGTCCATTGAAAATGCATAGTTTAAGTGTGCTCCCAAACTGAAAGAGATCACGTCTCTGGTCTTTTAAAATGATTCAGTATTTTCATTTTTGTTTGCAGTCTGTAATAAGAATCAAATATGAATCATTATTATTTTCCGAGAACACTTTTTATGAAATTGATACTGCGAACCTGAGAAGAGGCATAGGATGGAGCTTCTCTCTGAAGTCAGGATTTGCCAGGCTGTCTGAGGGCAAGTTCTGCTGACACCTCTGGTGCAAGATGAGAAAGAGTTGGTGCATTACATGAAAAGTATCAGGCACATTAGCCATGGAAGAACTTCTATAAGAGTAAGTTCTGGGCAGTTCCTGGATCTATGCTTTGTTATTGTTGTTATTAGGTAGTGTAAATCTCTGCTTAGTAGATTCACATTTTTACTGTCTTTTAGTTGGACTATTTTTTGACATACAGAGTTCAATAAATCTACAGGAGGTATTAGAAGAGTGAGGAAAAAGCAATTAGTCTCCGAATGGTTCTTACATTCAGAAAGCACTTGTGGAGCAAGCATTTAAGACGAAATATCCATTTCAAATTTACTCACCCCAGATGTCTGAAAGTGTCTGATTCACACTGTGCACACCTAGAAGCTGTAACACACCAGGCATTACAATGCAGTGTCATTACATCATAATAGAAATTTGAAACCAACTTTTCAGTTTCAATAACCAATTTTCACTGGCTTTAAACAGATCTGAGATTCTTCAAATAAAAGTGCAAAACAAGGAATCTTTCTTATAATTGATATTATTCCCTGCACATCTCTTAAGAGGGTCAAAACTGATGGGTTTGTGTGTTATTTATATGAGCTAGACACCTGTAATATATGGATTTGTGACTTTTTATGAATGTGAAATGTGCAGGCTAGTGCTAAGTTCTCCCAGCCACAGAATTTTTAATTTTTCTGTCATTATAAACTACAAACAATAGAAAGAGGAAAAGCTATCTCTTCTGAAATAGCAACAAAACTTTATGCAGTCTAGGACCCAGCACTCCTGCTCTAAGCCTTAGGCTGTTGTGTTATGGTCAATGAATTCAGGTATTTATCTTCTGCAAGTAGTTCAATAGTACTTACTATAATTAACTGTATCAGTGAAGAAATGCCAAGTAATGTTCCTATGCATTCCAATCTCTATTGCTTATACTGTTGAATGTGCCAGTTATCACCATTCAGACAACTAGGAGTAATTTGAAATAGGTGGTTTACAGAGGCCACATTATTTTGGAGTGTGTAGAAATTTAATAGTTTTATTTGAGCTGTTCTGTGTAAGTTAGATGCCAGAGAATAGTCCTGGACATTTGCATGTGTAAACAGTAGTTATTCTAAATGGATGAAATTGTTTAATTCAGGTGCTTAAATCAGAGAAATTGGGGAACAGAGATACTGCTCTGGATCTCTTCCCAGTTGGCCAGCTCTAAGGATACTCCCTGTCCAGTAAGTGATCCACCATTTGTCCTGTTTGTTGACTCTTGGTTTCCTTACAGCTTAATTACACTTTCTATATTGTATGTAAGACAGTTGAATTAGGGATAATTCCCATGGTGAGAAGCCAGCAGAAGTTGCAGGTTAATAAAAGCCTTTTCTTCTTACCTTATATTTTAATCTCTTTTATAAATGTCACAAGAAGGATTCACTTAAATTACCAGAAAGACAGGTGATGTGATATACCATTTCTGCTGTTAGGAGCAGCAGTTACGGATATTGATTGATCTTAGTATGACCCTCATCACGGAGAACCAGCATGATAGCTGTAACAGAAGGAAAGGGGAACAATGACATTGTGCTTCTTTTGATGAAATGTGACAAAAAGGCTATAGTGAAAGAAACCAAAGCTGCTGTCTTTGCCTGTTACTGCTAGTAGCAGTAGTCATGTAATATTTCACTAAACACAGGAATTAATTCAGAGTCCCAATGCTTTTCTTTGACAGAAACAACAACAAGTATTCTGAACATTGCTTGGCTTTACCTAGGGTGAAACTGATTGACAGAGTCAGAAATTGCTTCTGCATTAATGTTGATTTTATTCGCAGAAGTTTAATCAACAACACTCCAACACTGTACAACCAGATTAGTTTCTCTGTCTTAAATGTTCTTCCTGTATTTTCCACTGCAGCTGATATTATTTCAATGGCAGTATGAGCAGCAAATTTTATATTTGTCTCATTGCATTTAAAAAAAGATGGGTCTTGGCCCACTTAACCCCAGCAAAATGTTGCAATTCCTCCTTTGTCAGACAGATTTTTGATATTTTATTGCTGACTGATGCACCATAGTTTAGATTCAGTGTCATAGTTTAGATTACACAGCATTACATTTCCTCTACATGCCTTTCTTTGGTGTGTTTTGTACATTTCTATGTATATACAGAAAAAAAACAACGTATCAGTTTTGCTGCTGAATAGAAACAGTGAACTGTAATCTGAACTACATGCATGAAGTATTAAAAAAGAAAAAGCTCTGAGACTAATCAGTAATTCCCTGACTTTTATGTTCCTTGTTTACAGACGTATCTATTTGTGGAGTCATCAACACAATCAAAGGCTGACTAAATGATGGCATTACTCTTTGAATTATAAACTGCCAATTATGATCAGTTCTGTTGAGCTTAGTAGTGGAACAATTCCAAACTGCTTATTTCTAATGTATATAAGTATTTGCAGCTCTTCCTTTGTCCTCATTGATCTTCTCTCTTATTTTTCTACCCAGGGAGTTATACTAGTCAGTACAGAACACAGTATGTGATGATCACTTTGAGGTTGATGCTAGATCACCCATCGACCAGAACTTATCTTTGAGAGCTTTTCATATTTAAGATTGATGATGAGATTTTCAGCCGAAATTGCCATCCACTGATATCTGTGGTGCTACAAAACCCACTAGTTTTCTATATAAATCCGAGTAAGAAATCTGGTGGACACTTTTGACTTATATTCCATAGGATGCAAAAGTTTAAATCAAAATTGCTTCTCTTTCTGAAGCTTCATAAATGTTTGCTTTATTTTTTTTTTCATTCAGTGAGGTCTCTCAGTTCTTTCTGTAGGACTAACAAGTTCTCATCTTCTCCTGTGTTTACTCTTTTATTCAGGATCTTATGGGATCTTTCAGTGTCATCCACCCTTTTGGCCAAAGGCCAAAATCAGAGCAACTCAGAAATACTTCATAATAGTCTACTTTTTTTTTTTTTTTTTTTTTTCCTTTTTTCCAAACTAGGTTAGTATTACTGCTAGTAGAGAAAGCCAGCAACAAAACAAAACCAGTGAAATATAAATTGGAAAATAACGTTTCACAACCATTAAATAAAATCAAGAACAACAACAACAAAACAACCAACCAACCAACCAACAACAAAACAAAACAAAACTAAACAAAAAACTACAACCAACCAACCAAAAAAATAAAACCAAACAAAACAAATCTCCCCAAAACAACAACAACAAAACACAACCACAAGCACTCTGGAAGCTTGGGCTACTGCTTGTACAACAGAAACCTTACAAAGTATGCTCCAGTTATTGCTGTAACCTGAGAATCACCGTGATTGCTCTTGGCTTTGAGTAAGGGCATCTGAAACATCTTTACCAGCTTGTCAAGTGGTATTAGAGATGGAACTGTCCATGTGACTAGGCTGACCTTCAACAAAATAAAATGTAACACTTTTTAAAGATTTAATCGTTCTATTGAAGTGAAGCAGTGATACATACAGTACCTGACAAAATGAACTATACAATGGGAATTGTGGATGAATACATTGCTTTGACACTGATTACCACACCATGTATGCAGTTTGGTATCAATGGACAGTACTTTTTGAGTGTCTTGCTACAGAGAGAAAAGAAACACAAAACATATGCAAAGCTGCCAATCTTTTAGTGTATTTGAAATCTTAACAGTTTCAACAATAAATTATTATAAGTTCAGATGTAATTCTTAAAGAAAAAAAAGTAAAAAGAAAAGAGAGTAATATTGAAGGAAAAACTATAACAATAGATTTAACACTTTTATACATACTGCATCATAGATTCACACTGAATTAATGTCTCTGAAGATCCTTTAGTCCAATTACCCCACTCAAAGGAGGTGTGAACTACAGCAGGTTGCTCAGGGCCACCATGTTCAGTTAGGTTTTGAATATCTTCAGGATTGGTGACTCCACAGTTTGTCTGAGGAATCTGTTATGGTGTTTCCCTCCCTCACTTTTCTCATGCTTAACTACAATTTTCTATATTTCAGTTTGTGCCTGTTGCCTCCTGTCCTGTCAATGGACACCTCTGAGAAGGGCCTGGCTATTCCACTGTCAGGTGATGATACACATCAAAAATACCACCTTAAATCGTCTTATCCCCAGATAGAACAGTCCCAGCCCTCTTAACCTTTCCTCATATGAGATTTTCCAGTCCCTTTGCTGGACTGTCCTGTCTTTTGGTCCATGTCTGTCTTGTAGTGAGTGCTCCGACATGGAGTCAGTAATTCACATGTGGTTTTGTGAGTGCAATAAACCCATAAAAATGGTGTTATGGTCACCTTACCAATGTTCTTCTGGATCCAAAGATGATTTTATTATGATGTTTTGTCAGCATCCCAAAACCTTTGTTGGGAGAAGTATGATCATGACAACGGTTTCTTCTTCCCTAGGATCCATTTGGAATATTTTTATTTATTTCCTAATAATCACTACACTTTGCTTTTTCTTCCTTGGTGTGCAAGGTCACACTATATCTGAAATTTCGACATATGTTTTTGTTGTTGTTGCTGTTTGTTTGTTTATTTGATTTGCTTAAGTTAGATACCTGTTTTTCTTCATTTTGTTACTCCTAAAACTGTTTTTGCTTAGCTCCATGTCTGCGCTTCTTCAAATGGACCATTGCTGAATTGTTTCTAGTCTTCTGGTGCCAGTTGTGCTCATTTTCTCATCACCCTATGCCTGTAATCCCTCTACTGTCTATCTTGTGTCCCCAGTTCAAGACCCTTGCTGCCATATCAGGCCCATATTCCTTTGCACTGCATCATTATGCTAGTGTCACAAATATGTCATTTTGTATAGAATAACTACTTGTTCTTCGTGTCTGTATAAAATGATGGCTGTACCATAGATACATTAACAAAAGCAAAACAAATTAAGTTTATCCACCTGTTCATTAGGAAAAAATCTGCCACAGCTAAACAAACTAAAACAAGCAGCAGATAGATCAAGACAAGTTAGACAAGCCTCAGTCCTAAGAAACTGCAAACTCAGTATAAAGCCTGTGAAACTGTTGCTAGATATGGCAATGCTTTACTAACTCTACTTCCTTCTGGATCATAGGATAAAGTTCCTAATGGAACTTTCAAAAAGCAGAAAAGTGAGGAAGAAATATGACATACATAAAGTTTATGATTTTTTTTCTGGTTTCAAAATAAAATTTGTAGTGTGTTCTAAAGTGCTGGCTGTTGAGGGTGTGAAGAAGTTGCTGTTGCTGTGACATTTAGAAAGCAAGTATCCATAATTGAAAGATTAAACTTGATGAATATTTTCAAGGCAAATCTTGAAGGACTAAAAATCAACAAGACTTGATTAATCAAGTTGGCAATGTCAGCAGAAAAGCCTTTTAGATATTTTATTTGATGTATGTATGAATCATTAGCAGCAAAAGATACATATATTTGCAGAAAATGTACAAAAGTCATTGTTTTGAAAGTTGTACAGCCTGAAGCAGCTTTCTCAACAGGGTCTTTGTCAAATAACAGTGTTCTGCAGTGAATTAATTATATGGCTATATATGTCAATATATTTATAGGAGTGAGCCTTCTAGCATACCTGATGGAAAACTTAATGGAAACATTTCCAGAAACAATCCAAGGTTTATGTGCCTAGGGATACTGATTTCTGTCCAACTGTTCCAATAGTGCTAAGGCAGGATAAGAGCATCTTAGCCCTGCAGATAAAGAAAATTAAACACAATGACTGTTGGGCTCACTGTCCTGCAGTTCACAAAAGTCTTGCCACTATTATCACACTTGGAAAGATGTATTAAGGATGGAAGCATGAAAGGTATGGCCTTTTGTGAGGTCATCAGATAATTTTTGACTTATTGGCATTGCTTCTTGTTTAGGCTATCTTGTTTAGCCTTCAACTAGGCTATAGGCTTTTCTAATGATTAACATCTGTCCTTAACTGGTGATACCTTCAAAAAATTATTTTTGTGTGGTGTACCTAATCTTCCTTCTTGATGGCTCTAAGCACCTAAAAGAGCAGCACTTCTCTTTCTGAGGCTGAAAGTGAAGCTTTGTTTACATGTAACTTGATGAAAGCATTCATCAGAAAACTTAGAGGCAGTTATTTCCTAGGCATGTGGACCAATTTTATGCCATTTCAGATCTTATTGGCAGAAACAAAAACCAAAATCTGAGAACTTTTATGGACCTTCCATACCCAGTGGTAGAATCGTTTTCCTAGCAGTATGGGAAAGAGTGCTTACCCGTTGATTTATGTGAGCTGCTATTGGCTCTGTTGTAATGGGCGTGTTGTTTCAAAGTGAATAGTAAATGCTTCTGGAGACTGTGCTTTCTGGGTGACTTCTCCTATCCTAGAAGCTCAGAAATGTTTACTCTCTCTGAATATGAATCCAGGTTTCTTTGTAAAAGACCTGTCAATTCTCATTCTGTTTCTATCTTCTGAAACAGGCTTCTTTTCCATCACAGTGTCACAGAAACTATCTTGTTTATATATATATGGTCAAAAGTGACTAAAGATCAAGTATTACACGGATTTTGCCTAATCTTTGTGTAGAATATCTTTCACTGTCTGGAAAGATTTATCCATTGGATAAATCTTGTTCCTATGGCATTGTCGTAAGATGACATTGGCTGGCTTCCAGACCCCTCACCCAGTTGGTCTCTACTTTTCCTCCTCAACAGGACAGAAGGAGTAAGTAAGATGGACGAGCTTGTAGGTTGGAATAAAGGCAGTTTAAAAAGAAAAGCAAAGGCCATGCATGGAAGCTAAGCAAAGGAAAAAAAAATATTCTCTACTTCCCATCAGCAGGCAGCCTTTTTATTCTCTACTTCCCATCAGCAGGTGTCCAGCCACTTCCTGGGAACCAGGTCCTTAGTGTGCATAGTGGTTTATTTGGAAGACAAATGCCTTAGCCATGAATTTGCATTCCCTCCACTGCTCCTTCCTCTTTTCCTTCAGCTTTTATTGCTGAGCATGATGTCATATGGCATGGAACATCCCTTTGGTCATTTTGGGTTCCCCTGTACTGGCTATGTCCCCTCCCAACCTCTTGCTTGCCCCCAGCCTACTGACCTTTGCCAGTCAGCTTTGTCTTCAACTAGAGCTAATTTAACATTTAGAAAACAATCTCTCAGTCTCTACAAGTACACAGAAAGAACATCTGACAAGGAATGAAACTCCAGACTCTGACACAGCTGTACTGAATGCCCCTTCTGTTCTGGCAGACCAGTTTAGTTATCTTGCTTTTACTTCTGTGCAGGCTGAGAAGCCCAAATCTAATTAAGAGAAAAATGAGACATGCAACTGATCTGTGAAAGGAGGGGAATAAATTAGCACTGAAAAGTTTAAGCCAGAAAGTAATTTGTGTATATTTATCAGATTGTAATTTGAAGCAATCAATTTGTTTTGGAAGGCATTTTTACAGTTAGCCAAGAGATAATACACCCTCCCCTCCACACCATGCTTCTTGCTTTTCAAAAGCCGAAATCAAACACTCCTGATATTCCTTCAGAATTTATTCTACAGAGGAAAACCAAAACCACTTTCCTAACATCCCATTTTCTTGTCCTTGTCATGTATCTAGTATTCTCCCACAAGACACACATGCTTGTCAAGACCTTTCTTATTCAGCTACATTTATGTAATTTCTCTTCATGAAGTGATATCTGGCCTCTTAAATCTGGCTTTGGCAAAGTGTTTTCAGTATTCAGATAAGGTGTATTATTGTGGCTTAATTGGGCAGGCAGGCAGCTCTCAGCACCACGCAATTGTTTGCTCCTCCATCCTCTCCCCCCCCCCCCCAGTGGGAGGGGGGTGAAAATTAGGAAAAAAAAAATAAAAGCTCTTGTGTTGAGATAAAGATAGTTTAATAGGAAGAGAAATAATAATAATAATACTCAGATACTCAGAAGAAGAAGAAGCATGTGCAAAACAAGTGATGCACAATGCAATTGCTCACCACCTGCTGATGCAGTGGTCTCCCCCCCAGAGCCAGTCACCCCAAAGTAATTGTTGATCATGATGCCACATGGTATGGAATATCTCTTTATCCAGTTTGGGTCAGCTGTTCAGGTTGTGTCCCCTCCCAGCTTCCGGTGCATCCACACTCTCCTTGCTGGCAGGCCAGCACAAGGAGGTGAAAAGTCCTTAGCTCTGTATAAGCACTGCTCTGCAACAACTAAAACATCAGGGTGTTATCAACGTAATTCTCATCCTAAATCCAAAACACAGCACCATACCTGCTCCTAGGAGGAAAATTAACTCTGTCCTAGCCAAAATCATGACATGTACGTAACCCATTGAAGCGCCAAGTCTAAATTTTATGATTCTTACTGAGAAGGGACGAATGAGATTTGAAAGAAACCCTTCATAATAATCACTGTCATGTTCAAAGAATATTTAATATGCAAATACACTCATGAAATGTATAAGAAACTTGGCTGTAAATGAACAAATTTTCACAGTTGAATATGCAATATTACTCAGTATTTGTACATCACAGATGTTTATAGTCTCTCTAATCTCAACAAGTTCAATGTCTCCAGAGCTTCTATTTGCCTCACTCATGACTTATGATCAGAGATGTCATCAGATGGAGTTAAGAACTGTAAGTGAGTTGTCAGTGGGGATGCTGTTAGGGCTGCGGTAAATCGCATTCCTCTAAATGTTTGATAATATCCCCTTGTAGTGTCATAATCTCAGTGTCAAATAATGTCAACTCTTCAAAGATCTGGGGCATGATGGATAGTTTCTGCCTTCTTCTATATATTTCATAATAGGGTATTTTGTAGATCCATCATTTTGTAGGTCCATCATTCTCCAATGAAAAAAGGCTAAGAGAACTGGGGATTTTCAGCCTGGAGAAGACTTTGGGGAGACCTCATTGCATCCTTTCAGTACTTATAAAAAAGGATGGAGAAGGACTCTTTACTTGGGTAGATAATGATAGGACAATGAGGAATGGTCTTAAAGAGGATAGATTTAGATTAGATATTAGGAGGAAAATCTTCATTGTAAAGGTAGTGAGGCACTGCAACAGGTAGCCCACAGAAGTTGTGGATGCCCTATCCCTGGAGGTGTTCAAGGCCAGGCTGGATGGATCCTTGGCCAATGTGATCTAGTGGCATCCCTTCCTATGGCATGGAGGGTGGAGTTAGATTATCTTTAAGTTCCCTTCTAACCCAAGCCATTCTATGATTCTATTATCAGATTTCTTCAGCTGTTGATGTTATGGACACTGAGGAGAACAAATATGTATTGTTAAATGAAATTTCAAATTATCTATGTGGGTGCATACAGAATAGTAGAAGACTTTAGTCCTATGGTCTTATAGTTCAGCTTTCCACTGTAAGTACTGTAAGTAATTAATTGTTGTTTTTGCTAATGTGAATCTCCACTGGAAATCATAAATAGCTTAGAGTAATCCAACATGAACTATAGATGTTTTATTAGACCCATGACAATGCATTTTCAAAGGAAAGGTATAGCATTATTCAGCCTATACTTCACTATTTATGAACACTTTTTGATGTCTAGATATTTGCTTTTATTATTATTATTACTAATTGGATAAGCTCTTCAGCTACTCAGTCAACTGTGGAATTATTGAACCTGTGTCCTACTATGCTTCCCTTGCTTAAGAAAAACTCTCTGCATTCTGTCTGTCTGATGTGTCTTCCTAGAAATAGGAAATCAAAGCATGCTGATCTTAGTCCTACAGACCAAACACACTACAGATTTTCTAATTTCTCTTGTGAGTTTATGTGCACTGACACTGCTGGGGTTGTCTGGGTATGTGGAGAGTAGAATTTTGCCTTGTAGTTTAGTATATGTTCCCTGAAAAGTTTAAAAAATAGCAAAACCACAATCCTCTAAATAAAACAAGTGGTGTATTTTCATGATATCTTACTTATATATGAGCAAGTGTTGGTGTAAGAATTTGGGATCACCCAAAGGTGACTCCAAAGAAATAGTTTTCGAGAGTTTTTGAGTTTGGCCAAAACTGGAGTTTATAAGGATGGAAAGGTAATTTTTGTAGTACAACTAAATCTACATTGCAAATGAATAAATATGTAAACCAACATTTTTTTAATTATTTTTTTTTCCAAAAATGTGTCTTATGCTTATTAAATTTCCAAGTGGGTTTTCTTGCATTTTTGTGTATTAAATAGGTATGATGACTTGTATTAACATGCTCATCAAATAGAATACAACAACAACAAAAGCAAAAGCCTCTAAAATACTACTTTGAGTACTTGTCACTTAATGAGTAACTGGAATGAAATTAAATGTTTTCATTATTAATATTTTACAGTGCCAGGATCACTTTCTTTATCTTATGTAAGACTTACTTGGACCAACTAAATGTGATGTGTGTTGTTGTAGTAAATATGTGCCCTTTTTGCTTGCTCTGGCTCTTGTTGAGTCAATTCCTTCCTTAGGTTATGATTCAGCAGTGGGAAGGAAAATGTGGTGGAAATGTTACTCATCCAAAGATTCTTCACCAATAACAGAAATTATTTTTTTTTGTGAACTCATGTTGCTGTTGCCAGCATGTTGTTGCATTATCTAATTAATAATTTCATTGCTGTAGGTAATCAGGAATGCATTTTGATGGAAAATGAAGTTTCTGCTTATAAACATACACAAATCGTAAGAAAATTGCTACTTTCCACTGAGAAAGTTGCTACAAAAAACGTTTTCAGTCAATTTGATGTCATCCTGAAAAATATGGCTTGTGAAATGATGCAAGATGTTTTGTTTCAAATCACTTAATCAAAACATCAACCTTCATTTTGTCTGTTAGTATTTATCTCAATCAGATTGTAGTTTGGTCATGAAATCTGGTTGAGACACTGGAGCCCCTGAAAAAGAGTATGCCTCCATAATAAAATAATACTTTCCTTTCACTGGCAGGGAGGTCATGAGATCCACGAAGCTCTTGGTACATTTTGCAACCCATAGACCTGTTAGATAACTTGTCTTTTAGAAGAGTGTGGAGAAATTATTTTCCTGTTGTGTAGCTCTTAGACCAGAATGTCTAAACAACGTTTTTTTTTTTTTTTTTCTTCTTAGTTGTCTAGAAAAGAAGTAAAAAAGAAACATTTTCATTCAGGGATGAGACATTTTTACCAACAATGTCAATAATATATATCTTCCACATTTCATCAAATTGTTCAGAATATGCATAAGAAATTTCAAACTTTTTCAGTATGGTAAAAAACACCACCACCACCAACAAAAGTCAAAATATCTCTCAGACATAAGTGAATTTCCTCAGAAGAGAAAAGTAGGATACAAAAATATGAAAGGAAGGATACAGAAACATAATTAAGGCAAAGGTTTAATGATTTGTATTGTGATGAGGCACTACACAGTCCTTTTAAGAGTGAACAACTAATGACGGATACAACAATATCATCCCTTAATTAAATAGACTGTGTTTGAAATTTAGAGCTCAGACATTCAGACTAAATGGCATCTAATTATGCATATGCAATTTGCATACCTATATCTTTCACCCAATACAATTGTACCTCCTACCTGGTTGAGGGATCATTATACTCTCTCTCTCTCTCTCTTTTATTTTATTTTTTTTTAAAGTTTGAAAATATTATCTTTCTCTTTATATATATATATATATATTTAAAGTAATGTTTAGTAACTCCAAAGGAAATCAGGGTGTCTTTTTAGTATATAGTTTAAAATCACAATGCAGTTCTGATAAGGAACCTTCTCGCAGATCTGAGAGAAAAAGAATCAGAAGATTCTTACGTAAAGGCAGTCATAGCATTTCCAATGTAAAAACATTTATTTGGCTTACTCTTGCTATTGTTGGCATTACTTCTGAGTTGAATATTGAACAGAGGCATAAGTCATTGCAGGATTACAGTTCAGAAAGCTGGCTGAAAAATGCGCTTATATATAAAGAAATTATAAATGCATGCAACACTTCCATAACTAAATAATGACCTGTTTTGAGATGTTATCAATCTTTACCCAGTGTTTCATTTTGTTTTGTGAAATATAATATCCTTTCATAGAGCAGCTGAGTAGGTGGAAAAAACAGGCTTGCTTTCAAGCATGTAAATTTTCAGGACCTGAGGAAGAGCTTGTGTATCTGTTTTCTCTAATTGTGTTTATTGGTCTAATAAAAGAGATTATTTCTTCCTACAAACCTGGCTTTACTTATATTCTTAAACATAGTTAAGATGGATTGTTTCTTACTGGATTGTTTATTATCATGGTAAAAATTTTCTTCAAATAGCCTAGGTTTGGGTAGGTGTAGTACTGAATCTCAAAATCATAGCTACATTTCTTTTGCAAACTGTGGATTCAGTTTAACAAGCCTGGTAACAAGTGTCCCACCATTGACTGAAACCCGAAGATGAGAATATAGATGAGAACCATAGTCCATCTTGAACTTCTTTGATGTAAAGAAAATATTTCATATCCTGTTCTCAAGTGGTTGAACATGTCCATTCCTTGGACGGTAACATTTGGCAAGACATTTGGAGTTTCCCTGCCTGTTACAAAAGGAAGTGATTATATATATGTCCATATATTTATTTCAAGACATAATTTTGATAAATCCTACAATTTAATCAATTTAATTTTATTCTGTCTTTGTAAGGAGTCATATTGTACTAAGAGAGAGTATATGTTCTTGGCAGATAATACAGATGTGAAAATAAAAGGGTTTTAAGAAATAAAACAGAAAGAGGGAACATTAGGAAACCAGCAAGCTGTTGAAAGAACAGTCAGCCAGACACTATCATAAAGATTTGAAATGCTGCAGCGTTTTCTTTTATGGTAGTCCTCATTCAGAAAGGCCATGATGGTATGGAGGATGAAGGCTTATCTTTATGATCTCTAGCAATTTAAAATAGTGTAAACAAATAAATCCTGAGAAGGAGAAAATGTTTATTAGTCTTCAGAGACTTTGCAAGAGTTTAGTTAAGTTACTGAAGTGCTGTGCATGTTATAGGAGATGATGAGAAGATCAGTACCTATAACCATAACCTGTAGATTTTAATGCCTTAGAAATGTTAATGTAAATTCCACATGATAATAAAAGTGCAAATCTAAAATCAAGGTATCATTACATAAGATATTTTCTAAATTAATGGGAAGAATGAAAAGAGGGTAGCTGGGTAGAAAACAGTTGACAACCCTATGTAGAAAAGGAAGGAAAAAAGAGAAACTCGATGAAGAGATGGCGTCAGACAATCTGAAGAGGTTGTGATAATATTTTCTTTATTTAATTTTTCAAAGCCTTTCTCTAAAACACCACCATGGGTTATATCAGTGGCAGCTTCCCACTTCTGGCTATCAGTTCAAAAAGAAGTTGGTCATATTTCACAGCAGTGAGTGTGGTTGGAGGTAAAAGGTCCCTGTTTTGAGCAAGTGTATAAATTTGGGTAGTTGAACTGTAAACACTTCTTTTCTCAAATAGGATTTGCACTTGCAGATCACCTTTCCACAACGACGTAAATATTATTTAATCTCCAATTCAATTAAATTCATAAGCAAAATCCCAAGGTCCTGTTTTCTCTATATGGAGCCACTGATTGTGCCTATATTTAACATCATCAATTTGTTTAAGCTTCTTTTGAATGTTCTGACATCTGTCTGTACAAGTGTGGTAGTCAAAACTACTTTTGCAAAACTACCTGCAGAGAAATGGAGGAAATTTCCTGCACCTCTTCTTTCTCCCTCACATGTCTGCTGCCAAGCACTCTTCCTTAATTTGGGCAAATTTTAACATGATTCATAATGTGAAATGGCTAAATTCTTATGTTTATAGATGGTTGATGCTAACCTTTACAATTTTGTTCTGGAAACATTTTGAACCAGGGAGGGATTTAATCTTCTATGAAAACCAAGCTAGTTTGGACTAGGCACAACATATACGTTATGATACTGTGACCATAACAAACAAGAAAAACAGTCTGATATACAGATTTCATAGCTTGATTAAGGATTTTTTATAAGTGACATTTTTAAAGATGATAAAATGTAGAGGTATTCATATATACTTTTGATGTAGAAAACTTATTATTCACAAATGAATTATAATGGACGATAAAAAAGATTAGGCCTATGAACAATATTATTTGTGTTGAACAATTAGAAACCACAGCCCATAAGGTGTTATACACCTTAATTCTCTGGCTGTAATTCTCTGGCTAAATATGCACAATATTGTTTTGACTTCATATAAATATTTTGAAAAAGAATGGAAAAAAATTCAGCGGATTTTTAATAGTCAATTTTGTATTTTATGACCTTCCATTTTTTATGGACATCAAAATGGCTTTTAAGACTATCTGTGCTTGAAGTTTATTCCTTCATGAAACAATGTTTATGATATCACTCCTCATTTCAGCAGAGAAGATTATGCTGTTATACCTAGAAGATTATGGCTTAAAGTAAGGAATGAACACATGAAATCTCTGAAACAAAGCCCCTGTTATCATGTAAATGTTTCTAGTAACAAAAATATTTAGAAAAAGAAAATTGCAGAAAGCTTGTGATACACATGTAGTTGTATAGGAAGAAATTATTTTTTGAAAGTTTTGTCAGGCCTCTAGGAAGAACTTATCAGAATATATAGCTTTCAAATATCATGTATGTCAGCAGAATAATAATATTATGTGACCAAAATTATATTCTCTGAATTTTGCAATATCCAAGCAGGAAGTAGCCAGAGAAATGTTGATTTGATGTTTTCATCATTTGAAAAATTGTAAGGGCTTGTTAACAAAATAAAATGCTAAAGGACGATCATAAGAAAGAGCTCTTTACTGGACAGTCTTAGGAGGCAGTAGTATGTTATAAGGAACCTGATTTGTATTTACTTGAGCCTTGGCAGTTTTCTCTTTGAGTTCACCTCATATCACTTCCTCTGAAAATCTTAGCCTCCTTCTTCAGTTATACTGATCCTTGTTATACCCAAGATTAAAAAACCAAAACAAACCAAAACAAAATATTTTTTTTTGGGGGGGGGGGAGGTGGGAGAGAGTAGAGCGAGGCTGGAGCTGCTTGTATTTTCAGCTTAGTTGGCGGAGATACAATCATCATGACAGTGGAACACTTTCAAAGATTTTTGAAATGAAACACTTGAATTTATGTTTAATTTCCATGAGAAGTAACTTAGCATCTGAAGAAGAAGAATATATATATATATATTAAGTTAACCAAAGTATGTGATAATAATTAGCCCTGAGTAGAGTCTTTTATGCACCCTCAAAGGTGTATGAACCTCCTGTTTTATTTTCCTGATGAGTATAATAATGCTGAATGCAGTGTTTATATAAATAATTTGAAATTGGTGGAGACACCAATGGCCTACTATTTTTCCTTCTTGTGTGCTTTTGGAGACAAATATACAAAAACCACTAAGAGGCCTTTCCCTCTCTATGCTACTTGCCTGTTTCTAATTTGGTCAACATTTAGTCCAATCTTTCTACCAATTCCACTCCCATGCCTTGTTGATTTCTGTCCATTTGTCTGTCGATATAGTTCTCTGACTTGCATTTACAGTCAGAAATTGACTGACTGGTCCATTGAAATGGTGATGGGGCACACGTGTTCTGCAGGAGTAGTGCAGGGGTTTCCCTTCACTGAGGCCACTCAAGGCAGCCGAGGGAGCTGTCAGGACCTCACAACAGGGTAGATGACAGGGCTTGGGCGGGGCCAGAAGCCCCAGTGCTGCACAAAGGCAGCCCTGGGGAGCCTGAGCGACCAGGGCGTGGCGCGGCAACCAGGGTGTGGGGCATCAGCCAGGTGTGGCACAGCAGCTTGCGTGGCAGTGCGTGCAGGGAGGACGGAGTATCCCTCCCTGCCCAGAAGACCAGCTCACCTATCTTCTGCCTCCCAGACAGCAAATCCAGCTATGGTCTCCACCAGGCAGAAAGCTCTTGCCAAAATGACTGTGGCAACCCAGACCGACTGCCTGTCCCAAAATGCAGTTGTTCAGGTCTCTGGCCGCAGGAAGTGCCTGATCATGTTGCTGTCAATGGCGGGTGGCAGAGATACCACCTCCATGAGGTGCGAGCAGGTGGAGGATCTGATCAGCCTGGTGGCAGAGCTCAAGGAGGAGGTGGAGAGATTAAGGACTATCAGGGAGTATGAGCAGGAGTTAGTCCGGTGGAGTCACTTGCAACCATGCCTGACAGAAAAACACTGGGGTGATACACCACATATAGTGATGGACCCCCTGCCCTTTTGCTGTTGGCTGACGGATGGGACCTGAAAGATGGAGAAGAATGGAAACAGCTCCCTGCTCGGCATTGCAGGTGAGCCTCCTCCCTACCTGTGTTGCTTCCCCAGGTGCCCTTACACAATAGATTTGAGGCTCTGGAGCTTGAGGGACAGGGTGGTGAGGATGTGGGAGAAGGCACACCCAGGAGGTTGTCTAGGGCAAGGAAGTTGACTCCACGCCTCAATACTTCCTCCACCAAGAAGGCAAGAAGGGTAATTGTCATAGGTGACTCCCTTCTGAGGGGAACAGAGGGCCCCATATGTTGGCCAGACCCTATCCGGAGGGAACTCTGCCTACCTGGGGCCTGGGTCAGGGACATTACCAGGAAACTTCCTGGCCTGGTTCACCACTCTGATTGTTCTCTGTTAGTGGTAATTCAGGCTGGTAGTGATGAAATTGCTGAGAGAAGTCTGAAGGGTATCAGAAGGGTCTTCAGGGGATTGGGGTTGTTAGTGGGTGGAGTGGGAGCACAGGTGGTGTTTTCCTCTATCACTTCAGCGGCAGGGAGGGATACTGAACGGACCTGGAAGGCCCAAGTGATTTAGTACATGCCTGAGAGGCTAGTGCCCAGGAATTTTGTTTTTTTTTTGACCATGTTTTTTTTACTCGGCACCTGGCCTGATGGCCGCAGATGGGTCCCACCTGTCTCAAAGGGGGAAATGGATCGTAGCCCAGGAGCTGGCAGGGCTCATTGAGAGGGCTTTAAACTAGGTATGAAGGGGGATGGAGATGAAATGAGGCTCAATAGAGATGAGCCTGGGGCAACAATGTCAAGGTTGGGGGTGAGGGCAATGGCGCAACTGAAGTGCATCTACGCCAATGCACGCAGCATGCGCAACAAACAGGAGGAGCTGGAAGCCATTGTGCGGCAGGCAACCTATGACCTAGTCACCATTACTGAAATGTGGTGGGACCACTCCCATGACTGGAGTGCTGCAATGGATGGCTACAAGCTCTTCTGAAGGGACAGGCAACAAAGGAGGGGCAGCGGCATGGCACTCCGTATTAGAGAGTGTTTCGATGTTGTTGAGCTCGGCGTTGGGAATGATGAGGTAGAGTCCCTGTGGATAAGGATCAGGGGGGTGGCCAACAACACAGGCATCCTGGCGGGGGTCTGTTATAGACTGCCAAACCAGGATGAAGAGGTGGATGAGGCATCCTACAAGCAGCTGGTGGAAGTCACGCAATCACCAGTGCTTGTTCTCATGGGGGACTTTAACTTCCTGGACATATGCTGGAAATACAATACAGTCCTGAGAAAGCAGGCTAGAAGGTTCCTGCAGTGCATGGAAGACAGGTTCCTGATTCAGCTGGTTAGTTAACCTACCAGAGAGAGTGCCCTGCTAGACCTGCTGTTCACAGACAGAGAAGGGCTGGTGGGAGATGTGGTGGTAGGATGTTGTCTTGGGCAGAGTGACCATGAAATAGTAGAGTTCTCTATTTATGGTGAAGTGAGGAGGGGGGCAGTAACACTGCTACCTTGGATTTCCAGAGGGCTGACTTTGAATTTTTCAGGACATTGGTAGGGAGGGTTCCTTGGGAGTCAGTCCTGAAGGGCAGAGGGGTCCAGGAAGGCTGGATGCTCCTCAAGAAGGAAGTGTTAATGGCGCGGGAGCAGGCTATACCCATGTGCTATAAGATGAACCAGCGGGGAAGAAGACCGGCATGGCTGAACAGGGAACTTTTGCTGAGTGTCCAGGAGAAAAAGAGTTTATGTCTGTGGAAGAAGGGACAGGCAGCTTGGGGAGAGTACAATGAAGTTGCCAGCATATGCTGATAAAAAGTCAGGAAGGCTGAAGTCCAGCATGAGCTCAACCTGGCCACTATGGTTAAGGATAACAAAAAATGTTTTTACAAATATTTAATGTTTTTACAAACATTTTAAAATGTTTTTACAAATGTAATGGCAAGAGGAGGGCCAAGGAGAATCTCCATCTTTTACTGGACACAGGGGGGAACATGACTACTGAAGATAAGGAAAAGCTGAGGTTCTTAATGCCTGCTTTAACATCTTTTCTTTACTAGTCAGAACACTTACACTCTGCGTACTCAGCCTCCCAACCTGGAAGTCTGGGACAGGGAGCAGAATAAACTCCCCACAGTTCAGGTGGAAATAGTTAGAGACCTGCTGCTTCACCTGTACTGTCACAAGTCCATAGGGCCATGGAGCCAGATGGGATCCACCCAGGGATGCTGAGGGAGTTGGTCCTGGATGACTGGAGACTTTCTAATAATGCCTATCTATAAGAAGGATTGTAAGGAGGACCCAGGGAATTAAAGGCCTGTCAGCCTGACCTTGGTGCCAGGTAAGGTGATGGAACAGGTCATCTTGAATGCAATCACTCAGCATATGTGGGACAACTCGGAGATCAGGCTCAGTCAGCATGGGTTCATGAAAGGCAAGTCCTGCCTGACCAACCTCATTTCCTTCCATGACCTGGTAACTTGCCTGGTGTATGAGGAAAAGGCTGTTGACGTAGTCTGCCTAGATTTCAGCGAAGCCTTTGGCACAGTCTCCCATAGTATTCTTCTGGAGAGGCTGGAGGCCCATAGTTTGGACAGGTACACTCTTTGCTGGGTTAAAAACTGTCTGGATGACTGGGCCAGAGAGTAGTGGTGAATGGAGTGAAATCCAGCTGGCAACTGGTCACCAGTGGTGTTCCCCAGGGGTTGGTGTTGGGGTCTCTTTATATCTTTATCTTTAATATCTTTACTGATTATTTGGACGAAGGAGTTGAGTGCACCCTCAGTAAGTTTGAAGATGACACCAAGTCAACCTGGACAGGTTGGATTGATGGGCAGAAGCCAATCGGATGAGGTTCAACATGGCTAAGTGCTGGGTCCTGCACTTTGGCCACATGGCTAAGTGCTGGGTCCTGCACTTTGGCCACAACAACCCCATGCAATGTTACAGGCTTGGGGCAGGGTGGCTGGAAAGATGTGCAGAGGAAAAGGATCTGGGGGTGCTGATTGATGCTGGCCTAAACATGAGCTGGCAGTGTGCCCAGATGGCAAAGAAGAAGGCCAATGGCATCCTGTCTTGTATCAGGAATAGTGTAGCCAGCAAGACCAGGGAGGTGATCGCCCCTGTGTTCTCAGCTCTTGTTATAGCTATCACTAAGTTTAGAGAGAGAAAGAATTCATAAAGTTAAAATTTATGTTTATAGATATTAGCTCTGTTTTTAGCCACAGTGCCTTATACACAAAAAGAAAATGGGTGCCTAAGAATAATACTTGCAACTAATGAAATCTGAAGAATTCTAAACATGATTCATAAAGAATTATATTTACGGTTTGCAGGCACTTTTAAATAACTCATCTCCTGCACCTCATATATTCGTTCTGAAGACAGCTGTTAAGAAGACTTAATGCTGCTTTCTGCTGTTATCATATTTCTCATTGCAGACCCAAATTAGTTTAAGTTTTGCAAATAGGTAGTCCAATAAGCTCTGGGGAGCTTCCAAGTGCAAGCACCAGCTGAGGTATTATTCTTAAAAAATAAGAGTTTATAATTAATATCCAGCTGTCTTTTTTTTTTTTTTTTTTCCACTTTGAGGATGAACAAAATTATATGGAAAGAAAAAATGACATTTCTGTTCCCCTTTAAAGTTTTCTGATATATTCAAAATACTCGTCTGGGAGTTACAAGATGTCCAGATGAAGTCCTTCAGCCTCTTCTCTCCTGATGCAGATATGGGACAAATCTAGCTATTCCATTTCTTCTTGTGAGTACTTGCCTGAAGCAACCCTAAAAGTTGAATCTGCTTCAGGATGAGATGCTGGAGTGGGAAGAAGAGATGAAAAAGAAGGAGAATTTACATAAAGAACTAGGAGTAAATAAGGAGGCAGAGGGGAGAGCAGAAGCCATGAATCAGGATGTATCAGCTTAATCTCCCTGGTGGCAAGCATCCTCTGATGGTCATCTCAGCAGAAGGATGCAGACTTTTTTTTTTTGTGGGTCCTAGGCTAGTAATACTTTAATGTTGCTGAAACCTGTGGTCAGGTGGCTGTACATAGCCTATCTGTGTTCAGAAATAAAATTTATGCCTAACAGTGATTGAAAACCACTCACCCATGGATGATGTAGTAGAAAAACATACCAGGCAAATCTTCCTAGACAAGCAAAATAGTCTGCAGCAGATGAGCAGATTCTAATTCCTAAATTTGCTGGGAGGCTGGGGGAAGAGAGAAACATGGACTCCGCTATGCCTGTACTAGCAAATAAATGAGGCCAGTCTCTTTTGCTAGCTCTGCAGCCAAATGAAAATGGCATGGCAAAGCATGGCATCTGCACATCAGAAACCACACCAAAGCAAGGTGGCTACACCTAAAACTTCCAATATAGCTATCTTTGTCTTTTACTGTCCTGGAATTCTGCCTGATATTGTCTGGGAAAGAGCTAGGTGGTGGGGATCAACACTGTAAGAGTACAAGAGCGATGAGTTAAGCAGCATGGATGCCTACAGGCTACAGGCATGTGCCCAGCCTGTGCCTAAGCCTTTTTTGACACACTCGTATAGAGAATTTCAGCAAGTCTCATGGCTGCTAGGGTCTTTTCTCTGTAGTGGTGGTATCAAATGGCTGTTGTCCGTGCCTTGATTACATGCCTTAAAATACAGACTTGCCATAAAGAGTGTATTTAAATGCTTGCATTACTGTAATGCAGCATGCATTCTCCCCTGGATGGATGGATGTGATCAAGAGAAAATTTATTTTAATTATCATGCCTGGTTTCACCTGTTACACCTAGATTATTTACCATCTTTATTAAAAATAAAAACAAGCAAACAAACAAAAAGAACTAAGTATAAGCAGGTTGTTTGTAGAATAGTGTTAGACTTATTTATAGCTGTTTGTTTTAGTAGAAGTCTTGTGCCTAATTAAAAGCAATTCCCATGCAATCTTATCTAATGGAAGAGCATGCAGATTTTTAAGAAGAATATACTCTCCTTGACAATAAATCTACACTTGCCACCTGTAGATCCAATTGCGGTTTCTAGAATATGTTTCTGCATCTGCTCTTTTCTTGAAGAGTCTGTGCAATTTATTTCACTGGGTAGTAGAATTAAATATTTGAATACATACTAATTTTGTGCTCAGTATCCGATAAGAACTTTTAAGTCTGAGTTATAGTAAAGCAACTGTTAACTGCTGCCTTTCAAACTATTTACTTAAGAAGAAAATTTTAATGAGGATTTTATTACTATACGGCCAGACAATTACATTATTTTAACAGGTTCTCAGAGAGGAATAATATATATTGCACAGTTTTCTAAAACTACAGAAAACAAGGGCCAGTGGTATACTGGGGTGCATCAGGCACAGCATTGCTGGTCAACTGAGGGAAGGGATTGTCCTGCTCTACTCTGAACTGGTGTAGCCTCACCTCAAGTGCTATGTGCAGTTATCGACACAACAATATAAGGGCATAAAACTATTAGAGAGTGTCCAAAGGAGGGCTAAAAAGATGATGAAGGGTCTAGAGGACAAGGAGTATGAGAAGCAGCTGAGCTCCCTTGGTTTGTTCAGCCCAGAGCAGAGCAGGCTGAGGGGAGGCCTCATGGCTGCCTGCAGCTCCCTCACGAGGGGCATGGAGGGGCAGGCGCTGAGCTCTGCTCTCTGGGGACAGCGACAGGACCTGAGGGAATGGCATGGAGCTGTGACAGGGGAGGGTCAGGTGGGGTGTTACAGAAAGGTTCTGCACCTAGAGGGTGGTTGGGCACTGGGACAGGCTCCCCAGGGCAGTGGTCACGGCACTGAGCTGCCAGAGTTCAAGAAGCATTTGTACAATGCTCCCAGACATAAGGTGGTCCTGTGGAGCTGGGAGTTGGACTCGATGGTCTTTGTAGGCCTCTTCCAGGTCAGGATATTCTATGATTCTAAGAGACTTCTTTCTCCTTTTTCTTTTTGTGTACCCTTCTTTGTTTCCAAAGAAAACTTCTGTTTTGGTTTGACATGGAAAATTTTAAGAATGTTCTTATTGTAAAAAAAAAAAAAAAACTTTTTTACAAACTTCCCAGTGGTTATGGAATTTTCAGGAAAATGTTTTTTTTGAAATGTTTTAGCTATAAATATTTAGAGCTAAAAGAGCTTCTAGGGAATGTTTATTTTCAATATTTTTAATTTAACAGACAGTTTCTATAAATAGTTGGACATTTAATTTAAAATTAAAACCACCTGGTAGCATTGTTGTTTTCTAAAATGATAAAAAACCAGTTCGTTGAGACTCTATTTAAACTGTGATATAGCTAAATAGCAATGTAAAACAGTTTAGCTAACAAAAAGAAAAGATGTGTCTCTCCAAAGACTGAGAAGACAAATTAATACTTTGTGCATTAAAAATAAACATTTTCATTTTTTTTGTAAGTAAAAAAGAGCAATGTTTGCAACTAGAAAACTTAATTTATTATCCTAGATCTATCTACCTAGGGCTTATCTCATAAAAGGAACTGAATATAAAAAATATTGTAGTTCTGAACTGTGTAAATACTGTGTGAACACCCTCTACAAGTCACAACTTGTGTATAGATTTTATATTAAGATCCAGAAGTAGATATCAGCTCTAACCCATCAAGATCAGCACCACCTGGGGTTCCTTCTTAAATGCTTTCTTCATTAGCTACACAGTGGCCCAGCTTTGAAAACAGAGTGCCTTCTTTTCCCTAGATTTTGTGGGTTTGGCCCTACTCTTGAGCATGGAATTTTGGAGCCTGAATCAAGGTTTGACTGTTCTTGAGCCAGTAATTATACTATCATGCAAAATGTGGAGGATGCCGTTTGACCATGATTTCAAAAAGTATGACTGCATGGACAGATAGGCATACATATAAATTCCTTATAAATACCTATTCATACTCCACATTTTAATCGTGAAAAAAAAGGGGTAGTCACCTAAAGCCATCAGGATTACCTGTGGAAGTGCTTAGTTTCCTGTAAAAGAGTACTTAACACTTACCACTGGAACAGACTCCCCAGGGACGTAGTCATGGCACCAAGCCTGTTGGAGTTTAAGAAGTGTTTGGACTGCTCTTAGTCATATGGTCTGAATTTTTGGGTAGACCTGTGGGGAGCCAAGAGTTGGACTTGATGATCTTTATTGGTCCCTTCCAACTCGGGATATTCTATGATTCTGTGATTCTATGATTAATGCATTCGGCCTGAGTTGTCCTCTGTAGGTTTCAGAGAGTCTAAACCATGTGATAGAGAAGCCCTTCCTAGCTGTCATCTTGAGATGTGTAATACAGTCATACCCTGCCTGTTCCTTGGGACAAGACCTAGCAATATTCTCTTTCAGTCAGCTCATTGAGGAAAATCAGTCATGTAGGTAAGGTGAGCTCCAGTATGTCCCAGTAACTGCACTCTCCCTTCAACTTAGATGTAGGGAAGTGTCATTGACTATAGAGGGACATTAGAGTGCTAAACTGAAAAGTAGCAGTTCCAGAAACAGCTGTGTATCTATGCCCCAACATTTAGGATATCTCTAAATTATTACACATTAATTTGATGATTTTCAATTTCTTCTCTCTGTTCCAAGACATTTATTTATTTATTTCTGCATGAGTCTGTGTTCTGGATGCATCTCTGTCTGTGGTCTTCAGGGCTATCCAGTTGTATTAAGGTACAACCAGGCTTGAAGTTGGTGCTAGTATTAATCTAATATACAGTTTATACTTCATATTTTTATGAAAAAATATATAATTTCATGAAAAGAGAATGACTATGACAGAGGTGGTCACCACCAACAGATATTGTGAATATCTCAGAGATGGTCTAACAATGCCTCCTATCATCCTCCTATTACTAGTCCTGCAAAATGTGTTTCTCTTCCTCCCTAAGGTCAAACAATTCATTAAGGATATCATCCAAGAACCTGCCCCGATACAAAGTAGTTGTGGGTAGCCAAGTGTGTGGGAGGATATGGGCAGCTACCTGTCACGGCTGTCTCTGCCAATGGTTTTTCACTTCCCCCCTGAACAAGTGTGAAATCCAAAAAAACTGGTAGAATGTTTGAAAGATGTATGCCCTGACCCTGTCAATACCAGAGAACTCCACCAGCTTGCTGCACTCTGCTGGGGTCTGGCTTATGCCTATCAAATGGTAATTAACACTGCCCAGCACCCTCCAGGGGATGGGGAAGTCTTTGAATTTGATGACCAGGTAATCAACATGCAATCAACATGCTATGCAACCAAAGAATGTTTCTACCCTGAGATAATCACCCTACAGCAGATTATGCCAGTCTTATGGACAGAATCCACTGGCAAGGTATATATCAAGGTATATATTCATGATATATGGATATATATGTATACATATATATATATATACATGTATATCTGATGTTCACCATTTCCATAGCTGATACAACTTTCACGGCACTAGACCAAGCTCATTATAGGGTCGGTGTTGGTGGCATGGTTTCTCTATAAGCCAACAAATCTCTTTCCCCCTGCCCCTGCCTCTTCCCCCTTCAGTGGGCTTGAGATATATTAGTGACAGAAAGCAGTAAAGGAAAGAAAGCTTCTTAGGACACGAAAACTGACAACATTCAATGATAAATCTCTCTTTCACTTCTCAAGGCAGAAACACAATACTTTGCCCTGATTCCATTTTTATTTTATTGCTTAAATATGCAGTGTCAGTCCTTGCATAATGTTTTTAACTTTTTATTTTCACAATGGGGATTTCATGCTTTGTGTATAATTGAAATGTGTAAAATTACTGTGAAATTTTACTGAAGCATATGCTGAATGTATAGTATTTTTGTTTTTCTACTGAGAAAGAAAATAAGAAACACTTAGTGCTAGTATGAAACATTCAGGTTTCATACTAAAAATAGTAACCTATGATATCTGTCCCTGAATTATGGAAGATCATGAATATTATTTATGACTTGAATTATATAAAAAAAAACAACTTTGCAAGATATTTTGGTATTCAGGATAGCTGTTTTCATGATTTATATCACTAGCAAATCTTAAATACCAGTTTTGACTTTCTGACCTAGCCTCCAGGAGTCAACATACTTTTGGATGTGAATGCACAATGCCATAGCATGGACCATGAATGCCTTGGGTGGAAAGCTGGATATACCTTCAGATATGGCTGCATCTCATTCCATAATTTGGTTATGACTGCACTCAAATGCTGTCAGCTCCTATTCTTTTTGCATGGCTGCTATGTCTGCAGCCCTTTTTGGATGCTGCATCTGCTGTTTGTTGTGTTCTAGGAAGGATGGCAGATTTCAGAGGGGACCTGAGGACAGTGGTATTATCAGGAGGACTAGTTGCAAGTTATAGTATGTCAAAATAGTTTGGGGCACAGGCAGGAAGATAGTACTGCAAAGAAATGACGGAGATAGATGACAGTGAAAACATGAAGTGTATCATCTGGGAAAGAGGTTACAAAACATAAGAAGGTTACTGAAACACTGAAAGTTAGCTGAATGAACAGATTAAAAGATCAGGTGTGAAAAAGGGAAATCAAATTTATGTGCCTCCTGTCAACTGAGGATCTGCTGCAAGATGTTTTGCAGTTAATGAATGTTATTTAATTGGGTCTTTCAGAAGAAAATGCAGAATCCAATTAAGCACTTTCCCTGGACTGCATAGCCTTGGTTTCAGATGGCTGGCAAATAAGAAGTCATGTACATTACAGAATCACAGAACTACTCGTAGGGTGATAAAAGACATAAGAGAAGCAATATGAAAGTTATCAGAAAGTGCACTTGATTTGTGATGAGTTTTAATGGAGGAAAATAAATGGTGAACTATTTTTTAGTTAGAAAAGGAGTGAGAGAAACATGAAGTCATTTTGGATATAAAACGCCAAAGGGTGAAGCTTAGTCTAATTTCCTTTGATTTAAGGGTGAGACTATTTTCTCAAATAAACTCAAATGATTTTTTTATGTTCCTGATTCTGGATTTATATAATTTATATTTCAGTAGTACACATTGTTTCCAAGTAAATTAGGTTATTTAACTTGGAGATTGCAGACATTTAAGTCATGTTTTATTTAGATTGCCTTATGCATACATAATAAGTTTTACATCTTTATTGTACTAAAATGAGGGCTGGGCTGTGCACTGTAGGCTTGAGTTTAATGAAGTTCAGTGGCAGAGTCTGCAAAGCATTCAGATAATTATGGATAAGGATGTAGAGTCATAAGGTAAAAACAAGCAAATTCTCATATTCCATTTATTGATCGTTGTGATGTGTGATTCCTCTGAGGTTTACCTAGTTTTTTTTTTTTTTTTTTTTCTATCTACACAATATGCTGCCATTAAAGCTGGATGTAAGAAGATTTTGTGTAAGAGTAATACAAATAAATCCTCTTTGATGCTTGTTTTATCAGAGGGGAAACATTTGATTCTGTGATGATAACTGATGGGGCTATATTTATGCCATTTTCAATGCCATCTTTTTAACTGTCACTATATATTTTCAAAGAATATTCAGTTGTACCCCTGGAGCACTAAGAACAAATACAATCAATAATATAGGAACAGTATTACCCCATTGACTTCTTTATCATAATGCGTGCAGATGCTTTTTTTTTTTTTTTTTTTCCTCCTGTGAAAGTACTTTACTTTGAATCTATTAATATTAGAGTGACCTTTTAATTTCAAAACTATTTTAACCAGTCATGGGAAACAAATAGCTTGAACTCAGGTCATTGGGATTTCTCCATATTTACTCATACTTTGCAGAGGGATCTAGATAGATTGGAGCAATGGAAGATCATCCATGACACACAATTCAACAAAGGGAAATGCCAGGTACTGCACTTGGGATTGAATAATGCCAGAGAGGTGCAGACTAGGAGATGAGTGGCTAGAGAGCAGCTCAGCAGAAAGGGATCTGCTGGGTCAACAGTAGGCAAAATGTGAGTCTTCTGTGTGCCCTGGCAGCCAAGAGTGCAAACTACATTTGGGATGCATTAAACACAGCACAGCTAACGGTTCAAAAGAGGTGATTCTCCCAGTATATTTAGCTTTGGTGTAGCCTCACCTTGAATATTGCATGCAGTTCCAATCTCCACAATATAAAAAGGATGTTAAGGTACTTGAAAATGTCCAGAGGAGGGTAACAAAGCTGTTAAAAGGGCTAGAGGGCAGGTCTTATAAGAAGAGTCAGAAGACACTAGGGTTGTCTCGTTTGGAAAAAAGAAGGCTAAGAGGCAACAGAGTTGCTCTCTATAACTTCCTGAGGAGGGGAACTGGAGAGGGAGGAGTCTTCTTCCTGGTAACTACAAGACACATGGGAATGGCACAAAACTGTGCCAGGGGAAGTTCAGGCTTGATATTAGGAACAAAAAAAAATCACTGTGAGGGTGGTCAGACACTGGAACAGGCTTCCTAGAGAGGTGATTGATGCCCCATGCTTGTCAGTGTGTAAAAGGCATTTGGATAATGCACTCTAATTAGTCATTAATATGGTTTAATATGATTAAACTTTAGGTTAGCCTTGAAGAGGTCAAGCAGTTGGACTAGATGATCTTTGAAGGTCCCTTCCCTTCCCTTCCCTTCCCTTCCCTTCCCTTCCCTTCCCTTCCCTTCCCTTCCCTTCCCTTCCCTTCCCTTCCCTTCCCCCCCCTCCCCCCTTCCCTTCCTTTTTTTTTTTTTTTTAATTATCTTTCTCTTTTCTTCTTCAAATCCTCTTCTCTCTTCTGTTTTAAATAAAACAGGAAAAGAAATCATAGGACACTCCCCATTATCAAGCCAGGGGAAGCATGGAGTATAGAAATGTATAGACGTAAAATTACTGCTGCTGAGATGAAAAAATATTTGAGTCCATTTTGTCAGAAAATCTGGGACTTGGAGTCTATTAAATTGTATAAGAAAAATTAACTGGCAAATCACTATATAACATATTACAAAAATTTGTAACAATATTTCTATTTAGCTATTAAGAGCTGAAGCAAGAAGTAAGCCACAAAAGCCCAATGCCCAGCTGTATTAGACTGGCAACCAAATAAAAAATCTTACCAGATCTATATACAGCGATAAATACAGTACAAAGGAATATTTGTTATTACAATTATTTATTTAGACCTGATAAAGCATATACCTAACAGAATAGAGTAACATATTACTCTCAGAACCCTACTTTTCTGCAACATTTAAATTGTGATTTCGCCTTAACTTGCTGTCAGATGTATTGATTAAGTCCAAGTAATTTATTATTTCAACAAAGCATTCTTCACTCTCTATGGACAGTGCACAGAATTTTAAAATACATGATAATGCCTGGTAAAAACAGATGTTAAAGTTCTCAGACAGGCCACATGGAATATTGTTCAGAGAAAAGGAATAATCTCTTATTTTCTTTTTAAAGTACTGATATTTAAACACCTAAACAAGAAACAGGAGCATTTCACTTTTAAATGTCACCTCTTCAAGCTTCAGGTGAATGAAAGGCCAGTGAAAGAACCGAGGAGTTAGGGTGTTGATTAAAGTATTTGTTTTGATCAGAACTCAGAGCAAAGATGGAGGACTAAAGAGGGGTTGTGGGACAGATTGGATAACCATATGGTATTACTGAAGACACAAGTGATTCCTCCACCTTTGAATAGGTGCCAGGTTTTACTGCAGTTATACTATCAAAAGGTGATTGAAAAAATGTTAATGAAACAAATATTTTTAGTGGAATCTGAAGCTTTGTTAGAACTGAGTATTTCATTTGGAGCATGTCTATTTCAAGAAGGGAACAGACTGAACAGGCAATAGCATTTATTCATTTATTAATTTATTTATTCTTATTTTCTAACACTGAGTATATTAGGTGCTTTCCATATTTTCCATTTATTTGATTTTAGTTAGTGTAATACACAATACATGTGATATATGGGCTACTCTGACATGAGTATTATGTGCGTGTTTATTTTCATAGCTTTTTCCTTGTAGTCCGTAATCTGCAAGCCATGTTCTGTTCTTGGTAAGTAAAGGATATAGTGTGTGATTCTGTGATGCTGTGATATTGGCTACTTCTTATCTTTTTGTTATTCTGTTCCTATAAAGGATTCAATGACAAGGCTTTTGTCACAGTATTATGACAGTACTTTTTATTTTTGGTAACATTCAGCAATAAACAGAAGATCAGACTTTAAAAATTGATAAAAATCAGATAAATTAATAAAATGAATAGTGGTTCAGCATGTCTTTATGAAATACCCTTGCATTTCTGCAAAGCTTATTTTCTTTTATCTATGTCTTGGGTGCAGACTCATCTTTCAGAGACAGATTCACAGTATCTGCACTCATCATGGTTTTAGCTATGTCAACATAGGAATCCCATCAAAGTTAATGATGTAACTTTTGCATCTTGCATATGAATGCTTTTACTTACAAAACTGAATTTAACACCAGATTTCTCTGTAATATTCCTCTCACAATAAGGAAGAAGATTAAATATTTTCTTCTTTCAACTATAAACCTCTCACATTGTATGTGTAGAACATACCGCTCTGTCCCTCAAAGGAACAGGACTTGTTCTTTAAGAACCTCACCTGTCCTACTGCCTTTCTTGCTGATTTTCTGAGACACACAGTATTGGGACTTCTCCATGAGTTGAGATGAACTGGAAGCCAAGGGTGATCCCAGTGCAGGCAGTGCCCTCGACAAAAGGGAAATCAAACAGCAGGTACTGAACATGGTAGGCACAGCATAGGAGCCCTTTTCATGGTGAGTGTTGCACCTCGTCCAGGGTCCATCCAGGTGCTCCAGCTAGGAAAAAAGGAGAGTGGGCAAGAGAAAAACCCACAGCATAGATCATGGAGTCAGTCTGGGAGAGCCAGAGAAAAATCTGGAGACTGGCAGTCCTACAGGGTTGCTGGGGCAAGGACTGATGGGTATGGGTAGTGTGGAAGTGTGGCCACAGGGGAGGCTGTGAAGAGAAGGTAAGGTCTGTGAGTGTCCCCAGGTCCCTCCAGCTGATAAATCATGAGTTCTTGTTTCAAGGACAGCATGTCTCTCAGGAGCTATATTACAATTTCAGGATGTGGGGCTTAGCTTCCATTACTGGAATCTGCATGAGTAAAGAATGAGGTTTGCTGGTAGAAAGATGAGATCTGATCTGGTAAGATATCAGATAATGAAATCTAAAGCTATCCTGAAATTTGCATTTATGAGATTTCATGCCAGACATTAAATAGCCTCTTTTGGGAAGTAAGACTTTATCGCACTCTGGCAGAGTATTGATTTTATTAATCTAAAACTCAAAAATTATTTGTCTCAGAACTTTCTGTAGAAAGCTGAAGATTTTTTTTTTTCCTTTTTTTCATCTTTCCCCCCCCCCCCCCCCCCCCCCGCTTTTCTTTTTTTTCCCCTTAACATCTGTTTTCATCTATCTTACTTAAGCTAAACATGTATATCTGGACAGTTACCTGTAATAATGGTTCACTTCATATACTTATGTTATATAGTTACATAGTTATATAGTTAAAGCCTTTTAAGTTATTAATTTTAATTAATTTTTAGTTCTCTCAAGATTGTTTTTCTCTCAGTAATTCAATTTAGCACAAGGCAAAATATGCTATTTAATATAACTTTATCTAAAAGTTAAAAGACTAAATTAATCATCTAGGCTCTCTCTAGAGCTGGTAGAGAGATATAAACATCTGAAAAGTATTTTAGTGGTGTATTCTATGATGGAATAAATCATTCTTGAGGTAACCTTTAACTACATTCATTGTGAATAGTCTAAGTAATAGTTTACAGAAAAAAAATAAAATTCACTTTTAAATGGATAAACTTACCTAAGATAAAAGTAATCCAAATCATTTTTCTTTAGATTGCAGTAACTGAACTTTCTTCCTCTATGTCTGCTTATATGCCTGAGAATCTTGTACCTTGTTGAAAAGGGAATATATTTTTCAAGAGTGCACACCTTCCTTTTTCTTTTTGTTTTAAACAAAATAAAACTATAATTTGTTGTATTTCTATGTATGATTGTCTGAGGCATAAGAGAAAAAAATGAGTGCTTATGCTACTAGTATAACTGAGGTTTTAGATTAATTCTCTTGAATCTTTTAAAATTATTTTCCCAAATAAATTTCCCACTAGGATAACATACGAAGTTGTCTAAGAGCACTCTGAAATCAAAACAAACAAGGTAAATGAAAAAATACACTTTAGTTAAAATAGTGGGACAGTATACTATATTACAAAATGTGATAAAATGATGTGTATTTTTAAAGAAAATTGCATTACATGCCTTTATATTCTTCTGCTGTACTCTTTGTCAGTTTTAAACTAGAAATCACCTTTTTGTGGTTCTGATTCAAGTAGCATGATTTGGCTGTGCTTGGAATAAACTAGCTCTTAGCTGTCAAACCAGTGGGCCTAAGTGTACACATAAGTACTCTAATAATCATGTCTAAATGCAGAATTCTAATTTTAAGCATAAAATATGAAAATTGGTTTCCTTAAAATAAACTTAAGCCAAACTCGGAGATTATATGCTTCAGTTTTACTAAAAATGGTATTTTAAAATGCCATCCTTGGGGTGTAGATGTCTTACATTAACTTTTTGTGCATAAATTTGAATAAAAACAATATGTACAATAATAATTCTGATAGGCTAGAATGCTTGTTATTAATGAATATAACAATCCATTCCTGTATTGCAAGATTTTTGCTTACTTGATGGTTTAGTGTGATTTGTACATTTTGCATTTAAAGAAAGCTGATGCATGATTTTTCAGTCTGTTTGACACAATAAAGCATCAATAATTCAGTACTAGATAGCTGAGATACACTTTCTATTTCTCCGTGGTCCTAAGTATGATGATACTGAGCACGCACAATTTCAAATACATTGTTTTGGGTGATCAGCAGTTGTATAGTGAAGAAAAGTCTGCAGAGCCAGTTTCTGTAGCTATTGCAGTTTAGTGATGTTGCACCAGAGCTAAAGAAGATTCCAGAAACCCAGACATACAATTGCTATTTTTCATACTGCAGGGACAGATGTCCAAATTAGGATCCTTTGCAGTCTAGACATGGTCTTCTATTACATCTTGAGACTTTGAATCTAACATTGATAAGGAACATTTGTGGGCTTCTGCATTGCTACTAGGTGTTCAGTGGTGGAACATTTTGATTCTCACATTATGTTCATCCTAGGATAACCTATCCCTAGTGATCTGAGTCAGTAATGGAAAACAACTGACATAGTATTACACAGTTGCTTTTTGAAGGAGTTATTTTCAGGAGAACTTTTGGTTTAGTCCAGTTGGCAAAATGGCAACAAGCTCTGAACACAGTTATGTCTATGTTTGTTTTAATTTTTTTAATGTTGTTTCAATTTTGCATGCTCTTATTTCACCTCCTTTAGGTAGCAAACCACCCCTTTCATATAGTACCTAACTGCTTGACTGATTACAAGCTATTTACAAGCTCTTTACTTCACTTCCTGGCTATCAAGGTAGTTCTGGGCCTCCCAACACCCTCCACATTTATCAGTGTGTCAGATAACGACTTGGTTCCTGCTTTTCAGTCTCTTCCTAAAACAACAATATCTTTATGGCTTTCACATCTACTACTGCTACAATAGTTTTATTTTTACAAAGGAGACATAGATAGGATAGAGCCACAGAGAAAAGAAACCATGAATGTACTTTGCTCTTTTTGTTTGTTTGATATTCAAAGTTTTTCTACTTTTCATAGAATTGTATGATCATTAAGGTTGGAAAAGACCTTCAAGATCATCTGGTCCAACCATCCCCCTACCACCAATATCACCCACTAAACCATGTCCCTAAGCACCACGTCCAACCTTTCCTTAAACACCCCCAGGGATGGTGACTCTACCACCACCCTGGGCATCCTGTTCCAATTTCTGACTACTCTTTCTGAGAAGAAAGGTCTCCTAATTTCCAGCCTAAATCTCCCCTAGAACAACTTGAGGCCATTCCCTCTAGTCATATCACTGGTTAACTGTGAGAAGAGTTCGACCCACAGCTCCCCCCCAACTTTCTTTCATGTGGTTGTAGAGAGCAATAAGGTCTCCCCTAAGCCTCCTCTTCTTCAGACTAAACAACCCCAGTTCCCTCAGCTGCTCCTCATAAGACTTGTGTTCCAGACCCTTCACACCAATTGTTGTCAGACAATTGGTCTTCTGTAACATGTCAAATACTAAACGCATGTTAAACCATTGCATACATTAAGGTGTAACATTCATTTTAATAACATTATTTGAGTTTTACAGCACAGGAAATTGCTTTGTCTCTGAAAATAAATAAAAAATAGTTGAGCAGAGATAATGAAGAACGTATTAGGGCCATTCTTACTGAATAGTCAGTCTGCCCAAATTTGTACACTACCTAAATAAAAAATATAAAAATAATAAAAATAGAAAAATATTGTAACTCAGAAAATTGTCTTTTTTTTTTTTTTAACCTGAAATGGGTAATTTTTCTTTTTGTTTATTTTGTTTTTAAAAAGTCAAATTTGTGTTGATATTTTATGTGAAAATATAAAATACTTAGTCTGTAGATACTAATTTTCAAGTGATAAGTTCTCTCTGATTATGAATTTCTAAGTAATTTTAATTATTCAGTACAGTTTATTCAGTATGTGTACAATAAACCTACAACAAAGTCCTTCATTTTTAATTAGATGATAGCTTTTCTAAAACAATTTTTTTGTAAGTTCTAATTTTATGTCCTATGGAGGTTGCCCATGTGTGTGTTCATTCCATCCAATTTTAGACACTTATTTGTGGTATGCAGCATATAATTAAATATTGTCTTCCTGTATCTCAAAAACAAGCATAGAAAAATGAGGAGTCAGATCCCAGTGTAATGAACAATTTCTTATAATTTTCTGGTTTTCCATTTGTAAAAAAAAAGTCAAACTACCTGAGCTCCTAACTTTGAAACCTCAGCCTCTATATGAGACAAAAATGTTAATTTATTATTATTATTTATTTTTTGAGGGGGTCACTGTTTACAGCAAGGGAATGAAGGTGTCTGGGAATAAAGAAAATAAATAATATTTAAAAGGTTTTTGATATTTCCATAGTTAGGAACACTGTAAAGACTTGCGAGATTGCCTAATCTGATGAACTTTGTACATTTCAGTTTACTTGGAAAAATTTCAGTCTTCATGTTTATTAAATATAACTTTCTGTCTTGAATTTTGGTGAATGAAAGTGAAGTTATGGCTTCAAGATATGTCTCCTAGACATGCACAAAAAGGAAAGTAGTTGCGGAGCATGGTCGGGTTGGTTACACAAGTGAGCCATATTCCATCTTTGATATTCCGCCTTTTCTGTCCAAGCTTTTCAATTACGTAGTGAAAGACTTGGAATCACATTGATTTTTATTTTATTTTTATTTTTTTCCTAAATGAAGTACCGGTCTTTATGTGTTTTAATACATCATAAAATGTATTAAAAATGAGAAAAAGAAAAAAGACATTATATAAGGTATGTAACAGTCATATTTCCATTTCTATCTTGGCAAACATATCTACAGAGACTGAAAATGGGGAATTACCCATTCTCTTAGAGAAGACATATCATTGATCTTTCTTTAAAGGGAAAAAAACAAGAGATAGTGACTTTATTTTCCTGACTCTAAAAAATGAAACATCCTGCAAAAGCACTCTAAAAACTTCATTCCATGATATCATGATACAGATCTTCTTTAAGCTTTACCAGTTGCATTTATCAGCTCCGTATTCTTAGTTTCTCTGTATCTTTTTCTTTCACAGTGTCTGTTATCAACCCAATCTGTGGATTGTCATTAAAGGCCCTGATTTTCTATCCTCAACCATTTTAAGTAAATCCAATACCGTTTTTCCTTTATTGGCTCTTTGTCAATTTCTGCAACAATGAATATCTTTTATTTATTTATTTATTACACTTTTTCTCCTGTTCTGCAGCTGTTCTATTCCATTATTCTCAGATTCCTGAATTCATTACTGAAGTCATCTACATTCAGTTGACAAGTTTATTTCACTTGCTGTCACTCCAGTTTCTTGTCGTAATAATAACAAAAAATACACAAATCAGTAATTGGTCAGAATCATGCAATATAGTCAAATGTCTCATAAAGATAATAAAGCTCTTCATCCACTGAAGAGAGCAAAGAGGTACCTTTTGCAGTACTTGAGGTTCTTCTGGCAAGGATATGAAACAATACAGGGGTCAACATTTATATAGTTTTTTTTTTTTTTTTTTTTTTTTTAAACAACTAAGTTTATTACTGTGTTTAGAAAATCCAAAATCTACAGTTTTCACATCAACAGGCTCTAAAAATTAGTTTCATCTGTCCTTATTTGCACATGAGAGTGAGAGTTGTAGGATGCCATATGAAGATTTTAATAATTTATTCAATTGTATTAGTCTACATCTACTTCTATTGCCTCCCACTCACTGTATCTATAGAAAAATCTTATACATACAGAGACTGGTGGGCCTCTGTGTTAATAAACTAATTTCCTTATTCCGTCCTAATTGTTTAAAATAAAAAATCTTGTAATAGTAGAATAATTTTGTTTCATGAGTCTCTTTCCAATGAATCATTGATTTTTAATACTATTACTTCCTAAAGCTATTTTACTAAGACTTTATTTACCATTAGCTTTTAATCCCTGCATGATAATGCATTTATTAACCTCTGAAATCCTGTGAGAGTCAGTGTTAACAAAAGCAATGAACAAAACAAACTGTTTGGCTGTATTTTACATGCTCCTTGTAAAGTACACTTTAAGAATATTCATTTTGAATATTTCTGAAATTAAAGAGCCTCTGTACTCCAGGAATACAGATATAAGTAGTGTGCAGAGCACTTCAGGGACAGATATTTTTTTCTGTATTTTTTTCCCAGCCCTTCCCATTTCTCTTCTCTGTCTTGACCTAGTCATCAACCAGAGAGAGCTGCTAGCACATATTATTCTCTTTTCCACAATCAATTTTATGATAACGATTCCTGGTCTGGCGTGCAACCAAACTGAGGGGTAAAAGAGGATTGGTTAAGCAGTAAATCAGCCTTCCTCCAATCTTCACATTAATCCCCAGCCTATGCAATCACCTTGTAAGAGGTAAAGATATGGAATTAATAGCTGTCTTTGAGATACCTGATCTGGTGGCTCTCAGAAGAGACAGACTCTGCTGCAGATTCTTACCGATCAATTATATTTTCATTAGATTTCCTATGATAACAAGTTCCATGTATTTCTTAGCCAGTAAATATTTTTCACTCTTTACTTAGCATTATTAGCATGTCAGTTCAGTTTTATTTTGAACACTATTCTCATTCTTCTTGGAGCAGGGACTCTGCCTTTGTGCCTTGGGTGTAACCCACCAGACCTTAATCCTGACTGACGTAGTTTGGAAGCTGTAGTATAATGAATTAGTAATGGTTATTATTATTCACTCGGATTACTCATTTCCTCAATGGAGACACACTTCTCCAGAAGGCTATTTCCTTGCCTAAATCCTGCCATGTATCAGTCATTATGGCCAGACTCTGAGCACAAGGGAAGGAATGAGGTATCTTTGCTGGGACAAGCTGAAATGCTGGACAGTGGTATGTGTCTGTGATACTCATGTTCTTTGAAAATTGAAGTCTTTCCTGCATAGCTGATATAAATGCACATCAAATATTAGGATTAACCAGTTAATTTTTTTGCTCATCCTTTTGAGAATAACAAATTAGTTAGAACCCCTTTGACATTTTAATCATGTGGGCTGAAAATATTCATCATTAAAACAGTAGTCAGTATGTTTGCCTGGGCAATAGGAGACTGGAAGTTGTCCCTCACTTTCTCACTGCATATTTTATGCTGTGGCTCTACTTGAAAATAGACCAGTGGCCTTAGAAGTGGAGGTGAAAAGTTCACTGTCCTGGAAGGTACTCAAATACAGAAATTTGGCCTTTCTTGAGCCTGCATCATAAACCTTTCATAAATAGTTGACCCCAGTGCCTGCATTATAACAGAAGACACTGAGAGAATGGTTGATTGAGTTTTACTTTCAGCTACTGTTGGACTGGATATGTAAAGTAGGTTTTTTAGTTGAAGCTAACATAGCACCTAATTTTCTCACATGATCAGGAAAATGTTGCAATTGCCAATCTCTCATATAAAAGATGGGAATTGTTACCCCATTCTTTTGCATTTTTGAATAACAAATGGCACAAGTGGATGTGGTTTGTGCTGAATTCAGTGACTTGCTGTCTACCGGTGGGTATGACTACCCAAAAAAGTTGGGTTCAGGAGATGTTAATATAGGGAAGTCTGTCTTCTGAACCTCAATTTTCCTTATTTTTAAGATAGTTGCTGCGATGATCAGCTTATCCAAGTTGGTAGCATATTGGACTTGCATAGAACTTTTGATTCCTAACCAAAAGCTGAAGTGATATAGAATCTTGTCCTAATACAGATGCCTTAAGTTAGATAAACCGTACTGTAAAAGTGCTCATTTCTCTTCATTTCCTGTGGAAGGATCCTAGCTGACAGATAATTATGTCCACTTGGTAGGATAGATACCACTCTTGGTATTTAAAAAGTGTCTTTTTGGATCACGTAAATTAACAGTCCAATTGCTGAATAATACCTAAATAGTAATATGTGACAACTAGAAGTAGAAGCTTGAAATTAGATACTAAAGTTGGTGTCAGAATGATATTTGTTGAATTTGATTAGACATTCTTCATTCTCACAGAACAGTTGGGAAAAAAATGAAAATAATTTTTACCCAATGCACAGAAACCGCATGGGTAAACAGCTCAACCTCTGAAAAAAAATACAAGGTGTATACAGGGTCCAGATGTAGTCTAGGTTTTGTCTGAATTAGAAAAGTTTTAAAAGCTTAACTCAAATAGCTTTAAATGTGGGCATTTAAATTTATTTTAGCCCTTGCTTAAAAATGATTTATTTGCTCTAGTGATAACTACTTCAAACATAAAATACCTACTTCTGTATATATGGGTATACAACTGACTGCTGGTTATCAGATGCTGTCTATTGATTTGTGGTGTGTGCCCTTTTAGCTGAAATTTAAAAAGATCCTTATTACCTTGTTTTTCAGGGAGTTTTAAAATGTTCACACAGATTACCGGTAATTTAATGATACTCACCTGACAGGATAATTTAGTAAATGTTCACAATTTAGTTGCAGCTCTAAATCATAGGAAATTAGATCCTATACTTGTTTTAGTAAAAGCATAATTTCAAATTAAGTAGGTCGATTGAGGGTAGCTGTGATAATACAATTAAGGCTAAATCTATGCAAAATGAAAATAAAGATGGTCTATACAGCCTAACTCTTAGTGTAGTCCCTGGATTGCTCTCACCAGACTTTTCTAAGAACAGATAGCTTTAGAAAGGGCTATTCCTAAATAACGTAAAGAAAGCCAGTGCCCTTTAGCCTTGACCATTTTAATTCAGCAGTAAAAACTTAGCTTCTGACTCTACAGATGCTGACTGGCTTAACTAAGTTTTCTCTTAAACAAATTTGCATTAAATTAGTAGCTAGCTGGACCAAGTAGGTATCACCTCCTTTTCTCCCTTCAACAAAAGAGTAACTGTTGGAACTCAGTCTTTCCTGACAGCACAGAAAGAGTATCATCTGTAAAATTTTTACTATTTTTGATTGTTATTTATTTCTGTTTAAAAGGCTCATTTATAGTGTGAGTTGTCATGTTTTTCCCGTGTTTTTATTATCACACTTTGAAGATTTGACAGTTTTCAAATCTAGTGCCAAATTAATGTGATTTATTTCAATACATCAGCTTCACAGTTCATGAATTTATGGTTATTCTTGCTGACGTTTCAATATAAACATTTCTTGAAAATTACTAGGCTATATAATATCCAAGAAGAATTATATAGGATCAGAAAACATAATCGTCTTGATTCAGGGCTTCTTATTTGTGCCCAGTTTGCTTACTACAGAAAGTCATAAAATCGTGAGGTGACAAATATTTCAGAAGTGCTTAAAGCTACAAAAGGCATCTGCAAAAGGTTTGCTTAAATAGGTAAGACTCTCCGTATAAATGACTGATAATCTTTTAAGCTTTTAAAACCATATTTATTTATTAATTAAAATTGCTTTGGTATTGGGAACACAGTGTTCTGAGATACTCTGAATTTTCTTGACAGAGACTGGTGTTCAGGACTATTGCATCAGCTAGTGACATTACTACAAGCTATATATCACCCCTTTTGAAAGAAACACCAGACTGCTCCAGAAGTGCAAACTTAGATAATAGTAACAGAGTTCAGAGCACCCAGCACTGAAAGCAGAGGGAAAAAAAAAAAAAAAAAAAAAAAAGACTAAGTCTTTAAATCTGACTTGGTACTTCTAAACCAGAGAAAGATTTTTCTGGGAAGTGTAATTATTTTGAGACTAGCAGTATGAAAGCTGCATGTAAGATTTTTTGAAGACGCATTCCACACAGCTCTGTTCAGTTTTTAGCATTACCTATTTCTGACTTAAATTTTTCATTTTTGGCTACTTAGACATAAGCAGTTTACTTGATTTTCAGAAGCAGAAAACTGTTGGATTGATACATATCACTGGGCAACAGAAGGAGTTAGGGAAACCAACTGAAAATATCTCTAATTCTAGTTCTGTAATAAACACTGGAAACAGAAAAGAGAATACACATAATTATAAAGAAAACAAAACAAAAAAAACACAAAACAAAACAAATCACCATTTTTATTTACCATTTATCAGGAAAAACTTCAAGAAATGCTAATATCTGTTCTATTTTATTTTTTAAAATATCTATATTTGTGTGTAAATTAGGTCAAAACTTACTCTTCAATGCACATTTTGATGTTGAAAAGTGGGCATTTTAGTATTAGGATAACATATATGAATGTTTTTAAGTTAAAGTAAAGTGGCAAAACATACGCAAGGAAGAAATTCTGCCAGCAGGCCTTTCATGTCTTGGCAGTCACATGTAAGTCAGTCACAGCAGAACAAGGACATTTCAGCTTTTCATTTCTGCAAACTCAGTTACAAAGGAGTGAATATGTCAACAGGTCACTGCACAGTGTTGGCACTAGTCCAGTGCACTGGTCAATAAGGCATAACCTCAATTTATCAGAAACATGATCTCTGGTTAATGTGCCACAAAATCCACAAGATGACAAGAAATTCAATATAATTCTAGAACGGAACTGTGGTCTTGCACCATGTGGTGATCAACCTTTGCTTGTCGTTAGAATTATTCTCTTTAAGAGAACATTAGAACTGGAGAAGAACTGGAGCTTCAGAGAAGTAGTAGGGCCACAGGGAAAAATGCTGGACACCCTTTTTACTGTATCCTGTGATAAAGGAACTGTGATCTCATACTTGTGGCTATGTTGATGAAAGCATTCTGGTTATAAATGTGATTTTTCTTGTGTATGCATAAAAGAATTATTCCCAAGATCTCTCTCTTATATCAGGCTATAAATGTATGATATCACATAATTTACCATTGCCTTTCTCCAGTTTATTGGATTTTGTTCAGTCTTGACAGACATAATTGCCTCCACCCAAGGAGAGACTGTGGTATATAACAATAGTTATATGGCTACCACAGTACTACGTTGACATGTAGGAAATGATTTACAATAGTGAAGTAGGAGAAACTGGACCGTGATTCAAACAGAATTGGTATAAATTAGGAAAAAAAAGTAAGTGAAAGAAACTTGGTGCATCAATATACTCCTAATTTTGCATCTGATTACTATGAATGGATATAAAAATTCTCAGAGAACATGTGTTCAACAATTAATATTGGGTTCATGTGTGTAAAAATTAGTTTATAAGTGACTGAAAAGTTTATTTACAAGTGATTGAAATACAAAAATTTCCGTTCTTAGGCTAATAACGTGAAATGATGAGTTTTGCTGAGCCTTGCTTCAGATTATAGCTTTTGATTTTCATGAACAAGTGTAGTATAAAACTTTTTGGCACGTAAAGTACAGTGATATCATTTGTATCTCAGTGCTGTAATAGCTGGTTCTTAATATCTTGAACCAAAAGCCTACCTAAAATAGTGTCAAGTCTCCTACAGGTCTTTGGATCTGCTGTTTCTGGAACTTGTATACATTCCTGGCTGAGAGCAGCAAAAAATGTTGCTAGCTTACGTTCTGTGACCAAATCTGTCAAATTCTCAGTGCTTTAAATAATGGTAAGGCAAGTTATTATGCAATTCAAATTATTACAGATGTTTTACAATGTTTCTAAGAATGATCTTATATTCAGCTTACAGTATCTGTCTTTGTCAATCTTAATTAAATGCCTTCCAGTTTGTAAGTTTAATCTGTCTGCCATATCTCAGCAGCAGTGTCTCTACCCCTTCTCTGCATTAACATGTACTGTATACTACCAGTGAACTTCATGCTTTCCTCATCTTCACAGCACTGGTAATATGGGGAAGGTCAAGTTATGCTGGAAGCATCATATTATCTATCGTGAAAAGCTTGGCTCTTGCCTCCTTTCTTACCCCTGCACAGTGCCTAGTGTTTTTGTTGTGCCTGATTAACTCCAACGTTCATGACATTTTGAACAATTAATACAAGGAAGGATTTGAGAAAGTAGATTGTTTGCCTAGACTTTACAGTCATGATGTGTAGGGCCTATAAATACCTGTTTGAATCAATATGAAAGACAATTAAAATATAAAGTGTAAAATGTTGAAAGTTTGATTTTCCATATTTATTTCCATATTTGTCGGTATTTTGGTAATGAGTAGGTCATCAATTGGGGTTGGAGCTAGGAAAAAATGAACTTGAAAAGGTGAGGATTTGGAAAAAAATCAGCTGAAGTTTTAGGAGTGCAAATTCGTGAACTGGGAAAATAAATTTTCATAATAGTGCTGTTTTTCACGTCACTGCAGTGACTTTTTTTTTTTTTTTCAGGAAGAAAGGTAACGAATAATACTATCAAATTTAAATTCTTGATATGCGACAGCAGTAGTCCACTTGACAAACCTCAGCGTCATAAAGTTATTGTTGATAACTTCATACAGCGGATTAAAGAGTCCACAGAGCATGGGTCTCCAGCAGTATGGTGTTGCGATAAACCTTTAAACTGCTAGCAAGTAACAGCTGTGAAGAACTGCAAAACAGGGGATTTGGCGTCAAGCGCAATGACTAGGAATAAGAGTTAACAAAAGTTGCTCCTACATTACTGTAGTGCTGGTTCATTTTAAGCTTCTTCAGTCAGCTCACAGCTGTAATAATTTAATATTATCAGTCTCTTTTTCCAGGAAACATGTCTGATGATTTCAGCGTAAATGACACCAAAATGTAGTTCACTGTCCTGCATGTTACCTAATGGTTTTTTCAGATAGGTGGTGATAAACAGGTACAGCTGACTGAATTATACTGCCACACCACTTAATAAATGCTTGTCTAATCATGCTTTAGGAGTGGTTTAATTCTTAGTGAGCCTAATTCATTCACTTTGAAAAAAATCTGTGTACATATCATGCAATTGTTAGAGCAAGATAATATGTAGCCTGAACTCTTCAATATCAAATTTACTCTGTAGAGTGTTAGAATTGACTAATGCTCATGCAGATGTTCTCCTATCATGCCCAGGCTTGGCAGCCCTCCAACTGTCACCTGCTTGTTTGCATCTTGCGGGAGTCAATGGCTCATTTCCATGTGTATTCTTTATTTTTCAGGTTCATATGGACTGTGTACAACTTTATTTTTTTAAATACTGTATGACAACCAGATTTAGAGCATGTGTTTGTATGTTGTTTGTGTTAATGGCATCACTTTTCACCCCAACAATATTAAAATATGCTACAAATTCTTGTGCCTCTGTATAACCTTCTGTGAGAAGTGTTTATAGCCCACTGGAATGCTTTGCTTATTCGGGTAAGAAGTTTTATTTTGAATGGAGTGAGGAGGACATCCCTTGAGAAAAAGGAGAAAGACCTTAAAGATCTAGAAGTGGAAAAAAAAAAAAAAAAAAAAAAAGTATGATATCCAAGCTTCTACCATTTGTGTTGCCTGCCCATATTAAAGAGGACTAGCAGAGATTTTTTTTTTTTTTTTTTTTTTTTTTTTTTTCTTGTGAGACCTCTTTCAAGATCATCTTTTATTCTGGAAAAAGAGATCCTCTTTTACTATGGAAAATAAGAATGAACATAAACCTCAGACCTAACTAAGGCTCTCTTAAAAGTAAGAGAAAACAAAGTCATAGGGGACCTCAGGAAGGCATTAGCTATGTCTGTGCAAGTGAACTTATGCCAGCCACTGACATGAGTGCAGACATACAATGGCCCATATGGTTACTGTGTAGGTTCTGAGTGAAAATTTCAATGCAGTTAAAGATCACCCTGGCAGATAATGACCAGGAATGGTCTGGGGGAAAGCAGTGGCCAAGGAATGTTCCCAGCTATTGAACTGGGACACAAATATGTGTTCTGGGGAGGTAAAAGGGTTTTAGGTGTATGAATGCATAGCACACCAGGATAGCTACCGTCACAAGAAATTTCTGGTTTATTTGCTGGTAGAGGTGCAACAGTTTAGTTCTTTCTTGTACCCCGAGGCAAATTCTGACAAGAGAGAAATCTTATCTGTGAGCTGAACAATCTGACAAGAATCTAAAGCAATTTAAAAGGTAGTGATATGGCCATTCAGTTTGCAGCACTGAAGCAGGTTTGCCTTAGCAGATGTACATCTTACAGTGACACATTATGGTCAGTTGCAATGGTATTCAGAAATATTTTTCAGAAAATGTGGTCAGTGTTAGAAAAAACAATCATTGCTTATTTTAGGAGAAATGATGTTTGGATGTTGCCATTTTGTGCAGTATTAGGAGGTTGTTCATGTTTTTCCTCTCAAACTGTATGCTTGAAAAAATGATGAGAGCAAAGGGATCGATTCAAAAACATATTTGCTCCGGGAATTTTATGGTCCCTTCCTCTAGTGAGCTTTAACTCCTTCCATAATATTTCTTTCTTGTTATCATTTCTCATACCTTCCCAACACCTTCTCTCTTGCCGTAAGTCCAAGTTGCAATGCAGTATTAACATAATTGGATTTATTACTGTAAAAACAAACACCATCCAAATTAATTTTCTTCATTGTTTAGTTAGTGCTATGGCTGAAATTTTAGACTTCATAGAATTTCTAAGACACATTTCATAGCTGTGTATCAGAGGTGTATAAAATATGTATTCAACAATATTTTACCGTAGCATTTATTGCCTAACATTTTATCTGGCATTTTTATCTGATAAAAAGCATAGCATTTCAGCAGCAGATAAACTCATTTGAGAGAGTATTTCACAGCTTAAACTTGCATATACATGAAGATTCACAAAGATGATAAAGCATAAGAGAAGTAAATGGTGAAGAATATTTTAACCCCTCATGTTCTGAATACTGATTGCAAAAATCTATTTATTTTACTTTGCATATTCTGCAGGATATCACAGAATCACAGAATCACAGAATCATCTAGGTTGGAAGAGACCTCCAAGATCACCGAGTCCTACCTCTGACCTAACACTAACAAGTCCTCCACTAAACCATATCCCTAAGCTCTACATCTAAACATCTTTTAAAGACCTCCAGGGACGATGACTCAACCACTTCCCTGGGCAGCCCATTCCAATGCCTAATAACCCTTTCAGTAAAGAAGTTCTTCCTATCCAACCTAAACCTCCCCTGGCACAACTTTAGCCCATTCCCCCTCATCCTGTCACCGGGCACATGGGAGAATAGACCAATCCCTTCCTCGCTACAGCCTCCTTTAAGGTACCTGTAGAGTGCAATAAGACCACCCCTGAGCCTCCTCTTCTATGTAAACAGACGTGAAGCAGAACTAGTGTACTGTTTTGGCTATATTGTTTTTTTCTATTTTTTTCTTAACCTGAGTCCAAATATATAGTTAAAGTTTCTGTACATGTTAGATCATGTGCCCTGTGTGAATCAACTGAGGAAACTGGTCTTGTTCAGCCTGGAAAAAAGGTTTTGGCAGGGTCCTAATAGCTGTCCCCCAGTACCTACAAGGAGTGTATCAAGAAGATGGATCAAGGCTCTTCACAGTGGTGAATGTTGGGAAGCTGAGAGACAGTGGGCATAAAGTGGAAGGTTTAGGCTGGATATAAGGAAAACATTTTTTACCGTGGGGACAGAGAATACCTGACAGATTGTTCACACTTTATCCTTAGATGTTTTTTCAAAGTCTGACTAGATAAGGAGCTGAGCAACCAGGGCTGATCATATATCTTATCCTGCGTGGAGCAGGAGTTTGAACTAGGTCCCTTCTGAGGTGTTCTGTGGGTAAACAGCATCACTGAATATCCTTCTGGTCTGAGGGGGCTCATTTGAGTCTGTGTGTATTTGTGTGTGAACTTGCATAAGTGATCTCTTCCAGCACAAGAAGTTTCTGCAGAGGTGCACACATGATTTCTAACCTGATCTCCACACCACCACCACGGTTGCCAAAACCATCATCTCAGCCATGTTCCTTTGGTAGCTTGGAAGTGACCCCATTTTCCTCTTGGCAGTCAAAAAAACAGTTCTCATCTGCCAATCAGCTGTATTCCTCCACGTTCTCTCAAACAGCAGGACACAGAACTTGCATTCATTTTCAAGCATTACTAAATAGTACAAAAACCAAAACAAACAAACAAAAAACCCTCCATCATGGTTCTAAAATGTGGCATAAGTAAGACAGAAAATATCTTACAGTTTATACAGTATTCTAATACTGGGAAGAAAGAGGAGCTGAAAACAATATACCCAGACTTAGTGTGACATATTTTACAGAGATAAATGTTACTTTTGTCATCTCCAATAGGCAATAGGACCCTAATATTAACCTTTGTGTTACTCAAAGATAAAGGACATGAGTGAGTAGCTCTGGAATGTAGTTCCTGTAGGTTCAAAAGAAAAAAAAAAAAAAAAATAGCTAATTCAATAGAGCTTAAAACGTTATAAAGTGCTGAGGAGTAGTGGAAACATCTGTTGGAGACTACTTCACCTGAAAGTAATTGTAGCAGTCTTCTTACCTACTGCTGAATAGCAACTCAGCCAGCCTGGTAAATCTTACATGTTGTATTCCACAGATGTGTCACAATGTCATATAGACATACCTCACATGAGACAGTGAAATGTGACTTCACAGTCAAGATATGCATTGCTAGTCAGTCGAGAGAAGTGATCATCCCACTCTACTCTGTGCTGGTGAGGCCTCACCTCGAGTACTGTGTGCAGTTCTGGGCACCACAGTACAAAAAGGACATTAAACTGTTGGAGAGTGTCCAGAGGAGAGCGACAAAGATGGTGAAGGGCCTGGAGAGGAAAACATATGAGGAGTGGCTGAGGTCACTGGGCCTGTTCAACCAGGAGAAGAAGAGGCTGAGGGGAGGCCTCATCACGGTCTACAACTTCCTCGCGAGGGGGAGTGGAGAGACGGGTGACCTATTCTCTGTAATCACCAGTGATAAGACCTGCAGGAATGGTGTTAAGCTGAGGCAGGGGAAGTTTAGGCTGGAAATCAGGAGGAAGTTCTTCACCGAGAGGGTGGTCGCGCACTGGAACAGGCTCCCCAAGGAAGTAGTCACTGCCCCGAGCCTGTCTGAGTGTAAGAAGAGATTGGACTGTGCACTTAGTCACATGGTCTAAACTTTTGGGTAGACCTGTGTGGTGCCAGGAGCTGGACTTGATGATCCTTATGGGTCCCTTCCAACTCGGGATATTCTATGATTCTGTGATTTTTTTTCTAAGGTGTTACTAGAAAGTGGCCATATATAAAGCCTGAAATACACATAGCAGTGAATCTGGTAGCATATAGTTATGATATGGTCATGGAAGAGGTGAGCAGAAATGAGTAGCCATCAGCTTACTTACATGCCAGAAGGCAAATAATTTACATGTTGCACCAAGCAGTAATGGAGCTGGAAAGGGAAGCAAGCAAAGCAAAAAAAATCCTTCTAAGAGTCGTCTCTGGGTAATTCCATGCCTTGATAGAAGTTGAATTTCCAAACAGGTATGTATTTTAATCTCCTGACAATGTGCGTGGCTCTGAATTCTGGATGAATTTACACTGTAACCCTTTCTGTATGAAACTGCCATCTAAAAATACTTGATGAAATTCAAATATTTGTGCTTTGGAGCTTAATTTTAATTTTAATTTTTAAAGTTGCATGATAATAATTAAAAACTTTGTAGTAAAATAGTCTATAAGTAGTTAATATAACTATCTTTGAAATATTATAATAATTTCCTTAAATAATCAGTTAGTTTTCTGGAAACGTTTATGAAATCTTTGATGATATATTTTGTCATCTAGCATAATAAAGTTCATGAAACATCATAGCAGTGCTCATGATTTATTTCGTGAAAAACTCAGGAGAAATCTCTCTGAAATTGCCATGTGAGGTTTATAGTATTTTAATGAGATGTATAAATGTATAAATGTAGCAATGTGTAAAGAAAACAACACACTGAGCTGCAACTGTGGTAAAATGTCACATGAAGCAAAATATTCATTCACAGAACATACCATAAGAACTGTTCATAGAATTATAGAATGACAGAATGGTTGAGGTTGGAAGGGACCACTTCCCCTTCTCCAGCAGGACCACCTAGAGCCACTTGCCCTGGACCATGTCCAGACACCTTTTGAATATCTCCAACGATGGAGAACCAAGGATGGTTGTGCCTCTTTGTGCCACCTGTGAAAGTGCTCAGTCACCCACACAGTACAGAAGTGCTTCCTGATATTCAGAAGGAACCTCTTGTGTCTCAGTTTGTGCCCATTGTCTCTTGTCCTGGAACTGGACACCACTGAAAAGAGCCTGGATCCTCTTTGTATCCTCCCGCCAGATATTTAAAAACTTTGATAAGATCCTCTTGAACCTTCTTTCCTCCAGGCTCAACAGTCCAAATCTCTCAGCCATTCCTCATAGGAGAGGTGCTCCAATCTCATAACCATTTTGGTGGCCCTTTCTTGGGCTGTTTCCATTAAGTTAATGTCTGGCTTGTACTGGAGATCTGGACACAGTAGTCCAGGTGTGGCCTCACCAGTACTGAGTAGAGGGGAAGAATCCCAGTATACTGTTAGCCCTCTTTGCAGAAAGGACACATTGCTGACTCATGTCCACCAAAGTTATTTCATGTCCCCAGGTTACTCCACCTCCTTATTTTCCTGGCCTGTCATTACTGAAAATCTTTTATCTCTCCATTGCAACATTTCAGTCATGCAAGTCATCTTGGGTCTTAAACATGAAAGCAGTTTGTTGATGTATAACTATTTGTGACATTTCTTACGAATATCCATGAAATTGCTATCATGTGGAATTTAAATGAAATATACAATACAATAATGTGCAAGGAAATCATACAGTCAGTTGCAAAAAAGGTAAGTTTAAAATCATTAAAATATCTGTTCCTCAGAATAGGAACTCTGGGCATCTCTGTGTCAGTGTCTTTGGTGTCTGCCATTTGAATGGAGAGAGGTTTTCTTGACTCCTCATTGCATTTAAAGAATTTTTTCTAGTGTGCTTCCCCAGGTTTTCAAGGAAGATCTTTCTCTTTGCCCCTGGGTATTTTGGAGTATGTTGTGGACAGCCATTGCAGAAAGAAAATAAAATTCAGCATGAGACAGCAGCAGCTTCCTCTCTGTCTCCCAAACGCACCTTTTCCTGTCAATCGATGTTAGTTTAGGCAAGAGAAAAATTTTCATTCTGTAATCTAAGTGGAAATTCATGAAGTTTAACTAGAATTAATATTGCAGAAGGCAATTCATCCCATCTAGATATATATTTTACTGTGGGATGTCATTCCTTATTGCCTGTAGAAGAAAGTTAGGTAATTAATGGTCTACAGACCTGATGTTGGAAGAAATTAGTCATAACGAAGTGTCTAATTAAAAACTTCATAGGTCAAGTGAGCAGAGGATAAACTGGATTATCCAAAATTACAAGGGAATTTCAACAGGACTAATGGCAGCAATGTCTGGAAACAAACGTTTTTAAAATTAAAGAGGTGTCAATTGATATCAGGCATTCTTTCATTATAAACTTTGAATAACACTGGTGAAATTAACAATGTGAACCAACTCTTGAATGAAATTAGAAGATATGCATTAGAAATATGCATTTGTTTCTGTCTATTGTCATGTGCAATTTGGGAATCAAAAATGCATGAAATACAGCCTCTGAGAAATTGCAAACAAAAATCTAGACAGGCAATCAGGACTGGATATGATGTTAGTTATTGCATGGGAGATTTGATAGTTTAGATGTGATGTTCATAGTGGTGAATGACGGCCAGTTTTATAAATGGACAGAGGAAGTTTCATGTTGGCCTGCAGTTCTGAAATGAGAACTGCATAGAGCTCCAGAAAAATGGTATTTGTCTTGATATTCTACGTCCATCAGTCTTTTTCTCCTAGCAATTAACTTATAAAAATTTTGAAATGAGGCCGTAGTTCTGGATTCAAGTGCTTTGAAGAGAAAGAGGTGACATCAAATCAATGATTGTACTGGTGGAATGTTTCATCCAGTACTAGGAGTGCTAAAGTTTCATTTACTGCTGTGGCTGACTTACAGCCTGATCCATGAATACAACTTCACAAGCAGTTGATCTATATCACTTCTCAGGCTCCAATTGTTATCAGGTAACTATTGGTATTACCACCAAAGTTTTTTGTCCAAACTGACACACTAACCCACGGTAAGATGGGAAATATTTTGCCACAAGCATCAACCTCTCTACTGCAAAATAAAAATGAATATCTAAATCAGAAAGAACAGAAGAGGATGTACAATGGAACAGGAAGTGAAGAATAATGGAAACCAGAGCATTCAATTTACCACTGGAGGACTGTGGTCCAATAAATATATACAGTGGTAAGTAGAATTAATCTGAGAAATATATGGACATTGCCAATACAAATGTCACTATCTGAATAGTTTATCTATATTTCTTTCACAGGAAAGCAGTCATTAAGACTGACTGTTCTCACCCTGACTTAACGTGATTAAAAGGATCATATGCACTGTGTCCTGAAAGTGCCCATTCCTTTCCATTGACTAGAAAGCAAAAAACTAGGGTGTCTAGCTTAGATGTAGTCATCTAGATTGTGGATATCTGGACCTCAATATGAGGACCTCAAAATACCTGTCCAGAATATTGTGGGGAGAGAAGGCTTATGTAGTAATATGTTTATTGGAGTAATTTATACATAGAAATGAGTGTGGAACATTTACTCCATTCTGGCTAGAGTACCAAAGCTCAGCATAAAATAAGTTCCTTGTCTGGATAAATCCTAGCTTGAACTAATAGGGGATGCCTATTTTGGAGGCATGGAGGAGATAACATTTTCAACCTACTTAGTGACTTCCCTGTGCAGATGTCCATCTACTTTACAAATAGTATTTGTCCTTGTAACTCTAGAGGTGGCAAAGAATTATTCCTACTTGAAAAACTGGAGATTAAGGGCAGAGCTGGAACACAGAACTCTTTATTTCAAACTTTGGCTTTAACAGCTAGATTTCACTTGCACTTGCACTTCTGATATTTGGAAAATTCCACTTTAAAAATCTTCATGTACAAGGTTAAACATGTGCATGTGAAGTAAATGTAGCATCAGTTTTTGTCAGCAGTGCAGAACATTTTAAATCTTAGGGACAGGGCTATAATAAAAATGATACAAACAAAAGAGGGTCTTGAAATGGTAACATTAGTAAATTTGCTCTATGGAGCTATTAAATAGAGGATCAAGATTTTGATTCAGCTTTATGTCTATGAAAGACTGGCTTATTGCTGTAATAAAGGGGTCTTAAGTTGCTTTGTGAAAGTTGATAGCTACTGTCCTGAGAATATGTTACAGCTGGGAATATAGCATGCAGTGCTAACCAGAGATGACATTCTTTTTGTAATAGAGAAAAGAGTATCTTATGATAAAGGCACCGAACTGGAAGATTTAAGTTTTATGTCTTGTTCTTACAGAAACTTTCACTAGGACCTTTGAAGGCCACTTACTTAATTGCACCTCCCTCCTTTTATTTTATTTTATTTTATTTTATTTTATTTTATTTTATTTTTTTATTTTATTTTTATTTATTTATTTTTTTTGTAAAATTCTGCTCCATGATGTATAGATTCTTATACAGTAGTCATACCCTCCAGCCTCTCAGTGCTGGAATAAGCATTGTGTTAGTTCTGTGTTTATTCTTGTCTGTTCCTTTAAGGAAGAAATGTTCATAGTGCAATACTTCAACCTGGCAGATGTGAGGAATAGACAAATGGATATGAAAGGCAGAAAAAAAAAGTGACTTTTTCTCCCAGAGTAGATCGTGCCAACATTCATAACTGTCAGTTCTTTACCAAAGTCATTTCCCAGTCTTGAGCTGGCCTATTTGAAAAACATTTTCTTGTAGGAGAGTTCAGATCTGCCAGAACATTGAAGTAATCTGCTGTTGCTTTTAGATACCAACACAAGAGGAGCAGTTTCTGGAGAAAACATAGCATAGTGTGTTCTGTAGTTAGCCTGCAGGCTGTTTACAGAAGTTTTCATGGGAGGTTCAGACATTTTAAGCGTGCTTTGATAGGAAGTGTTGTACATGTTAGAGATTATAAGCTTTCATGGTGCTTCTGTGTGTTTACAACATAAAAGGTATAGAAATGTGGTCTTGAGGGCATTAGTCACAAGAGACTCTGAATATTTTTCTAAATAGAAAGGGCTAGAAATCAAATCCATGGCTCTAAAGCCGAAGAGTCCAGCTGGCTTTTGTCTACACTGCTCAGGGCTGCAGCATATTTATCTTGTAGACAGTTAACAGATTTCATTCCCTAGCTCTGACTTCTTTCAGACAAAATGAGCCCAAATCCAGGGAGTGACATTAGAAAAGGACAGATAATAGGATATAGTTACTGCTCAGATTCATCCACTAGCTCTCTTGCATTAATGCAGAACCCAAATATTTCTTGTCATGGACATGGAGTGCTTTCAAGATGAAGAAGATATAATGAAGGTACAAAAATAATTGTAGAAGGTCACACCTTAAGATTGCACATTGCCTCGATAATATTAACCAGAAGTGCACATCTAGGAAAGTTTATGGGAAAGTAACAAATGTGCTTAAAATTTCTCAGCACACTCTTCCAGTCTTTAGAAACTTTCAGAACAATGAATCTCTGAACAAGAAATACTGATGTGTATGCAGTTAATAACTGCTGGAAAAGAAAATAATCTTACGTGGATTTATGTAGTCTCCACTTGAATTTACAAACCCATTTAGCTTTTGCAGAGTCTTGTGGCAGGATGTTCCACAGCTTACTTTACACGTTGCATGAAAACCATTTTTTCTTGAGTGTCACATCTACCTTTGTTTGATAACTGCAGTCATTTAATCCAAAGTAAGAATGAACAATGAATCCCTATTTATTCTCTCTGCACCACTCATGGCTTTATTGACTCCTATTATATGTTCTTCATTTTTTCTTTTCTTGCTGAAATTCCTATCCTATTACATGAACCATTTTGAAGCACTGAAGTTGATTATTAATTCTATGAGAATGCAGTAGTTACTGCAGGTCAGGTCAGGTAGGCTGAAGTACTCCGTCTCAGTTGAAAATACCGACTCACTGAAGGTGTCAGTGTTTCTTAAATGCCATTGGCACTCTCTGGATGAGTGATGATAAATAAATGAGCCCAGATCATCTTCCATCAAGATAGGTCAGAGCCTTTTGTCAGGTAACAGCAGAGATGCTGCCAACCTGAATATAGATGGTAGAAATATTGCTGACCTGATTAGACTCAACTTCAATCATAGCTGAATCTTCATCCAACTGTTTCATTCAAGAGGGAACCCTCTCCTAGCACTCTAATGTTATGATTATAGTAATCAGATGTAGTAGCACTGTGTGTCTTCTGCATATAATTGACACTTGACTTGTACCACTGTCTGGAATTAGACTGTTCCGTGTATTCCGTAGTATACTTGTTCTTCCAGATCAGGAAAACAGCTAGAGAACACTCTGACTTCCAGTCTTTCCATGCCAGGTTTTCCTTTGAGTCAGAACATAGTGATATAGCCAGGATGGAAATTTCTACCCAGGAATGGGGAAACCCACAGTGTAGGAGCAACTGTAGTTACCTGTGTCTAGAGGCTGAAAAAGCATGAAAAGACAACAAATGTATTTGAGACACTAAGCTGAAGTGAGATTCAATTTCCCATTATTATCTATTGGTATGAGGTAGGGGGGTGTCAGAATATTTTTAGATACAAGTTGCTTATTTCTGATGAGATAGCGAAATATTATAAGTGCACTGCAAAGGAAATCAGAAAGATAAAAATACGCATCCGCCTTCTGTAGAATGAGATCCACAATTCATGATCTTAAGCCAGTGTTAATTCCATATACTTCCCTAAGTTCAGTTCATATATATATATATATATATTTGATTGTGCTTATATGTAGACTTAGGATATTTGTTGTGATGGAAGTTGTTCTTTTGCCAGGATAAATTGTACTGTGTTTGCAAAGCATTCAGGTACCATCAAATATGAGTTAATAGAAAATAATATAAGTAATATACCACTATTGTATGATATTTTTGAAATTAGTAGTTTTGAAATGATGATATATACTGATAAATTAATACTTCTGATGATAACCAAAATAATTTTAACTTTAATTGTATCAGAAGGATGAAGTGTCTGATTCCACCACACTTAAAGGACTCAAGTATCCTAAATTTATGGCTGCCTAAAGTTTTGTGGAGCCTGATATTACTAAAATTGATTCTTGCCAATATTGTCTAACAGTTGTAGAATGGAGACTGAACTCAGTGAATCAATGGTGTATTTTTAGATTATCCCTTAGAGTCCAACTCATGAGTGTAGGGGATAAAATCTATTGTCATCTGAGATTGTATTTTTTGCTCTGTATTGAAGGGATCACACTTGATAGAGAAGCCAAAAGACCTAAAAGAATTTGGAAACTTGCTTGGGAGGGGGGATTAAAAGAGTAGCTTGGTGGGCAGCTGGTGTCCAGCCAAGGTCAATCCATCACACATTTTAAGAGAGCAAATGGCAGGAATTGCCTCCTTATGGCAGGAAATGCAGCTTTGGTAATTTCAGCTTGATTCTGGGTGAGTATTCAAAACCCAAATACTTGTTTTGCTACATGCAATAGTTAAAGGATCTAAGTGAGTAAATCGATGTCCTGACTGGAAATCTGCTTCAAAAGAATTTTTGGGGAAATTAAGTGGTCTTAAAAAGAGACCCATCTGAATATGTGGACATCAGTTTTGGATAGCAGAAAACAGTAATGAGGGATGATCTTAGTGATTTGGGAGAAATGCCCACATTTATGCAGTGTAATACTGGAAAAAACTACAGTTTCACCAATAGCTCTTACAGTTTTTATATTTTATGCTGCAGAAACTTCTGTGTGAGTCATGGGAATAAATTGCAAATGGCTTGAGATTGCCTGGAAAAGACATGAGAGTGTCTATAATTATAAAGTATTTGAATCTCAGTGGTAGCTTCTGCCTTCACAAAAAGAAAAAAAAATAAGTAATTAAAAGTTCTGAAAGGAGAACAGGAAGTTGAGAAATGTTAAAAAGAGATAGCTCTTTAAAGAAAGGAGCTATCTAATTAATGCACAATAGTCTTATCTCAGTGTTGTGTGCATAACCTTTTTCAAGCTTCCCAATGCAATCTATTGCATTGTTAAATTCTGTTTAAATGTAAGCAATGCTATGATGACGCAGGATTCATAAATTGACATTAAATATAGTACTAGAAGGCAATGAAGCACTGAGTTGTTACTATAATGTTACCAATAATGAGTGCCTAACCAAGAACTCAAGAAGACTGCTTTTTGGACAGTCATTAGTGTTTGTTGTTGTTGTTATTTTTCTTTGCAAATAACTTCAATATGCCACTGATTTTCCAAACTTCTGATAGGTGACATATTTGGACAGCTATCGAGTGTCTTGAGATGAGAAATCCAACACCATATTGCATTTTTCTTTTCTTCAGGAGATACACTGCATTATCTGGTTTTGTCCAGAAGAAAAGAAATCCAAGGTTGTTTCTTTTATTTATTTCAGTGAATATAAAGCACATACAGTATGTCCAGAGAGAAAAATAAAAAGGGAGTCTCCCTAAAGATACTATAGCACTAGGACAAATTAACAATATATTCATGTCGGTTTCCAGAACTGATAATCTTTGTATTTCAAATCCCTGAAGAAAATTGAATTCCATATTTGGGTGATGGGAATTTGCAAAGTATGCCTACAGAAGTCCTTTACTTCAACAGTATTTCATTCGCTTAAAGGTTATAGACACACATGAGTTTGTGTTTGCTGCACACAGGGAGGTCCAGGCTGGACATCAGGAAAAGTTTCTTGATTGTGAGGGCAACCAAACATTGGAACAGGCTTTCTAGAGAAGTGATTGAAGTCCTATACCTGTCAGTGTTCAAGAGACATTTGAAGAATTCCCTCAATAATATGCTTAAACTTTTGGTTACCCCTGAAGAAGTTAAGCAGTTGGACTAGATGGTCTTTGAAGGTACCTTCCAACTGAGCTATTCTGTTCTGCTTGTGGAATTTCCTGAGTAAAATAAGCAGGGAAACTCTGTCTCAGCTGTCTCAGTATTACACTGTATATTCACAGCTGGTTTTGAACCTATCAATTGACTTCAGTGCTCAGTCAACAGTAGTGTTAGGTAAGAATCTGTTTTGATTTGGGATACCCAGTGGGGATATCCAGACCCTGTGCATAATGGCTGAGAAGACAACACTAATGATCATAAAACCAAGTGTTTGGTCTTTTTTTTTTTTTTTTTTTTTTTTTTTCCACCACACATTTTATCATTTTAATTGAGTTTATAGAAAAAAATGCAGATGCTGCTGTCTGTAAAAGAATCATTAGTAGCTATCTTTCATCTTAAATACGTGGAAGCACTGGAATTCCATATTCATAAGTCTCCTCAACTTCAGTGAGCCTCAATCAGGAAAGGCTTTAAGTGACTGCCTAAAGGGTTTCATGAAAAAATATGTTTTTCTCAGTTGGGGCCAAGCTGCCTTATAATCACTCTCTAAATAATCCTTGCAATATTTGGATGCAGTGGGTAAGTGGGTAATGTTGCTGGTATTTTACATTTGAAGAAACCATGGCATATCTCTTGTGAGTTAAGAAGCAGATTTTCCAATTGCTCTATTTTCATTAAGCATTTAACAGATATGATTAACTTTTCAATATAGTGAGAGCAAAGGGCAACTTTGAAGAAGAAGTCCCAAATTATCAGACTCTGGTGCTTTAAAGGAGCTCCTTAATGGAATATTATTGTCTTCACCTAAATGTCATTTTAGTGCCTTAACCTTAAATTCTTTAAGACTGACTTTTGTACCTGAACAGACAGGTGAATTTAACCAGCTAAGCTGGAGTCATGTTATCTATATATACCCATCAAGAAGCATTGCCTTCAAAAGACAGTTTAGAAGATACTAAGTTGTCTTTTCTTTTCCTGGACAGTATACAAAGTGTAAGTGACCCATCCCAAGTAAGCAGTATGGATGAGGTTGCCCCAAGTTTTGCAGCTTCTTCTCTTCAGCATTATCCTAGCAAACTTTTAACATTCAAATGCATCATGTACCCTACATGCAACATGTTGGTTATGCGATACATTTATATTTTATTTATTTATTTATTTTTCAGACTGCTGCAACACAGTCCTCAAATTATTTCAAACACTTTGGCTGGAAAGCTTCCACTCTTTCTTTCTCACCCAGTTTTGTTTTATGGCAACAGAGTATCAAGTTAGAAAGAGACTCAGAGCTGAAACCTATGAAGTCTTGATGCAGCCAGTCTGCAATAGGTGAGGCTAGCCATGAGGAGTGTGGACGCATAACTGTGTAACCCCTCTTGGTTTGAGATCTTGCAGTGGACATATTCAGCAACAGATATGTAGATTTAGCAAATGTTTATTCTGAGAAATTTCTGGAGGTAATGCAGATTGGTTTCATTATGGTTCAGGGAAATGCCAGGTCTATCTTACATTTAACTTTTATATGTAATAATGAATTTTTGGTGGAATTAAGGAAGTGAATTTTTTATTTATTTATTTTTTTAATTTTCTGCATAACCTGATAAAAATTAGTTTTGCCACCATTATCTCTTTTGCACTGTGCATCTGTCAGCAAGTGTTTTAGGGATGCTTAGTTGTAAAGTTGTTCACATAGAATACAGGATTTCTATCTCCTTTCCATCCAACAGCAGCAGATCTTTTCTTACCTAGAAAAGTCATCAAATCACTGCCTCTTTACCTTCAGCAGACAATCCAAATAAATTTTTTTTTGTGTGCACTTCTTTTCCTTGTTAGCTAGCTAATCTGTTACTGCAAATTACTAAAGCCTAAATTAGAAATAATGATGGAGAGAAAACTCATTAAGGATAATGTATTAAAAACAATGAACCACTACCTTCCATAATAATCAAACCATTAAATATTTTATTTCATATTAATAGTGCTTTACATTTTAGATAAATATACCTAGTAAATTCTTGACGAATATGTGTGAGGTAGTAAATAAATCTAATATACTTCTAAAGCATTCTCTCAAAGAAAATGAATTTTAACAGTTTTTTTTTTTTTTAACCCATGGTTCAGTATTTTTTTTTTTAGAATTTATTTTCACATTTGTTATTTCTATAAAATTATCACATTCTTTTTTTTCTTTTTTCATGCATCTATTGTCAATTAGGTGCATATCTTGTCTTTCATACATAAAATGGTACTTTTCACAGGAAATTGGCCATCACAATGATTATTGTAGGTAAGCATATTTGGAAGCAAAATCAGTCTTTGACTTGCACTAAGTAAATGAGCTGAGGTGTCTATTGCATTAAATACAGTGAATATTAAGTACACTTGCTATTGATGTAATAGCTGATTAAGGAAAATATAATCTCTAGTTCTTTTCAAAACAGTTATTTCTATTGCATTGATTTATTTGTTGTTTTAAATAAAGACCATATACAGAAATTATTTGTAAATAATGTAAACGTAAAGAAAAAATTATTACAGTTATTCTGCCCTCACACTGAATTTTTTGCCTTGCTTCTTTCAGTACTATTAGATTATGATCTGTCAAATTTAATGTAAATGTATACAAAAACATTACAGAGATTTTAAATACTATTACACTGACAACTTACAGAGGGCTAGTAGTAATTTTCTTCCAGCAGATATTCACTGGTGATCATCTTTCCACATCATGTATTCTGGGAAAGGAGAGAAATAAATAAATGGAATGCAAGATCCTACGCATTGACAGTGCGATGTCATTAAACTCCATAGAAAATACTCCTGGAAAAAAATACTCTTCAAAAAGGTAGAACCTAAATCAACTCTTCTGAAATTAATGAAAATGAGATTTCTCTTGATTGAGTTCTGACATCTGTAATGTGTTTAGATCTGAGTCATTTAGACTCTGTTTCACTGAATACTAATATAATTGCAAAAAATAGATCAAATAACTAGAATACTGGAAGTTTATTTTGTGGCTCTATCAAGATGTTGAAGTTTTGTCATACTTTGATGGTTTTTGTGGTACCAGAGTTAAATATATCTGAATGTAATTTATAAAAGTTAATTAAGATTTAAATATAATGTAAATGATAAAGCATACCTAAAGGCTAGAGTTTACAGAGAAAAATATCAATTCATGAAATTGCCATTTCAATCAAAAGAAAAAGACTGTTCCAACTTTCAGGCAGTCTCAAATGGGATAAACATTAATTCAGTATTTATTTAGAATGAATTTTAATCCTTTTTATTTTAAGAATAATAACGTATTGGCACTTATTCCTATTTCTTCTTTATTACTGTGCAATATCTTTCCTTACAATACTAAAAAAGTGTACAGACAGAAAATGCATTTTAAAACTTGACTTCCATTTGGGTTAGATAGCCAGTCTTTAGGCCAATCTCTCCACTGCCTGCTGTGATAAAAAGATCCTAACCTAAACCAAAATAAACAAGCAAACCCCACAGCATTTAGTGCTAAAGACTTTACTGCACAGTGACTATCACCACTCTATAATAACATCTGACAAATAGATTATTACCATCAAAGGGGAGACTTTTAAATCAGAAGTAAGCCACTTTTATTAAAGGCTTGAAAGATAATCACTGATTTTTTTTTTTTTTTTTTTTTTTTTTCTTGTGTGTTTATGCTTCCATCTGGAGCCTTTAGAGATTTGCCAGTTACAATTTACTACCTGTTGTGAAACACTGGTAACGAGATAATCAAGCAATTAGAAAAGCATTGCTCACTCCTGAATAAGTGTTATTGCCTTAAACAAATGTTTCCAGAGGAAGTACACAACAGTGTTTTTTTGTTTGTTTGTTTGTTTTTTACATCTCCTTTCTAATCAGTAACTCACAGGTGGCTGCAGAATAGTAATAACATAGTAAATACACTCGGGAGTAAGTAACATTAAATCTGAAATCCATGGAAAACAAGGTCAGTATAGGACCTCCTTTTGCATGATGTTGAAATAGAATATCTTAAAAATGTTTCTTGTTTAATGTTATGTTTCTTAAACATTTCAATATCTGTACTGTGTAATTAGACTTGCCACACTGTTATGCACTAAGGGTGAGAATTACAGGGATGGAATTCACCTCATAGCACCCAGGTGCAAGCCCTTATCACTTGTCATGGTGTGCTGCATGTTCTTTTCTAGCCTGAAAGCCCTTATAATGGTCCTAGCTGGTCAGCCTACACTATGACTCACTAAGCTCTTCTGGTACAGGGAGACAAAACATGCTCATGGCCTCTCATTAGACAGTCATGAGGCGAAGCCTATCACTGGGCCCCCTCTTCTTCCAGCTCTTCTGCTGTTTTACATCTTATTTCACCCAAGATAAAGCGACCCTTAGGCTTTCCAGACTGCTAGTGATTTCTAAGACAATAGGAAGTGATCTACAAAGTGGTTGCTAGAAAAAGATAATGAAATAAATAATAAACAAATATAATATGGACACCATGAATGCGATTTTAGCTTTTCATAAGTGTCCCTGCCTGATATAAAGGATGATCAGAGAGGTCCTGCTCTGTTCTGGGAAGGTGTCCACCACTGAGTACATCTAGCATGGGCACCTTTAAACCACAGACTGGTAAAGATGAGTTCTCACATTCATATATCCAAGTTCAGCCCCTCTTCACTATTCTTATGAGCTGTAAACATTCACACTGAATAGAACTTGGTTCTAAATCTCCTCTGGGCACCAAGTGTAAGCTCTAAGATGTAAAAAATACTTTTGATATGTGGCTTACTTGCTTTTTTAAATACATATATTTTTTCCAGTTTATTTTTAACATGAAACTGAAGGTGTGTGTTGCATGGCCCAATGCCTGACATGAAAGAATGTGATTGTATTTGAGAAGATAAAGTTTGCTGCAATATTGTTAGAAGACACTGTTGGAGAGGAAGACAACATGACTGCTATAGTATATATAAAACAAAACAAAACAAACAAAAAAAAACATTTGTGTGATGTGAGCAAAGACCAAGATTCAAGGGCAAATTTGAGTGCAAAGTCATTTGACTGTATAGAGTCATCCTTCATTTTCTTTGAGTATATCTATGTCCACTTAGGTTGTGGCTCCAGAAAGCTGAATAATTGGGTCTACCACAGTACTGAATACTTACGTATTTTTCTAGCTTCCCGCTTTCCACAATCTGATAAAAAACAAAGCAACAACAAAAATTACAAAGTAAATAAAACACATAACTCTTAAAAAAATAAAAACAACAACGCACACTAAAAAGCTAGAAGGTCTTTAAATAAAAATATTGAGAGATTGTGATGCAGAGTGTTCAGAAAACAGAAGTGTTCGCGGTAACTGTTCTTGGAGCTAAAGGTGGAGGAAAATGAGTTCTCTTGTCTGTGTATTCAGCCCTACAAAGCAAACTATACTTAAAATGTGATGTGGAAGAAAAATAAGGCTGCAATAAGGAGAACGTATAATTATCATGCAGGCTAGTTTTTTTTTTTGTTTTGTTTTGTTTTACGTACTGTTTTTCTTGTAATTTGTCTGACAGCTTGTCTTACAGTTTAAGTAAGTACAGTTTACATTATCAGTTTTCAGGCAAGTAAAAAATATTTTTTTGCTTTCCCCTTAAGTATTTGTTAGATTAACAAACTACTGTTTTATATATTATTGATTACTAATGGATAAGTTACAACAAAAAGCAACAGTTATGTTTGAGAGTTTTTTAGCTATCAAAGAACACAAATTAGTTAGCAAAATCAGGTGACACGGCCCTCCCCAGGCAAAACACTCATGCACATTTTTTCATTTATTTTGATAACATGTACATATGAAATTTTTTGGCCTTCACAAGCCATAAAATAAAGTAAGAACCTATACATAAAATACCATGAAAATATTTCAGTTTACTTGTATTACCACCATTATCTTTCATAACAGAAAAAAAAATAATATTAAAATTAATAGAGTTATTCTGCATCTCACAGAAAATAGAAACACTAGTGGCATTTGCAGTTAATTAACAGACTCTGCATGGTAAGCCTACAAGTGGTATATATGTCCTTTGAGACTGTTTTATCGATAGATTCAATGTCTGACTGGGCAAACCAGTAAGGAAATCAATGTCTAGAGACTACATCATATTGTTTGCCACCTTTGTGGAGATGACAGCTCCTTAAGCAAACCTATGAGTGGTACTTGCCACAGTAATCTCTCAACATATTTATTCCACAGTTTATGCTGTTGACTTGAAATGAAAACCAGCTCAGCTAATAAAAATGCAAAACAGTAAAGCACGAAGAGCCTGAGTTAGTAAGGGACTAAAAAACACTCTTGCCATTTGGTGTGTAGACAGAAAATAATCCCCATCAGCACATACACAGAGAATCTCTTAGCAGCCATGAAAACCTTCCTTGAGGAAATCTGGCCATAACTGGAACCTTAATATCAGAAACTCAGATTGACTTCACCAGGTACTGAATGATTGGAGAACTCATATAAATTGTGTCCTTCTCTTACTTCAAGGACATGGTTGTGCAGTGTTTGAAAAAAGGTGTATCCTCATATAGAAATCATATAGAAATCATCAGAAACACTTACCATTAACAGTCTTTAGGGTACTATCTAGCAAACAGTAATGTAATTAAGTATAGTTAGTATGTTTTTGGTAAAAATGAGTTTATAGCTAGTATTTGATATATTTATTAGTGGTAACAAAAACCTGATGAAAGAAAGTCATAGTCATAATATGTCCATGAATTAATTTACAACTGCATTTTCAAAGTACTACACAGCCTGTTAGCAAAGCTAATCCCTTTAGAGATGGCAAATGAAATCTTATTTCCTACTTTGAAATTGTAGGTGCAAGAATGCTTTTTGAAATATACCTACAAGGTAGGTGAATCAATTACTGCAATGACCTACTGGTTTGGAACTCCAAGAGAGGGAAAATGTTTTAAATAAATGGGTAGAGGGAGTGAATGACTACGGATGAGCACTAAAGTAATTCTGTTCACTTTGTAAAACAATGACCCAGAGGAGATGTGTAGTAGAGGGAGAAAATTTCCTTACACGAAATACCAGAGAGTTATAGCAGTCATTGACAGCAATAGAAAGTATAGGTCAAAATTACTTGGGTTGATTAATTGTCTGGATTGAGAAATACAATTTGATACTACGAAATTTAAACTCCCCTAGCTTGAAGAATTTTCATACTGGAAATAAGAAAACAAATGCAACAGAACTCTGACAAGTGTCTGAGGATAATGATAATAAAGCATAAGCAAACATTTTCTTGGTCTTGTTTTTGCTTTTATGTAAAGAAACACAGTGTGTCAAAATACAGTGCAGACTAACCTCCAGGTGTTGAGAAAAAAATGAATTAAAATGGCTGACTTGATGCCTTGGAATTCTTATTGTCTGTTCTAACCTCACCTGAGTAGTTCCAATGGTGGTAGATATTTCATTCATTCCTAGACTCTCTGCCTTCATGTTGCTACCATGTCCCTGTGGTTGTTTTACCCAGCTGGGCAGCTGAACTCCACCACCACCACCCTCTCACTCCCCCTCCTAAAAGAAAAAGGGGGAGAAAATATGACGGAAAGGGCTCAAGGGCTGAGATATGGACAGGAAGATCACTCACCAATCACCATCATGGGCAAAACAGACATAGCATAAGGAGATTAATGTAATCTATTGCCTACTACTAATAGACTTGCAAAAAATAAAAAGTAAACTAAACCCACTTCCTCTTCACCCCCTAATCCCATCCACTCTCTTCAACCACCTCTCTCTGAGCAGCACAGGGGAATGAGGACTGGGGGTTATGGTCAGTCCCTAATGTTTTGCCTCTGCTGCTCCTTCAAGGTCACTCTCTGCCCCTGCTCCACATGGGGTCCCTCCCACGGGATGCCGTCCTTCCCAAACTGATCATGCTCGAGCTTCCCACAGGCAGCTGCTCTTCAAGAGTTGCTCCCACATGGCTCTGTAACCACAGGGCCCATCCGTCAGGAGCAAACTGCTCCAGCACGGGTCCCCCACAGGTGGCAGCTCCCCCCAGACCCCCCTGCTCCTGCATGGGCTCCTCTCCACGGGCTGCAGCTCTGGCCCGGGGTCTGCTCCTGCGGGGGTTCTCCATGGGCCGCAGCCTCCTCCAGGCCACATCCACCTGCTCCACCGGGGGCTCCTCCACGGGCTGCAGCGTGGAGATCTGCTCCATGTGGGACCCATGGGCTGCAGGGGGACAGCCTGCTCCACCAGGGGCCTCTCCACAGGCCACAGGGGAACTTCTGCTCTGGCTCCTGGAGCACCTCCTTCCCTCTTTCTGCACTGACCTTGGCATCTGCAGGGCTGTTTCTCTCAGTGTTTTCTCACTCTTCTCTCCCAGCTGCTTTCACACAGAAGGTTTTTGGGCTGCCGTTATACAGCAGTCCAATCATCATCATTCATTAGCACATCTCTGGCCAGCAGTGGGTCCCTTTTGGAGCTGGCTGGAGCTGGCTCTTACCTACCATGGGGCAGCTTCTGGATTATTTTCACAGAGGCCACCCCTGCAGCCTCCTTGTTAACAAAACCGTGCCATGTAAACCCGTTACAGTCCCTGGAGAGTCTCAGTCTGTCTTTTAAGAACAACAATATAGCAAATTTCAGTGCTATATTTAACAGAAGGTGATTTTATTTTTAATCAAAATTGATTTTATTCATTCACACTCACACTTTTCTATCCGTACACTCATAAGCAATAGGATGCCTGTATGCATGTTGTCTGTCCAGGATTCCCTTCAGTGACCTGGAGGACAAAGGATTCCACCTACCAAGTTTTCCTCACGGCTCCTGGCTTTCACCTGCTTTGGCAATCACACTGGGTATGCCTTTTGATACATTTTAGGAGTTGATGGTGTTTGGATTCTCTCTTCTGTACCAATTCTACATGTCATAAAGATTTAGTTACTGCACTTTGTTTCTCAGTTTGGGTGTGGGGTTCTTTATGACCTGTAAATCTATCAGACATCAGTGTATGGAAATCTCATAAACCTCTTGTTGTTCCTTCCATTTTTTTCCACACCAGACATCAACTTTTATCCTCCTCACATGATAAGCTTAACATATTTATTACAATTCTCTACATTGCTGAGTTACTGTAGTTCATAAAGCACCATATCACAAATGCAGATGGGATAGATGAAGGATCTTGGTCCATGCACAACACTTTCATGGTGGCAATAACTACACCCTCAAGTAGGGCCCAAATAACAGGGTACAGCAGATGACCGAGACAGCCAGAAGAATGCTTCACTATATCAGAAGAGCAAACAGTTTTGGCTTTGAGCTATCTCTCAGTGTTACCTGAGGGATCATAAGATAATTCAGGTTGGAAGGGTGTTAGGGTATCATCCACATTCTTGATAAAAGTGTGGTCATCTATGAAGTCAGACAAGGTTTCTCAGAACTTTATTCAGTTTGGTCTTAAATATCTACAAGGACAGAGAGTACACTGTCTTTGTGGCTAATCTTTTTCAGTGCTTGTGGTCCCTTCAGTCCACAAGTCTTGTGGTGAAAAAGTTATTCCTGAGCAAGGTAGACATTGCTCATTGAGTTTTGCAGGACTAGGTTTCAGGTTGTTCTGACTAGAAAAGATGTGACTCAGAAACAGATGATTCAGAAACAGATGATTGTATTAGATGGCAGAGAGGTTTGTATGAGTAAGACAAGTGACTGTTTGCTTTTACAGGGCATACACGAAGGTCTGATCACATTGCAGGAAGTTTTTACTCTCACAAAAATTTCCAGTCATGTCAGTGGAATTATTACACAGATGTGTTGGGTTGGCAGCGTGGGTCTTAACACTGGACCCATGAAAAATAAATATTTGAATTAAATTTCATTAACTCAACATGGGAACGTTGGCAGTATGCAGGAAAAGTAAGAAAATTGTGAATAAAGGAAAAGTGACAGGGTGAACTTCCCAGCTGGTGTTAAGATAGATATCCAGACTGCTTGGTGCTATACCAAGTAATATCTTCAGAGGAACTGGTCCGTTTAAGATAAACCTAAAAGATATGTCTCCAATCTCAAAGGCAGATCTGGAGTGTTAGGTGAGAAGAGGGGTAGGAGAATCTTTTTTGCCAATGTGACTGCATTAAATGAAGTAAAAATTTGCATAATGCTGCTTGCCAGTGCCAGGAGTAGTCACATTGAATCATGCCTTGGCACTGCTAGAATATTATACCCATTAACAATCAAAGATTCTGTGGTTTATTTTACCTCCCTGCTTTCACAGAAAGCTTAGCCGAAGTTGTCTTGTGTGTTCCATGAATTCATGACATGGAAAAAGCCAATTATGCATGTCTAATGAGCCAAAAAATCACACAGATTTTTCATTACGTCAGGCATTTCAGTCACCATACTTGTTAGTTTTCTCTGAAAGATTTCTATTTTTATTTATTTATTTTTTTCAACATCCTTTTTGAAGGTCTATAACTGGGAACCATATATGAGGAATAATATTATTATATATATAAATCATGAATACCATAAATGGAAATTCCACAACCTCTCTGGGCAATCTTAATCCAATGCATACATTTTGACATTATCTGGGGCTTGATTCATTTTCCTATGGACAAGCATCTACAGAATAGGGTAGGTAACTTCTACTTTTTATCATTGCATTTTCATCATACTGCTTTCCACATAACTGTTTCTAGCTTTGCAAAGGTGATCTGCATTCCTTGCTCCATATTAATGGCTTTGTCAAGTAATTCAGATGTGTTTGCATATGGAAATGGAGTAGATTCAACACAAGACAACCAGAATGCTGAAGAGCACACAGAAACCTGGAATTCCAGTTTAAAGGAAGCTGGGCATATACCAGATGGTAGGAAATGGTACTTAGCTCCTTGATAAAATTGCTTAAGAACTCTGCATAACTAAGCCAGGGGTTCAATATTACTAATATTGAAAAAATATAATATTAGTAATATTATAAAAGAAGTTAAAATAATTATTTAATTCCATAGGTAACAAATTACTATCCACCAGCAACAGTAGTAAATAAATGAAGAGAAAAGGACAGATAAGAGAGCAAAGCTGCATTTCAACTGGAGTACAACAAAAGTGATGTTCTTCACTGATCTCTTCTTGTACAATTCCTAGGAAAAACTTCTTGTGTTTGTTCTTAAAAAATAGTAAAAAAAAAAAAATACAAATTATGATTTTTTTAGCTTGCTATTTATTTTTTAAAGTAGAGACCTCATTTGTAGCTTTGTCATCTCACCGTTGTGAGGTAGGAAAGCCAGCACTGAAGAATTTTAGATGAGAGTTATCTGTAGAAGTTATTTCCTAGTCAAAAGAGGTTGGTTTGTGTCAGTTGGGTTTCACTCTTGATGCAAAATGTCATTACATGGTAGACCTGATGATACGCAATATAAAGCCTCACATACTGAAGTATTTTCTAGAGCAGGAGTTGGACACCACGATTCTTCGTGCTACAGAGACTCCCCAGGGCTAAGAGAATGCCCTGACTCCATTTCTTCTATTTATTACTTGACCAATTTCCTGACCATTTACAGAAATCTTTATGCCATTATTTGGCATTTGCTTGTCTGAGGTGGGCTCTGAGAAAGCAACAAGATGATTTCAGTCTTGCTTCATTAAGTCTTAAGACCTGTTGTTCAAACACAGTGCAGCACTAATCCAGCAAGGTAAATAAAACCCTATCTTGGACTGACTCAATAGCTGGGTGGCAAATAAATAGTCATGAGGGAAGGCAAATTTCTATGCCTTGAAGGGCCTTCTTTCACTCTGATAATGTCATAGAAAGAAATAGTTATGGCTCTTATAGCTAGCTGTGCTATTATGATGACAGAGAAAAATAAGTTTTATGGATAGGAGTAATACTATCCTAGAAGTAATACTATGCTAGCTAGAGAAAATGGAAAAGAAAAATTACATTCATAGGCATAAAGGATCTCCTAAAGTAAATGCATGAAGTAGGCACTTACATTTGAGAGAAAGAAACTCCCCTCCTTGCTGTGTCAAGGCATTTTTTGTGTAGAAAACAATGGAAATTAGTGAAAATTGTGGACATCAGAAATATGTTTTAAGCTATATACAATTTACACAGATTTATTTCATGTGCCTTCCTTTCTGAAAACACATTTCATGTGTCTTCCTTTCTGAAAACATATGTAGGGAAAATGTTTACTGATTTAGCCTTCATGTTATCAGAAAAACAACAGATCTTTAATTATTTCTCTGTCTCCACTTCTGCTATCACAAAGGATCATGGAATATAGTGTGTTCTTTTCTTATACATGCGGCTATCTCCAAAATACTGCTTTGACAACACAGCTGTGTTACCAAGAAGATACATATACATTCAAAAACAATACTTGACATGTCATGCCTCTTTTCTTTCTTAGATCACAAAGGGAACTCTAAAGAAGTGTAACCACCCCATTAGCATTTTTTCACACGGAGAAAGCAAGATATATTCAGAGATAGAACTGAGACTAGAACCTGACCTTCTCACCTCTAGACATGGGCTTGTCGTTTTAGACCAATTATATGTCTGATTTTATTATTGTTTTTGTTTATGGGAAAAACAAACAAACAGCAGCAACAACAAAACCATACAGATTTGAAACTCCAATGTGCAATATTCAAAACTTCATTTAGAGATGTTGTGTCTAACGATGAGTTTCTTCTTTGCAGATGTAGCCTACCTAAATACTATTATTATCCTGTAGAGTGTTTAAAGAGTTTCTGCCAGAGTTCTTGAATAAATAAGAAAGGAGGTTATTTTCATGTTTTGGTTTCTGACTAAATTACAGATGGCATTAAAAATTCTTTCAGGGAAAAAAATAATGTTCTTCTTTACTGAGAAAAGCAAAAAGGAAGTTTATATCTTCTAGACTAATTCTATAATCCTTTGTCTGTAGATCCAAATATATTTGTGAGTGAAGATGTGATTTATACTTCAAGTGAAAAGAAAGATGGTAAAGATGAATTAGATCAGCCAGTCCATTTGATCATCAAGTAAGTTGCAGCAGCAATTCTTTGATAGAGAACAAAATCATATCAAAATGATAAGAACAGAATTAACAGAGAACAGAGAAGAAAGAAAAAAATGATAAAGGAGATGACTTTAGCAGACTAAATGACGAAAAATCATTGAATTGTGAATAAAAAATATCTCATTGGGAAACAGAAGCTCCTGATTTGATTTTGGGAGCTTAAATATCAAGCAGTGCCAAAGAATTATGTCAGAAACAGAAGTTCCACAAGCAGGCAATTAAGCACTGTGAGAATCAGGAGCAGATAGGCAGGAGACTGTGTATTGAGCTCTTCCTTAACATGAAATCAGTATTCGATTTAATTATTGATGTGAGTAGAGCCACTGTAGTTCACATAAGGGTCTCCAGTTATACACACTATTGTTTTCATAGACTTTACTTCATCTGTAGAGTGAGACTAACACAGCTCTTCTGGGAGCATCACTATGAGTTTTGTCAAAGAAATACAAGTTCTATTTCTTGTTCTGGTGTTTATTTCAGATTTGCTCTGGCTTTGGTCAGAAATGTTTCCTCCTTAGAAAAAAAAATCTGAAAGACAAAAATGAAAATGAACTTAAAAATATTTTGTCTTTCAATAAATTATTGGAAGTCTAAAGTATTCTGATTTGCAAAGGAAGGTTAAAGTGAAAATCACACGGGATTTGGATTTAAATCCAAGTATCCAAATTTCTGAACATTGAAAAAGGCAGGGAATAATTATTTTTCTTCATTCCCTTAGAATTAGAGAGACAACTGAGTTTCAGACTTAATGGGTGGCAATTAAACAGTGTATAAGCTGTGTTGTTTTTATTACTATACAACAGGAAATACAATGAAAAACAGTTTTCTGTCTTATTCCAACATTAATGATTAAGATCTTCCCAATTTAAGAATGCATAGAACTGAAAGCAAAAAGAACAACTCCAAACATCTGTTTGCTCATAGCAAGTGCAGAAACTTGGTCCATTTAGAAAACAAGTTTACATTTTCAAATTAGTGCCATGCATTGCTGTATTATATCTGCCTGATTGTAAAAGTTCCTTCTGGGCTGAGTGCCACTGAATCTCTATTAGAGCTTTGCCTTCCAAAGACAAAACAGAGTACTTTATGTTGCTGTTTAAGCTGAAAATGCTATTTCTTAGGTACATTATTTGACACTTCACAGTGAGAAACTATTACTAATTAAACAGCCTTGTTTTATGAAGTTTGTGAACTTCATAAACAATTTAGAAATAAGTGTCTACACTTAATGCAAACATTCCAAGGTTAGAGGCTAGGTGCTCATTTATTCACAAAGCACTGGGCTTTCAGGACCTCCAGCTGCATTATGTTCACTGGTTTACTATTGAGTCTGTTTAACGTTTAGAAGGAAGATGACTGAATTGCTTTGATGGAATCTCTTGGTAAAAATATACAAAGAATACACAAGTAATACAAAGAAAAAGAAGTCCGTGAAAAAATAAATGAAAATCAGTAGAGGAAAGGTGTTAGAAAGTGATCAGAGGTGTATTTAATACATACAGACATCACAAAGAAAGCAAAGGCCAAATAATTCCATGTAAAAAGTGGAGAACCTTCAAGTCAGCTATGACATGCAGAACTTTCACCTGTCCATGATGGCAAGAGTATCATCCATAAGCCTAGCTCTACTCAAATAACTTTGAGTATTACTTTTCTTGGGACACCCTTTGCCTTTGTAAAATCTATCCTGCAAAAGCTGTCCCCTGGTTCTGGTCTTTTCTACTGAGTTCCTATTAGAACTTCACTTTTGTGAGTTCAGTGATGTCTTTTGTAACATTTTCTTTCTACAGAGGAGAGGTTCAAAAGGGAATGAGAGTCAGCAGGTTCATATATGTCTGCTGGTCTACTGACCTTTACTGACCTTTTACATTTTGGTAAAAATATATATATATATATATATTGTGTAGCTCAACACAAGGTAAAAGAATGATAGTACAGTGAGAAGTTTTCTTGTCGCACGTAGCAAGACAACTACTTTTTTTTTTTATTATTATTTTTTCTGGCTTTAAATTTCCTATATTTATAATGATGACAGAACATTGCTTTGGCAGCTATGGGCAGTATGGCACAGAAGTATGTTTTTTTAAATACATTTTAGTGGACCTGGAGAGTTTGGTTTACTGGTCTCTGAAGCAGAAACATAAAAACATTATTAATCTATAGCAGGAAATTACAGATATTTAGAATCAGGTCCTAAGTGTTCATTCGGAGGTCCTTAGTCACATGTGTAAGCTAGACTGTTTTCTCTCAAGAAAATATTGTTTTTCCAAATTCAATGAAGGTTTCTGAAGCATTCATTTGCTTATGGCTTTATCTTGTTTCTTCAGTTTTTCCTACCTCACAAACATATTCACACCTCCAAAATAATAAGTCCTCCAGTATTTCATTACAGGGCTTGCAAGTCAGAGCACTTTGGTCCTTTGCTAATAAGGACATAATATTTAAAAATTTTCCACCAGGTCAAAAGTAGCACTGATGAATAAATGGCAAGAAACAGCTCTTCAGTTTGAAGTCACTCATTATTGTATAAGATATTCTGAGAAGCACATGCTTTCAGGGTATAACTGCTGCTTTGTATAAACAAAGCAGCATCTTCCACAGACTTTGCATACAGCTTTCACTTTGATAGAGTGAAGCCAACAGGGGGACTAAAGACATTTCTTCATGTCAATATTTATCTGCATTTTATCTTGAGTAGAAAGAAGTAAGAGAAATCCAGTCAAGTGAGATCTGGCTCATAGCACTGATTTCTGGAGTCAAGTGTTGTATTGTTTGTCTCCCATTGCTACTAGAAATTTACATATTGAATCATGAAGGCTGATGCACATGTTTCTTCCAGGGCTTGGAAGAAGAGCTGTAAAGATAATGAAAATCTTAGCTTGGGATGCACATAAACTCAGTAGGCAGGTCATGTATTTCGAAGATATACTTAACATCAGTAACACTCTTATAGATATTCTAGAGGGTATCACTTATCTCCTGTATCATTTGAAGCAGGAGTTAGTCACTTCGTCATTCAGTTACGCATAACAAAGCAAAGTGAAGGGGTCAATGTCATTCAAATCCTTGGCTTCTTGGCACAGGTATGGGGCATAACTTAATGTCTTGTGGTAGCCAAATATGAAGCTAGCTGCAGAGGTGTGTGCCTCATAGATTTCCGTTTTATCCTTATTCTGTAGAATATGCTACACCATTTCCAAATAAAATATGCCAATACAGCTGTTACAGTGTTGATAACTTGTCTTTCATCTGTGAAATCGCTTTTAGACTTGCTACCTGCCTTGAACATGAGCACTACATCTTTGCTACACTGCTGGATTCATTTGAAAGATACCCTGCTGCTTTAGCTTGGAAGGAGCACTGTTGAATTTTAAAGGTGTTTGGATTCATGCAATAATCACCTAGGACAGGCATCAGTGACAGGATATTTTCATAACACTTTTCAGAAATAACAATAGAAAGCAAAATGTAAAAGTGGGTATACAAAGAGAACTTAGCAGTTACCTATCCTAAGTATCATTTAGTATTCAGCTGACACTTCTCTAGTATCTGTTCTAATAACATCTTTCCTGACTGTGATATTTTTAATAGAAATATGCTCATCTAATATCTCCAAAATAAGCAGATATCCATCCCACTTAACAAATTGATTTTCAGAGAGGTATATGGTGAAACAAGAATTCAGATCTCTGTGCCCCCTGGGTTCATGCCTACTGCTTAAACTAAAAAAGGGAACTCTGTTAACTCAAGCCAGAAAATATGCTTTCAGGTTTTACCCACTCTTTTTAATATTATTTTAGGGTGATGTTTATCTTTAAAGAATCACATTATCTTAATTCAGAAGGACACCTACAACGACCTTAAAAGTATACTGCAATCTCTAATTGATTACTCGTTTCCAAGCTGCAAGACTGATTAAGAAGGGGAAAAAAAAAGGGGGAATGGGGGAGACATGAATAATAGCAAGATGATTATAACCAGAATCTGGTTATTGCTATGTTTACATAAGAGGATCATGTAGTGTATTCAGTAAGAGCTGTAAATTTTTTTTAATACTTACTATCTTATATATTGAAAAATGGAACACTATTACAAGTTTTTTTTTTTTTTATGGTAGGAATGTCTTCTACTTATTCATCCCCATTTTTAATAGGCAAAGATATGCTCTTCAGTGTTTTTTTTCTCTGTTAATCTTAAGCTGAAGTTGTTTGCTTGTATACATTGCAGGTCATGAGCTAAAAAAATCTTAGCTATACTTTGTGTGTCCCCACGTTGTCAGTAGAAAGCCCTGCAGCAATCTGAGATGCCTGAAATAGAGGGCAGAGCAGTAAGATAATGCTTATGTTCCCTGCAGAGCAGTGAGTGGGCTTCCTTGTGGAAAAAAAAAACAAAAAACAAAAAAACTATTTGCCTAGATAATTAGTCTGAGCTTGAAAGAGCAGGAGAAATAACATATTTGCTTTTACATCTGATTGTTCTCTTTGCTCATGCAGTGATTTAGAGATGTGAGGTACTCACTTTCCCCATTGTTGTTTTGTTTTGTTGTGTTTTTGTTTACCCAGAAATTAACTCATTATAGGCTAAAGGGGGAGCTAATTCTACAGTTGCACACACAGTGCTTATAGCAGTGGTCTTCCTCTTTGGGTATATGAATAGAGATACAAATACATCAATCCAGTACATTTCTTTATCATTCAAATAGTAGTCACTTCTCAGATATTTCCTGATATTTAGAGAATCTGCATTTTCCATTTGTTCTAGGCTACAGATGACTGTCTCTTCTTTTGGTTTATCCACAATATATTGTTGGTCTCATATAGGCCATAATTAGTATGAATGAATGTGTTGTCTTATCTTGGTATCATTTTTTTCCTATTAGATTGTTTTAGTTTTAAATAAATGAAGCCAGCTGCTCTTTGTTGGCCACGTCATTTACTCAGCTGGACAAAAATGTCTCCCTTTATTGTTTGCTCTATGGTCCTGTAGCATGAAATCTATCAGGATTTACCAGTTCAGTAAAGTCAGGATCCTGTAAAAACAAACCAATCCAAAACACATCCTGATACTAAAGCTATAAGCCTAAAATATTCAGAAAAAAATAGTAAGGGCTTTCAAAGTCAAGAATGTGTATGAACTGTTAAGAGGCTGCAAATGCAGCCAACGAAAAGCAATCTTTGTTTTATCTGCCTTTATTTTTTTTTCCTAAATGTATTTTATCAATATTTTATTTGATTTTTCAGCTCCAAAGTCATCAGACCTATAATAAAACAGTAACAAGTGATAATGCTGTTGAACAACATTATCTCCATACTGAAGACTTATCCTAGCCAAAACATGCTTTTAATATTCTAAATGGCAACCCCAGTTAGACAAGTCTGACATGACAGTCATTGCAACAGAAGTCCTTATGCTCCCTGTTGGCTTGATTGTTGCATAACTATTAAACAGTCCAGCAGTGTGCAATCATCTCCACTGTAGCGTTTTATATACATTATGCAGGCATGAATTATTGCTAACACAGTATGCCTTTCTTCTGCATCAGCACTCTTCTGAATATTCTGAGGATTAGCATTAGTGTGCCTTATGAGTTTTTATAGTAAATATTTTGAGCAGTTTGCATTGTATAAATGTAAATTTGAGGTCTTTGCAGCAGTGCTTAAGAGTTAAAGTGATGGAATAAACTGGTATAACTGGCTGAAGGGAGGTGTTTTACCTATGGGAAGAAGAGTATTTCTCTGAAACAGTGCTCTGAATAGAGTCTCACACTGTTGTTTTTGTATTACTATTGGTCTTAAGGACATTTGCTTTTCATGTCCATTGATTATAATTTTATGCTCTCTCTCAAAGATGGCTAAATGCATTGAGCACCTTCATAATACAGACTTGCTTACTTGGCTGCAGGCAAAATACCTCACTGTTAACAAGAGAAATCATCCACATGATTGAAATAGAGAAGGAAGCTGTCCCACCAGATGTTCTTTCAAAGGTACTCCTCCTTAAGAAGGTGATTAATCACATCCAGCATTCACCATGGATATGGTAGTTGTCCAGTCTAAGGTGGTTGTTTCTGCTAAATTTATAAACAACGAAGAGAGAGAAGACTCTCTTTGATGTATCTTAAGTTGGGCTCTATAACTTCTAGAAGTGTTTATTGCTCTTCATTGACTCCAAGGGGACCTTGGTATCAACAGTACCCCAGACACAGAATTTTTAAACAGTTGAAGTCAGGTGAGAGGAAGTCTGTCTTCAGGTATTACAGTGCATTGTGTACGCAGACACAAACTCACTGTGCCAGCATGCTCAACTTAGCCAAATAAAATGTAGTATGGAAGCAGAGGCTATTAAGACAAGGTTATAGAGAACCAAGACCGAAGCAATGTTTTCAGCACTTTTCAGACACACTTGAGGAGCCCATATCTAATCTAGGAGAACACATAAATCTGTCTTTTTATACGTATTCTTCTGATAGACAGTCCTGAAAACCTCATATAGTAGTTACAACCTGTTGAATGAGAAATAATGACTTTTGCATTATTATTGCAGTCACACTTTTAGTTGCTAGTTATTATACCCATTTTCTTGCCTTTCTTGTTTCTTTTGTATTAATCTGTCCTCCTGTCATGCAAGCTTAAAACCCTTTTTTTTTTTTTTTTTTTTTTTTTAGAAATATTCATGTGAGAAATGGCCTTCCAGCTCATATCTACTTTACTTTAATGGCTCAGGTATTTGTTGTTTCTCTGACAATGTGGACATTAAAAATAAGACATATTGATTTATTCCAGGTTTTTACAAGAGGGAATGCAGTAGAAGCAGAGACTAAGCCTGGCAGTCCCTTACACCTTCAACATGGTATATTTGCAGGACTGGGTTCCTGGCTTGAATTTGCATAGCTAACTTAGTAGAGGTATTTAGAATTTTATTATTTGTGTGCTTTAAAACCACAGTAAAAAACTTTTAGTACTAAAAGGAGTTCAAAGCAATGAAACTTTAAATACAATGCCCTTAAGCTATTACATAAGAGTCATGTATTGCACAAAAATAAAATTAAGTAATAGTAATAATAAAAATAAAGCAAAGTTCTGCATCGAACAAAGAAACTTTCTGCTAGTTTAAAGTTTTTTTAACTTCAATTTGTTTAATTAGTTTTCTTGTGTTTATATCTGCAAAGGTTCTTTGCAAGTTTATTTTTTCTTCTTACTCCAATGTTGACATAATATCTTTAATTTGACAGTGTAAAATTCAGTTTTGTGTTCTGAGGATTCAACATCTTTCTATTTAGCACAAGTAAATCTACTTTATTTATGGCTGAATACTAGCACAACACATTAATCAGAAGGGATTTTGGATTTCTGTGTTTTGTATCTCTGTTGTTTCTTGTCAGCTTAATAGTTGTAAATGTTCACAGAATACTTAAATTGAAAACACTTAACAAGAAGAAAACATTTCCTTTTGCTATTTCTTGGCAGAAAGTTCCTTTATTTTTGTATACACACATATACTGTGCACATATATGCATGCTTGTTTTATATATGCATTATATACTATACATATTCTTTCTTTATCCTACACATATACAATTTATGTATAAATAAGTGTAACAGTTCATTGCTCTGGTTACATTTAAAATTATTTTTCTAAGGTTTCTAGAACTGTGTTTAAAAAGTGCTTGGTGACATCCTGACATCCTCTTTCCTATGTTAGATGTTTAAATGTTACAAGTCTGTGAGCAAATCACCATCTACCCTCTTTATGGCCAATGGAGAGGAAATAGCTTAAATAGCTTTAAATATCCATATTCTTATGCATTTAAAATATTCCGTGTGATTAAATGAATTACATGCCATGTAACTGGGTCATAGTTCTAAGTCTCAGGGTGTTTTTGACACCATAGAACTCACTTTCTGTGTCTGTACACGATCATTCTACATTCTGCCTCAAGAGTAACAGTTTTTGTGGGTGGATTTACAAAACAGCAATTACTGAAAGATGAATTGAAACAAGAAGCCCCTACCTTCTTTTTCTAAAGTTGTTTATCCAAAATGCATGTGGGCCATATTCCTAGCTCAAATTTCTATTATGAGCATTAAGATACCTACAAAAGGATCATTTCTAGAATGAAAATGTGAACTGCAAATGCAGAGCTATTGAACTCAGGTTCTGGTCACAGATCTTTTACTGCTAGCAATTATCTTAACTGCATCTTCAGTATGTTTTCACTATGTAATATGCTTTTGTATTTTTGGTGATTAAAGTTAATCAATAGAACACAGTAGTTTCCTATTGGTAAAATGGAAGAAAAGTAATAATTTAGAGTTTTAGAACCATAACTGTAACTACTATCAATTAAAACACCTGTCAGTTGCAGGAAGATATTTTAATGAGACATCTATTTAATTAATTATTTAATTAATTTTTGAGATACCCTTAGGTGAAATCATAACTTTGTTGCAGAATGATGGTGTTCTCTGGAACAAGTTAATGCAAGTTATATTTTCTATAATTAGGTAATTCTTTATCTGTGTGTTGCAACTCCTGTATGTTGTACTCTAACAATTTTATTTTTCATCGTGAAATTAAACTGATTGAGTAGGTCTGCCAAACCACCTTCTCAGTTTGCATTGCTTAAGCTTAGGTGGTTCCTTTAAACCCTATACATCCTTGCTTCTTGGTAACTGTACTTAGAATTCATGGCACTTTCATCCATGAAGTAGGAAAGAAGTGACATTTATTATCAGCTCAATTTGAACACTCATTTCTAAAAGCTTTTAGCTTCGATTGGAATGACAATGGCGTCAATTCTTACCCTTTACAGAGCTTGCTGTACTCCTAAAAAGAAGAATTTCAGTGAATTCCTCTACACTTTTAAAAAATTACAAAGAACAGATGGAGAATGGTTCAACATCTGGTTTGGTAAGAGACTACGTACCACATTTCATTGAATTTACATTATATAGGAGCTAGTAATCAAACTATAGGCATTTAATCTATTAACTCATCTGTTCTATGAATTCCAAGTCCATTCTTGGACCTTTTCTTAGTAGGTGAACCACTAGAATAATATGAATGCCTTTGCAATTACCTAATTCCTTTCTTCTGATAAGTCAATTTATTTCTGCTTTTGATTACAGGCTTGTGAAGATAGTCTTTATATAATAGTAAAGACTAATATTGCAGCATTAGAAATGGCACTCAGCAAAAACTGTTAGGACTGCAAAGTACAAATGTCTTACAAAAGTTGTTTTCTCAGCATGAGACTGTTGGGTTGCTGATTGTTTGTTTTCCAAATATATATAAAAAAGGACATAATGGCTTAGAGATCTAAATGTATGTGACAACTGAGATGCTGTTGGGTGCTGACTGTTAACAGACACTTGCTTGTCATTGTCAGTCACTCTAAGTGAATATAATTATAACTGAGTGCACCTTTAAAACTGTGCAAATGATTTGTAATGTTCAGTACTATGTTGTGTTTATTTTTTGAAATGGCTTGATCTTTAACCTCAAATAACTGTAACATTTTAATCATTATTGTGCTTTCTGTAGGCAATAGAAATTATCATGAGTCTCTACCCTAAGTACCCAGGAAGTAATTTTTTTTTTTTTTTTTTTTTTTTCCCTGTTCTCCCCTTAGGACTTCCTATGATTGGTATTCTAAGGAACCAGAATGAGTAGTCATCAGGAATCAGGTTTTATAGAAACAATATCCATATTTTGTCTATAAGATTAGTCATATTTCTGTGACATTGTGGATTAAATTCAATAATATATATCAGTTGCTTTATACTAGCATTGAAACATAAGTCTTCTTTAAATCTGAAGTAACAGTATGGTCCAGTAGGTTCTTGCATTGTCGGGGTAGTAGACAACAGTAGAGGGAGCTGATGAATTTGGTTGTTGAACTTCACCATTTCTGAGGTTTACAAGCTTCCTTCACTATTCAAATTTAGCAGAAATCAGAGCACAGAGCTCCCCTCTAAGCAATTTATGAGTATAATGAAAAAATGTTGGTCTTTCTTCATGATTAGCGAACCATTTATTTTCAGACTGTAGCATAGAAGGGATGAATCACCACATGGCCAATGTGACACGTTCATAAAAAGTACTAAACTGTTTGGATCTTGCTTTGTAAATAAAGTGCACACTTTTAAATCACTTTATAATCAGACTTTCCTTAACCTAAATTATGTTGCTAGAATAGTTTCTTTCAGTGAGCTCTTTTCCCTAACCCAAATTATGTTGCTAGGGTAGGTGCTCTCAGTTTGCTTGTTCCTTAACAAAGGCAGTTCTTAGAAAGTGATGGAGAATTCCTTATTTCTCATTAGATGTACTTGGCTTGTTGGGAATTCCTAGGCACTTTTTATTTCTATCCAGGCTTTCCTAAACAAAAATACATGTATGATTCTATTCTCTGTGTATGACTCTATTCTATTTAAAAGTATGTCTATGATTATATGATTCTATTTTTGCTGGGAGCTGAAAGAGCAATGCTTGTCCAGATGATTTTTTTTTTTTTTTTTTTTTTTTCCTGTCATGGTAAACTTATTGTGTATATTTGAGCCATGTGTGTCCAGTTCATGTAGAAAACTCTGAAGCTTCCTTGTGGTGCATGTAATTCACATGTGAGCTATTCTTCCTTTACTCATTAAGTGAAAATGATATTTATCAAAACGTCTTTTTTCTCCTTAAAAGCATTGTGAGACATTGCAGCCTTTTCTGCAAAGAATCAGGGAAGAACACACTGGCGACTTCATGTAATGAACTAGAAGAAACATCAATATCTTAATCTTGATTATGACATCATCTTACTGTTCCTTTATTTTATTTGCATTCAATTCATCATCTTAAAAATGGTAATCAAAGATGTCTTGGAAATATTAATTTTTTAAGACTTGTGTGAATGTTTTCAGAACATACCATGAAGCAATATATAACTTCTGAATTTGTTTACTTTTTACTTATGTTGCTAAAGTTTATGGCAGAGAATGGCTGTGAAGGTCTACTTTTGCCAAATATTTTTTTCCTGACCATACTGGAGAGCTTGGAGTAGCACTCTAATGCAATATTTTTAGGTAAGCTCAGTCTTACCCGCTATAAATGCTTTTAGACAGAATGCTTTATAACAAACAGGTAAATTAGTGTTTGCTCTGGCAAAACACTTGATATGATGTGATCCTGTAACTATAAGCATTTATTATGAACCCTTTTCAGTTTGTTTTATTTTTCTGCAGTCCATTATTTTCAAATGCTTCAAGAAAAAATGTGTCAGTGGCAGTGTTGTTTTCACTATTTTCCTTTTATTTCACTTGTCAAATTGCTTTAATTTCATTCCACTATTCTGAATCCAGTTAGGCTGAAAAATAAAGAGAAAGTTGCCAGCAATTGTGAGAGGACTTGAGAGTACAGGTATAATATTCAGGGACAATTGCCTAAAATCACTTGTGCAATATTGCTCTTTATTGTCTTATTAGAACCTTGTGCAATGGAGCAGCACAAATGCCCTATGTGTTACCTCTATAATTCTCACTTTGAAGACTTTTCTTCCTTCTTTTCCTTCCCATTCCATGCGGTCTCTTCCTCTCCTTCTTGCTCCTTTCCTTGTTGTCTCCACCTTACGAGTCTCTTACTTTTACAGTTTAAAATGTTTTCACTTTTTTCAACAGCTTAACTATAAAATACCAGGGTCATCCCAAGGCTGCAATCCTGTTTCTTGTACCGAAGTTAGGAAACACAAACAAGATTGACCTTTTTAGCACTTGCTTCTACATTTTCAAGAGCTATGAAAAATGAGCTCTGCAGACCAAGATGACACTTTCCTGCTTAATAATCCTTCTTTTTATTTGTTCTCTGTGGCCAAAGCAAATGTTTCATTGGCTGCAACTGTCCAAAATCTGTAGGTAGCTAGATTAGGGAACTACAAGCAGGTGTTTTTTTTTTTTGTTTGTTTGTTTGTTTGTTTGTTTGTTTTCCCAGTCTGCTTTCTGCAGTTTTAAAACCCTCAAAGATAACTGGTATTTATTTAATGTTATCCTTTAAAGATAATAATAATTCTCAGGAATTAGATGAAAGCAGAACATGATATCCAAGCATCCCTACATTTGGGGGGAATGAAAACTGGAGGAAAGAGATTTTAGAATTCTCAACAGAAAATTTTATTCATGGCTCTATTGTCACCTTAATGACTCCATGCCAAGACCTAAGCTGTCTTTATTTAACTGTCCATACTCAGTCAGAAAGTATATTTGAGTTTGGTTTTCAGCCTTGCAGGGGTCTGGCTCGCACATTATGCAATAATGATGTCCTCATTCTTTCTCACTGACTTAGTTATCTTTGCAGAAATTATGACAGTCTTTGGAACTGAGAACTCAAAATCCTATCTGTCACAAAAGGTGTGAAAGTTTTTCTAGGAGGCCAGTGTGTAATTTCTGTATTTTTTTTCACTTAATATTTAGCTAATTCAGAAAACAATTTAAGTAGCAAGGACTGAAAGACTCCTAGCCTGGTATATCTTATTTATTTTAATGTTTGAAACTCATCTTCAGACATAAGCTTGAATTTACTTACAACCTCAGCCAGCTTGGAGACTTGTGGAATGCTTGTGTTTCTGTTCAAAAAATGCTTTCTTTATTCTTAATAGCATGTTGTTAGAGGACATGTTTTTAGTTAAGAGAAAAGACCTCCAGTTCTCTCAAACAGTAGAAGAAAACAGGCTCAGATATCTTAGAATCTGCAAGAAAGCACTGCAAGCAAGGCTGTCAAATAAAAAGAGCAACAATGCTACCAGATCATGTAAACAAACCAATTATTTTCTGTCTTGGAATTAAACAGTAAAAAGGAATATTAAATTTATTTCTGGCTGGCTTAAAAAAGATGAAAAAAAAAAAAAAAGAACATGGCACTTTCTTCTCCCTCTGTTCTGAGTGGGGACAGGTAGCTCAAGAGCCTATACAGCCTATTAAAACTAAGTAGGGAAATCCTAAACAAGCAATCCTGAACTGAGAATAGAGTTTTGGACTTCCCACTCCCACATGGACACCTTATCATTAGGATGCTCAGACAAACTCTTTCTTGCTTGCTTTCATTTTTGTACAGGTATCCACTGTGCAACAGCCCAGCTTCAACAGGAAGAAGGGACACTGTTCTCTGACACTGTAGCTTTGCGGTAATGTCATACTCCTAAAATATATATTTAAGCTTCCTTTCTCCCACAGGTTTGAGAAGTAGATTTAGCACTCTGGATAAGCATTTGGCTGCCTTTTTCTACCCTGTTTTCAAGAAGCAATTCTGGGTACAGAAGCAAGGTGGTAAAAGGATTTGTGATGGATGTCCTATTTAGTTGCAGTTTATTCTGCAATACACTTTTTAAAAAAGCTGTGACTATGCTGTGTATTTTCATTTTTCAGCTGGTGATATTTTGGTTCAGTAGATAGAACTTGCAGGAGGGAGGAACTGTGCCTTCCCAGAGCTCAACTAAGTGATCTATACTGGAGAGAGGTGTCAGAAGTGGATGAGTTTCTGCAACCCAGGGAGCCAGTAAAAGTTACTGGAGCAAGGTTGAAAGAAAGAAGGCATTTTCCATAGAGAGAGGAAAGTGGGAAGTCTTTTCAAAAACATTAGTCATATGAACTATTTTTTCTCCATTTAAAAGCTTATTATTCCATGTTATTTTCTTCTACTTCTTGTCTTTTTCCTAATAGTATTAATGAGTCAAAGCCCCTTTGGTGTTTTTAATATTTTCACTTTAAAAAATTCAGGCACATTGAACTCGCATCTCTGGCTGGTACAGAGTGCCATCATAAAGCATTTTTTACTCTCTCCCATGTTTGTAAGCTGAGACAAGTTAAACCAACTTCCTGTCCTGGATATCTATTTTATTTTTTCAAATTAGTGTAGAAGTTGCAATAGCGTATGAGCTTTTCAGGAGACAAGTCAGATACTTAAATCAAAATACAGTTTGATGTGCCTTTCAACTTAGAAAACAAGACCAAGATTTACTTAGACGATGTTGAGGCACATGTAGATGTTTCCAACGGGTTCTCAAGGATAAAAATGAACATTGCAAGGTGACTAGTAACACTTACGAGATCATTCAATAATGTTAAGCTTTGTTCAAACTCTAAGTTATTTGGATTATATTGTTTAGCAGACGGAATGGAATTTCTTAACAAAGTTTCCTATCCTTATTCCTATCTTTAATCAAGATGTATTAAAGATTTGAGATAAACCGACATGCCAGGGTGTAGGATTCATAGTCATTGGCATCCAAGTCATCCAAGTGTTACAAGTTTTAACTAATGCTCTATTATTTCTACAAAATTTTCAAGTTCTAACATATATATATATATAATTGATATTAAGTTTATGTGATGTGATATATGTTATGAGATTATTGTATCTCTCATAATTGCATGTTATACTGTATGGTTTTATAAGAATATAGTAGCATAAGTTTATGCTACTATTAGTCATCTAAATTCTTTTAAGTCCTCACTGAGTTTTTAAGAACAATTCAACACCAGAGAAAGCTGAGAAATTCAGAATATGGCGTTTGCATATTGTCATCAATATTTTAATAAGGTTTTTAATTACACTGAGGTTATTTGATTAATATAGTCTAGGTCTTGGTGTATTTTTTTTTTTTTCCCCTAGGCAATATGCTTAGCTGTCCTTTATCATTTATTTATTTATTTATTTTTAATTTTAATGTTTTCTTTGTCATAGTTCAAAGAAACTTTTGGTATTCGTGTATGATTGCAGTTCCTTGGGAAATCATATTAATCTTTTCTTGAGAGTGAACAAATGCATTCACCCACATCATATTAGAATTACAAAATAGTAAAATTACAAAGGTAAAAGCTAAGAAAGAGCAAGGAAAAGGCACAGAAAACAAGGAACTCACACAGCTGCTCTAAAAAGGCTCCTGTTGAAGTGGAGCACAGCTTATTCCTTTTGTCCTGTATTTTTTCACTGTTTTCTTTGTGGCTGAGAGATAATGCCATTCATTTCTTTAAAAATCACTGCTAATCTGATTTAATGGTTTTGTGATGAGCACATTTATGTTACAGTGCCTGACACTGACATTAAAATATTTTCTGTTTAGATTTTCTCAAAGTGAATTTTATGTCATGTCAGTCTTCATAACATTATTAAAAATGTGTAAAATAGGCCAGACCCTTTTATAGTCTTTGATGGATGTTTGGAACTGGGAAATGAGATATGACCTGGATGATACAGAGTTGAATTCAATAGAGTTAACAGAGCTGAAGATGTCTATTTGAAAGAAAATTAAAGTAGTTCTACGACACATATTATGTTTAAAAAAAGAAAAGCTGAATCTGAGCTTTGTGTAAGTCAGCACAGATTCATGAACGCTACAAGAGTCTGGTAAAACTATGGCTGTTGACCAAGAACTGTTAATATTGACAGCATCAACCTTTTGTTTCCTTTGCCTTTGAGACAGCAGGGTGATTTTAGTAACAACAACAACCAATGCCTCTATTTTATTTTGTAATTGCTTTACTATTTTTAACACGTACTTGAGTCTGATTTCTTCAGATTTTATTCTAGTTACACTGACTATAAACAGCTTAATTTGTGTAGTTCATTACAAATAAAGCTTTTCTGGGTTTGTGTAATAAGCAGTCTAAACAAGCTGCATAATGGTAGCAAAGGTGTTTAGATCTGTATCCTACAGAAACCATTCAGATTCATGACTGACTGAAAAAGTCTTCTTTCTTGTCCTGGGTATTTAAGACTCATTTTGAGCTTTCTTATCCACCCCTATTCTAGAGACACTTGTTGAAGTTTGTTGTCATATTACAAAATATCTCATTTATAAGAAATAGCATATTAGAAAATGTATTCTGATATTAAGCTGTGATTTTAGGTGAGGCCTCTAAAACAACCAACCAAAGGCAGTTTCTTTGTTTATAATTGTTTTTAAGCCAAGAAAATGTTCTGTGAAAAAACACTGACAAATGAAAATGGTGGCTTTTAAATCCACTTTGCACAAGCATTGTAAGATGCAGAAGGCAACAGAAAATAAGATGCTTGCTCATTACCAGGTTGATCGCTAATTGCACTGAAATGAAGGCACTTGCTACACAGTATTTTTGAGTTTTCCAGTCTTCTAATGCCATATTGATTCAGGTACCTCAGCATCATTGCAGTTCTTACCTCATGCTCTCTATACAGGGAGATCTCATGACAAGCTAACTGCTTGAAAGCTCAAACCTGGCTACTGGCTATAGAACCTGGGTTGGACTGCTATATTTCCATTTCAATCCTTATAACACAAAATTGTCTCTGATAGTTTCACATTTCAGGATTAATCCTAAGTGTAATTCTTTCAATTACTTTAAATTACTGTATGATCTAACTGAAAACAAACAAGCAACAACACACCACCAATGTGCACCAAAACCAATCAACCAACAACAACAAAAAAGGGAACAAATTATTTCTTTGAATTTCCGTATTCCTTCGAATTTCTGAAGTGAGTTCCAGGTTTACAAAAGATTTTATATGGCTGAAAAATGAAACATCAAGTGGTGGTGGCTTGTGCTTTTTGTATGGTGCTCTCCCTCCCTCTAATGGCAACACTATACATACATTTCTGATTCACCTGCTGACTCACTGATGGTGATACTGATCTTTAGATCAAGAAACCCTTATTACAGACTATCTCCAGTTTGGTAAAGGATATTTTTTGATAGTTCATCATACCTTTGCATATCTTGCTAAATGTGTGGTTTTGATGTAGTTGTAGCTACTCCTTTTCTCATCTGTAATTACAGCTTGTACTATAATGGACTAGTGTCTATTGCTGTACAAACTGAATATGTAGCACCTAATAACTCTGGTTTTGATGTCATTGATCACCTAAAGTCGTTGTCGTCCCCCCCCCTCCAAAAAAAAACCAACACCAACCAACCAACCAAAAAAAAGAATGCCAGCAGTTAATCTTTGATCCTGAAAACTTTCCCAAATGAGTTACTCCGGGCTTTTAAGGGTAAGCAGGTTGTTAGAGGATTAGCATATAGATATGGATTTTCTGTGTTCTGGGGCTTATCTTTATTATTCCATATTGTGCAGCAAGGGAAAATGTCTGGTTAAGATCCAGTTCAGTTAGGACTGAAATGTGGGTGCCAGAACAGAATGACATGAGGATATGTCAGAGATTTATTGGGTTCAGTGAATGTGTCTATCAGAAGGAGTTTGAGGAGGGTTAGTGCTTAAAGTTTTATCAGAATTCCAATTTTTTGTTAATTATATAGTAGAAAATATAAAATCAAAATAAATTATGTGGAGAATTACATTAACTAGAAGACATTGTGGGGTGTATTGCATCATAAGAAATTCCTCGGGATCTGCAGCATGGGGAAGTATCCATTTTGTGATGTTTTCTTTATTTTTTCCTACAGTTTGATAGCAGTTTGTTTAGTATTTTACAAGGCATGAAATGAATTTCTTCCTTCCATTTATATTATCAAGTCAAAATGAGTTGAGGAAAGGATAGCAGAACTATCAGAAATGTAATCTAATTTGCTTTTATTAAACTAACAATCATATTTAATTAGAGATTATGTTCATTCTTTCCTGCACCCCTTTCTTCTCTTTTAAAAAAGCATGTAATATAAATTCTCAGTCTACTCAAATCATCTAGATTTGGGTCTGCTCATTTTATATGCCAGGATTTTTTATAAGAATTCTACACATAATGAGTGTCACACTCTTTTTATTCATACCAAGATAGAAGAACATAATGCAAAATTAATTTTAATATGATTCTTCAAATCAGGTAATATGCTACTAGTTGATATGTAACTTGCTACATCAGTTGAGATTTTATGTAGTAAGACTAGTCAGCAATGGCAATACTTGTATTCACATTACATTGAGGAACATCACACAGATACTTAGTGAATTAATCTGCCACAGTTTTTCCACTGGCAAATAATGATTACTACAAAGTCATTATGACAACAGCCTTTTGCTGACATTTGTTGTAGTCTCAGTGACATGCTATTACCCTTGTCACAATTTGGTGTAAAACATCTTTCATTCCAACACCATTCATTACCCTTGGGCTAGAGTTGCATTTGGTACATGTCAGTAGAGGTGCAGGAGGTCAAATCTCAGTAAATTAGCTGTCCTCTGTGAACAAATAACTCCTCTCAGAAGATAATTTGCCTCTAAATAACTGTAACATTTCAATTTTTGTAAAGTTAGATTCTAGTTGGTTTCTAAGACTCAATTACAAAATACGTTCACAGTATTTCATGTTTCCTGGGCTTTCCCCAAATACCTATTTTTGCATGCTGATCACTAAGTGACATTGTCTGAATGTACACTATTGTAGTCCAAATAGCAGCTCTGAAGCCCACAGTTTGAATTGCATTTTACTCCTTCTCTTCCACCAAAGGTACAGTGTGAATTTTTGTTTGGGAAAATGTAAAGTCTTGTTTTCATAAATCACCTTCTTGTGTACCAAGTCACATATATATTTTTAAATTATTTGATTATCATCTTTGAAGCCATCTGTTATATATATATAAAAAAAAACACTTTGAATTTACATCCTGATTGCAATCCCATCAATTTAATTTAAACCACTAAATTGTACTGGATTTTCATGCACCTACTTAAGTCATCCTCCTACAATATGAAACTCTGTCTAAACTGAGGGACAATTCTTAGCTCCTAAGGCTGATTATATGGTGGGGATATGCCTGTGTCTCAGATTCTTTCTCATGAATCATTTGGTTGTTTGGTGAAAAAGCAGCTCTTTTTTGTGAAGATCTTGAATATAAGCTATGAATTCACAACAAATTGGAGTCCTCTACAACTAGAAAATGCTCCCTGGAAAGCAAGGTATTTTCATTTCTATATGTATGGAGGCTCAGGCTGGTTTTGTTCAGTGATGACACCACATTTGGGTCCTGGATCTGTTGCTTCAATCTGTATTAAGATACAGACCTCATGGTGCTCCTGCTCATTTGGAGTTGGAAGAGCTCTCCAGAAAAGTGCTTCAGAGGCACCTCTCCTCCTGCTCATTTGCACAGGTTCACATTTGGTAATTCCAGATAATTCCGTGTGCATTCACATGCTCAGTTCCTGTCAACTCTCCACTCTCAGCCTGGGTCCAGGAAAAGACTTTGTGTGGTTTGAACTTTCTGAGCAAGCCTGGTCTTCCATTCCTTGATCTATCTACAAGAATATTACATTTCCAAGCATGTGGACTCACGTCCATTGGACACACTTTAAAATAAAAGAGAGTTTTACTAACTTATCTATAGGAATAGCTGAGTCATCTGCTCTCTGTGTTCTGAATTCTTGCTTGATATAGGTTTCTGCTGGCCTCCCTGTGGTCTGCACTCTGTCTCAGCTGTGTGCAGATATGGATAAGGACACATGTCTTTGTTGAGGAACTCCTGGTAATCCTCAGCTGTCTTTCTCTAGATCACTCTTTCATATGTCTACATCTACTCCAGCTGTGAAGATGGAGGATATGTGACTTGCCCAATGTTAGATTCTTCCTCTATGTGAACCTTGACCACAGTTACCTTGTACATACCTAAGTCACCTTTAAAACTGAGTCTTAAATGATCTATATGCCTTTTTCAGGTTTCACTCTGTAACACTTACTTTACGGCATATAATTACATTTCTCAAACTCATTAAAAGCGAAGTAATTTGGGGGGAGAGTTGGTGAATTTATTTGACACTAACAATCTTCTAATTCTGTGATTAATGACTATCCCTATGAAATTAATATAAGACAAAAAAAGTCAGTGTTCAAGAGACATCTGGACAACACCCTTAATAATATGCTTTAACTTTTGGTTAGCCCTGAAGTGGTCTGGCAGTTGGACTAGTTGATCTTCCAACTGAAGCTATTCTTTTCTAATCTATTCTGTTCTAATATATTCTATTCTATTATAGCTTTTTAGAAAAAAAAAATACTGCACCTCATCTAACAAATTTACAACTTTGATTCCAAGCTTCAACCTCATGTAAATTAGTCTGATGTAAAAATAAATGAGATAAGTCACAGAGACTTGGAAATCAAGGTTCACAATGGAGCCTGCTAGCTTATTTACAATATTTTTAATCATAGTTGATTGATGTGAACTGTGTGATCTATGCAGGTCTTAAATTTATGAGCTGATGGTAGGCGTGGTTATTGTGTCTATTTCAAAGCCATCTGTCATTAAGGATCTTAGGTAATGGGAAATTTTGTGTTCATTGAAAGGGATTTAGCAGGGATTCACATGATGTGACGTAATTTTATTCATTAGAATAAGAAGCTTTAATTATTTCGCTATCATCATCTCCACATGGAAAAAAAAAAAGGAAAAAAAGCTAGAGATTGACTCTGGCTGTAGAAATGTACATGACCCTGTTAATGAGCACTGAGTGTAACTTGCTTCTGTACTGTTCTCTAATAACATTACATTCTCACAACACATACAAGTTGAACACATTAAAAAAAAATACTGTGAAGATTTTTCTTAAACTGTTGTAAAATTCAGATCAAAACACCATACATATATCTGTTCATATGTAAATACACATAAAACACATGCCTGTATCAATATATAGACATAGAAGAAGCACTGGCTGAGTGGTTATATAATATATATAATGGAAGCATACCTATTCGTAAACATAGAAATGCTGGTGTGATGTTATATAAATTGATTTTTTGGGGGAAAAAAACACACAAAAACAAACAAACACCTGTTGAAACATAAAGAGGAATCTTTAAAGAAATAATTGCTACAAACTTTCAACAGTCTGTAGTGTTGACAGCCAAAAAATCCTGTAGATAAGTCACTAAGAAACAAAACAAAACAAAAAAGCAGGCATGGTGTTTTAAAGTCAGGAGTTTGCCTACTAATTTTAGGTGCCTGTCTCATGACAAGAGACGACCAGAGGCACCATCCCCTCTCTCCAGAGCAAGATGGGAGTAAATGGAGAGTCAGGCAGACAGTGGGACCAAACATGCAGGCAGCTAGGCTGTGCATGCATATCTTTTTTCCTTGCCCCCCAAGCAGACAGCTGCCTTAGGCACTTTTCTATTCTGATTAAGCCTTGAGTCATTTCTGACTTCAGGGTACTACATGCTGAGCATGCTGATTGTAGTTAACTTACTTCACAAGGTACTGACTCCTTTAGATCTTTTTTTTTTTTCTTTTTTTTTCTTTTTTTTTCTTTTTTTTTTCTGTGGTGTCTACCTCTCCTGTACAGAGAGCCTAAGCAAATTCCACTGGAAGGGTGAATTGCCTATAAGTTACAGATATATAACTTACAATACTTTGATACATAGCTGTTAAATAACTAAACTTTTATAAGAACTGGCCTACTTTTTTACTGACCTTGTTAGACGTTTTCCCTAAAAGTTTTGTACTGTATCCCTCTCAGTGCTGTCAGAATATAAAGTACTACTGTGATAAAAAGTGGATCATTTTTTATAAGCTAGCAGAAAATTTGGTTTTAAGTGGTTGATGGCTTCTGTTCCTTTCTGGTCTCTATTGGTGGGACTGGAAATAGTTATGGAACTGGGAAACATTACCAGAGTGACTGTAGAAATTGCAAAAACCTTGGAGATTTTCAGGACTAGACAAAACCATGGTTGACCTGGCTAGCATTGGAAATAGTCCTGTCTTGAGTGGGGGATCAGGCTAGAAGTGTCCCAGAAGTCCATTCCATCCCAACATTTTTCTCATTCTATGTTTTTATGCAGGGCTCCTGGTGTGTGTGTGTTCTGGTATAAAGGACTAGTAAGAAGCACACAAAACCCACTCACTTCTAGGAAAGCAAATATCAAATATTGTAAATACAGTAAACACAATATTGCAATGTCCTGGTTTCAGCTGGGATAATTTTCCTCCCAGCAGCCGGTATGGTGCTGTGTTTTGGATTTAAGATGAGAGTAATGTTGATAACAGACTGATGTTTCAGTTGTTGCAGATCATTACTTACATGGAGCCAAGGACTTTTCAGCTTCTCGATGCTGCCCTGCCAGCTTGGAGGCTGAGAGTGCACAAGAAGCTGGGAGGGGTTAGAATCAGAACAGCTGACCTAGAGCAGCCAGATGGATATGCCATATCATGCTGAACAATAAAACCAGGGACAGTTGGTCAGGCTGATGTGGGTGCTCACTGCTCAGAGATTGGCTGGGATAGTGAGCAATTGCATTGTGCATTGTTTCCTTTGTATATTTATTTCACAATAACTATTATTATTTTCCCTTTCTCTTTTGCCCTGTTAAATGGTCCTTATTTCAACCCATGAGTTTTTACTTTTTTTTTATTATTATTATTTTCCCCAGTTCTCTCCCCTGTCCCACTGGAGTTGGGGGGAGGATGGCGAACAGCTTTGTCATGCTTAACTGCCTGATGAGTTAAACCAAGACATGTAGGAAGAAGAATTCAAGATCTGTGATGAAAAAAATGGAAAATCTCAAAGAGAAACTCATATTTAAGGAAGAGAAGAATGACACGACTTTGAAGAGGGCAATTAGAATGGAAGTAGCTTGGATTCAGTCCCAAAGAGGTACCTGAATTTCAAGAGAACCAGTAAAGAATTTGGTAAAAGCCTTACAGATCAGATCATTCATGTAGTAATAAATATGAAAGAAATAGATGGTAAGATAGTTTTATGTGTTTGGATGAAAGCAGATAGAAATAAGCTTTTGTAGACTTTGTCTTAGGTAAGATTCCAGTATCTCAAAGAAGTGAGGGTAATCCACCTGCCTCCATTGGGAATTATATGGTGTCTGAAATTCACTGCCCCATGAAAAACAACCTACCTGTACAGGAGAATAACATATGCTAACTAGTTTAAATCACTGGTTAAAAGTATTCTTGGAAGATATCTGTTGCCAGACTGAGAAGTAGTACGCTTTGTTTCTCCATTTTCACTCTGTCCAGAAAACTGAAAAATAAAAGCATGGTAGCTGTGTATATCATGAGATGACTGAACTTTTCCTTTTGGGAGTGTTCTTCAATATGGTCTAAGACTGAGACGGGGACAGTTCTGGGTTTGAATTTGAACATAGTCTTGGACCTGTGCTTCACTGAGAATATAAATTTACATAGTGGCTGGAAGCTTAAAAGTACTATTTATTATTGCCTGTAATCAAACTGCACAATCTCACCCTTAATGAGGTTATGGCAAGAGAATGAGATAGGCTTGGGTAAATGTATCATGGGAAAATCAGTACCGCTATAAAGTAGGTCCATTAATAAATGAGATGGAAAATTAAATTGCTAATGACTTTGAAATGGCTGAGATAAAGAAATTTTGTGCCAAAGCTGCCTTTAGCAAGAGAAATAAAGATAGGTCAGTTAGGAATTCTGGGGAAAAAAAAAAAAGTAAAAAAAAAAAAAAGAAAAAGAAAAGAAAAAGAAAAAAGAACAAAACTGTGAACTCTTTCACCATGAAAGAACAGCTAAGGAAACAGACTTTTGAACTTGATTGTTATCACCCAATAAAATAGGATAGTCTGTGCTGTGCCTGCAGTACTGAAATACCTCTTATCCTCTGCGATGTTTTATATTAGGACTGTAATTCTGCAAACAATTTAAACTGGCATAAACTGGTAATTCTGTCAAAAGAAATCACTCAACCTGGTCTTGGCCTCTGGATTGCTTCAGTCATACTTTTTCTTTCTCCCAATTTCTGTCCTTGTTTTGACAGAAGTGTTTGCATTGTCTCATGGTTAACTGCATTTTTTTTTACTTTTCCACTGGGACAAATAAGTTATCTGGAGTAATGAGATTTCTTAGCCTGAGCAAGGGTAACTCAGCTATATTACTTCCATTAAACAAGCTAATTTGTCAGCTCAGGTATGTCTTCATGGTACAGCATTCATTGTACTGGTTGGACTTAATTAGATATTAAGCTGCAGATTTCTCACTGGCCCCACATTTGGCCCTGACTGCCATCTTTGCTCTTATCAGGTTTTCTTATAGATGTTTCATTTTTCACCTTTCATTCTCTCCTTTCCTACTTGAATCTTTAAATCCCACCTGAGTGATCTTATCCTCACAGTCATGCTCTGTTTCCTTTCATATACCACTTTTAACACTTTTTGAATAATATGGTACATTAGCCTCTGCTCATTTGGAAATGAAGCAATATTTGTAAGTAACTATATTTTTCATCATATTTTTCATACTCATAACAAGTTTAAAGTGCATTGGACTAATGCAATATTGAAACAATCACCTGAGAGGTGTGAAATATCTCTCTCTATTGAGAGTTTCCTATTTAAGTATCAACGTGATTAATGAATGTAAGGGTCAGTAATTTAGCAGAACCATTTGGGTGATAGGTTATTTTGTATTTCCCAATATTTTTATTCTGAAATATCAAACTATTATCCATTCAAATGTTAATGCTTTCAAAATGCTTTTCTGGCAACTATGTTAGTTCTGTTGCTTAGTGTAAACAAATAAGCTGAGTGATGAAAACAGAAATGCTAAGGCCAACACAGACAATTATACTTTTCTACAGTAGAACCAGAAATGGAACAAACATTAACTTCATTGAGGCATTCATCAGTATATTGAATTCAAGGTTTTTAATTTACGTGAATCTTTCACACTACTCTATTTCTACCAGAGATGTTCCAAGGAAAGCAGGGAGTCATACATCAGAAGCAGAGAATGATCTTTCCTAGAAGAAGATTTAAAAGAAAAAAAATAAAGAAATCAGAAAACAGCCGTGGGGAACTTCACTTCTCTGCCGTCTAGAATATTTATTTGGTTCCTAAAATGCTTTTTGAGCCATATTCATTAGCCTGTTCCATTTTAGCTCCCCCAGAAGCACTATTACTTCACTCCAAGAAGTGGTTGGTGGCTGGGTAGGGAAAATTAGAAGATCAGAGACTGCCAGTATTTCCTTTCTGCTCTCAAGCATGGGGAGAGGACACTGGATGTGGAGGAACGCTTTCCTTGGAAAATGGGTAAAAGGGCAAGCACAGTATCAAATACTGAGAATTTTCTGGGACCAGAGTGGGAAAATAAATGCTGTCCATTTTTCAGCCACTATAGAAATAATGTTTTGGTGCTCTGCATATGAATTTCAGTATCTTCCCTGTGAATTCAATGCTCTTGTGTACCTCATACTTCGTTGAATATTCAGGCAATAAAGTTACGTATAAAAAATTACTTGAATATCCCAAATCAAGCACCCAGATATGTCATTAATAAAACATTTTGAATCTGATGTGAGACCTAATGAAATTTAACGAAAGATAGAAAATGATCAGTAAAAGGTCAAACAAAACCTTCAAAAATGTTAAGCACATTATTTTGGCTTCTCATTTGCATTAAGAGTTCTGTGGATTTACATTCCTCTTTACAACTGCATTACATAAAAGTGACAATGCAAGGTAGTCTTATTATAAATGAGAAAATGGCATATACTCTATAGCTTGCAGTTGAAAATGTTGCTAATATAATGATGCCAGGGAAGGAAGTCTAAGTAAAATGATAATCAGATCTTTACTGGATCCGAAATCTAAGAAACATGTGGGTTTATAAAAATGAAACTCTGGAATTTGACTGAAGCACTTTGATATTCTCCTTGAAGAAGTGAAGATCAGTAAAATATTCCTAGGCAAAATCCCTAAATACCAGAACTCAGGTCAGCACTGAAATTTTAATCCATATCTCACTCTTCAGTTAAATTTACCTTTTTGGGAGAATCATGTTGTATCATATGCATCACCTTAATCATATTATAACATGTTTGGAACAAACGTATTAATAATCATATTTTGGAACTATGTAAATGTTCTGTTTACTGAATCAAGACTAAATAATGTTAAAATACAAAGAAAGCACTGCTTCTACAGTCTCACAAGATGTAAATTAACTGTTAATTGTTCTGAAGGACAATTGTTATAAACAGCAAAGGAGCATTTAGAATTTTCCTTTCAGTACAATTGCCAGAGACTATGTTTTTGAAAATTCATGAATTTTATTTCTTTAGCTTTTTTTTTCAAGAAAATGGAGAAAAAAAGTTTTGTCAAAGATGTGAAAAGGTCAGACTAAAAAAATCATTTTAATTTTATGTCTATTTAGTTTTCAGAGACAAGAAATTGGTGGGGATACACTCAGTCATGCAAATTAAATGTATTTATCCACATTCATACTAATGATATGTATTACTAAAACCATGCTGATTTTCTGTAAAAGCATCTATGCCTATTAAGGCTCTTTAGCATAATTTGATATGCACAGAGATTTGTATTAAATGCTCTTTCTCACTGGAGTCTTTCTGAAGATTTAATGTGGTAAAGTTATACTAGGATTGCTAATGCTTTTTGCTGTAGTGTGAAAAGAAGCTCATGCATATCATTTATTTATGTTGGTATCTATCCAACCATGAAAAATTTCCTTCCTGAAATTCTTTTTTTGATTTGTTGTTCACATATTATGCAACTATTATAGTGAAAAATACACTTTAAAAATTAACTTATTTCTCAGATGACAACAAATTCAAACTGTGTAATGTGACTTTGGTCCTACACACTGAATGCTAAAAAGGTAAACAAACTTTAGAATCACTGTGATATAACTGTGCAGATGAATAATTTCTGAAATGGCAGAAATTTCAATAAAGATTTTTTGACTTCTTATTATATATCATGATACAACTTGCTTCATATCAGCATATTGCGACACCATGATCCAGAACTGAATTAATACTGTTGCTTTGTTTTTATTAGTTTTGTTTGATGGAAAATAATATTTTACATTTATATTTTAAAACCTTTAATCTTTTCTGTACAATTTCACTTTTATTTCTGCAAATTCACATCATGTACCTTTGCAATGCTGACTTTTTAAATCCATCCATAGTGATTTTAAATAGACTTTAGAGAGACAATTACTCATTGCAATCATAAAATGCAGATGTGTATTGCAAGAAAAAAAGTCACTCAAAAAAAAAAAGGTGATTTAAAATTTGATTTAAAATTTAATCAAGAGCTAGAGCCATTCTGTGATTCAGTGATTATATTAAAATTTATCTACCTGTTTGACTAATAGAAATCAAACGTTTGATTCAAATGCAATAGCATTGTTATTAAAAATAAGAAAAAAATACATAAGCATTACATAGAGCTGTATACAGTTTACAGTCTGAGGTACCTACACGTAATTGTCCATGCAAATCTCTGCACATTGAGTGGGGTCAAATGTGCGTGTCCTGAGCATGTTGTATGTACTGCTTGGTATTGCACATAGTACCCCCTGACTCTTCTTGGCAACTGAACCATGTCTATTTCAGTTAATGTGTCCTGGATAACTTTTTGTCTATCCAGACACCTCACATCTATTTCAGAGTGAGATGAATAGCTCTACAGTTACCTAAACAAAGATGTCCACTATCATCTAGGACATCATAAAGAGTCTGATATGTCATGTTAGAGGTTGCAGATATACCATGGGGCATGCAGGAGACTGTGTGGGTTGTGAGGACACCTTAAGACATCTTAAATGGCATCTTAGAGGTGGGACTAAACAGAGGTGATTGGTGTGATGCGAAGCCTTAAGGTATGTCACCAGATATCTGGATGTTATTCTACAAGGGTATATCACAGGCACATGAGGACATCTCAAATGACATTGGATGTTATGTTGAGGTAACTTAGTTGAAGCCTTGATGTCATTTGATACACCTTAGGCATCCACAGTGGGCTGACAAATATGACAGAAGCAGAAGAGACTCATATCCTTAGTAAAGACCAGCTAGAAAACTTCTTGGGTGCTTTTCAGTGGCACCATAAGTGGTGTTTTAGTCCACTGATAAAAAGTCCAGACACCCAATGGTTATAATGGGAATTTAAACACTTAACTTTCAAGTAAAATCTATATGTACGTACCTAGGAAGTCTAAAAATATTTCTAATAAAAATAACTAAAAGTTTATAAGTATTTTGAGACAGAGACAATGCTCCTTTGGTTCTATATCTCTCTCCTACAAGAGTAGCTTAGGGTGGCATTTTGTAGTTATTAGAGTTAATTAAAAATAACTAATAAAATACTATGCTAACTCCTTTTAAAATCATTTCTATCCAGTCTGCAGTCTTTCTACAGATTTTTCTCTATTTAAATGTTTTCTACTGTAGCATTGCTTGTAATTTCTTTGTCTGAAAAAATAAAGCCAAGTTCTCAACTCTAAAAACTATTTCAGTTATATCTAAAAGTCAACTGTAAATTAATAGATATTAACTCTTTCTGATTCAAATTTTCATTGAAGGAAGTGAGCCCTAAGCAGTCTACATATATGCCAGCTGGTGCAAGTTGGCTTTGGAACAAGAGATTAGTTCATGGCCTTCTTTCATTTAGTGGTTAGCATATAACCACAGTGACTCGATCTTTTTCGAAATACTCTCCTTCTCCCCAGGGATAGTCTTCCTAAGCTTTGCTACAATTCATAATAGCAATTTCTTTTTCACTCTGCTGCTGTCAGAGTAACATTTTTAGTGAGACTACTACAGCATCTACAGTCTAGTATATCATGAAAAGAAATGTGGTTCACAGATACCACCTCTGACAAAGACTAGAAAGTCACAGCACAGTGATATGCAGACTACTGAGATTTGGGTACAGTATAAATTTATCTTTACCTCATTTTTCAATTTGTAATGTAACTTCAGCACTTGGTTGTATTAATGGGAGAGTTAGCTACATAGCCCTCATTCCTCCGAGCAAATCCATGTTCTCTTAGGCTTGGGTATAAGGCAGATGGAATCAGTTTAGATTAATCTGCAACTGCCAAAGTAGATGTGGTTTAAAGAGTATGTATGAAGATTGCCTGTGGTGGAGAAAGAAGCCTTTATAATGACTATTTTGTGTAAGCCATAGAACAGCAACCATAAAGTGCTGCATCACTTGAAATGGTCTCCCTGAAACTTTTATCAAAAGAGAAACGGCACCTTTCCCTGTTGAATTGTTTGATGCAGGGCCTGGTTACTTGTGAAATTTAAGGAGTAATATGTCATATATTTTAAAACAGCAAAAATCCCTGATTTAATTTAGTTTTGTTTGGGACATAAACTGAATAACTCTGGAATCACTTTATTTTAAATAAATGTTTTCAGCTGCAGCTACAGACAGCTTTTTCTGTTTCAGATAAAATAGCTATAGTTAATTATCCAGTCAACAAAAATTCTGTTTAGTCTGGGGAAAAAATAATTAAAAAAAATATTTGATTTTAATTTTCGAGCTTTAAATCAGCAGACAATGCCCTTAGAATACAAATTTTGTTCCTGTTTCCTAAAATTTATGTTTAAACTTAATGTGCCTTAATAAAAAATAAAAAGTAAAAAAAACCCACCAACAACAAAAAAAACATCTTAGTGATATTCGACTGAAGTGTTATTAGACTAGGCTGGAAAGGTCATGTATTACAAAAGATCACATGTGACATAGAAACATCTTGAGAAAGTAGAAAAGTAGACACAGAATAAAATGGCATGACTAGACGTTTTACTGTTAAAATAAATAGTAAAAAGTAAAATCACCATACCTTTTACTTTTGAATTCTAAAGGAAATTCACTGCTAATTGTGAAATTTCTAGCAGCACTGGAGAGCAAAGACAAGAATGGCAGGAATGGAATAAAACTACAATATGGTGCATAGACAAAAAGCTTTTTTCTTACTAGTCTAACCTGTACATGATCTGGTTTTATCTTCTTCAGATTTCTTTCTTTAGAAGGTAAAAGATACAGTAATGTTGCATGCCTGTTATACAGGTAGTAAATATCTGGAAAAGAAGGGTCCATAACAGAAAAATTGTTCTGGTTTTCATACCCTAGTTCCCCTTTTTGAAAAGCAAACTGATTTTCTTCATCAAGTCATTAATTTGGGTTGTGTGACCCTCCTAGGTCTTCTAAGCTGAACTGCAGGTTAATGTATCCATTGTGCATTGCAGTCTTCCTAGTGAAAATCATCCTTCAGACTTGGACCTGGCTTCCAGCTGGATTGTGCATCCAGGTTCATTTATGTGGAAACCAGAACTTGCAGAAAAAGCAGAAAGGTAAGGGAAAAACTGGCCTCATCCCAATGAAGTGTTGTGTTGTGGAGCACATATGCACATGGAGCTTCACCATGTGCCTTGTTAGTATTTATTTATTTATTTATTTTCTGTTATGGGTTCCTGCGTGCAGGAGGTAGATGTAATTCAGCAATTATACCCAAATAGAAGAAGTGAACTTGTGGAGGGTAAGGAGCTTCTGCCACCACAGTGGGTACCCACACCTCCTGTAACTCTGAAGCTGAAGCTATCCTAAGTCCAGTGCTGTTCTTGCCCCATGTAGTTAGATCATGATTATCTTCATGCATCATAAAAGCAATAGCTTTTTTATGCAATTACATCTTTATGTCTACCTCACTAGAAAAGTGCTGAGTTTGGCTTGTCCTATCTTGACTGGGAGGGAAGCAGGACTTACAAATCTCTACCAGGAGGATCCCTACCAATCTCTTAAGGACACATTTACTTTCTATTATGACCTTTTCAACATCTGGAACCATAGAACCATAGAATTGTTTAAGTTGGAATAGGTCTTTAAAGATAACCTAGTTCCAACAACCCTGCCGTGGTGTTGTGGTTTATCCCTGACAGGTGGCCAAGTATCACACCACTGCTCTCTCACTCCCCCTCCTCAAGAGAATAGTGGAAGAAAATATGATGAAAACACTTGTGGGCTGAGCTAAGGACAGGGTGATTTCTCAGCATTTATTGTCATGAGCAAAACAGACTCAGAGTAGGGAAGATTAATGTAATTTATGGCCATTTGATAAAAGTAAAGAGCAGTGAGAATTAAAAGAAAACTTAAACCCCACTTTCCTCCCATCCACCTTCTCCTGCTTCCTACCTGAGGAGCGTCACTACCACTTTGTCATCTGCTGCTCCTTCACGGTCACTCTCTGCCCCTGCTCCAGATGGGGTCCCTCCCACGGGATGCCGTCCTTCCTGAACTGAGCCTGGGGGGGCTGCCCACAGGCAGCAGCTCTTCAAGAACTGCTCCCATATGGCTCTGTACCACAGGGTCTATCCATCCCCCAGAAGCAAACTATCCATCCCCCAGAAGCTCCCCCACAGGCGGCAGCTCCCCCCAGACCCCCTGCTCCTGCGTGGGCTCCCCTCCACAGGCAGCCCGGGGCCTGCTCCTGCGGGGGCTCTCCATGGGCCGCAGCCTCCTCCAGGCCACATCCACCTGCCCCCACTGGGGGCTCCTCCATGAGCTGCAGTGTGGAGATCTGCTCCATGTGGGACCCACAGGATGCAGAGGCCCCTGCTCCATCAGGGGCCTCTGCACAGGCCACAGGGGAACTTCTGCTGTGTGCCTGGAGCACCTCCTGCCCTCCTGCTGCACTGATCTTGGTGCAAGGCTGTTCACTCCTCTCTCCTAGCTGCTGTTACATGGCATTTTTTGGCCTTTCTTAAATTTGCACTCACAGAAACATAAATAGCATTGCTTATTGGCTTGGCTTTGGCCATTGGCAGGTCCTTTTTGGAGCTGGATCGAACTGGCTCTTATCTGACTTAGAAAAGAGCCCGATCTCTTCTCACAAAGGCCATGCCTGCAGCTCCCAACCCCTTGCCAAAACCTTGCCACTTGGGCAGGGACACCTTCCACTAGACCAGGTTGTTCAAGGCCCCATCCAACCTGGTCTTGAATGCTTCCAGGGGTGGGGAAACCACAACTCCTCTAGGCAACCCATTCTATTATCTAGCCATTCTCACAGTAAATAATTTCTTCCTTGTATCTAACCTAAATCTTTTCTCTGTTGGTTTAAAACTGTTACCCCTTGTTCTGTCACCATATCCCTGGTAAAAAGTCCCTCCCCATCTTTCTTGTAGGCCTTCTTTAGGTTTTGGAAGGCCAAAGTAAGGTCTCCCTGGAGCTTTCTCTCCTCTAGGCCAAACATCCATAACTCTCTCCACTTCTCTTATAGGGGCCGTGTTCCAGCCCTTTGATCTGTTTTTGTGACCAATGTATGTCCCAATGAAATGTCATTTCTTCAAGCCCTCTTCAAGTACTGGAATGCCACAATGAGGTCTTCCCAGAGCCTTCTCTTCTCCAAGCTAAACAAGGCCAGTTCCCTCAGCCTTTCTGCATAGGAGAGGTGCTCCAGCCCTCTGATCATCTTAGTGACCCTCCTCTGGACCTGTTCCAAGAGCTCCACATCCTTCTTGTGCTGGGGGCCCCAGGCCTGCACACAGTATTCCAGATGGGGTCTCAAAAGAGCAGACTGGAGGGGGAAAATCACTCCCCTCTCCCTGATGGCTACCCCTTTTCTAATGCAGCCCAGGACATAGCTGGTCTTCCAGGCTGCAAATCATAGCAATCATAATATTTTTGTTTAAGAATGAGTATAACAAAAGAATGAATATCAGCTATTTTGTTTCTGTATATGATATAGTATAAAGAGGTAACATTTACCCTTAGTGTCTTTGCTGCCTGTTTAGTCCATTCTGTGACCTGATATAAACAGTCAAAATTCTCATAGAAAAACGGAAAACAAAAGTCATATGGTATTAAAAGAGTGGATACACAGTTTGGGGTTTAAGGGAACAACTCTCACAGGATTAGGTTAGACAGCAGCGAGCTATCTTAAAATGTGTCTCACTGAAATCTTTTAACATGTGTGCAACTGGACACAGCTATTTAAATCACATTGAAATCAGGGATGCTTCACTCATCTGTTTTTGCACGATCCGAGGCCTTGCATTCATTGTAGTCTGGTGGAACAAGTCCAATAGAAAACTATTTTTGATAGTCATGAAGTGGACCAAATGATGTGTAAAAAGGAGTGTTTTGTAATGGGAACTAGCAGATGCTTCTTCAGCACTGAATACAGCAAGTATCACTGGTTAATGCAATGAAAATGCAGTGCAAGAAGTATATTAGGAATAAAACCATTAACTAATATAATACTTTATAATATAGACATCTTACAGACTAATACTGAAAGACTTAGAAAGGATTTCTTATAAAATGATATTCTGCATGAAATTTCTAAAATTTTTGGAAGTGATTTGCTGCTGTATGAAAAGAAAGAAAAGGTCCAAAGCCACAATTTATTTTTGCTTCAGGCTAATTGCAGAAAATGAGAGTGTAAGTTTTGTAATTTGTGAGTATTGGCTTGTGTGGTCAATCAAGGGGAAAGCTGAGACTTGTAAAACACAGGCCATCTGTCTTTGTGGAGATAATTAAGTATAGTACACCTGTGGCAAAATGACAAACGTATAGATACTTAGCATGGGAATATTAAGGAAATCCTATTTATAAGTTAGTACATGGTTAATAATACTTTTATAATCCTTTTTTTTTTTTTTTTTTTTTTTTTTTTTTTTCCATGTAGCATTCAGTAGGCTTAGTTTTCTTTTCAGTTGGATTATATTGCCCAAGGCTGTACTATTGAATGGAATGTAGAATTCAAGAAAAGATAATTTTTGACTATGCCCACAATTAAATACCTATGAAAATCCTCCATTCTTTAAAAGAAAACCCCATTAAATAGCTTCTCATGGTTTAAAAAGATAATTAAAAAAGGAGTTATTTTAATGTTAGTAATTAGAAGTATTCCTCCAAATTGGCTGATGTTGAAACATACTTCTAGAACTGAATCTAATAAAGCAGATACCTATATCTATGTACTTGACTTTGTAAGACTAGCACCAAGTCACCACAAACGACACTGTATTGTCCTAAACATAACATCTGAAATATTATTGAATTTTTAAAGGTTTTAAAATTTCTTTAACGATTTTCTTTAAAAAAAACATATATTGTATGTTTAACAGATACATTGATACTTAATGACCCTAGGTGATGCAGTCCAGCATGTTTCCTGACTCAAATTTATTTGATCATACAGTGCTCTGCAGCATGTTTGAAGACTAAGTGAAGGTATTCATACTGTTCTGCATGTAGTGAAAGTTCAGTTGCCCTGTATAGATCTCCTGCCTTCACAGTAATGAAAACCATGCCTTCTTCGGACCCTTTGAGCAGGCTATCATCACTCCGTGCAAGTCCTGCTAAGTTCTACTGTAAAAGAGTAGGGTCCAGGTTTTACTGATACCACTCCTCCAAGTGAACTTTCAACTCTGTGTCTAGTTTAGAAATTACTATAACACGTTAAAAATATATGTAGGCCCAAGTAAATCCCAGGTAATCCTTGAGAAGACCAGTAAGTAATCCAGCTGAAGGTGAATGTGTGAAAGACAGGCAGAAAAGTAAATAAAGTGGAGTTTTCTATCTATAGAAACTGGCTACAATGAATGTGCTTAAATCATTGTTGTGTGAATCATTCCAATAAATATAAAGCATTAAGGAAATGCAATTAATTTTGAAGTATGAAAATTGGGTATATGCTCAGTCAGAATTTACAGTCAATTCGTTTTTTCAAAGTGACAGCAGTATTATAGAATCACAGAATGGCTCGTGTTGGAAGGGAACTGAAGGATCATCTAACTCCAACCCTCCTGCCATAGGCAGGGATGCCACCCACTAGATCAGGTTGGCCAAGGCCCATCCAGCCTGCCTTGAATGCATCCAAGATTGGGGCTTCCACAACTTCTCTGGGCAACCTGTATTCCTTAAAAGCATTTTATTTGCTACTAAAACTTTAAAACCACAAAGAAAAGTCATTGCAAGTTGACTTAGATGATTGACCTTCACTAGTCATTGATGAAATACTTTGTGCTGCTTGTTACATTTCTACGCATTGGTTAGATACTTGCATTTTTCTGCAGAGATCTGTTGGCTTTGCTACCTTGTTTTCATATCCATTGCTTCCCCACTCATTTCGTTTGATTAATTCCTGAATACTATGCCAGTCTTAGAATACATTATATAAAATAATAATCATACTTATATTGCAATAATTACTTTTAAAAATCTAATATTTTTCTCTGTATCATCTAATGAAATAGTCAGTCTTTGGGGTTCATAATCACTCTCATTTCATAAAAAATATTTTGCTATGCCCTCAGATAAACAATTTCTTTCTTCCAAAGGAAATAAAACAAAATCCCACAATCCACAATCTACATCCTTTGAAAACTCTGAGAAAGCTTAAACTTATTTGTGCCCTACTTTAGGAATAAAAGGAGGTTTGTGCAATTTTGAAAAAAAAAAAATAGGTATTTTATTGATAGTCACTTGGAAATAGTCAATCAGCACAAATCTAAGTGTATGGAGACAACCAGAACTAATTTTTTAATGGCTCTTCAAACCAATGCCAGCTATTGTACCTATCCGTAGATGCCAAAAGCAGACAAAAAACATAATGCTAATGATTTTACTCTTTTCTGCAGTGATATAATCACAAATTTAACACATACATGACAATAGTGTGCAGGTATTGGGTTCTCTCATCTTGTACTGCTGTATATAGATAAGCTTTTCTCATTGCTTCTGTATCACAGAATCATGTAATTACAGAATGGTTGAGGTTGGAAGTAATCTCTGGAGATCATCTCGTCCAACCCCCCTGCCAAGCAGGGTCACCTAGAGAACATTTCAGGATCACATCCAAGAAAGTTTTGAATATCTCCAAAGAAGGAGACTCCACAGCCTCTCTGTGCAACCTGTTCCAGTGCTCTGTCACCCTCACAGTAAAGAAATGCCCTCTCATATTCAGCTGGAACTTCCCATGTTTAAGTTTGTGACCACTGCTTCTTGTACTGTTGCTGGGCACCAATTAAGAGTCTGGACCCATCCTCTTTACACCCTCTGATAAGATATTTGTACACATTGATAAGATCCCTTCTCAGTCTCCTCTTCAAGACAAACAGACCCAGCTCTCAGCCTCTTATCATAGGACAGGTGCTCCAGTCCCCTCTTCACCTTAGTAGCCCTCTGCTTGCCTTGCTCCAGCAGCTCAATGTCCCTCTTGTACTGGGGAGCCCAGAACTGGCCACAGTACTCCAGATGAGGCCTCACCAGGGCTGAGCAGAGGGGGAGGATCACCTCCCTCAACCTGCTGACAACACTCTTCCTAATAGATACGATATCCCAGGATATCGTTGGTCTTCCTCTCCACAAGGTCACATTGCTGACTCATGGTTAACCTGCTGTCCACCTGGACTCCCAGGTCCTTCTCCACAGAGCTGCTTTCTAGCAGCCATTCATTGTAAATTGAGTATTACCTAGTATTAGTAGACTTGACTATACAGAAAATACGTGTGATTATTTAAGATCTGAACAAAAGTACAGGCTCTGCCAATGAGACTAGTGATTCTTCTAGAAAAGTATCCTCGCTCTGATAGTAACTACCTGATTCAGGCAAAGATGTAAAATCACACATAGCAACAACTATGGAATATATATATATATATATATATAAAGGAAAGCTACTTTGTGCTATTAGTATCTAATAAGAGTCAGTGGGATTTATTATACCACTATGTAGCTTTGGAATGGAAATCAGACTAGTGAGCTTTTGTGGGTTCTGCCATTATTACACCCACATCATGTTTAATTTACAGGGCAATACTCACATGGTTTAGATATCTTTCATTTAAGAAGTAGTTGGACAGTTCAGACAGTGCAATTATTTTCCAGCAGTCATTAAAGTGTCCTGCTAAACCTACAGTTCTCTCAAGTACACCTTACTAAAGGTTTATATATTGAGAAGATTGCTCATGGGGAGGAAATCACTAGCTCCTGTGGAGCATCCTAGCTAAAGAGTTAATCACACAGCATGCTAAAGGGTTAGCACACTCAGGCGAAATCATCTGTGCCTTTTAAAATAAGATATATCATCACTGACTTATTAAAGTTTTGTCTATTCCCCTGAATAGTCTTTTATTGACTCAGACAATCCTTTGTACTTTCCCAGCATGAAATTATAATAAAAGGTTGAGTCTTACAGATGTCTAAAATGTCCTTGAAATGAAATGGGAAAATGGTTCAGGCTGCATTTCAAAAGTGAATATATATCACTCATCACAGAAAAAAAGAAAAAGAAAAAAAAAAAAAGAATTGACTTTGTATTCATTAGATGTTCGTGAAATAATCTTCAATTAAGTGAACAATAGTTTTCTTGTTCCAACAAAGATAAAGCTTTAATCTCACATATATTTTTTCCCTTCTTTTGTCCAAGTGTCAAAACTGAGTTTAGAATTCACACCTTCAGAAACTGTTGTTGTTAAGATAGGAAGTGGAATAGAAAAGCAGCCGTAACTGAACTCTCAGAAACACCATGATCACTGGCACAATTTTACATCTGTTTTGGCAGTCTTGGAAGCAAGGCAAGATTTAGTTGGCCACATAGGCCAGCATAATCCCATAGACATAATAATTCCCATTTATGGCAATTTATACCGTTAGGACATGAACTACTGAACCTTCAGAATGTACACGCAAGAAAAGAAGGTGGGAGCACTTACGATGTTATTTGCCTCATAATTTCTGAGTTCAAAGAGTATCTAAATTTCTCTTCAGCCTTTAAAAACATTATAATGATTATTTAAATTACAGAAGTGCCAATGGACTGAGCCATGAATAAGATCTTAATTTTGTTAGATACAAATAATGTATCTCTAACATACATTAGGTGTATTTTGTAGAATACATGTAGATGTATTCCACATGAGGTTTTCATCCCCCTGAATTTATATAATAATAAGGCATTTACAGATGGAGGCTACAGACAGATACAATGAGGTCTGGGGGAAAACAAAGCATGGTCTATTGACAAATACAGATCAGAACTGAAAGGCATCAGACATTCAAAACTCACTGAAGTGTGAAATGTCTGCCTCACAGGTTAAAATGCAAATGATTTTGCAGAAAATATTGAACTACTACTCAGTGTTCAGAGTAGAACTGACGCCAAAGGACTTATATTTTGGAAAAGTGAAAGTGGAGCTGCTGTTTTTAATAAGAGAATTGAAACAGAAGATTTACTGTAAAAATAGTGGAAAAATTGGGGAATATAGCTTTTGGTCAAGAAATATGGCCCAGATTTGAACAGTGTGCTCCAGAATGAGTTAGACTGAAACTGAATTATGCCAGTGAATATAGCTCATGTTTTCCTTTACAAAGATGCTATGGAAACTTTTCCTGATCATTGAGTTCCCTGGGCTTCATTCCTCAAGTGCTCCCTACGCTCTGTGTCAGTTAGAAAAGAGGCCCCCTTGGCCCCTTATTGTTAGATAATAGTGAATAGTTAATGATACCTATATTATGTCATGTTTCTAAGTCTATTAGCAGTGCATTGTGTTCTCAGTATTTCCCTGTATCTTCATTATATAGTTGCTGCATTAGTACAAAAAATGGCAGTGACTAGTAAGTAGAACAGGAGCTCAGTTTATTTCCATTAGAAATTATCAATCCTGTATTTCCTGTATGGCCCCCTTCTCAGCTGGAAGTCAGGATTTTCTCACCTTAATACTATGCTTTTACTCTGCTGGTGAAATAGTTTGAGAATTTGGTCTGCACAGCTTGCAGAGTCCATTTTTGAGGCTGTTTCTATTTGACAAATAGCAAACTTTGTTTTGACTATAAAGACAATCTCTGCTTTCCTGCTCTAGTTTAGCCAGAACCTTAACTAAAATTCTTAGAGTTCTGATCCAAGGCTAACAGTAGTATTACTGGCTTAAAATGCACCACTCAAATGTAATTGCTCTTACAGTAAGTCAGCTCCCATGGAGCAGAATTGTTCTGTCACGCTGGTAATAAAGTCATTTGGGAAGGATCAGAGAACAACTTGTAGGGCTGATCAGGGATTCACCAGGCATCTAGAAAACTATAAAAAGGAAAGCAAATAAGTTTGATCTGCTTTAGTCTTCTTCAGCTGCCAAGGATGAAGGCAAGTTGTATGCTCAAGGGAAACAATAAAACAGAAAAAGCCTGAGCAACAGTAGGTTCTAAAGGGCTTCTAGAGAAATGGTGAGCCAGAATAAAAGACCTCATGTTTGGAAACTATATTGTTCCTTTTTTTAAAAAAAAAAAATAATAATTTTAATTTTATTTATAATTTCTTCTGACATTCTTTAAGTAAAAACAATAGTATGCTTAGAAAATCTGGGCAAAATGTATGTATCTGCTTATTTGGTGACTTCTACCTCAGTAATTCTGAAGAATTAATCTGCAAACTAGTATTAAAAGTGTTAAATTCTAGGCAATTAAGGTATGGGTTTGAATTTTTTGAAAAATTTTGAAACAGTTTTTATACCACCCCTGCACACCCCCCCCCCCCCATAAAAAAAAAAAAAAAAAAGTTTAATTTGTTTCCTGGACAAGAGGACAAAGAGAAATGGACACAATATAAAGCATTATTTATGGTTTTCCTTTTATGCCCCAATAGAAGAATCCTTTTCTTGACCCTGGGTTCAGTTAAGGTGCCATTATGTTTTTATCTCCGGAAAATAAAAATAACTGAATCAAATTAAGTTTTTGTTTCTGTGGAGGCATTTTAAGTTACCCTAAAAATACATAAAAGTCACTTTCCTCCCTCTAGCAAAGGACAGCATGGGCCCATTCATCTATTTTAAATAAGCTTTAGATGACAATGCAAAAATCTTGTGTTATTTGAGCCATGTGTTTCCAAACCTTAGATGATTATATCAGATTCTTCACTTTACCTTACCTTCAGTAGCTTTCCTGAATGTTTTTGAATATATCCAGCCTAATTTCCAGTTTTTAAAACAAGACTTGTCAATTTTTCATATTTAGCACATCAAGTCACCAGGGCTGAGTGAATAGCACCTCATTTTCTTCCATGCTGGTACTGATTCCTCCAGCTAATACTCACATTAGAGCCACTTACGGAAAAGGGAGAGCCAGAACACTATTCTCTGTTGGCTGGATTTCTGCTGCTCTTCAGATTAGGTAAATGTTTATGTCTTTGCAAATTTTTATGGACCTGCAAACAATAGTTTAATGAGACAGGCTATGAGAACTTCAAAATTTGGCTTTTTTCACTTCTTTACTCCACTTTAAATATCCTTATGTCTAGCTACCTTCTCCTTTGACTGATGCAATCTCATGTTATTTATCTCTTCTGATATCTTTGCCAAAACACTTCATGAAATCACAAACTTGTATTGTTTCAAAAGTTGATTAAAAAAAAACAAGCTATAATATATGCAGTCCAGAGGCAGCAATATACTAAACAAGCCAAACTGAAGCCAAATCCAAGCAGTGAACTCTGATAATTTTTTAATTGTTATTCTCAGTTTAAATAGCTAGAGATTTCAATATCAGTCCTCAATGTTTGTGTATATCTTAGCCTCCTCAAATTTCTTCACATAAGATATAAAATAAATGATCGTGTTAATAGGAAGAGAAAATAAATGATTAGTAGGAGTTTCTGCAACACTCTACTGGAATTTCGTCATTAATTATGAGACAATTATTCTATACTCTTTTTGGTTTGAACCATCAGACTTATTTTGGACATAGAATGAGAAGATACAATCTTTAGAAGTGACTGTAAATTTACTTTAAGGGGAGCCTAGGGTACACAGCTCTTAATCTATATTTTTGCATTTATTTGTGTGAAGCACAATTAATACCCGAGTTACCACAGTCTGAAGCTGGAGTCTGTACCTTCAAAAGACAGTACAACTACACAGGTCACAGAGTACTATACTACATACAGTTTATGCTGAGGTTTTGAAGAGCTTCACACAATTCATTTTAACCTTTTATTTTTTTTCTTGCATTTTTCATATGGGGGTATGCTTTTTTTCTTTTCTATAAATCACATTTCTATACTTAGAAATATCTTAGCAATGCATTAGTTAGAAATACCAGATAACCTTTCATAAGGAAGTACACAAAAGCACAAATGAAAATTACACCCAAACCCTAGGCTCCTTTATGGTATTCTCCTTGTCATTTCACCACAATTACAGGGCTACTTGTTCATCTTAAAACATTGATATGTTTTTCATTAAACAAGTTAGGAAGTACATTACTGATATTTAACTGCAGTAATTTACTTTCATTCAGGACAACTACAGAAGCAAAGTTTAAGTCATGTCAAAAGCCTACACTTAAAATACAATTTTTTTATTGCCCTGAGCAAACTCTTGCAGAACTACGCATGAAGTACTGTGCAAGGGAAGCCAGGGGGAAAGCATGGCATTGAACTGTGAACTATAGGATCAATTATCTGTCTTTGTCACCTTTGTGCCTATTCAATTAGTTGATTAAATAAATCACTCAGAAAAGCTTGAATGCTGACACATATTTTATCCATATTGGCAAGCTGGCTGCTGGAAATCCTCTTTTCATTCTGCAGTAATTACTTTTTTTTTTTTTTTTCAAAGTTCAGAAGATTTAAGCCCATAAAGAGGTACTCAGGCTGCAGGATTGCCAAAGGTCAGTCTGTGCTGAAAAACAGTTACTATATTTTATTTTTTGATGTCTATACCAAATATTTAGAATATATGGTGTGTAAGTATATGGTATATACTTATGATGGTGGACTTTCTGATGAAGTCAGTGCTAGGAGACCCATAAACTTCACTGGATTTTGGATAGTCATTAAGCACATGAGCAGCAGAAAGAACTCATGTTATGAAATATACGAACAAAGCATTTGTATCACATTTTAAAATACTATTTAGGTTATAATGTCCTTTGAACTCAGGTAGGCACATAAGTAGTTTTGAGTAACTAAGTCTCCAGATTTTGCTTGGGAACATGGCAAAATTCTCTGTGTTTCAGTCCCAAAGAGAGGATCAGTACTCTAATATAGATGCTAAATGCTCCCTTCAGAAAAATAAATACATAAATAAATAAATATCTGCATTTCTCTTATGTTGAATTTTGGATGAAATATACTACTTATGGCGTCCTTGCCTAGCTGTTCTTCAGTGGACCTTCAGAGCTGAAAAGACATTCTCCTATTAAGTCAAGGGCTCCTTCCTTCCATTCAAGACACTCCAGTAAAAATTGCTTGGCTTGTTTCACACTGAAGACTTATAGTCACTGTTGCAACATCTAATTCTTGATCCAAACTTAGAAAATAAGTCTTATTGTTAGATGTCTATGGAATAGCAAGCACAAAGATTGGTGCTTTCAGCTAGGCTGTGTAAAATTCTCAGGACAAAGGCAGGGCAGTCTGTTCTTCTGGAGATCTGATATGACATTGGCACCAGATAAAGCTAGCACGAAATCACAGCCAAGTTTATGATGTGAATGTGCCCAGTCATCCACGGAGAGAGCCAATCTTTTGTTACTTGGCTTGAAGGCCAAGTAATTCCCTGGACCACTTCATTTTCACACTGTTGATATTGCTACAGTACCAAATACTACTTAGGAATTTAAACCTACTAGTTTCAAATAAAACATAACAGTAACTGCATGGAACATAACAATAACTCTCTCTCAGGCATAATTACTAGACTGACAATCACAGATTTTCTTGTTCAATATATCTGGCCCTTGAATGTCCATAACTTTTTAAAATAAAGTGGAACAGTTTTAGCAAGAAACTGCATTCCTTAATAGCTTCTAATTCTGTGATTAAAATATTTGCTAGGAGTATGGGGTAATATAGATCTGAATTATATACACTTTTATATAAACATTGTATAGAGTTCAGTCTTTCCTTTTTACACAATTGTAATTCTGGGAATTACCCCTATATTCTGTAATAGAGAAATATCCCATTTTATATATCTGAGACATAGGGAGGATATTGATTTTGAAACCAGGAGTGTGAATTTTATCAACACTCCCACATGTAGTTACTGCGTAACTGACTAAGTGACTGTGATGACTGCGACAAATTCTGTCACTGTGATTCAGTGACAAATTTATTCTAATTGTCAAAAGACTATGCACCATGAAAATGCATCCTCTTTATGGATCTGAAATTTCAAAAATATTTGAGGGAAAAAAAAAAAAAGCTGGAAAATATCAGCCAAACTGCCAGGGTTTCATTTATCATTCATTTTCCAATACTAAATATTTTTCAGTTTATTCTTACTTAAAAACAAACAAACAAAAAACTGCAACATCAGCAAACAAACTGTTTAAAAACATGTAGAAAAGAATAATTTCCTTTGGTATATCGCTAGTATAAATTTGTGTCACAATTTTGAAAAAAAAAAAAATCCTAGTCTTTTTTGCAAAGTGAAAGAAATGTAACCACTTTTTTATTTGTGTCAAAATGTAGCAAGGCTTCCTAAACCCGCTTTAGTCACTTACAAAGAGAAGTTCCCTTCAAATCAAGCCATATTACTTGATGTCATTGCAAGAAAATCATATATTCACTTACTGTAAATTTTGTTTAACCAATTTTGCATTTAAAGGTTTGTTTAGTATTGTCTAAAAGTACTATATTTGTAATTGTTAGCTGTGTTGATGAGAACTTAGTGAAAATATCTCAGTACATATTGAATTCATTGCAGTTTCTTGGACCTATATAATTACCAAGAGCTGTATATTTGGTTACATGTTAATGAATTTAAAAGAGGTATGTAGAAATTACAGAACTGGTATTTCAGTTCAAAATGGTTTTTGTGTATTAAACCAAACAGAAATTTACATAAACAGAGCTTATGCTACAGTAAAACAGGCTACCAGGCTATTTTAAAATAAATCAATAGAAAATCATAGTGCTTTTGAAATTAATGTTGGGGAACAATAAGTTTTTTGATATTCACAATGTAAACTACCTTTTTAAAAAATATATTTATTTATTTCATTTTTTTTCTCTGGTGCAAGTTTGTCTAGGCAATTGGATAATAGCCCAAATTTGGCAATTTGGCAATTACTTCAAAGCTCAAAAATAAATTTTAAACCCCCATCATTTGGTTGCTGAACGGGTTTAAGGTGCAGTGGAGAAGCTTCACTCACCATTGTTTTCAAGCCTCCCAAGAAATATCTATGCTATTAACTTAGTTCTTTTAAAGGGGTTACTTCACTTTATTTATTTATTTATTTATTATTCCATCCTTTCCTTCCTGTTAGCTAAATGCTATATGCAAGTAGCTAAAGAATCTATTGTCCTTTCTTCCATCTTTTTAAAGTTGAAGAATATTTCATTTATTTTTCTCATAGCATTATAAGAAATCTATCCTGATATATAATGGCTCATAAAACAATTTAATTTTTGAAGTACCTGTGAGCTCTGTTGTGAAAGAGCTCATCTCAGTAGCACCAATCTTTGGTGTTTGGTTTTATGGAGATAGCACTGCCAAGACATACCTGTTTATTGATCAAGGAGCAAAGCCATATAGTTTTGCCATGCTTAGACAATACCTGGTAAAATACTGAGTAAAAAAACCTGAGCAGCAAATGGGATTTTCCTGAAACAATGTACTAAAGCTATTTGAAGTATATGCCCAAAAAAACTGTTGTGGAAAAATGAAATAAAGATACAAAATTTGCATAATACATAGTTGCATATAACTTTTTTGTTGTTGTTGTTGTAATTATATATAATTTTTGTACCCATATACATGTACACATATACACATGTAATAACTTCTGTTGTTTTCTATCATTTTCTCACTAAGGTTTATAATTTCCATTTGTTTGGACCTAGCAACCACATACAACTGCTTCTTGAAGATAGCTTTCATTTTTTATTTTTTTTTGAGATGAGCTAAAATTGCATAAAACATATTTTTTGTTTGTTATTCAGTGTTTTGCCATATTTTTATTTTTATTTTATCCATCTCTTCAACTTTTACTTTACTTATATAAAAAAAAAGTGCTTATGTTGGGTCAGACTAAAGGTTCATCTAGCTTTGAAGTCTGCTTCTAGCAATGACTGATTGATGTTTAGGAAAAGAGGGCAAGAACAAGGCAATTATATAGCTTCTGGTAATTTGCTATTCAGATACTTTCTTAACTGGAAGTTATACATTTTTTTTTCCCCTTCAGAATTATTCTAATCACTTTACAATCTCACTTAAACTTTTTCTATCCACACATTTTGTGGCAAAAGTTCCACTATTTAACTATGTATGATGTAGAAAGCATTACACTTTGTTTGCTTTAAAGCTTCTGCCTGAAACTTCAATAGCATGCCCCCTGCTCTTTATATTATGAAAAAATAGAGAATAATAGCTACTGCTTCATTTTTACTGTATTGTCGTTGAACATGTACATCTTTAAAGTATCTTTAAAGTATTTCTTTGTACAGAAGCTGTTCAATTCTTTTGATCTTTCTTACTGCACTTCTTGGTTACTTAACCTACTTAACCTTGCATGAGATTAGGTAGCACCACAAATGCACATCCTATTCATGATACAAGTGCATTCTGGATAGATACACTAACATAATGCTTAGTTCTGTTTTATACTCTATGTCATATCATTATTTTTTTTTTTAACAGTGCTAAAAATTAAGCTTTTTTTTTTTTTTTTTTTTTTTTTTTTTTTTGTCCTGGTTTCAGTTAGGACAGAGTTAATTTTCCTCCCAGTAGCTGGTAGGGTGCTATGTTTTGGATTAGGATGAGAAGAGTGCTGATAACATGCTGATGTTTTAATTGCTGCAGAGCAGTGCTTACACCAAGCCAAGGACTTTTCAGCTTCTCGCTCTGTCCTGCCAGCGGGCAGGCTGGGGGTGCAGCAGGAGCTGGGAGGGGACAGACCCAGGACAGCTGACCCAAACTGGCCAAAGGGGTATTCCATACCATCTGACGTCATGCTCAACAATATATAGGGGTGGCTAGCCGGGGTGGGGGCCGGCTGCTCGGGGTTGGGCTGGGCATCGGTCAGCGGGTGGTGAGCAATTGCATTGTGCATCACTTGTTTTGTACATACTATTATTATTATTTTATTTTTCTGTCCCTAATAAACTGTCTCTATCTCAACCCACAGGCTTCAGTTTTTCTCGTTTCTCTCCCCCATCCCAGAGAGGGAGGGGGGAGGGTGAGCGAACGGCTGGGTGGTGTTTAGCTACCAGCCAGGTTAAACCACAACATTTTTAAATCAAAACATCCTCAGTAAGTCTGAATTGGGAGTTGCTTATTTAAAACCATTTGTGTGACTTCAGTTAGAGTTAATGTATTTAAGTCCTACACCAACTGGGAGAACTATGGACACTACAATTGACTCTCACAATCTTATGGTCATTTGTAACACATGGGCCTTTGGCAAACTTCCCTTTCCTGCAGAAGTCATCACATTCAGAGGAGATAGAGTGTTAGTCTGCATGATCCTTTTTTGTGTGCCTGCTACTACTGTGGATCACGCACTTGCAGTTTAGTGTTTCACCCAGTGCCTTTCAGCTGAGTGTGCTTCAACTTAACCTGAGCATAAATTGGAGAACAATAGTAAGCTGAATATGTACATCTGGTATGATCACTCTGGCTTGTGTGTTGGACTGTATACAAACAGGTTTACATAAATGAGTAAGAGAAGGGCAGAGCACCTAGGGTTCGTTCACCTAGACTGACACTGCTGGGTAACTGCTTGACACTGCCAACAATGGGGTTGGTGCTGGGAAAGAAGAGTGAAAGAAGAGTGAAAGAACAGTTCCATGTGTGCAGATGTAGCTGAGGACTGTATAAGGGATGGTAAGTGTTGCATTTTTTTTTTTCCTCAAAATTAGTTTTATGCTGATCTGAAAAGAATAAATGAAGTTAAAACCCTTGAAGAAAGGGAAGTGGTACATTACCCTCTGGAAAGCTATTGAGAATGCTAATGCAGGGAAGATCTGAGAGTTTTCTGGGTGCTGGAAGGCAAGTGGGCATCATCACAGAGCTGGGAAACTGCAGCTACTGTAGAGAAACAGGAGGATTCAGTTATTTACACGTAGACCAGTGCCCCCTAGTATGTTGTATGGCATTCCCACCTGGAAACCATCTGCCATTACAGAAGAGTGAGGGTTTCTAATACCTCCTGTGCCCAGAGAAGCTGTGAATGCCCCATACCTGGAAGTGTTTAAGGACAGGTTGGATGGGGCTTTGAGCAACCTCATCAGGAAGGTATCCCTGCCCCTGGCAGGGGGAGTGGAATTAGATGATATGTAAGGTTCCTTCCCACCCAAACAATTCTATGATTGTGTCCTATGTGCCATCCCTATGAGAATATTTCAGATACATTGGAGCGCCAGAGATGTCCTAATGGCACTGGACACCTATATTCAGGCAGCTAATGAGAATCCACAGGATTGGATTCAGTCTGCTATTTCAGGCAGTTAAATTTAGGTACCCACTATTAAAGATGGTCTAATCATAGAAAGACTTGGGTTGGAAGGGACCTTAAATATCACCTAGTTCCAACCCCCCTTCTATGCACAGGGTTGCCACCCACAAGATCAAGTTGTCCAGGGCCTCCTCCAACTTGGTATAAGATGCAGTCATAATAAATAAGATACCTAGGACACTAGTCAAATCAATTTTTTAGACATGTTCTGTGGTGATGAGTTGTTTCCATCACTATTCACAGATTCCAAATCTATACATGGGCTTTACTGAAGTACACAAATAGAACTTTTAATACCAGACGGAATATAGGCAATATAAACTTGCTCAAAAGTAAATGAGTATGTAGATGTTGAACGGTCAGTGTCAAAATCCGCTCTCCTTATCAATTATACATCTCTTGGAGTTTTCACAATTTGTGGATTGTCACTGCCCAAGGTATTAAACAGAATTCAGACTTTTAACATAGACTATTTGGTAAACATTTAAACCTTATTAGATACTGAGATCAGATCCTGATTATTCAGCTCTGCTGAATTTGTGTTCAATATAATGCACGTGAAACTGATAGAATCTAACTGTCCTTTCTTGGTATGGTTTCTGGGAATGAATGAAAATGTGGTGGTAATTTTTGAAACTTACTGTCTTGTGGGGTGTTTGATTTATTTCTGAGCTGTCATATTACCATCTTCTAAACTAGGCAGGGGTGTGGATAAGTGACTCTTCTATTCTCACTTGCTATCATATTTCAATCAAATTTTGCAGAAAGTCTAGGAAACTAGAATGTAGCTTTTAATCAGGGCTTTGGATGTTCTCTGGAGTATGGTTGTTCAAAGGAAATAATGATGCTAATAATTTTGTTTTTCCTCTGGTGTGAATGTAAAAAGATAGCTGGAGCTAACTTCTTTAATGAGCTATTTTAATGCCAGATGTAGATCTTCTATGAGTAGTACTTTCAATATTTACTCATATTCTTAAAGTCATACTGATAACTGTCTTAAGCAAATGAGACAACTCGTCAGAGAGGGAACTTTTTGATGCTGTATTGTTTTTCAATCATTACATTTAGGATACTATCAACAAGTGGTTTATTACTCATATTCTTAAAGGTGCATGTCATATGTATATATTAAAGATCAAACTGACACGTTCATTTGATTGATTTGAAATAAATCTATCTCAGTCACCATATAAAGTTCGTGTTTACTAGCAATACCTTTAGTACCTCCTCATTGTTTTAAATGTGAAAATGTAATTAATTAATAAGAAAGTGTTTTGGATGTTATTCATATTGACAGAGTAGTACCTGACATGGCATCACTGAATAAAATCACTGAATAAAATCATAAAATCATAAAATTATTCAGGTTAGAACAGACCTCTAAGATCATCTATTCCAACCCTTAACTTAGCACTGACAAGTCCACCACTAAACCGTGCTACAAAGTTCTACTTCTACATGTTTCTTGAAGACCTCCAGGGATGGTGACTTACCAGCTTCCCTGGGCAGTCTTTTCCAATGCCACACAACCCTCACAGTAAATAAATATCTCCTAATATCTGAACCAAACCTCCCCTGGTGCAACTTGAGGCCAATTCCCCTCGTTTTATCACTTAATACTTGATAAAAGCCTGATCCCCACCTCGCTACACCTCCTTTAATGCAAAGTACAAAAAGATCTCCCCTGACCCTTCTTTTCTACAAGCTAAACAACAGCAGCTTCCTCAGCCACTCCTCATAAGACTTGTTCTGTAGAGCAAGTCATTTCTTTAAGTGTTTCACTGAGCAGGCATCCAATTCGGCAGGTGGACTTTTTTTTTCCTTGGACTTAACACACAATGGATTAAATCTAAGCAGGGGATTTATTTTCACTTAACTGAGGATTACTTGCCAAAACATTTGTATGGAATTCAAGTTTTTAATATACATATCCTATTTAACAGTATATAATCTAACACAGCTCATTTACTTTCATATCTACCTACATGCCTAATCTTGCCTTTTTGCTTGTGTATATAGTTAGTCTTGTTATAAATGCTCATACATTATTATTATTATTATTATTATTATTATTATTAAGAAGTAAGTTGTTTCTGAAGATAACACCTTCATCTTTTGATTCTTACAAATATTAGCTCGGAGTGAAGGGATAGAAGAAAACACACAACAGGGATGTATGGAGAAAGTTCTGGAGGAAACAGAAATCCCAACAAACACAAAATAAATTAAGTTATAAACTTTCCTGGGGACTATGCTAGTTTACATTGATGGCTCTCTAAATCACATATTTGTTTTTGAACAAATTCTAATTACCGCTTGCTGTTTAGTTTAGCTGGTCTGTCCTGAAGCATGCAAAAACTATTTTACACAACTTGCAATGATTCTGATTCTGATTAAAGACCTAGATTGGCTAAGTGTTTTTTAGTGATTTTTTTCCAACAAACTTCACTGTCAGATCTCGTTTTCAATATTGATGTCACTCTAGAAGACAATAATAAAATGTCATGAAGATAAAGGCATGTGACAGTATCCTCTGCATAAATGTAAAGACCTTTTTTCTTAACTTCTGTGAAATTTTATGTATTTTGTTGTTTTCAGATTTGAAATTTTAAATGCTCTTGTGTGCTATGGTGGGTTGACCTTGGCTGGCTGCCAGACCCTCACACAACGATGCTCTCTCTCCCACCCCTCAATAGGATGGGAAGAAAATTAGATGAAAAGCTCATGGGTTGAGATGAAGACAGGGAAATTGCTTAGTACTTATTGTAATGGGCAAAAGAGATTTGACTGAAGTAAAAGCAATTTAATTTATTGCCACTTAAAAGAGATTTGGATAGTAAAAAGCAAAGATTAAAACACCTTACCCCTAACCCCATCGCTCTTTCCAAGACTTTACTCATTCATTCCTGAATCCCTTAGCTTCCCCTCAAAACCCCTGAGGGGGTCAGGCAACGATGAAGAATGGGGTTATGGTCAGTCCGCAACAACTCCTCTCTGCTGCTTCTTCCTCCTCATACTTTTCCCTTGTTCTAGCATGGTTACTTCCACAGGCTACAGTTTCTACCAAAAACCTGCTCCAACACGGGCCTTTAGCAATCCACAGTTCCTTCAGGAAATATCTACCTGCTCGGGTTTGGGTCCTTCATGAGCTGCAGTGTGGATATGTGCTCCAGTGTGTTCTTCATGGGCTGCAGGAAATATCTGCTCTACTATGGTCTTCTCCACAGGCTGCAGGGGAATATCTGCTCTAGCAGTTGGAATACCTCCTCCTCATCTTGATGTCTGCAGGATTGTTTCTAATATGTTTTCCTCATTGCATGAAGCATTTTGTACTTTCTGAAATATGTTTTCCCTGTACCATCACCACTGTGGCAGACGGGCCCAGCCATGCCCTTTGGTGGGGCCACTGGAGCCACCTGGAACTGTCTGTGTCCAGCATGGTGCAGTCCCAGCATCACCTGACAGAGCCCATCCCTGCAGCTCCCTGCTGCCAACACTTTGCCATGGAGTATCAATACATGTGAAAAAATTAATTGAAATCATTTAGATCAATAAATGACAGAGCAAAGTGGTAACTGTGGGTGGTAATTAAGCAGTGCTATTTGAAGTTTTCATTTTATCAAATCAAGGAGAGGATATTTTGAAGTGTTTTTAATAGTGCTTAAGAGGCAAGTGAAATAACACAAGTCAGAGATCAAATGATGCTTTCAAACACAAAATATAATCTCTGAGGTGAAGAATGTTTTTCTAGTATCCAATACGAACCTCCCCTGATGCATCTTCATACTGTTCCCTTGGGTACTGTTGTGGTTTAACGTCAGCAGGCAGCTAAGTACCATGCAGTCGCTCGCTCACTCTCTTGGACTGGGATGGGGGGAGAGAATCAAAGAGGTAAAAGTACAAGAACTCATGGGTTGAGATAAAGACAGTTTACTAGATAAAACAAAAGCTGCACAGGCATGTTGTGGTTTCATCCAGCACCACAGGAAGCTAAGTACCACACAACCGTTCTTTCAATCCCCCGTGCCACCAATGGGATGGGGAAGAGAATCAGAAAAAAAAAAAAAGTAGAACTTGTGGGTTGACATAAATGAAGTTTAATAGGACAGAAAAGGAAGGGAAAATAATAATCATGATAATGATGAAAGAATATACAAAGCAAGTGATGCACGATGCAATTGCTCACCATCGGCTGAATGATGCCCAGCCAGTCTGCGAGCACTGGTTGCCTCTCCACTGCTCTCCCCCAGACAATTCCCCCGTTTTATTGTTCAGCATAACACCACATGGTATGGAATACCCCTTTATCCAGTCTGGGTCAGCTGTCCTGGTTTTGTCCCCTCCCAGCTTCTTACGTACCCGCAACCTCCTTACTGGCAGGGCAGCACAAGAAGCTGAAAAGATCTTTACCTAGTGTAAGCACTGCTCTGAGACAACTAAAACATCAGTGTGTTATCAGCATTATTTTCATTGTAAATCCAAAACACAACACCACACTAACTTTTAGGAAGAAAGTTAACTCTATCCCAGCTGAAACCAGGAAAGCACAAAAGCAAAGCAATAGAAGAAATATATTCACTACTTCCCATTGGCAGGCAGATGTTCAGCCACTTCCAGGAAAGCAGGGCTCGTCATGTGTAACAATTTCTTGGGAAGACAAATGTCATCACTCTGAATGTCCATCACAAATGGACAATATTAACCAATGTTTTCTCTGGTCCTTCTTTTGTTGTTAATGTGTTCAGAAATGCCCTTTTTGTTGTTCCTCACAGTTGAGGCCAGCTTCAGCTCTTATTGAGCTGTGGCTGCAGGAATTATCTCCTTACAATGGCAAAGAGTGGTCTTTGTAGTCCTCCTATGTTGCTTGACCTTGCTTCCAGTGTCCAAGTACTTTTTTCTATCTAAGCTCTAGAAGATCCCTGCTGAGCTAAGCTGGTCTTCTGCCCCACTTGCTTGACTTCCAACACTTTGGAATTGCCTGCTTCTCTGCTCTTAAGAGGTTATACTTAAAAAGTTACCAGCATTGATGGATCCCAACACCTTCAAAAGCAGATTCCCAAGGGACTTGACTAACTGGTTCCCTGAGCAGCTTGAAGTCTGCTCTCCCCATATCCAGAGTCAAAATTTTGCTGGTAGGTTTCCTTGTATCACCAAAGATATTAAACTGGAATACCTAATGGTCACTATGACCACAACAACCAAGAATTGTAACTTCACCTAACAGACCCTCTCCGTTTACAAGCAACAAATCTAGGAAGGCACATTTCTTAGTTGCTCCCTTAGTATCTGTACCAATAAGTTACCATCAACATTCTTTAGGAATTTTCTGCAACTGTTTGTATCAGCTGTGTGGTATTCTCAGTTAATGTATAGGAAGTTGAAGTCACCCACAAGGACAGGGGCAGCTGATCCAGAGACATCCCTTATTTCCTTAAAGAATTATTATTCATCATCATCATCCTGGACTCTGGTAGACTCCCTCAGTGATGTCTGCTTTGTTTGCTTTTCCCTTAATCCTTATCTAGAGGCTCTTAACCATGTCATTGTCTACTGCAATCTCCATAAAGTCTGGCCCCTCCATTACATAGAGCACTATGCCCCTGCCTCACCTGACCATTTATCCCTTCTGAAGAGCCGATAACTGTCCATCATAATACACCACTCACAGGACTCTTCCCACCAAGTCTCACTTATGTAGTTCACTTGTTTTTCTATTGGCTTGATTAAAAGAGAAATATTTTCCAAACAAACAAACAAACAAACAAAAACAAAAACAAACACCCCCCTCAAACCAACAGTAGGCTGGAATATGTGTATTTGCTTCTTCCTTGACAATTGCTCTTTTAATGAGAGCATTAAAGAATAAACCTTACATCAGCATTCCTATACCAAGGTATACATATAGAAAAAAAAAAAAAAAAAAAAAAAGATTCTTATTAGAGCTGAATTTTAACTTACATATCAAACAAAAAATATGGTTTGGGTACATATATCAGGCTATTCTGATGTGGTTTCTAAAATGCTATGCTATGCTTTGGAAGCAGTCCTCCTTTTTTTTTTTTTTTTTAATGTTACGTCAGTTATAGATTTAGGTTCACAGCTTTTCCAATATACTACAAAAGATGTTTAAGTGTAGAAGCTATGAATGTATTAAATCTCAGGGATTCCAGTGAATAAACAGTTACAAATCCAGAATTGATAATTCCTCACTTCAGTGTTCAAAATAGGCAGAATATCAAGGCCTATACACTGAAAATGTAATTGTTTTATTTTGAGTACTTAAGAATTAAAAGGTTAAACAATAACTTAACCACATTATGAAGAGCATCTGGGATATGGGAATTTCATTTATTTAACTACAGCTATCACTAGGCATATCAGTGTACAGAGCATACATAAGCCTGGAAGACTGAGATAAGTCTTTGTATTTAACCTTAGCTGTCTGATCATTGATGTCTTGGGTGGAAGACTAGATGAATACTAATTGTCCCATGGCATCTTGCAAGGCAGCTGATATTTTGATTTTGATTTGGTTGTGACTTACCTGCATTATTAGACTGGCAACACACCTACTCTCAGTTGCACCCATGTGCACTGGAGAAAATAAATACATGAATACTTGTTATTACTTCTAGGTATTCACTGCTATTTCCAGAAGAGATCCCAAAATTTGAATTAGTGCCTAGCCAGAAATTCAAAATTCTGCACACTACTTGCATAAAGTGAAGCAGATGGCAGGTGTCCTCATTGTTAATTTAGAGGTTTACCTTCAGATGACTACATTTCCTGGCTTAAATGTTAGTGCTTCAAAAAACTTTCCCTTTTCTCCATGACCAAAAGACTGTTTCAGTGTAGTTCTTATATTTGTGGTATACATTTGCAAAAAATACACATATATGCAAGTAAATGTGCCATTAATTTTGGATGTACCTACATATACCAATAAGTACTGTACCTTTTTTTTAATATTAGTTTTAGATGTGTATCTATTTAATATTTGTCATAAACAAATGAAAGTATTATTTGTTAAAAGAATTAGTAACAAAATACATGGCCACTTTCAGAGCTTGCTAGTCTTGATCTAAATGTAAATGACTTAACCAGGTTTTCATTTTTATCTAAAAATTACTCTTTTCTGTAATGCTGTAAATTTACTTTGAGCAGAAATTGATTCCATCTGTGCCAGGTAAGCAAGCACACATATTTGCACTTCAGGATGGACTAAACCTAGCTTGTTGGCTGTAAGAAGAAGAGCATCAGAGCAAAAAAATGTACTTTAATTAGAATAGAATATCTTCTGTGAAAAGTGATCTTGGAACAGATGACCTCCAGAGGTCCCTTCCAACCTTAAGCATTATGTGATATTTTGGAGAGACACGATGAAATCTATAATACACCTAGCTGATTGTACACTAAGCTATTTCTGATGAAAATACACCTCTGCATGCTACTAGAATTATTTTAAATACTTAATTTAAAGTCTTAAATAATATGACCAATCATTCTTATTAGTGGCATATAACACTTTTTTTTTTTTCTTTTATTAAGTGGATTTCTTTTTTTTTTTTTTTTATTTTTCCATTTTCATTCCTTTTGATTCCATTTTCACTGTGTTTGGCATCTAAATTTTAGTGCAGCAAGCCTCCATCAATATATTACATAAAAGATATAAAGATTGTATTATAAACAAACTCCCCCGGTGCAAATACTTTCATCAGTAAAAATCAATGCTATAACCTTAATATGGTTGCTTTCTCATTGTTTTCATTTGAGAGGGTGAGATTTCTTCCTTTAACTTTGTTTTTGTAACATTGAAGACCACATATATGTGCCTATGTCCAAGTTTTTGCATATTTGTACTGTGTAGATTCTGGTGCTAGTATCAAACAAAATGGGTAACTACCAAAACTCAGCAAAAGTAATGTTTATATTGATAGTGATGTGGTAATTCTGTGATGATTTTTCTTTTCTAAAGCAGACACCAAAACAGAGAATGTGGAAGGTGAGTCTGAGATAAAACACTGTCACAGACTGAGCTGTACATGCACATGGCCTGACCTTGTACATCATTCATGTAATGCTGAGTTGTGGTGGCTTCTATCATTTTGCAGACAGGTCTTAGGAGTTGAACATAATCTCTGAAATAAAGCAGGGAAAGGACAGACATAGCCACAAGACATCCATAGCCACAAGAAATCCAATCACATTATCACTAATCACAAATCACTCTTTGTGACACAATTGTACCTACATCAATAACTTGGATAAATATTAGGGAAAGAAAAGAAAGCTGAGTGAAAGAAAATCAGATATAAACCTAGCAAAAACTGATGAAAATTTATTTAAGTCACACTGCAGATGTATACATTACAAGCAATAAAGTCAATAGAGCTGTGCCAATTTACCTCAGATGAAGTTCTGGTCCGATATCAAGTCTCTCCTTTTTCCTTGATGCCCTTGGCAATAAAAATACAATAAAACATAAGTTGCACTTTGAAGACTTAAAGAACACTTGCAAAATGTTCTAACAAGAAATATGATGAAATAAACCAGGAAATATATGAAATCTCTGGAGAATACCTGTTACCAGATTTGAAGCTCAGTAGATGTTGGGCTTCTTCATTTTATGTTTAAGACCAAAAGGGACCATTATAATTTACTTGAACTTTCTGAAGATAAAACAGGTCATAGAATTTTTCTAGTGGCTCTACATCAATATTTGGATCTATATTTAAACTGAACCATAATGGTTCACCCACCAACATTAATAAGAGGATTTTGCACATTCCCAGTGCATACACTCAAAATGCTTTCATCAGGATCTGACATTTTTATTTGATGTAATTTTTAATTACAACTTGATTCTATGTTTTGTTTTCAGATTGATTTAATATCAACTGCATGACAGTAATAGTGAAGGACACTGCATTTGTACTTCATTAGTCCCTTCAGAGCACAGGCAAATAGGATAAATACAAGAATGAAAGTCCCCAAACAACCTTTAGTTTCTATGGAACATAAATCTCTATAAATAGAAATCACTCAAGTAATGATTTTTACTTTTTTTTTTTTTTTTCTATTCAGTTAAGCAATCGGAGAAACAGACATGAAGTCTGAAGCTATGAAGAAAAAATATGTATTTATGTAGCAAGCTAGGCATCATACTAATAAAATCAGCAAATACAATCATTCAAAAAATTGCAACACAATTCACAGAAAACATGAAAAACTAATATTTCCCCCAATACATGCCAAAGACTTATTAAAGTTTGATAACACAGGGATTCCAGTACTTTACAAATGTCTTGTTCTGTACTTGTTACTACATCTGAAGATAATATATACATAAACCAGTGCACCAGTAAATACCTCATGTGACTATAATTATTCTCCATTTATTCACTATCCTGATAATTTGCCACCTTCATTACCTTTTCCTAATTAACCTTCTTTTATTGAGACAGGGATTCACTTTAAAAGTTCTACATGATCCAGTCATCTCCATCCTTTCAAAAGGAAAGAAATATTTGCATCCCCAGAGACTAATTAGTCCCTGAAATAACTGCTTTAGAATGGATAAATTATCAGTCATCTAGTAAAGGTGACTTTTTCATCTGTTGACTGTAGATAGAAGAAGACTGTAAGGGTATGTGGAAGCAGGGAGTCTGCTCCTCTAAGGGTGTCTAGTCAAAGGAGCCATAAATAAGATCATAAAGAGACAAACCTGAACAACACATGGTAAGGAAGGTCCTGATAAGAACAATACTGATCATTCACAATATTTGGTACAGATCTGTTGAGTGTGAAGATGTTTGTTTTTCAGTTAATAGGATAAGGAAAGGAAGGGAAACAAACACATAAAACCTGACCAATAAGTGTTAACAAAGGCAGTAACCAGAAACAAATCTGGGTAGTCACACTGACTGACAGGATGTCAAAGAAACTGCAGGCAAACCAGGACTTTGCAGCTGATAAAGACGCAAACCTGAGGAGGAAGGACATTGGAGGGTGGTTGGTGGGACTGTGCCAGGTGAGAAGACGATGTGCAGGGTAAGGGGGAGCAGGGAGGATCAATGAGGGCAGTGTCTGTGTCTGCCCCAAACTGGGTGTGTGTGCATTCCCCACAGTGGAGTAGCCGGTGAGTAGGAGACCCATGGAGTGGATGAGAGGGGCTGAGATGTGAACAGGGCTGCTGAGTGGGTAGAGGGGCTGTGCTGGTGCTCCGTGCGCCCACGAGTGTACGTGTTCTGGTGAACCTGGAGTGGTCTGTGTGTGCTTGCACCAGGGAGCTGCTGTCTGTGCCAGCCTGAGAGGAGGAGGGGACTGGGCTGTCTGTGCTGGTCTGGTGTGCAAGCCCTGTGTGTGGGTGCTGCTGAAGGCAGCGCCTTGCCTGTGGCAGTTCTGTGTGTGTGCATGTGTGTGGCTGTCTCTGGGATAAGTGCTCAGCTTTGCTACTGTTTGAAACTGAAAAGGGAAAAGCAGTAGTGGCATCCCTCAGCCTGGGCAGAGACTCTGGGTCCCTGGGCACTGGGCTGGGCTCCAGCAGCCAGGCAGGAGCAGTCCTGGGCCAAGGTGGCTGGAAGAAGCAGGTGCTTTTGAATTCCCTTAAAAAATCCTTGGAAAATCTTTCATGCTTAATCACAAAACAAGAGAAAAAAAGAAATCTTGCTCTAAGATTTCAGCACACATTTCTTAACTGTACAGTAAGTAAAGATTTAATGGACCTACAGTTACAGGTGTTCAATCTGAAGAAGATGACGTCAAATTCTTTCCTGAACTTACTGGCCTGCCCTTCACATTCCTCTCTGCTGCATCTAGCCTAGAGTTTGCTGACAGCTTTTAAGATGACCTTAGAGTCTTATTATTTCTTCTTAACTTAAAGTAACTTCTGTGCCAGTGGCTGTTTTTCTGTTCAAAGCTCATCTTTAAGCAGTCATCCTGGGACATGATTTGAGTTTGTAAGGAAATTAATCCAGTGTAAGCATCCACATAAGAAACTGGGAAATTTGTCTTTGGGCTGAGGAGAGGTGTCAGAACATCAGTTCTGGCATAGCACTGTGTGTCTCCAGATAGATTCAGATTCCATTTTGCCTGCAGCTACACTGAAAACGGAGGCTGTCCACAAGGAGGTTTGGAGCTGCGCAGGAGGAGCGTGTGGTCTCTATCTCTATAGACTCCAGAGCATGATCTGGAGGGATATATTTTCTTTGGATTTGTGGAATCTTTTAATATTTGCCCTGAGGCTGCAGCTAAGAACCCATGTACGCAGCATGTCCTTTTCCTCTAAGGGTGGGTTGGGCTCTGAAATGAAATCTCCACTAGAGATCACCACTATTATCTTAGCTAGAATGTATCTTGCTTTGGAGGCTCAGCAAAGCACACCTGCATCTATGCAAAGTGACTTCACAGTGCCTCTGGTGTTTTGCAACTAGTTCACTGCTTACTGATTGATAGAGGGGGAAGGGAAATGGACTGTTTCCTATGGGAGAGGATCATTACTTGATGAAAGTGAGGGAATAAAGCAATACTGTTAATCCTTTATGTAGTTATGCCATGGTAGGAGATGATAGGTGTGAACATGCAGATATATTTGCAGACCCAGTGATCTTCCTTGTATGAATAGGAGTCAAAGAAGTCTGCTGCTGAACAGAGGTTTTCAGATTGTCTGGACAGAGTTTTGGAATAAACAGAGAGAAGGCACTCAGTCAGTGTAGCCTATGTAATTGAAGGTAATGAAGTGTTTGATATGATGTGTTACCACTCATAAATAAAAGATGCAAAAGAAAGCACCTTTCAGAAAGATTACTGTCTCATTATCATGAGAAATCAGAGCCTTAGCTCCTTTTTAGTCTCTTGGCAGAAAAGGAACTGGGAGCCTTTGTGGACAAAAAGTTGCCCATGAGCCAGCACAGTACCCTAGTGGCAAGTAAGTCCAACAGCTTCCTGGACTTCATTAGAAAGTGTGTTGCAGGAGGTCAAGAGAGAGGATCTTTCCCCTGTAGTCAGTACTGGTGGGACTAATCTGGAGTACTGGGTCCAGTTCTGGGCCCAACAGTACAAGAGAGACATGGGCTTGCTGGAGTGTGGCCCCACTGGAGGGCCGTGAAGGTGTTTAAGAGTTTGGAGCATTTGTCATTCAAGGAAAGGCTAAGAGAGCTGAGAGAGCCCAAAGATG
>CM021697.1:164686334-164700781 GCA_011074415.1 Stictonetta naevosa | reverse complement strand
CATGGGCTGCAGGGGGACAGCCTGCTCCACCAGGGGCCTCTCCACAGGCCACAGGGGAACTGCTGCTCCATGCATGGAGTACCTCCTGCCCTCCTTCTGCACTGCCATTGGTGTCTACACTCTTCACTCTTCCAGCTGCTGTTGTGCAGCAGGTCTTTTTTGTTTGTTTTCTTATACCTGCTCTTACAGAGGTGTAAAAAACATTGCTTATTGGGTTGGCTCTGGCCAGCAGTGGGTCCCTTTGGAACTGGCCCTTATCTAACACAGGCCAGCTTCTGGGTTGTTTTCACAGAGGCCACTCCTGCAGTCCCCCACTACCAAAACCTTCCCACGTAAACCCAATACACCACCACAGAAATCACAACTGCACTATGAAAGGTACATGTATGGTGCATTAGCTAAAAACTGAATAAACTTATCACACAGAGAAAAATGGATGTACTATCTTTGAAGACAGCTTGAACGGATACTGAAGAGGAATAAAAGCTATTTCATAACATCTCTATTTTTGTGATCTGCCTGGATGAAGCTGGCTTTAGGCATAGAAAAAAAGTAAAATTGCTGCCTGGAAAAGCTGAATAGTTGAGCAATTTAAGAGCTATGTTTGTGTTGACTACTTTATTTATTTATTTATTTATTTATTTATACTGAAGGGGTCAGTCTGGCTATAGCTGAAGTAGCTGAAGATGCAAGCTTCATTTTTCTGAGCACCCTGATTTCTTACTTCAGTCTTCCTCACATCTTTGCCCTCATGACCTACATCTCCACTTCTGGTAACAGTAGGGACCTGAACTGTTCTTTCCAGAGTAGAAAAATTGCATTTTATGTGTTCTGCTAAGGAACTTCAATCCGGGCCTGTGCCCAGATTCAAGAAAAGGAAGCATTATGGTTATAGGCTTGGCTTCATTCCCTCAAACGTGGGCACAGCTGACTCTCAATAGCTCCTGTATAATAACACAATTTTAAAAGGCAGTGGAATCTGCAAGAATACTTACAGAAGATGACCTTTGTTGGCGCAGAGTGAGGCTATGAAGTCTCCTGCTGCTCCATCACTGATCTCAACCCTGTTCCACTGCAAAGCTAATGCTGTACAGAGGGCTTCAGCCTTCAGAACAAGATTATTCTGGTCTCTGATAAACAAAACACTCATGTATTTCCATCCTCACACTATTATCACTGCAATGTATGTTACCAGTTTCTCCTTTTTATTTGACCTGTATTTCTCTTCTTATAATTCATGATAGTAACTTCTACCTTACAAATACTACAATATTCAGTCAGTACTTTGAAAACTGAACATATATCTTATACATTGCTGATTAGTACTTTATAAGTACTAATGTACTTTATTAGTAATGTACGTTTTATTAATTGACATAAGCTAGAAAATTTGCATTGATTAAGCACCATGCAATGCTTTTGTACCATCTGACTGCATCCCTATTGGGAGGAATTTATGCTAATCTTATCTCAATTAAGCAACAGTCATTACCGTTCAATTAAATTGGTATCTTATGAGAAGTCCCAGTAAAGTGTCCCTCACTCTCTGAATGTATTCACAGTAACAGGAATATATCTTATTATGAAGAATCATCAGGGCTATTTATTCTCATATTACCATGAGAAGAAGCAAGATATTTTTGGTGGGCTAAATGTCAATGAAACAGCATCAAAGAAATGCATAAAGATCTTCTAAAAATCATCCTGTGACTCAGAGCAGCAGAAAGATGTTTGTTTCTTATTTTCTCAAGGAAAAAGTATGCAAAAAGCTAAAGATTTTCCTAGATCACAGAAAGAAGTTATTGCTAGATATTGCTAGATAGGCTAAGGCCACTGCTCCTGCTATCCTCGCAGTAGCAGAATGTGTACCTCTTTGCCCCAGTCTTTGTGAAAGAGAAGCCCCAGACACACATGCTGGGATGTTGCAGCTTTGCTGTCTTAGTTTTGGTTGAGATAGAGTTAATTTTATTCATAGTGGCTGGTATGTGCTGTGTTTGGATTTAGGAGAAGAATAATGTTGATAACACACTGATGTTTTAGTTGTTGCTTACACAGAGCCACGGAGCCAAGGCCTTTTCAGCTCCTCATGCTGCCCTGCCAGAGAGGAGGCTGGGGGTACACAAGAACCAGAGAGGGGACAGAACCAGGACAGCTGACCAAGACTGGCCAAAGGGATATGCCATAGCATATGGCGTCATGCTGAACAATTTATATTGGGTGGCTGGCTGTGCGGGGGAGAGGGAGGGTCACCACTGGATGGGATGGGCATTGGTCAGCAGGTGGTGAGCAACTGCAACGTGCATCACTTGCTTTGTATCTTCTGTTGTTGTTGTTGTTATTTTACTTCCCCTTCCTTTTATGTCCTATTAAACTTTGTTTATCTCAACCTTTTTTACCTTTTTTTTTTTTTTTTTTTTTTTTTTCTGATTCTGTCCACAGTCTTGCTGTGGGTGAGTGAGCAAATGGCTGTGTGGTGCTTAGACACCTACTAGATTAAACCACAGCATTTGTGATCCCACATACTAGTGTGTCATACCATGATAGCTGGCAATCCAAGGACTGTAGGAAGCTCCTTGTCCACTTTGGTCAGAGAATGCTATAGAAACGCCTCCTTATCTGAGTCCTGATGCCCATAATCCAGATCCCGTTTTCTGTATCCTAGGATGATTCTGCGTGTTGCTACTGAGATTTCTGAAATTAGTGCACTCAAGAATTCCTCTCCCAGATTTGGGATCTCCTCACTGAGCAGGTACTAGTTGGTTGAATTTCTTCTGTGCTATTCATGACCCACAGTGCCATAAATTCTTTTCTGCCCATGGCTGAGGCTATGGCATTAGGGGATGTGCATTAGGTTGGCTATTTGGGTACTGTGCTAGCAAGTAGGAAATAAGATCCGAGCTTTTAACAGGCAGCAGAAAGGACTAAACTTCAGTCTGGAGCCTTGTAACTGTCAAAATGACTGAACTATAATATGTGGCTTATTTCCTAATGTTCTTAAGGCATATGATACAATAATTAAAATCCCACATCCCCATACCCTCTAGAAATTGAGAGAACCTCTGTATTTATTATAACAGTAGTTCAAGATATCTTCTGTTGTTTGGCTTTAATGAAAAATGTGTGTTATAAATAACCTTTATAAAGCATGCAGTAACCTGTAGGCATCATTTCATTTCAATTTCACAGATTCACTGCAGCTGCTTTCTCTACTTTAGCAGCTTTTCCTTTAATTTGTAATCAATTACAGCGATCAAATCTATTTTCAATTTTTTTTTTTTTTTTATGTGAGCCTGAAAGAAATATTTGATAACACATTTGTAGGAGAATTTAGGTTTTCGTACATTTCAATATTGCTTCAGACTTCTAGATTTATCTCACTGAAATAAGGATTGTCTTTTATGAGCATCTTTTTATTTTATTTTATTTTTTTGACTGTTCCCCAACTCTATTTCACAGGTGACTGCTACAATAGTCTGAAGTAAGTTTTGGCAATGCTCTTGAGTCCAATGGATTCTAGCCTCTATGACACATGAACTCAATCAAAAGTTATGTCTTAGAACACATCACAGGACTGCAGAGAGAGACTCTGCTTTCACAGAGGTTAGAAGACCACTTATATGATAATTTTCCCTTGGTAAAATATTTACTGATATATGAATGAGTAACACAGAGGAATATGAGAACAGAAATTACTTTCTCTAGTAATGAAAAGTCAGTTTCATTCTGAAAGTATACCTTTCATATCTTGTATCCTAGTTTATCATTTTACTCAACCCTGTACTATATGCAACAGATTCGAAATAGCTTCTTTTTTCAAAACATACTAGATTGTTTTTTTAAACAACTACCTAATGTTCTTTGTGACTTACTTTCCTCTGGATGTGTTAATCTTTTTCTTCTACTACTACTTCTTTAATATTATTATTATTAATATTAATTATTATTATCTTTATTTAGTTACTTATTTTAAGGAAGAGAACTGCACACTTTCCCTTCTAGCTCTCTCTTCAGGATTGGACATGTTGAATAACATCGCTTTAACATCGCTTCTCTTCACACTGCAGTCATTTACTTCTCAGGAGATACAATTCATGTAAAAGCCACATGCTTACGTAGTTGTGTTTCACCATAAAAGGATGAATAAAACACAAGTATGTACAGTATGTTCTCAGCTACATACTGCAATAGCTCAGGGTAGACTTTAAGTAATTTTTTTTTTCTTTTTTATTTTTTTTTCTTTTTTTAAATCTTACAAACTAAGCATGGTAGTTTAAGTAACTAGTTTGAGAAGAAAATGTAGCTGAAGTGTTAAGCTACAATTTTCAAAAGTGTCAGCATACAAATGGTTGACTAGTTTGGTGCCTAGGAGAAGAAGTGAAATTGGAACAGTGTAATTTATTATACCCTGAAGTTCCCTCATTCAATTCCTTTGCTATAAAGGACCCTTATGGTGACCATCCTCAGACATGATGAGTGAGATGAAGTATATCGTATGAGTAAAAGAGCTATATAGACTGCCCGTTCTCCCCTGCCTCCTGAAGCCACTGTAAATTTAGTGTGATGCTAAGGTCTTGTTGTAGTATTGTGTGTTGAAAACTTGCACACAGTTATTCTCCAAAACTCCATTTCTAACTTTGCACAATTATCAGTATGGGAAGGATGTAATAAATGTTTCATTAATTATTTTATGGGAGTCACTGGGACTAAATGCCCATTTCCTTAAATTTGTACATACCTGTAGATGGTAACACTTCTGCTGCATATGAAATCTTGATAATAAGTATATATATATATATTTTGTCTCAGGGTCTGATGGAGCCTTTTTCATCACCATTTCTGATAATTGTAACCTCACTGGCAAATGCTTGTAGAAGAGTCTCCTTGTTACTTAGCAGAAATTGGATTAAAATAGGAAAGCTAAAAATGTAGAGGAAAAAAACTTCCTCTAAGCAGTTCGGATTTGAATGGAAGCTGGTGTTCTGAACCACTGCCTCTTTTGTTTCTCCCTATCCATTATAACAAGGAAAGCATATAAAAAGCCTAATCTCTTGCTTTAAGGTTAACCTTTAAACTGACCTCACTGTAGTTGTTTCATCCATTACTGTTAGAGGTATTTGTACAGCAATAGAAGAAAAGGGTTTTTTGTTTGTTTGTTTTTTTTTTTTGTTTGTTTGTTTGTTTGTTTTTAATCTTTAAAATAAAAATAGGAAAACACTTCTGTAAAATTTGAGAAAATGGTTAAAAACAGAAACATATTTTATTCCCTATAAAGTCTATCTATAAACATGATTCAGCTTTAAAGATATAATGAAATAGTATCCTGAATTTTAGGGAAAATAAATCTTTGGCTCATGGTCCTTGGAAAAGCAGGAATGCTTCAGATCTTATGACTTAAAAACCATAAAAACAAGTTAACAGCATGGTTTTAACTGAAATAAAGCAATAAAGCAAGGAAAACAATTCATACTTTTATTATTATTTCCCTTTTTAAAGCTGAAGGGCAATGAACAATGTGTTTTTCATGTGTAAAGAAATGAAAAGCATTAATACTTTGCAGTTATTTTTCTGCAGCTCTCATCTCCTAAACACCTCTTATTCTGTCCCTATACAATCATTATACAGAAGATGAACTTGAGGAAGGAAGAGGCATGCCTAAGGTTACAATAAGTCAATGATTCATCACAATAACCAAAGCTTGCCTTCTTAAATTGGTCTATTTCTCTGCTAAAAATGGGTAAACAGGAAAAATGATTTTATTCTTGTCAGTATCATATTGGAAGGTCAAAAGAAATAAAATAAAACCAGTATGTCCATCACTGAGGTAGTGTGCTGTAGTATATTGAATCATATCATATGCAAATACTCAGACATTAAATTTACTGCAGGTATTTATGTAAAAAGTAATAATACTTGCTTCAGGGCTGGTGAAAGTTAATCTTTCTGGTCAACAGTTGTTATTATGTTTTAAAAAAATTTCACAAGACTTCATTTATTTTTTCTGTATTTTCAGCAATTATTCTCTATTTTCTTTAGACAGTGCAATAAAAGAATCCAGTTTGTTATTGGGGGGCTCTTTCCATTTGAGCTTAGAAATATACTACAAAACATCAAGCACAACATCTTGTCAGACACACAGAATACAGTTCTTAACAAAACCATAAGAGATGTACTATTGTGACATGTTCATTCAATATATTTTTGTAAAATCCTTCATAAAATCCTAGCTTTGCTAAAGTTTTTAAGTTGATGCTAAAATGTTGAAAGAATCTTATCCTGAACTTACACTAAGGCATGTAGGAAGAGTTTGGGATGAGAAATACAGGGATGAAACAAACAGGAAAGAAAGAAATCTGAATGTTTATAGTGTGACTCTGGTCTTAAATAGCATGTGCATTTATGTATCACCTTTTACACTTTTCTTGGTAAAAGATTCTCTCTTTTATTTCAGTCCTTTCCTCCCCCACTCCCATGAAATGTTTGTATAATAGAAAATATATACTGTTCCTTGGAAACAAAATATTTCATTCCCTACAGGTACTAGCAATTTATTTTTCTGGGAGTCAGAATGCAAACATTCTACTTCTGTTTTTCTTCACCTTAGATCATCCTGACAGTGCTTTACCCTTTCTTGCTAGAAGGACATTTTGGAGATAGGTGAAAACATAGCAGAGTATCCTTACTACAATAGCTCAGTGCTGAGCTAAGATGACTGATGCGGTTTTGTGGCTCGACTATCAGTCTTTTAGGGACTGTCTGTTGGTTTCACGGCACTGAAAGTTAAAAGACTGAAGTTAAAGTCTAGTATTTTACTTCCACAATCAGACAACCTTCCTGTCTCCCTTATCTTTGAAACATGTCCATGGATACATAAATCCAATTAAATATTTCAAACCCATTTCTGCACTCCTCAGTTAAGGTTCATTTCTCAAATACTAGAGTAAAAGCTGACAAATGCAAATATATTCATCTACTCTAACTAAATTACAGTTCAGTTAATAAAATCACACAGGGATTAAATTCAATGCTTCTTTCCAGTTCCTGTAAAAGCGTTTTTATCAAATAAATAACCAATAATAAAATTTATTTTTACATCAGAAAACCTTTTAGTAAAAATAGCTGGAGACTGTTCTAAGTCTTCAAGCTCTAATATCACACAGAAGAAGAAAGGTCATTTTAAGCACTTTAACAGATTTCTGATCAAGTGAAAAAAACAAAACACGACCACCACCACCACCACCAAAAAAAAGCCAACCAACTAACCAACCAAAAAAAAAAAAAAACAAACAAAAAAAACCACACCAGAAAACAGTTCAAAAAAACTGCAATATAAAAAAGACATAAAATGATCGGTGCGTGTATTTCAAAGGCACTTGTGTGAAAGCATTATTAGAAAAAATGACATCAGCGTATTTTTCCCATTTATTTCATAAGAAGGATTAGAGAGCATGAAGTGCATCATTTGAAAGTCATTCAGATCCTCAAAAAATGCATGAATCACACAATTTAATTTCCAAAGTCTGCTAATCCTGTCATTCTTTTACTTTATGCCAGATAATCCTATCGTCAGATACATAATTCTGCTTATACTACCTTTTGATTAAATAATTGAGAACAGGCAAAGAAATTTAACCAACACAGCAGATTCATTTACTTTCCTAAGCTCATTACTTTTTACCTTTAGCCCTAGATCAGTTTTTGTTGAAGATCATATCAACAGGGAGGGAACATTTAAAAATCATTGAAATTTTAAAAATGAAATAACAAGAAAGAAATAGTTATAGACTATCTCATCATTGATTCCCAGCACATTCTTGTGCAGAGAGTTGTACATTACTATAATTCCTCTGTCTTACAATTGGCTACATTTGTAGGTACCTTGGAAACCAGATAAGGTTCAGATGCTGAGTTTTATTACGATGAACTAATTTGGACTCAAATCACCTCACTCATAAATATTTAATACCATAATGGCTATTTCAGCACTGTTTTTCAAAGCATCTTGTTACATGCTTCAAAAACCTGAAATAATATATTAAAGCACTTTTATGAAGGAAAATGGTTAAATTTATAAAGAATTTCTATAAATTGCCAGAGAGAAAAACATATAGCATGACCTGAAGGTTTGGGAAAAAAAACTAGCACGCAGAGTGATTACAAAATGCAAGAGTAATTGGTGAAGAGTAATGGTGAATATTTCTGATTTAAGATTATAGTAATTATACTTTATTTATAATGCATTCAGCATCTGTGGAACCGCATTTATTAATGAAGGGTATGGTGCATTACTACAAGATATTATATCCAAAGGATTAATTTGGTGGGGTTACTTGTGCCAACAGAGTGAACAGGCAAAGAAATAGTGTGGAGACTAAAAAGAGATCTAATTATCTCATTCAATTTGAGATCAGTGGCAATGTTATTTGAGTGAAAAACTTTGTATTTGGCCAGAAGCTTGCTAAAATATGTGCAAAAGAGAGAAAATTTTACTTATGTTTGAAAACAGAGTATGTTCATGTAGTCCATCTGGTTCTGCTTCTTACTTGTTTATTTTGATATTTCTTAGTTATTATTTTAGTTGAAAGCAGTCTGTATCATCACTGAAGCAATTCAGGTTATAAGTAGTTAGTGGACTTTACTGAACAGTTACCTGATAGGTTTAAGAAAAGGTCGTTAATCCTCTGTACATGAGGGCCAATGTACATACTCTGGGCTCTGGCTTTGCTCTTAGTCATATGCTTCTTGTATAAGACAATTTAGATAGCTGCATCAGAGGTTATCAGACTTAAATGACGAATGCTTTAAACAGATGAAATGTTGAACATTTCCTTCTTGACTTTCACACTGAAGATTTGTGAATCATACTATTGACTATATTGTTAGAATGGAACTTTGATTTTGAAAAGTTAGACGTTGCAATATGTAAACCTGACAAAAAGGAACACAAAGTGTAATCTGGAGAAACTTGCCATTAGAAGTACAGGAAATGAACAAATGAACCAGCTTGGTGAGAAATGAATTGTCAGCAGAGAAATTCATTACAGCTGACATTTTTTAGTGCAATTCACTTGCCTAAACACAGAATGTCTTGTGTCATTTGTGACTCCTAAGGATTTCACACTTAGGCACAGTCCTGTCCTTGTAGGTTCTTTGTCAATTCTATCAGTCCTGCATAAATGTCTTGGGCAGCCTGAAGAAAAAACATGGATGAATTGGAGTGAGTCCAATGGAAGGTCACAAAGATTGTTGGGACTCGGAGCATATTATGTAGAGGTAGCAACTTAAATGACTGGGTTTGTTCTAGAAGACTTATCTTCTAGAAGACTGATATCTTTACTACCTTTACTACCCTATGGGAAGGTATGGAGAATATAGACACAGACTCTTCTAGGATGTGTACAGTGACTAATAAAACATACAAGTACATTTTACAGAGAGAGAAATTGTGATCCTATATTAGGAAAATAAAATTCAATGTGAGAACAGTAAAACACAACCCAGTTTCCCGTAGGGGTTGTAGAATCTCCATCTGTGGAGGTGTTCAAAACTCAGCTTGGAAGGGTCTTCAGCAACCTGAACAATATTGAGACAGATGACACCTACAGGTCCCTTCTAATCCAAGTTATTCTATGACTCTGAAATGTGCCCTATACGTTTACAGAGTAGGCAATTCTGTGTCATGATTCATTTAACATGCTTCAGACATCAGCAGCAGGTGAAGAATCAGACCCTAAAACTACTAGTTGTCTAATATAACTATTGATTATAAAGAGTATAGATGTATCTTTCTACAATATTAATCCCCTTGGTAGAATCAGCATGGTGATTGAGAAATGACATAATTTGGAAATAATGGTCCTCAGGGACATTCATATATCTTTTGGGGATGCATATTCCAGAAGCTCTTCTTCCAAGTGCTGACAGGGATCCTTCTCCAGTAATAAAGGTTGATCAATCACGAACTTAGTGATTACATTTTTCATCAGGCATATGGAAAGCAACTGCTTAATGGCCTCAGCCAGAGGAAATTCAAACCTTCTTGAAAAGGTACAGTCAGTAGGCAATCAGCATAAAGATACTCCTACTGAACTGGTAATACTATATGAAATTGAGAATTTATGCAGACTACAAAAGAAAGTTTGATTCTTTGTTCTAGTTTGAACACTTCTGACATTTGAACCTCACATAAGATAGAGGGTACCACACAGCTCAACATTATTATTTTTTTCTCTTTTTTTTTCCCCCCATATGAGTCTTTTTGAAAACTTTATTTTTTTATTTATTTATAAACAACCAAAAATTTATAAATGTCCTGTGATTGTCATTGAACAAAATATCCTGACATCCAGCTACAGGTTAATGATAAGATAATGACCAGCATCTATTTAATCTGATATCTCAGCCAATGAAATAGTACCAATCACAGCAACACTGATTTAATTCAACAGGTAATAGACAATGTATTTAATCAAACTTTATAATCCAATGAGATACAGAGACTCCTCAGTTTTGGCTAAATTGTAAGAAAGTGTCCCTGCTTTAATAAAAGCTATTGCAGGAACATAAACTCGCTTACCTTTCACCATTTTCTCACTTGCATACTCTGACCATTTTAGAGAGATTCCTTGTCTTGCATCCATGTTAATGTCTGTCAGTTCTTTGACTCAGAATTGCTTGTTTAAAAAATACACCATCTCACCCAACAGAAGGGCCTCCTTTCAGGTCTTGCATCTGCATTTGAGCTGCTGCAAGGCCTTTCATTTAGGCCCCAGACTCAGTTCCAGGACAGAGTTTTCTCAGCTCTCCTCCATATCTGCTATTCCTGTATGGATTTCTTCACTACCACAAGACATCTATCTTACATGACCATGTTTGGATCAAATCAGTCTTCTTCAATTGCCTGTCTTTTTCCACTGAATATTGACAGAGCCTAGGCAAGTGGTTTAGCTTTACATGACAATTAAATAGCTAAAGTTAGGGGAGATGAATGACACATTTTTCTCTATCAAATTCTAGTCTTGTTGTCACTGAAATTTTTAACAATTGTATGAATAATGTGCAAAAAAAAAAAAAGATATTTTGGATGAGTGATTGAACTGAAGAAGTTAAAAAAAAAAAAGCTCTGTAACAATTTTTTTTTTTTTTTTTTTTTTGTCACTGAAACTAACTGTAGAAAATAACCCCACACAAAATGAGATGCCTAAACAGTACTGGAGTGAAATTTGTGCTTTATTTCTACAACATACTTTTACTCAAACCAAACCAAACCAAAACCAAAACACTCTTGAAAAGTTTCTGAGAAACGTTTTGATACAACTTTCTCCATGTACTACTAATTGCAAAAATATTTGTGAAGGAATGTCAAGTTTTATTTGACTCTTGAGACTGTTAATGAATTATACTCATGACTTATACTCATCAATAAAAGTTTTTTTTAACTTCTACAATCTTTGCAACATTATTGTCCATTTAAAAGCTTAGGTAAACTTTTAGCAAAGTAGACTTGATATTCGCTTGACTTTTGTGGAAGTGTGAAGCCTAGTACAAGATAGTAGGAGGCATGCTGACAAGCTGTTGACCCTTCTTTTTATACTTAAGCTGTAACTGTCCCTAATGACAGCAATGGCTATCAGTGAGTTCATATTGTATGACCTGCAAGAAGGCTTCTGATTGTTGAGGTCACACAGTCTAATTTTGACCCTACATCACACTAAGATGCAGAAGTTCATTGGACTGTCCCTGTTCATGCCCTAGTTTCAAAGGGTTCGAAGAGATGCTCCAGCCTGAATAACTGCTAGATCAGTATGTTCATCTGTCCAGCCACAATTGACAAATTTATTCATTCTTTCCTAATCTATAACATTCACACTGCTATTCACTTATGAATCGCTGTTACTAAGCTACTTAAAAGTATTCACTTATTACCATTAATCTTTCATGAGCAAAAGTGGAGATTTCAGTTACGTGATTTCTGTTTCTGGAAATGGTTATGGACCATCAATAAATAGATCCTCATAACTCAAATAAGAAATAAAAATGTTAAACGCACATTTGTCAGATTACATGGAAGATAGCCAGCAATAATTACTCTTTTCTCTTTACCATGCAGGAAAAAAATCCCTCATTTGTCAGGAATTATGAAAGAAAAGGAATTATGAAGAAAAGCAGGATGGATACCAGTTTGCTTCCTCCTGTTCTTTACCTATGCCAGTTAAGCCAATGTCAATTTAGGATCTAGGTACTAGAGTGTTTTCTTCTCAGAATTGGCTGAGAGGCCTTTGATATATACGAAGTCATCATGACCCTAAACTCTGTTAACCTGCATAATGATAAAACCAGTACAGCAAGCTTCTTGTCCTGTCCTTGATCCTTAGAATGTTTTAATCTTGCTGAAAATTAGTCTCTGAAAATTAGTTGCAGAAACAGGGCTGTAGATTATATAATCAGGTATAAAATGCCTTAAAACGTGCAGCTTAAAAGTTTCATAGTCTCTTATTTCTCACAGGAATGTAGAGTTGGAAGATACCTCCAGCATTTTTGAGTCCAGTTTATTCCTTCAAAGGAACAATCTAATCCAATCCCTCGTACAAAATTTATGAGATTGCTTAAAAGAAGCCAAGACCTTGCTCACAAATTGGAAATTGGTTTTGAATGTAACTTCCATTACGTGAAAAATTATTGCCAATTTTCCAACAATGAAAGAAATGTATTCTTGGTTTTCTGTACATCTTGTAAAAATATAGTTCTTTTCTTTGCTTGGTATTTCCCCCAGTGATTTACATAGCAATCCTACTCCATTTTGTTCTTCCTTTTGCCACGGTAAGTAAACCATGCTCTTTTGTCTGCAACTTAAGAAGGTAAGACACATTTACCATTCCCAGTATCTAGTTAAACATTCTTTTATAGCTGTGAAGTCTGAGCTAAGCTTTCTTAAGGATAGGTGACCAAAACTGTATATGGTGTTCTACATATAGTTTCATGAGTGCCTTATTTCATATATGTCTTCATTGGAAGGCTTTCTAGATCCTACTGCCTTTATTTTGTTCCTGCACTGCATTTTTTCCAAATCCTCCGTTATTTATCCTCCCTTTCATATTCAAATGTCCTCAGCACTTAGTAGATTATCATACTTTGTCCTAAATGCATGACTGAAATTGTATTTTATTTTGCTTTTCCTTCCCTCCCCTCCCCTTCCCTTCCCTCCCCTCCCCTCCCTTCTCCTCAGCATTCACTGATGTGATTTCTTGAGCAAGTGTCATTAAAAAAATAAATATACTAAATACATTTATTTTTCACAGCGTTCCATGAGGCTTTTGCTCTAGTAACCTTCATTTTCCACCTTCCAATTCTACATGTGAATTGCTGTCTTCTCAAGTTCAATGAATAATTTCTCCTGTGGCAACATGTCATCTGCTTCACTGAAGTCCAGACAGGTTTCATCTACTACATTTCCCTTCTCTGAAAAAGAGGTGTCAAAGAAAGACATATAGCTCACATGATCTTTCCTTATTACAGTCTATCCCATTTACCATTTACCTTCATGTCTCTGATTATTATTTCCTTCCAAATACCTTTGAAAGCTGTGCATACTTTTAAGGCCCGTTCTGTTATTGTCCAGATCATCTCCTTTCATTAACTGTGCATGTTATTCTTTGATAATTTAGATCTACATCTAATGATGCATTTTTCAAAAAATGTTGCCATTACATCTGCTTGCAAATTCATTTGCAAATTATTTCAGAAAAATATTCTACCCCTGACTGGATTAAATTGCTTGATTTTACTGTCATTTCAAATATGGATCTTTTCATTTTTTACTCTTACCTCCTTTTTGATACAACATTCAATATTGTTATTCATATTGAAAACTAAAGATTTCATTTAAATTTTAGAACATTCCACAAGTAATTTAAATCTCTATTTCAGTTCTCAGTATATAAAAGGCTTTTTCTTTCTTTTTCTCTTTTTCATGTTATTTTATTTTCAAAAGCCTTAAAGTTACTATTCTTAAAACATGCTGGGTATCATTTGTGTGAACAGGAATGGAATAGGAACAACTTCCAGAATGAGTCACATTGTATTTTGAAAAATAAATACATGTAGTGTGTTTACGTGACAAGGTTTTTGTACTGGGGAGCCATAGGGGTGGCTTCTTCGAGAAGAATCCAGAAGCTGCCCATGTTAGGTAACGGCCCTGCCGCTGGCCAGAGCCGAGCCAGTAAGTGATTTTGTTTGCACCTCTGTGAGAGCAGATTTAAGAAAGGGAAAAAAACAAAACAAAACAAAACAAAAAAACGCTAGGGAACAGTAGCTGGGAGAGAGAGGAGTGAGAACCAGCCCTGCAGCCCCCAGGTCAGTGCAGCAGGAGGTGCTCCAGGCACGCAGCACAAGTTCCCCTGTGCTCTGTGGAGAGGCCCCTGGTGGAGCAGGCTGTCCCCCTGCAGCCCATG
>CM021697.1:164578396-164680122 GCA_011074415.1 Stictonetta naevosa | reverse complement strand
ATATTATATTATATTATATTATATTATATTATATTATATTATATTATATTATATTATATTATATTATATTATATTATTATGTTATATTATATTATATTATATTAATCATATCATATCATATCATGTCATATCAATCTGCTGCTGTATGACCATTGAAAAAATTACAAATTCCCTGTGATACTAATCTCTCTCATAATATATTCTTTATCCACTCTTCCATTTTTACTCTTTACTTCCTCCATTCTTCCTTTACAACCCACTTCATCTTTCTCTTAGTGGGAAAGTATTTTGCCACCTATCTGGGTAAACATATTATTTGTTTCATAGACCTGACATATATATGTTGGATGTACAATTAATATTGGACTATATATTTTACAAAAAATATGCTTTCTATCCTTTCACTCTCCATCCCCCAGTATCAGAAACAGCATTTTAATAAAGATGTATGTTCCTGATATATAATGCTATTCCAGTTTCAATGAGATGCAAATTTCTTAATCGAAAGCAAACCAAAAATTTCTGGAGCAATATTTTTATGAGATAGTTTATGAAAAAATTGAAGAGTTATTTTTGTGATTTAAATAGGGTTATAAATAAAGCCACAGATCTCTTTAACTTTGTATCCTCTTCTCACAGAGAAGCTTGAGGCAAAAATAGCTTAAAAAACTGCCTCCTCTGTTTCATGTTAAATGACTTCATGCTCTGCACATTAAGAGGTGTAGTTTCCTTTTCCTTTTATTGGTAATAGCTCTTGAAAGAGTTCTAAATAACATTGCATGGTCTGAACAAATGTACACAGACTACAATCCTCATTCATATTCACAGCTCATGCCACAAAACAAGCTAAATAAAAACAGGGAAACACAGCACTACACATAAGAGTTGCTAAGGAAAGGATGGCTTTCATTCTTTGAAGTCACTTACATTGCTGCCATCTCCAAGCTTTTATTAATATTTATTTCATATAGGAGATTTACACATGGATCAGCAGGAAAACAGGTATCTTACTTTATTGTATTCTGATAGTTTTATCTAGCTGACAATGGCATGTGGAATTATGCCTTATGATTCTTTATAATTGTTTCTTGCAATTATCTCTAGTGATTAAATCACCAGTCGTAGCTTACCTGTTTTTAAAATGCTTTGATACTGCTTGTTAATCTTATCAAACAATTCCCATAGGATAAATGAATAATAAATCCAGAACAAGAATGACAGTGAAAAAATGTCTGCCTGAGCACTGTACAGATAGGGAGTGACAAGTTCAAAGTTTTGTGTATAACCCTAGTGCATAAGTGTTTGTAATCACTAACAATATATACATTACAATGCAAACTAATTTCTTAGAAGATTATCTATACTTTTCTGTTACTGGTGTTCCATACCTATTATTATTATTGATGTATTTGTTGTTGTTTTGTGGTTTTTGTTATTAATATTATTATTAATAATAATAATCAGTCTTCCACATTTAAACTAAAGTATGTTTAAGGATATATGCCTTGTAAGTCACACCTTTTCTATGACATATTTTTTTTTGTCCATGGTACATATTTCAATAACATTCACCCTCAACTGGCAGATCATTCTGTTCAGGAAAACCCCAAAACATGAGCAAAAGTTTCTTTAACTTCAGTAGAAATTAAGCAGATGTTTCACACTAATCACTTGCCAAAATGCTTTGTGGAATGGGATTTTAATCTGTGCTATATGTTTTCTTTCTAGAAGTATAGATTTCTTTCAATCTAATTGAGAGGGTGAGCAAGTTAGCTAAGCTAATTTAGTAGCATATGTCTGAACGGTGCCAGTTTTATTAGGTTCTTTTTAGGAGCTATGTCCGTTAACTACCAAACTAATAGCCTAATAGCCTGATCATGGATACATTTCTTATGGAGAAGAAATATTCCCATGTACTATTCACCAAAGTAAATGCAGACCTTTGTAGGATCGAATATTTATTTATCTCAAAGTTGCTGGCTTATGTACACTATTATTCTATATAACATCCTTAATCTGCAGTGACTTAACTCACAATTGATTATGTGCTTTTCATTACATGATTTCTAAGAACTCTTCCTTCTTTTATTCAGTAGAGGTGAACATTCTCTAAGGTGTACAAGTTGGTGATAATAATATCTAGGGTCTGTTTACAAGCAAGAAATATGCATGATAATCAGTGTCAGTCACAGTGTAGTTCCTATCAACATGCCTTTAAAACAGGCATATAAACCCCCATAAACCATATTAATGCCTAGTAAACTGGGTGTCTAGTAAGGCTTCTAACTCCGCGTAAATGTACTAGGGGGAGAAACCATTCAAAAAGCATCTTCATACAGGTCTTTCTACTTTCTTTTTAGTAGCTGGGATGAGAATCATCTCTGAATTTTGGTACCTACACAGAAAGCTAACTTAAATTTTATATTTCCCAAACTGGTGGCAAATAGCTTTCCCTTGAATTCTTTATGATCTGTAGAACTGTGTACACATTACTGTGCAAATAAGTTCCTAGTAGCAGCACTAGTTTATTTTATGTACTTAGGGGAAATATATACTGAAACAAGAGTATTGTATGCATTCTAAAAAGGTATACTCCTGTGAAATCAAAATAAATTTCTTAACATTTCATAAAGGATTTAATGAATCATCTGATACTGAAAAAATTTTAGTCCCTGGTTTTTGATTATTTTGCTGCAAAGTTGATAAATTATGATGAAGTATATCCACCCAGATTTAAAGAGGCAAAGTATATTTTGTTGCTTACCTCTTATTAAAAGGTAATGGTGAGTATTATTTTCTGCTAAAAGAGAAAAAATATGAAAAAAAAATCAAGATGGAGTATCTTTTCTAAAGAGAAGATGCAGCTCATTTGTGACTTATTCTCTACTGAACACAGGAACTACAGTTGGAAATGTTATGTCATGTGTTATACTGAACACCAGGCCAGATATACACAGATATTTCTTGATCTCAAAATTTATGAAGCCTGAAGACAAAAAAATATATATATAAATAGATAAATATAGACAAACTGTCTTTGCTCAAAGTTGGGCTACATGTAGCATCTGCCGAAAGTATAAACATTTTGGAAAGCTGCATCTCACGAAACTTAAGAATTCAGAGTGAAAAGAGTTCAGCATTCTACTAATGATGTCTAATGCCGGTGATTATTGTCTTAAATAATAACTAATATATCTTATCTGCTGCATTGTAATCTTAAAAGCAGATTGTAAACTTCAAATAAACAGTTTTCACAAGAGTGCTGTTAAGAAGAAAAATATAACTAGAATCATGTAATTTGTTCTTTGTATGCAGGTTGCTTTTAAATGTTAGGACATGGAAAGGAGCTGAATTCTACTAGTCAGCTTCCTGGAAGACCTTACTGCCCTTTCACACAACTGAGTGTATGTTCTGCCTGGGGTTTGACTCTAATATTCTGTTTTGAAAATCTCTCTCTTGCCTTATCATCTCTTTCTTTTCCGTTCTTTCTGATGTTGTTATTGTTCTCAACAGACTTGCTGGTAATTTGTGATGAGAGATGGGAGCTATGTCTGCTATACTGAGAATTTCCAGCCACCTTACAAAATAGAGGTTTTCCTTAACTTGCTCTTTCTTTTCCCTTTGTGGAAGAACTATTTAGTCATTGCAACAGTGAATATCTTACTGCAATTAGATGATTCCATTTATTGTTGACTACAGTCAGATGGTGACTGGGCCATTAAAGCTGAAAGAGTTTTTTTGGTTCATTAACCAAAATGGACACAAAAGGTGTTAAGAAAAAATGTGTCATTTCCACTAGGCCAGTCTCTATAAAAATGACCTTTTAATAAGAATTAGCAGCTAGTTTTGCAGCTACTAAGTCAAAGAAATCTCCAGAACTCATTGGTAGTCTTTGAAAAGTTAATGGTACTTAACAATCTATAGTTGTCTTAAGCTGGATAAGACCCATGTAGGGACTTTGTTGACCTTGTTAACTGGAATCCCTGAACACCTCTTGAGAAGAAAAACCAGAAACAGAACTTGGTATAAACATTTAATTTTGGCAGAATAGTGTGGTTAGATCTAAATCCAAGCCTTTTGTCAACTGAGACACTCATTGTTTTCTGTCACTGTGCTTGGATCATGTTAAGAAAAAATGAACTGATGAGCAAATGTTACTGAAATGGCTTGGCTAGCTAAGGGAACAGCTGCTGCCTCTGACTTATGATATATCCTTAGCCCACATGCCCATAAAACTCTTCTATATATTACTTCCTAGAATGGCATGCTTAGGAGTGGTTTATATTTATCTGAATTCAATGCAGATTGGATTGTTTAAGAAATTAGAGTCAAATTGCCCAAGCATTTAGCCATTTGCTTATGGGTACTTCCAAACTCTAAATGGTCTTTAGCTTGATAAATAAATAAATAAATTGCCCAGTTTTGTAAAATTGCGTGAAAAACTGTGCACCCGGTTATTTTTATGAAAAACCTAGTCTATTGAAGTTTCATACTAGGCTTATCATTGTGACATTTGACCACTTACATCATCCAAAATCACTAAAAGACTGTAGAAAAGAAACAATAAATACAACAAATATGAACTACAGGGGCTCAGCAGCATGAAGTAAAAAAAAATAATAAAAAAATTTGAAAGTCAGAAAGACTTTATTGTTGAAACATTGAACTGAGGAATTAATTCCTTAAGAACAACAGTAAAAAGGTAAAATACTTGGAAATTGAATAAAATTATGTGGAACAGTATCTTGCATTAGCATTAGAATTTTAAGGATGTTTCAATGGTTTATAAAAAAGATATGGTATAAATAAACATATTCCTAATTTACATAGTTGCGATTATCTTGGTTCATTAAAGCAAAGGTATTATAAAAATAAAAAGTACTTGTTACTGTTTTATTGTTCTGACTGAATTAATGAATTTTTCCCTATTGATATTTACATCCTGGACATCTCATTTTCAAATAATGCAAATCAATTTTAGAACTTGAAGAACTGACACTGATTACAAATGCAGTCCAGTGCAATAACTCTTTTCCCACAGAGGCTGAGGAATCTCCACCTCTGGAGGTTTTTAGGACTTAATAAGCAGATCAGGGCTAAATCTAGTGTTGGTAATAGTCCTGCTTCAAGTAGGAGGAAGAACCACAGAGGTTCCTTACAGCCAATATTTCTATGTTTCCATGTTTATATATAAGAGTTTACATTTCTGTGGGCTTTATATACTCATAAAAGTTGCTCTAAATCAATGCCAGATTAAATTAGCTGTTTCCCCCTAATTTGCTGGGAGGGTGGACACTCACACTGTCTGCCTTCACTATCTAATTTGTGATGCCTGAGATAAAGACCCTGTAAGGCTTTCTGCAAAATGAGTGGATTACGAAATGGTTCAGCTTTGGTTCTTATCTGGTCAAGCTTTGGTTCTTATTTGTCCTGTATGGCACTAAGCTCTAGCCATAGCTCTCTTTACAGGTGGCCAGCAGAAATGGGGCTGCTAATTTAGGTACTGAGAAAAAGATTCATCTGATTGAATGTAGACAACTGTATCTGAGCTAGTCATCCTAAGCTCCCTTTGTAGTCAATTGAAAAACAAAGTCATTTTGAGGATATGTTTTATCTTATTTCAGCTCTTAACTATGAAGAACATGTAGGATAACTAGCTCAGATGTAGACATTTAAAAGAGAGGGCCACAATACTAACTCAGTAAAGTGTCCAAAGTTAAAGTTAGATGAGCATTACAATGACCTGACTAAATGATTTATAGCAAACTGTATGTAAAGCCTGTAGTTTATGTTTACTGATATTTTATCATAAAGTTACACGCATAAGTTTAAAGATATACATTGATGTGGGGAGAAAAAAAATCATGATGCACATCTTTATTAACATATATTTGCCGATCTAGGTTCACATTTGTGCAATCTAGGATAACCACATTTTGTTGCCTTGGTTATCATTATAAAGAAAGTGCAGCTAGTGTTAAATAGTTTCTTGTTGTTGTATGTACTGTGTAATGGTCACACCATAAGCTGATAAAAATATGCTGATGACTTAAACTCTAAAAGATCTGTTCCCTAGCACACACTAAATAAAGAAACTGGCATATGGCATGAGATACAGATAGATCAACTCTGCATGATCTGTAGCCTACAGTAGTTTGAGCTAGTGTCTATAGGCTTTTTTTGTTGCTTTTTTTTTCATTTTTTTGTGGACTGCTTACACTTACTCTTAGATTTAGTCAGTCACATCATATGAGTAGGAACTGCTACTATCCAGTCACTGCTTGGCTTGGATACTTCATTTATCATTTTTTAAACCCTATCTTTAATCCCTAATGACTTTTTGATCTGTAAAACCTGAAATGATCTTCGCTGAATATTATCTGGTTTATAATCAGGAATAATCAGCTTTCCATCCACAGCAATATGTGTTCTGTTCAGCAAATCTGTTGTATGATTTACAGCTCCTTACAAAGAAGCTGTTCCATGACTTATGAATGACACCTCCTCTCCAAACTTGGTGTTCTTTATTCAGGTAAAAAGTGTATTGATCTCAGTGTTACCTCTTGGGTGTGTTAGATTAGGATCGTCAGGTAGAGTTCTGGAAGAAAAAAAAGAAAAAAAAAAAAAAAGAAAAAAAGGAAAAATGACGAACTATTATATAAGCTTTTATAAAAATGACTGTTACAGTTTTCCAAATAAAAGTAATTCTTACAGAGCTTACATATACATTCTTAAGACTTCCATGGAATTAGAGAGCACAAGAGATTCCATGTGCTGTGAACAGATCTTCATCCTATTGCACTGCCACCTGAAATCCCATAAGCAAAATTAGTTACCACGGACAAACATTTCCTTGAGAGAATAAGCACAGAGAAGTTCTTGAAGGTCAGTCAAATGTTCAGAAGAAGCTGTCAATCTGGTTTTATTTTAATTTATTTATTCTTTTTATTTTTATTCTTTTGTTTGATTATTTTTATGCAGATGGACCAGGCTCACTTATTAAAGATGTCCATATAATGTAGCTTTTTTTCCATACAGAATCTGACAATCTATGTTCTGCACATATTCTGTTCAGAAGAATTTTAGCATTCTTCTGAAGATAGGTGTTGAAGGGAATGAAACAGTATGTATTGCCAAGCACATGAACTTTCTTGCTGCAAATGGCAGATGATAGGACTAGCAGTAAATGACAGAACAACTTTTCAGAATTGACTTCCAGTGTTGGATAAAATAGTTTGCAAGAAGAAAAACAAAGAATCACACACCAAAGCAGCAACTCTTGTATCTCCTTGGAAGGGCTGTCAGATTTTTTTGACAGGTAGAAATAATGTTTTTCTTCTGAATCGTATCTCCAAATTGAGAAGCCACCCTGAATCCAGGAGAAACCAAAAAGTGAGTCTTGTCACTATGGTGAAAAGCTGATAAATAACTTAAACTGTCATACTGCGAACGGTTACAGTTGCCTCCAGACTCCCTCCCCACATGCACACTCCCACCCAGCCCCCACATTTGCTTGCTTAACATCATTCCTTATCTAAGTAAGTGTCTGAGTTACACTTGCATTCTTCCCCAAGTAATGAATTCCTGAAGGAAGTAGTGTCATTGATCACACCTTTTTGCATTTGTAGTCATTTCTTCACCATTAATTCATTTTAACGAGTACCTCGCAGGGATCGGCTGCAGCGATCGGCTGCAGCGAGGGCTCCCGGCAGGGAGACGAACGAAGCCAACCCCTAACCCGCCCCCGGTAACGCGGCACAGAGCCCCCGGCCGCCTCCCCCCAGCAAGCAGGATCTGTGCTTGTGCCACCGCGGGCGCCGACGTGCTGAGGGCGGAGCCAGGGGTGACAGCAGCCCACCCACCCCCGGCGCTATGAAAACAGTCCCTAGGGAGCGCCACGACCCAGGAGCACCGCAAACAGAACGGGGTAACGGGACTGGCTTGGCAGTTTGCGCGGGGCAGTTCAGGCGGGGCAGGAAGGAGAACCTAGAGCTCGCCATGGTGGGCACCCGTCGCAGCGGTGGGTCCGAGGCAGCAATACAAACGGAGGAGATGCTGCCCCTCTGGGCTCATGTGGGCACCCAGGTGGATCCCCTGAGGGAGGAATTGGCAGTCCAGACAGGTGACTGCAGGGAGCTCCGGAATCTGGAGGCCCACCTGGGTCCCGAGGGAAGAGAGGGCTGTCATGCAGGTGTGCCCTGCTTGGGCAACTCCTCGAGCAGGTGGCTGGGCTGCAGCGAGAAACCAGCAGCCTGAGAGAGTCTCTGAGGGTGACAGATAGGAGGTGTCAACCTGCCCCTGCTGATGCTTGGCAGCCCTCTCCTAAGTCCCGGCAAGGGGTAGAAGCTGACCCCGCTGATCACATGCAGGACAGAGGGATTGACTGTCCACAAGAGAAAAGGGGCTGGACCCTCAGCTCAGCTCGGAGCAGAAAGAGACGTCTGCCCCTGACGCCCATGGCGCCACCTACCCCCACGGAGTCCCTGGGAAATAGATTTGAGGCTCTCAGGGAGGTTAAGGAAGAGGCTGAGGGTCCAGACAGTAGTCTGAATCCGGGAAGCAATCCCGAGAAGTGTGTCAAGACTGGGGGAAGTACTAAACATAGGGATCAGGGCCGGATGGAGCACTGCATTGCAACCAGTGCCACAAAAAAAGAGCAGAGAGTCTTAGTGATCGGAAATTCCTTGCTGAGGGGCACTGAGGCTCCCATCTGCCGCCCAGATAACCTATGCAGAGAGGTGCGCTGTCTTCCTGAGGCACGTGTCAGAGACGTTAGGAAGGCTCTGCCACAGCTCATTAAACCAGAGGACTACTATCCTCTTGTAGTCATTCAGGTTGGATCCCGCGAAGCTGCTACTAGAAAAATGAGGAATATTAAAAAGGACTTTGCATCCCTGGGAAGATCGTTGAAGGGATCTGGAGTGCAGGTAGTGTTCTCCTCTGTCCTCCCGCTGGGTGACTGGGATCCAGAAAGAAGGAGTAGAACGGGACAGGTGAATGACTGGCTGAGGGGGTGGTGTCTGGACCAGGGATTTGGGTATTCTGATCTTGGGCCGTCCTTTGAGAAGCCAGGTATGTGGGCTGTGGACAGACACCAACTCAGCAAGTGGGGCGCAAGTGCGTTGGGGAGCAAGCTCTCTGGGCCGATTACCAGGGCTTTAAGCTAGGTTTGATAGGGGAATGGAGGGTGGCTAAAAGTGACAGAGAAGGGCTGGGGGAAGTGGTCACTACTGTCACTGCTGAAGACAGGGAAAAACCTCTGAGCTCTCCCATAGGATTGTCTGAGGGCTCCTCAGAGAAGGTAACATTCTCGATACCCCATCCAGAATCTTCTTGCATCCCTCCAGGGGTTACTGCGCCTGCTGCTTCCCTAAAGTGCCTGTACACCAATGCGCGGAGCATGGGAAAGAAACAGGCTGAGCTCGAGATCTGTGTTCGGTCACAGGGTCATGATCTCATTGTGATCACAGAGACGTGGGACAGCTCGCATGACTGGAACGCTGTCATGGAGGGCTATGTCCTCTTTAGGAAAGACAGGCTGGGGAAGCAAGGAGGTGGGGTTGCCCTTTATGTGAGGGAGCAATTAGAGTGTACCCAGCTCCACCTGGGGGAGGGTGAAGGACAAGTGGAGAGCTTGTGGGTGAGAATTAAGGGGTGGGCTGGTATGGGGGACACTGTTGTGGGGGTGTACTACAGGTCACCAGATCAGGAGGAGGTCAATGAGGCCTTCTACAAGCAGCTGCTAGTAACTTCACGATCATCTCATGGGCTAGGTTGCTTGAAGGCAAGGGTGCTTGTGAGAGCTGGGCTACATTTAAGCAGCACTTCTTCCATGCTCAGGATCGGTGCATTCCGAAGAATAGGAAATCGGGGAAGGGGGACAGGAAACCTGTGTGGATGAGCAAAGAGCTCATCGATAAGATCAAAAGGAAGAGGGAGGTCTATGAAATATAGAAAAAGGGCCTGTCCTCTTGGGAGGAGTATAGAGGTGTTGTCAGGGCCTGCAGGGACGCGATGAGGAAGGCTAAAGCCCACCTAGAGATGAGGCTTGCAAAAGAGATAAAGGATAATAAGAAGGGTTTTTTTCAAGTATGTATTCAGTGAAAGGAAGACTAGGGATAATGTGGGTCCCTTGCTGAACGAGGGGGGTGTCCTGGTCATGGGAGACGCCGAGAAGGTGGAGATACTGAATGCTTTTTTTGTTTCATTCTTTGCTTCAAGGAATCCCCCCCCCCCTCCCCCCCCCGGGACTCTCCTCGCCCCTGGCAAGAGGACAAAGGGTCTGGGAAATTGAGAGCTCCCCCCTGGTTGACGAGAGAGTGGTTCGGGAGCGTCTGAATGGGCTCAACACACACAAACCCATGGGTCCCGATGGGATGCATCCGCGTGTGCTAAGGGAGCTGGCAGAGGTGATTGGCGAACTGCTCTCTATCATCTCTGAAAGGTCCTGGAGAACAGGAGAGGTGCCTGAAGACTGGAGGGTAGCCAATGTCACTCCAGTCTTCAAGAAGGGCAAGAAGGAGGATCCGGGAAACTACAGGCCAGTCAGTCTCACCTCTGTCCCTGGAAAGATGTTGGAACAGCTTGTTCTGGATGCCATCTCCAAGCAATTGGAAGAGAAGAATCTTATGAGGAGTAGTCAGCATGGATTCACCAAGGGGAAGTTGTTCTTGACCAACCTCGTTGCCTTCTATGATGGCATCACCAGCTGGGTAGATGAGGGGAGAGCAGTAGATACCTACCTTGACTTTAGCAAGGCTTTCAATACTGTCTCCCATGACATCCTGCTAGCAAAGCTGAGCAAGTGTGGGGTAGATGAGTGGACAGTAAGGTGGGTTGAGAACTGGCTGACTGGACAAGCTCAGAGGGTGGTGATTGGCAGTGCAGAGTCTGGCTGGAGACCTGTGACTAGTGGTATTTCCCAGGGGTTGGTGCTGGGTCCGGTCTTGTTCAACATCTTCATCGACGACCTTGATGAGGGAATAGTGTCTGCCTTCAGCAAGTAAGCCGACGACACAAAGCTGGGAGGAGTGGCTGACAGGCCAGAAGGCTGTGCTGCCATTCAGTGAGACCTGGACTGGCTGGAGAGATGGGCAGGAGGAAACCAGATGTGGTTTAATAAGAGCAAGCGTAGAGTCCTGCACCTGGGAAGGAACAACTGGAAGTATCAGTACAGGCTGGGGGACGACCTGCTGGAGAGGAGCTCTGAGGAGAAGGACCTGGGGGTCCTGGTGGATGACAGGTTGACCATGAGCCAGCAGTGTGCCCTCGTGGCCAAGAGGGCCAATGGGATCCTGGCGTGCATTAAAATGAGTGTGGCCAGCAGGCCAAGGGAGGTGATCCTCCCCCTCTACTCTGCCCTGGTCAGGCCTCACCTGGAGTACTGTGTCCAGTTCTGGGCTCCCTGGTACAAAAAAGACAGGGATCTCCTGGAGAGTCCAGTGGAGGGCCACAAAGATGATACGGGGCCTGGAGTATCTTCCCTATGAAGAAAGGCTGAGAGACCTGGGCCTGTTCAGCCTGGAGAAAAGAAGACTGAGAGGGGATCTCATCAATGTGTATAAATACCTGAGGTGTGGGAGACAGAAGGATGTAGCCAACCTCTTCTCAGTGGCTTGTGGGGGATAGGACAAGGGGTAATGGCCACAAGATAGAGCACAGGAAGTTCCGCACCAACATGCGAAAGAACTTCTTCAGGGTGAGGGTGACGGAGCACTGGAACAGGCTGCCCAGGGAGGCTGTGGAGTCTCCTGCTCTGGAGATATTCAAGGCCCATCTGGATGCCTACCTGGGCAGCCTGCTCTGAGGAACCTGCTTTGGCAGGGGGGTTGGACCCGATGATCTTTCAAGGTCCCTTCCAACGCCTACAATTCTGTGATTCTGTGATTCTGTATATTCTAAACACACATGTAAAGAATATACCTTCTGTTTGAGAGAGGCAGGATGTCAAGTACACGGTTAGTTGAATATTAAGTTTAATTTCAGCACATCCACAAAATTGAATGACATGAGATTGATAAGTAATACCATTTGCTTTGTCCTAAAAAACCAGTTCAATTTACTTTAATATACCTTCACTATTGAAACCAACTGTTACCATTCAACTTGCCATTGTCATTAGATCTTGCATATGATGCCCCCAGTGAATTCTTTTTTGTGGTAACATCTCACCTTGTAATTTCTGCCTATCCTATTGTTCTGAATTAATGAGAAGCAGAAATTTGTACTGAAGATGGCAACTTGTAAAATAATCTGATACTATAAATTGTTAATATTATTTAAAAACATTAATATTGTTTAAAAATAAAAATACTGCTTAATGGGCTATATATAGTTTATATTTTCTTATTTCAGAACAAAGAGGAAATACCAGAATTCCAGGACCCTGTTAACAGACTTACTTGGTAGGCATTGAGAGCTCTATGTTTCTGTTTAATGTCAGTAAACTGTGTCTAATATTTATGGCAACTATGTGAAATATTCACATAACAAACGGAAACTGTATAGAATATGCCTGAGTTTAATTATGAATTGGTGATTTGGGTTGGCATTTTTCGAGAGGAGTAAGTAAGCAAGCAGTGCAATTTAGTCTACTACATATGATCTGCAGTTGTCGTTATCTTTTTTTTTTTTTTTTTTTTTCCCCCCAAAAAAATTTTGACCTTAGACAGCATTTGACGAAATACAGATCTTGGTACTTGCCGAGATATCAATTTCAGCTGAAAACAAACAGAAAAACCCAGCTTAGTATGAGAGATGATCATCTATGGATTTCAGGTCATTGACTATAGCATGCTTTTGAATCCTATGCAATTCATTTTTATGGTTTGCTGTAATATGAAGCTTGGTCATGAAATTATCTGAGTTTTCCCTTAAGAATGGAATCTGTTATATATAAGTTTTCAGCTTCTCTGAGTTTACTAAAACTATCATATCATTTAATTTCTGGGCTAAAATAAATTTGAATGAATACCTGAATAGATAAGAAATCACATGTGGAAGAAACAACAACAACAAAACAAATGTGTATATGCAAAGAAATATCCTTCTACATAACAGGAATTTCTTTTGTTGGAGTCTACTTTTCTGAGAGTCTCTGAAGAAATACGATTGTATGGTGTTGTGACTATTGCACTGTACTAAAAGATCACAATTCAACTTCTGGCTGTGTAACACACTTTCCACTTCCTGTGCCTTTGAACTTGTCACTTAGTTCTACATTTTATTCCTTTTTTTAAAAAAATATTTTGTTGTTGTTTTGTTTTTGTGTGTGTTATGACATGAATCCATTTTGCTTACAAATAATACATGGGACAATGTATTGTGAATGGGAGCAATGCACTTCACTCACAACAGAGAAGCAGCAATGTTTATTGATATAACATAGTGATTTAACAGTCTGATTGTAAATAGCACCTTAACAAGATTCGACGGCAAGTTACACCCAGTCATTTGTGGGATAGAATATAGGGTTAAATACACTCATCCAGGAGACTGTCTCATTGAGTCACAAGGTTCAGAGTGGACCCCCTTGCATTCTAAACTCCTCCTCAGAGAAGGCTAAGTGCAGCTGGATCCAAACTTAGTCCCAGACTTGGTCAACAGTTTATGTCTAAAGGTTGAAGAGACAGTCCTGTTGACTCACAAGGTTTGGAACGGACCCTCTTGCTTTCTAAATTCCTTGAACCAAAAAGGTAGGGAGCCTAGGTGCAGATGGATCCAATCCTAGTCCAAGACTTTGTCAATGGTTTATGTCTAAAAATTACATGTGTACAATCCAGCTATTAATCACTTACCAAGGATCTGTAGCAACAAGCAATTTCTTGGCATCAAGGCATAAAGGATCTCTACAGCAGGCATAACCTTGAGAGGAGTCCCTGCCCAAGGGGAGATCCTGTTGTTCAGACCACTATCATATAGCTCAACGGACTCTTGGGTTGCTCACTATTTATGGGGTAAGATGGTTGACTAACAGTCATATGCAGCCATCACGACCGGATGGCATCCACCACAACTGCCACTGATGGTTATCTGCTTAAGCTGGATGCAGCCATCATGACTGCCACTGGTGGTTATCTCTTGAGAAGGGTTACAGGAAATAAAGGTTCGGAAGGTGTGGGTGGAGCACACCATCACACAATCTTCCTACAATTTGCTAGCCAAAGACATGCCATGAAGCAGTTAAACAAGTGAAGGAGACCAAGATGTCTGACCTCACTCTTCACAAACAGTGTTGTAGATGCACATGCAAATGCAATTAATTTTGTAAAAGTGATGGAGAAAATTAAAGTCTGCTGTACAGAGCTAACAGTTCTGCTTCCAGTAGTTTGTTCATGACACTGCTATTCCCTCAGGGGGAAATAATCTAGGATTTTTTCATTTAGGAATCAAGTTTATAATGAGAGTGTTAGATAATAGAAACAAAATAAGTTTAATGTTGTCTAAAATTCCTTGGACTGATCGTTACTAGATACCATCTTAAAAAGTTTCCACCCTTCCTTCAGGAAGTCCAACTGACTCAAAAAAAGAGTTACAAAATGAGTCAAGCCAAAGATGTATTTTGGAGAAATAATATATTGTGAGAATTGAGTCATTATTTGAACTTCATTTTCAGAGGATCATGGCCCTTAAGCTTTAAAAATAACTATATTGAAGGGCTAGAATAACTATTAAAAATAACTATATGGGTTGGAATGGCCCATGTGTAGTTGCTTTGCTTGACATTTATTTTTTATATATTTTTTGTGGACAATTTTTCTTTAAAGCTTTGGTATTTCTCATGGCTGAACAGACTGCTGAAAGCTTGCATTTTGAAAGATCAGAGAGTAGAGAACATCTTTTCTCAGCTTCTGAAATTCAACAATGGGAGCATGAACTTCCTTTGTGCCAATCAGAAAGCAGATTTACACTATGGCTTGTATAATCTTTGTGGGCCAAAGCAATACATCTTTTTAATCAAAACATAAAGCATGTTATTAAGGGCACTATCCAAACTGAAAAAAAAGATAATACAAAAAAAAAAAAAAATGTAGTTCTAGCCTATGTATATGCAGCTTTCACACTTCTTGCATATAGATTTTTATACAACTTTTAAAAAGAATTACTGTCTTCCTGGGAATCTTCTTTCCATCCCCAGTTCCTTGCTCTTGAAGAGGATCATAAATACAAAGAATTCAGATCAAACAAGCAAATTTATATCTACTGTAGCCTATCTGTCAAGTCTTTAATTTTCAATAAGTTATTGGCATTATTTTCTGTATTTGTCCTTGGAGGCCATCTAAAAATTCCTCCTTATCAACTGCAATTGTTATTTAAGTGGCAGAAAATACTTAGTGAATGTATGCCAACCTCAAGTTCTTTGGAAACTGGAAGTTTAATTTCATTTTTTATATGAATAATAAGGGTAATACGGAACAGGAAGAGGGAAGTAAATTCCACTCTGAAAGAAAAAAAAAAAAAAAGATAAGCCAATGAAAAAGCAAACCACCAATACTACTCCATTATTGTTAGCAGATGTGGTGCTTAGGTGCCTCTGAGTACCTGCGCATTTCTTCTATATATTGAATGGAATCTGAGTCCTTACTTAGTACTCAGTGGATATCAAAAAGGCACAAGAGACTTTGAAAATCTGGTCTCTATGTAATATTCTTCAGTTCCAATGAAAATTTTTTTATGTAACTCTTAGATAAATTTGCATACAGTTTAAAATATATATGAGTTTATAAGGTAGGGCACCCTCAATTTCACTGTATTTCACTGATGATAGTTTTAATTTTGTCTTTTAACCATTATGTGTTCATTTTGTGAAAATTTTGAAGGCTCCCTACCAAAGTCTGATCCAATTTTTCTTTCTTTCTCTCATATTCTAAGGCTGTGATGAATGAAAGCAAAACATAAAGCTGACAGAGAGGACATAGCATTAATTATATTGAGAAAATCTGCTAGCAGTCAGGGTGAATTAGTTTTTTTTACAAACAAGTTTCACCAGTACCAATAGTCCTATCATCTTCTGAGCTTGTTCCACTGCATGGGTGAACAGCTAGGTAGGTCATTTGTCACAGAACATAAAAGCAAGAATCCACTTTTTGAAGTGGGGAATTCAAGCCTATGAGCGCATCAGTAATTCGTACTATAATTCCATCTTTGCATAATCAGAGAGATTAGCTGCCAGCAGTCTGTTTATGTGCAAGAGCCTAGCAATATCTTAGAGATGGTTTTCCATGTAAGCCTATAAATTTTTATATGTTTTGATCAACAGAACATACTTTGAGGAGAAGGATCTATATATATTTTTTATTTTTTATTTTTTTTTTAATTAGCAACTTATTTCACTTTTTATTGACACAGGAATACTCATTTGGCATTTTATTTTGAGAAGTAGCCAAAAGCATACTGGACTCTCTTTGTGGTAGGTAGAAAAGGTGAAAAGCTTGAAAGGAGTATTGCTTTAACACAGATGACCACAGAATGAATTTGATCTTGTTAGGGCTTGAATCAACTCAGCTGGAAAATTGGATGTAAGCAGGACCCGACTGAAAAACAGGTGTTGTAGCTCAATTTAAATAGTCTCAATAAACAAATGACAGCCAAAAGCTATGTGAAATTGCATGTAGTTATTGTAAAATAGCAGAAGGAGAAATAGATTTGTGATACTTTCTATTGGAAAATCAAAAAGGTTCAAGGAGGAATATTGCTATAGTTCCAGTACATCTTTACAATAAGAGGTTAAGTAGCTGCCTTGAATTTTTTATTATTTTGAGAGAAAAAATACTTGATACCTGGGAGGAGTTTAATGAAGAATAAATTTGATATAAATCTTATTGCTAGACTTTATGCATATTTCCTAATATATATTTATTTCTGGAGACAATTAAAATCATTATTTATATTTTTCAATCAGTGAAATTTCATCTGGTGTAGAAAGAAACAGAAGAAAAACTTAAAGGAAGTACTGAAACTGAAATTCTTATGCTAGCATCTTATTGTTTGTCAATGATATATTTGCACTAATACTACTTTCCTGAAAAGACATACGACCTAAATTGAAACTATTAGTTTACTTATGCAATAAATATCTTAAAATTCATGGTTAGCACCACTAAATTTTTTTTTAATTGTTTTAAATCAATATGAAAATATTTTTTTTCCATAGATATCAGAAGTCGTTTTAATTAAAAGTGTCCTTTTATTTAGAAAAATGGATGTGTGTCTCTGGCTCCCTTTTTATCAAGAAATCTATGTTATGCGCAGTGTGAAATAATATTATGTATGATTTCAGAGCTATAACTACCTAATTCATGTAGAAAGAAGTGATTAGATATTTTTGGTGGTTGTGATATGCAGTACTCACAGGTTATTAGTATGGATGCCTCCCCATTCTTTTTGGTCTTAAGATTGGTGGCTTCATTTTGTTCATAGTGGGAGTAACGAGCACTTGAAGAACTTTGCCGGAAAGAATGTGGAGTGTTCACGTTAATGGGTTCTTCTTCACTGTAGCATACACATTTTAATCTGTTTTAATATTTTAACAGTTTAATATATTTTTCTAACATACTTTTAAGCCTTTATTCTTTCTTCATTTGTCTGTGGCGCCATACTACATTCAGAAGTACTATATGTGGAGCCTTCTGGGTATGTTAAATACCATGGTTCTGTTTGTTAGGTTTTGTACAGCTCTGGTCAGCATTACCATAACTGATCACAGGTGAGTTGTTCATAGCTGTGGGGTCTACTGCACCAGCACTGTGCCGCAACCCTCAGCATGGCATGCCTACAATCCTCTGCTCTGCAACCTGTGTCCCCACTTCTCAAGGCCTGTGTAATGATGCAGACTGCATCATTATAAATCATAAATATCTTGTTCTACATATAATAACTACTTGTTACTACTATCTATATAAATATCTATATAAATATCTATATAAAATAATGTTTGTACTATAAAAAGATAAACACAATTCAAGCAAAGTAGCCATCACCACCTGGTCAGTTAGAAAAATGGCTGTCACAGCTAAATTAAGTAAATCACAGCTGTAGGAAGGTCAAGATAAGTTCAGACACAGCAGGCTTGACAAGTCTTATTTCTGAGGCTGTGTAAGCTCAATATAAAGTTCAAGGCTAGTAATAACAGTCCAGTATTATAGGACTGTATAGAACTCAAAGGATGAGGCCAGCTATCCATGTAGAGGGAGGGTGCTGTGATTTCAATATCTTAGTATAACTACATTGATCGCTTTAGTGTGTGTGTTTCCCTATTTCTGCCCCCATATGAAACCTGCCAAATAGTTTAAGGAATTGCATGTTGTTGTGATTCAGGCCACAGATAAGGTAGTTGTATTTCTGCCGAAGTAGTTAACTCCTTTATCTATACTCTTTTTAAGCTTTCAAGCATGAACAGCAACAACAACAAAAAAGATCTGGAATGATTTTTCTACCTAGCTCTTTCTCAGATATTTTCTTATGGGATCTGGTGAAAAGACTTTCTTCGCTATTTGTTTCATCTCTGTACGTTTTTATTTAAATAGATTATTACCCAAATTTAAGTCTAATTTTCATCTATACATCTACATAGATTAGATACTGGTATATAAAGAATCTTAAGTGTTGGTTTGAATGTTGGAAGAAATTAATTCTTGCAAAAACCCTGACAAAAGTCTTCTCAAACTCAGATACCTTAAATTTATTTGACGTTGCTCGTCTAAAGTTTAGTAGGTTCTGACATCAGAGTTAGAACTCTGAGATACAATAGAAAATATGTGGTGAGATTTTGAAAACAGCTATGTTTTCAGATGCATTTATAATAATTGCTTTTGACTAGAGATTATAGGTCTCAGTGGGTTGTTCTTCTGAAGCATTTTTGGGGCAGAAACAGACATGCTGAAACAGGCAATTGAGACGCTGCTTATGTGCAGCCCTAAAGTTACTTTGATAAGGCTCTCTTTTCTTTCTTTTCTTTTTTTTTTCTTTTTTTTTTTTTTTTTTGAACAGATGGTGTAATTTGCTTCCTGCTGTTTTAAGGGTTGTCTTCATCCTGAGGTATTCTAGTGTGCTCTTGTGCCAATCCTATTTGTCCATTATGACTGTTTCTGTTTGTTTTAATTTCAATTCTCCTCTGACTTATCTTTTACTTTTATTGTGTGATTATTTTTTTTTTTTACGGGATTGCTGACCTAGCAAGCCTAAGGCAGCCATACATGGTTCTGGATTATTGTTAAAATGTTTCTCCCTCCTTTTTATGATCCTGAAATAATATATAAATATATTATGCTTCTCTGAAATTACATAAAAACACCAAAAAAACAAAACAAAACAAAGAATATTGTGTAATAGTAGACTTATAACATATTCCCAGTTTTGCTTTGCAAAGATCATGTGAAATCGGCCCTTACTTAAGGGTCATGTTAAAATATAATTTAATATAGTTATTTTTATTCTACGTTGCTTTTATGCTCTGGAAAGCAGTCCACTGATATCCTGGAAGAACAGAATCCTTTCCTTTAAAATCCCAAATTGTTGAGGTAGAGACAGCAATTCTGAAAAGCATTTCTTTTCAGCTTTGGTGCTTTTCTGGAAATAAAAAAAAAAAAAAAAATAAGAAGAGGACAGACAGAACCATGGTGCTTGTTTTAGATCTGCTGGAATGGGTGGTTATTTTCAGCTGGAGACGATCATAATGTAAAAGTTAAACAGTTTTACCATATCTTCTTACAGCTGCTATACCTATAATTAAAGGAATTTAAGTTTGTGTCATTTGTTGTAAGATAGTAACTTCTCATGATATTTTTTGTCTTCTAGATCTGTGACAGGTAAACTGAACAAAGAACATAAGTTGATTGACTGTATGTGACTAGAAATACTTGCAATGGGCTAAGAACATCCATTTAAACATGTCTGTATAAGCAGATACAGGCAGTTATGTACTAGTTCTTCCAACATTCTGGGCTGGCCAGTCACAAGTCATCTCTGGACCAGGTGCTGTCTAACTTAATTTGAGAGAGGCTGTATCTCATTCTAAAGCATCACACTTCTACTTGTATAGATGATGTACCAATATTTTCACTATTCTTGTAAGGTAACAAAACCTGTTCACCCCCTTTACAGATGGTGGTCTGAAGAGAATATGAATGACTTGCTTGGACATCACACAGAAAAACTGTGAAGAAAAAGTGTATTTATTTCCTCAAGTGTGCAGCCTCACCTCGAGTACTGTGTGCAGCTCTGGGCACCACAGGACAAAAAGGACATTAAACTGTTGGAGAGTGTCCAGAGGAGGGCGATGAAGATGGTGAAGGGCCTGGAGAGGAAAACATATGAGGAGCGGCTGAGGTCACTGGGCCTGTTCAGCCTGGAGAAGGGAAGGCTGAGGGGAGACCTCATTGCGGTCTACAACTTCTTCATGAGGGGGAGTGGAGAGGCAGGTGACCTATTCTCCATTGTAGTGGGTTTACATGGCAAGGTTTTGGTAGCAGGGGGCCATAGGGGTGTCTTCTGTGAGGAGGATCTAGAAGCTGCCCCATGTTTGGTAAGGGCTCCACTGCTGACCAGAGTTGAGCCAATAAGTGATGTTGTTTTGCACCTCTGTGAGAGCATATTTAAGACGGGGAAAAAAAAATGCTGCGCCACACAGCAGCTGGGAGAGTGAGAGGAGTGAGGAACAGCCTTGCAGACGCCAAGGTCAGTGAAGAAGGAGGGGGAGATGTTCTCCAGGCGCCGGAGCAGAAGTCCCCTGCGGCCTGTGGTGAGGACCATGGTGAAGCAGGCTGTCCCCCTACAGCCCACAGAGTACCACGGTGGAGCAGGGTTCCACGCTGCAGCCTGTGGAGGAGACCACAGTGGAGCAGGTGGACCTGCACCGACGGCGACTGCAGCCTGTGGAAGACCCCTGCTGGAGCAGATTCCAGGCCAGACCTGCAGCCCGTGGAGAGGAGAGCATGCAGGAGCAGGTGACCTGGCAGGAGCTGCTGCCCGTGGGGGATCCAGGTTGGAGCAGTTTGCTCCTGAGGGATGGACCCTGTAGTACGGACCCATATCTGGAGCAGTTCTTGAAGAGCTGCTGCCTGTGGGAAGCCCACACCAGATCAGTTCAGCAAGGACTGCATCCCGTGGGAGGGACCCCACAGCACAGGGGATGAGAGTGACTGAGGAGCGGCAGAGAAGAAGTGCTCTAGACTGACCATAACCCCCATTCCCCCGTTTCACTGTGCCGCTCAGGGGGAGGAGGGGAAGGTGCTTTTAGTTTCTTTCCTTTGTTTCTCACTTCTCTAGCTTGTTAGTAATAGGAAATAAATCTTAATATCTCCCTACACTGAGTCTGTTTTGCCCATCACGATAATTACTGCACGATCTCCTCGTCCTTATCTCAACCCTTGAGCCCCTTTCATCCTGTTTTCTCCCCTCTCCTCTTTGAGGAGATGGAGTGAGAGAGCAGTTGTGGTGGAGCTCCGCTGCCCACCCAAAGTAAAACCACCACGTCCATAAACACCAGTGACAGGACCCGCAGGAATGGTGTTAAGCTGAGGCAGGTGAAGTTCAGGCTGGAAATCAGGAGGAGGTTCTTCACCGAGAGGGTGGTTGCACACTGGAACAGGCTCCCCAGGGAAGCAGTCACTTCACCGAGTCTGAATTTAAGAAGAGATTGGACTGTGCACTTAGTCACATGGTCTAAACTTTTGGCTAGACCTGTGCGGTGCCAGGAGTTGGACCTGATGATCCTTATGGGTCCCTTCCAACTTGGGAGATTCTATGATAGGAAAGAATGTGGAGAAGTATACATTCAGAAGTATACATACAATTTTTGTTGGTTTTCCTTGCTAGTTGATATGGAAGGGGAAAGGCAGGCAAACATACCAGTTTAAATGGGTAGAGTAAAATTCTTAATAACCTCTTAAATATAACCACTTCCATTTTTAATTAATAAAAGCAAAGCAAATCAATTAAAGAAGCCCCAAAATTAAGGGGCATGCAAGGGCTTTAGGACTTGTATTAGTGTACTGGGTTTATGTGGCAAGATTTTAGTAGCATGGTGGCTGCACGGATAGCCTCTGTGACAAGAGCCCAGCAGCTTCCCCACATTAGGTGCAGCTGGTTAGAACTAGGTCCAGCCAGCTCCAAAAGGGACCCAGTGCTGGCCAGAACTGAGGCAGTAAGTGATGTTAGTTGTGCCTGTTTGAGAGCAGATTTAGGAAAGGAAAAATTTGATGCACCACAGCAGCTGGGAGAGAGGAGTAAGAAAATGTGAGACGAAAAGCCCTGCAGACCCCAATGTCAGTGCAGGAGGAGGGCAGGAGGTGCTCCAGGAGCCAGAGCAGCAGTTCCCCTGTGGCCTGTGGAGAGGCCCCACATGGAGCAGGCTGTCCCCCTGCAGCCCATGGGTCCCACATGGAGCAGATCTCCACGCTGCAGCCCATGGAGGAGCCCCCGGTGGAGCAGGTGGATGTGGCCTGGAGGAGGCTGCGGCCCATGGAGAGCCCCCGCAGGAGCAGGGGTTCTGGGGGGTGTTGCCGCCCATGGGGAACCATGCAGGAGCAGTTTGCTCCTGGGGGACGGACCCCGTGGTATGGACCCATATGGGAGCAGTTCTTGAAGAGCTGCTGCCTATGGGAAGCCCCCGCAGGATCAGTTTGGGAAGGACGGTATTCCGTGAGAGGGACCCCACATGGAGCAGTGGCAGAGAGTGACTGTGAAGGAGCAGTGGAGATGAAGTGTCAGGGACTGACCGCAGCCCCCAATTCCCCTGTTCCCCTGCACTGTTCAGGGGGAGGAGGTAGAAGAAGATGGCTGGGGGATGGGAAGGTATTTCTAGTTTATTTTTAGTTCTTATTGCTGTAGTCTATTAGTAATAGGCAATAAATTACATTAATCTCCCTTATTCTGAGTCTGTTTTGTACGTGATGGTAACTGGTGAATGATCTCCCTTTCCTTAGTTCAACCCTTGAGCCTTTTTTCATCGTATTTTCTTCCCCTGTTCTTTTGATGAGGGGGAGTGAGAGAGCTGTTTGGTGGAGCTTGGCTGCCCATCAATGTGAAACCACCACAGTTAGATACTAGCGTAGGTAGGGTAAGTGATAAAATAATCTGAATTAGTGACAAGGTAAGGTACAAAAACAGGGTTAGCATATAATCTGGCCAAGTTAAAATCCTTTTTAAAGGTGAAAGAAATCACTTTCTGTCTGGATTTTCCAGGAGAGATTTTCATATATGTTTTCATTCTTTTCATATATATTTGTTTGTGTAGGTGAATCCTACTTCCAATTAAAATCAGTTCTATTAACAAAACAAAATATTTTGTTGCTATTTTAATACCAGTTTAGGAGGTAACATATGAAATTGCTTCAAGTAATCAGAGTGCTTTCAAAAGATGTTTTTCTGTCTGGTCCCACTGGTGATATTTTAGGTGAAGTAATTGTTTATCCAATAAAAAGGGAAATCTTTTAATACTTCTAATAATATTTAATGTTTTCAATAATTATTTTAAATAATTTTAATAATTTTATAATTATTTTAAATAATTATTGAAATTATTATTCAATAAACTCACATTGCCATGCCTCAAAAAATTTCTGTCAGAAATACATAGTCACAGTGTCAGTGTGACTCCAGCCCCCCTCACATCACGGGTAAAAAGCCTCATTCCTTTTGTTGATGCACTGTTAACAGAGTGCACTAATAGCGTGCACTATTAACGGAGTGCTTGGACGCAAAGAACATAGTAGCAAAGGCAGTATGAGAGCAATTCAACCACAAATCTGTAAGTGGAGTGTAGCAGAGGTAGGAAAAAAATATAATATCTTTAGCCATCTTTTATTTAAAAAGATGGAGTTGTGTAATATTAATTTTACTGAAACTGGGGAAACTCACATAAACATTTCAAACCTTGTGGTCTTATCCAAAGATCCCAATATTCCACAACAGCAGAAAAGTAGATGGGTGGCCTGAAACAACTGAGTAGAGAAGTCGAGGCTTTTCTACTCCTGGTGAGAAAAGTAACTGGACGGCTCTCAAAGTTTCTGCTCTGGGATCTGTATGGATTTACAAGAGAAATAGAAATCCACGGGCATGTACTATCAAAACAACACTGAATACAAGGTAAGAAGTAGGAAGTGCTGCAGATGGCATTCATCTTGCCTATATTTAATTACATGAAAGCTGGTATCCAGTCTAACCCAAAGTTTTCACGGGTAGCAGATGTATACAAGGCTACTCCAGAGGCTGAGTCATCCCATCCGAGGATATTAACACACAGGAAAAAAAAAAAAAAAAGAAAAAGAAAAAACACTGTTCTCTGGAATTTCCTGTTCACACTAACTAAAGAAAGAAACTAACAGTAACATAAAATAACTTTTAGACAGCTAGATTAAAATGAGACAAATGTCTTCATTATTATTTCAGATTATCTGATTTACCTATCTTTATGATAAGGTATTAAGTTTAAATTACCTAGTCTTTCAAAAACTACTTATTTTGCATTATAAACATATATCCAAGTTATAATATTGACATAGGTGATGACATTGGCAAAGTAAATCTAACCCTGACTGTAATTGTGATTGGATACCTAACTGAAAATATCCAATCAAATATTCATTTATATATAACTGTTTGTGATGATAAAGGCACATTTATTTTGATATTGTTGCAAATGTAATAACTTGAAAAACAGGGAGGCACTGAGATGTAATAGTTATGATTATGAAAGACAACACTCAGAAAGACTTCTAAATAAACATAAATTTCTGTAGAGTAGGGAAGAAAATTCTGATAAATTGTCCATCTGTTGTGGTTTAACCTGGGAGGCAGTAAAGCACCGCACAGCCATTTGCTCACTCTCCTGCCACAGTGAATTGAGGGATAAAATCAGAAAAATAATAGGATAGAAAAGGGAGGGGAAAATATAACAATGATGACAAAAGAATATACAAACCAAGCAATGCACAGTTGCTCACTAGCTGCTGATCGATGCTCATCCGATCCCCAGGCAATGCCAGCGCCCCAGCCAACTTTTATTGCCTCACATGACATCACATAGTATGGAATATTCTTTTGACCAGTTTGGGTCAGTTGTCCTGGTTCTGTCCCTTCTCAGCTTCTTGTGCACCCTCAGCCTCCTTGCTGGCAGGGCAGCACAAGAAGCTGAAAAGATCTTTACATAGTGTAAGCACTACTCTGCAACAACTAACACATCAGGGTGTTATCAGTGTTATTCTCCTCCTAAATCCAAAACACTGCACCACCATACCAGCTACAAGAAAATTAACTCTATCCCACGCAAAACCAGGACACCATCATATTCAAATTATTCACATAATTCACCAAGAAATTTATTTAGGAAATGTTTAAGTGTGGAATGGAACCTAAAATTTTCCAACCCAATCCCAATACACCAAGACACTTTTTTTTTTTTTTTTTGCATATACCACTTTAATGAGTCCTTTGTTATTCACTATTTCATCTCTCCAGAGATACCATACTCTCTGTAATCAATACAATTCTGTTTTCTTTGATCGGCTAAAAATAATGTGTTCTTTAACGTTTTCTCTGTATATATTCTCCAACATTTTTATTCTCATTTCTTCCATCTCTCCAGCCTTTGACTTTTTTTTTTTTTTTTTTTTTTTCCCAGATGCACTTCTTGCCTAACTTATCAGCTGAGAGCAGAATTTTTGATTCTTTCTGTCAAATGAAGGAATCTCCCCAAGCATTTTCTTATGATTAATTATCAGTATTGCCATGTGAACTGCAAATCGCTAAAGCATGCATGGGATTTAATGTCCATTTCATATGAAATATGAAGGGTAAACATCATTAATTTGCTATGCAAGAAGATTTTAAAAATCAGGATGCTTATTTAGTATTTTTTCCACACAAATAACACTCATCTAAGCTTCTCACCTCTGCATTTAGTCCTTCTACTATTTTAAAGAATATGTCATTCAATACCACATATGCTGGGGATTATAAAATACATATTATAAAATACATACTATAAAATACATATACATACATACAAAAATACATATAAAATACATATTTATTGAAAATAATAAAACTCTGACAACTTTTTCTACACTTTTAACAATGGATTATTCCCCTGTAAACCTGCTAGGGTTTAGAAAAGCTTGGGTGTCTTTTGAAGCTTTCTGAGGAATCTTCTCTCAACAGACTCTACTCGTTTTATTCACATTTAGAAACATATTAAAACATTACAAGTAGAATCAACTTCTGACATTCTTGAGGGATTTGTGGATAGGAACTATCTTTCCTTTCTCCCTGATTATTTCTTTTGGTGCTTCATCAATACAGCAACATTCTTAAAATGGAGAAGCAAACTGATTAGTTACTCAAAATGACAAGTATTTGTGCAAAATAAGAAAGCTGATGTATTTACTTGTTTTCTCTCAGATGTAAAATCCAAAGGGATTTTCTGAAGCCTGGCCAGCTTTTCTAACTCCAGTGAGGGATAAGAAATATCAGTTTTGCACATTTTGAAAACTGCAGATTCTTCATGACTCTTGGACACATTGTATCTCTTCTCTCTACCAGGTTGAGTATAGGTATATGGTACCCTTGAAGTGTTTGCACTTCAAGCCTTTTTAACATGATTTTAACAACTTTTTTTTTTTTTTTTTTTTTTTTAATGGCTTGAAGACAGAGACTGTTTCCTAACAAAAAATAATAAAAATTATTTTCAGTAATAATAGGTACATTTTGAAGGAGTCTATACTTTTGGCTGTTTCTCAGCTACAGGCAATAGTTCACCAGAGCTGTACATTGGGGTTCTTACAGCCATAGTTTGTAAATGTGTTAACTTGGAACTTTAATTGCAACTCAAAACTATGAATGTAAAAAGTTATTACCATTCAGGGCTTTTGTGAGGTGTGATAACTTCAATCTAGTTTCCGTCACAGCTAGACCTGTCTTACTCACTGACGATATCTGAAAAGAGACAAAGTATCGAGTACATAAATAAACTATCATACATATGCAAATATATGCTCAGTTAACATGCCCTTATTCCAGCTCATTAATGGAGTTACGTAGAAGAAACCGTCAATGTTATTACTTGCCTACGATATACTATTCTTGGCAAAAGTGGGAGATGGGGATGTTTACTTTTGGAAAAACCTTATATGATCAGATAAATATCCAGAATATATTGTAAATAATAATAAATGGCTTTCCACTAGATGCTCAGCTATATTTCAGTCTCTGAGTTCTACAGCACTTCAAAAAAACAATCAACCTTTTGAATCCTGGTTTATGAAATCTGCTGAGTTCTTTCAGTGAATTACAGCCTTGTATTCATATGGTAGTCGTTTATTATTCCAAACACTGCATTCCTGTATTTCAGGCCATTAAAAAAGTACTGAAATAATAATCTGAAATTTTAGTCATTTTAGTATAAACTATGAGAAAGCTATAAATATTGCTTTTCAGTCATTTACAAATAAATATATTGATGAGTATATGTAAATGTATTTTTAATTCTGTAATCCACATTCTTTAAGTATTGATTTCATATCTGTCATTTTCATTTTTTTCAAGTATGTGTAACTCCATCTTTTTTCTGTTTTTATTTTTGGTAAATATATGTGCTTTGTGGATTCCACTGAACTGTGGAATTCAGTGCTGTTGAATGTGCCTGGAGCACAAAACAGAGACAGTAATGGAAGAAACCTCCCTATATGAAACATGGGTGGATAAGACACTAATTAGAATATTTGCCTTTTGCTTCCAATGTATATCAAAGCAGATAGATTGGGGAAGGTGAAAGTGGTCATCTGAACAGTAGGCTTTTTGAATAACCTACTGCAGATGATGTTGTAAAGGTCATCAGTCCATCATGGCTGTGATATAAAAGAACCCAACCAAGCTCCACAAAGAGCACTCCCTACTACACCTCTCCTACTCCAATTTCAGACATTTAGCTAGTGAGTTATTTATTTATTTTATTCCTCTTAAACATCTGGTGTAAGAAGCTGTTGGAGGAAGTATCCTGGTTTTGATAGCCCTTTCATCTGTTCTGCTGTGAGTCATCTTATGCTCCACCTGCTCTGCCATACAGAATCACATTTACAATCTCTTTGAAACACTGCTTTAAAAACATCTAAATGTTAAACAAAATGTGCACAATGAAGGTGTTCTCCCTACATAAAATCAAACCTTTAAAAATGTTGTTATGCAAGGTCTAGAAGCTCTTTTGTTAGAACAGACAAAGGTACATTTTTCACTATTTGAGATATCCAATAGAGGTTGCATCTTTTTTTTGTTTTGTTTTGTTTTGTTTTTCAAGCAAAGCTGTAGCCATTGTAGTTGATATGTGGTGACATGTTAACATCCTAACTTTTTTACTTTACTTTTTATTCTGGAGTAAGTAGAAATCAGATGTTAGAAAGAGATAAAGAAAAGAATCCAAATGAGGTTTCTCGATTAACTGGCAATTAATTATCAGAGTGATGCTTCCATATATTCTGAAAAGTTACTAAATCCACAAGTTGTTCCAAGTCAGTGGATTTCTTGTCAAAGTAAACTTTTACTAAGTTGGAATAAGTATATCAGAATTCAGCTGTAAATGTTTTGATCATTTTTGAAATAGAAGGGCATTCATTGTTGCAGGGTTATATTGAGTCATGCACTGGAATAAAATGTCAGAGCTGTACATGTGTATTTATAGACATTTTTATCCAGGTTGACAGTATTTTTCATGTATCCTGTCTTCCTGTAAATTCTTTCTTGTACTATTAATGTAAATGCCTGGTATTTATTCTTGCCTCTTGCTAGATATGTTGTCATATGTCCCCATTGTTCATGTTCTAAACAGAGAAGGGAAGGAATGTAAAGAACATAAATCAAATCTGAAACAACAGGCACAGAGAAGAAAAAGTGAGAAAGAATCCTTCACTGTTTCTTATCTTCAAGTAACAAATTGTCACATTATTTTTCCCCCTCATTAGCTGGGATAAATAGCAGTATTTTGTTGCCAATGGGTAAGTAAAAATTTTGTCTCACTTTTCCATGAAGATGAAAAGTAAAAACTCTTTACCATGACCCAGGAGTAGTGTCAGACCGAAAAAAGGATGGGATAAATAATGCAAACCACCTAAACTAGGCATTTTGTATTAACCACATTTAAATATTCTTTGATCTTGCTCTCTGACTTCTGCTCTCAGAACAACATGAGAAACTGTCTGGGAGCAAAGCTAAAGCCATCTCTCTGAGCAAACAGATTACTTTCTGTGATCATGGAATACATTAGCAAATGTTCTACTACTGTGAAAACTTGCATGCCCTTCAGTCTCTGAATTGCTACTGGTTATATGAAGAGCAGAGTAAAATGTAGCAGTTACTGTATAAATGATGGATGGAACAAAACAAAGATACAAATGATTTTGGTAAGAGTTTAGATTTCCTAAATCTAAACTAGTCAGGATATTCTCATTGGTGGCATGGATGAATGTTTTCCATGTTTTCTCATTAGTATGCATTGACAACAGGTCAGTTTCTTATCTGTTTCTTAGCAGCTGGTTCTGTGGTTCTTACTGTTAGAAGATCTGTGCCATGGATCTGCTTACGGGTTGGGAATTCTCTTAGGAATATATATAGGAATAATAGTATCACATGACCCAACTCTTCCATGGCCCGAAAAATCTCCTGTTTTCCTCTTTTTCTGTGGGGGATGGATGTCGATTATAATTTATTTTTATTTTTTTCCTGATGATCTGGAGAATGTAGATCTAATGCGATCTTACAATAGCTGGAGGACGTTTCTTGCCTAGAGTGAGATCTTCTGTGGAACAACAGTTTCTTACCCATCCTTAGCCAGGTATGTTTTTTCAGAGTTTATCATGTTGAAGTGCAGTATAATGAAAATGACTTATGAAAGGTTAAAGTAAATGAAACTGTCATGATAGGAGATGTTAGATCCCCACATGGATAAATATGTAGTTAAGAGATGAGAAAAAAATGACCAGATTTTTTCTAGTCCTATTCAATTGATTTATAAATCATCTAGAAAAGGGAACATGTGGTAAACTGATCAAAATTAACAATGGTACAAAATCCTTCAGGATATATTTAGTTTTATCAGCTGTGAAATGTCTCTGGGGCATCTACAATATTGAATGACTGGACAATAAAATGGCAGATGAAATTCAGTGTTGACCACTACAAAATAATAAATATGTGGGTAAAAACAAAGCTGAGACCTATTAGCTATTACCATTCAGGAAGAGATCTTGCTGTCATGGTAAGTAGTTCTTTGAAAATTTTAGCTCAGTGTTCTCTGGAACTCAAAAAGGCATGTTAAAAATTATTATAAAAATCAACAAACACAAGAGAAAACAATATTTTACCAGTACCTAAGCCACATCATGAGTCCACGATTGTGAAGGTCTATTCAAGCTTATTCTTTTACAACTTAAAGATATAGGAAACCTGGAGAGGTACTTCAGCAAGGAGGGTCAGAGATATGGAAAGCTTATTTAAAAAGACAGGGAGTGTATAGCCTGGAGAAGACTGAACAGGGTTTCATGATGATTTTTAAAATCATGAATCATATGAAAGTGGTGAAGAGCACAAGAATTGGAGGCAATTATTATTTCATCAAAAGAAATTGACTGACTGTATGTGAACAAAGATCAGGAATTACTTTTCCATATAATCAGTAATTACATTGTGGATGTCATTGTCACAAGATGTGGATGCCAAAACCTTTAATGGAGTCCAAAAGAAATACTGGAAAAAATAATAGAAGAAAGTGTTATTAAACATGAACAGACAAAGACACATTCACCTCAGGAAATCCCCTTTCTTTTGCAGAATCTGACATTGTTAACAGAGATGCTAAACAGGGAAAAATAAAATAATAAATAAAAATCCATACCTGTCCCATTCTTATGATTTTTCTCTAAGCATCTACTATGTTGCCACTGTGAGACCAAACAATGGTGCATCTCTTCTTGGCTTAACAAACAGTATTTCATTTCTTATCTCTTGTACTACCTTGCAGTTCTCCTCTGACATGGCTTTGCAATAATCTGGGATAAATCTTCTCTAGATCCCTATTTTTGGATACAGTGCCTGTGCCACATCTTCTCCAGCTCTCAGGTATGCATTTCTAAGTCACAGGCAGGTAGCACCTTCGTTTTGCATGGGGAGAAAAGTGCTTAGAATTCTGAGTTTTCCTAACACAATGACAAGCATAAAAATGCCTTTCAGAGAATCAGATGAAGATATGCCAAAATATGTCACTTAAAATGACTAAATTTCTGGGAAAAAAAAAAATGACAGAGGGAAATACCACAAACTAAAGGCTATAAAATATCATAAAATTATAGAATGGCTTGGGTTAGAAGGGACCTTAAAGATCATCTAGTTCCATCCCCCCTGCCATCTGCAGGGACACCTCTCACTAGACTAGATCAGGTTGCTCAAAGCCCCATCCAACCTGGTCTTGAACAACTCCAGGGGTGGGATGGTGCATCCACAACTTCTCTGGGCAACCTGTTCCAGTGCCTCACCACCCTCCGAGTGAAGAATTTCCTCCTAACATCTAACCTTTCTTGTGCTGGGCCCCCCCGACCTGAACACAGTGCTCCACGTAGGGTCTCATGAGAAGAGATTAGAGAGGGAGAATCACCTCCCTTGACCTGGCCACTACTCTGTTGATGCAGACCAGGATGCAGTTGGCTTTCCAGGCTGCAAGCATGCACTGCTGTCTCATGTCAAGCTTTTAGTCCAAAAGAACCCCACCAGCACCAGTCCCAAAACAAACTCAAGACAAATATGCTAAATAACAGTTCAGGAAGCAAATGTGAATTGTGGTTACCTAGTAATTCAGATCTGAATCAGTTCCCATCTCTGATGAATATCTGTGGCTTTTTTTTTTTTTTTTTTAATAATAAAAGTACTTATTCTCTACTGTGTCTAAACACTTTTCTTTAATACACTTGGCAGATAAACAGTCAGTGGTAATACTGCTGAGTACAAAGTGTATAAACAGTATTCTGTAGTCCCCTTGACAACAGGAACCACCAGATAGTGTCCAGTCAAACTGCCTAGAGTTATCTTAGAGTTGGTTTTAAGACTGCTGTAACAGCTGAAAAAGGAACCAAGGAAACCCAGGAGGGGAGCTACCATTAAACAGAGTGGACAGTCAGTTCTATCCTTACTCTTTGCTCCAAGACAATTGTATTTAGCAGTAAAATGCATTTAACAGAACACTTGTAAAATATATTTTTTTAGATCTAATAATTATTTTCATGTGCTCATCCATAGAAATGCAGACTATAATACTTTCTTTGATGCCTGATTGTGTTTCAGATTATTTACCATAAACTATAGCAGTGAGAGTATGAAGCTTTCAGGGTATAAAAATGGTTTAGAAACTGATAATAATCTGAAAAAATAAAGTCTACAGAAAATAGCTTGATATGGATTAGAGTTAACTAACCAGACTCTGAAGATTAGAAGAAAAGGGCAATGAAGAAATCTGTAAGGGAAGGGATTGCATAAACTCAGTTCAGAACAGAATGAAAATAGCAGTGGTAATAAATTCCACCAGGACTTTAATGTAACATGAAATCTATTTATACACAAGAGAGATAGAAACCAGAAAAGAAAGAAAAAGTAGAGCAAAATGCATGGGGATAAAGATTATATTTTTTTTCCTATACTAAAGAACATAATAACCCTTATATAATATGCTACAGATAGCAACACACAGATCTGTAATGTTTCTTCACTTGAAATTTCTTGAACATTTTTGTATGAAAGTTATAATACAAGTAAAAATCCTTTTCTGTTCAAAGGAATTTCTCCCCCCTCAACACACACATCACCCTCTTTTCCATCTTTTCACCCTTTCCATCCCCTTTTGCCTCTTTCTTTCCTGTCTTCCTTCTCCCTTCTGCACCTCTTGCCATTATGATAGTTTCCTGCTGTTTTCTAGTTCTGGTATGTATTTGTTGGTTTTCATTGTGGAAAATATTTTTGTGAACTCTTGTGAATTCTAGTATTTTCTCAACAGAAAAGCAAAGAATTCAATAAACTGCATTTTCCCATTATGTAAACATGCATATTATGAAAGCCTCAAGGGTCACCAGTTAAAACAAACAACAAAAACTGTTTTTTTTTTTTTTCAGTTTTAGAATATATTTGCCTAGATAATTATTTATTTATTTATTTATTTATTTTTGCATTGCAGGGTATATTCAAACTACTGTTTGCAAGCTGTTTTTAATAGAGCTGCTAAATATTGTCAGAAAGAACATGTTAACAATACCACTTAATCAAGAATATAAAGACTGCAAAGTTGGAACATAAGCAAGCAAATTTAGAGAAAGGTGGCCTGAATTATTAAAGAGGAAAGAAGCAAAAGGGAAAGTTAAATTGTATCATAACCAGGTCACTGTGATGATCATTATTTCAATCCCATGTAACACTATCTCTTGCTTTATTGGCCTGGTAATTGTTTCTGTTCATGACATAGATAGAACAATAATGCCTATCTAGAAATTTGATCAGTCTAGAAGTGATACTAACTACTTGCTGTCTACACAATTAAATAATTCAATGTAATTTCAGATACTCTAGTTTCCAGAACGGTTTTGTCAGAGGTAAGACAATATTAACTGCTCTTCAAAATCAGGGCAAGAGAAGGAAATATCTATTCCATGTTGGAGCAATACTACTAGTCAAAGATGGTTTAATTCTTCACTTAGTGTGTCTTTAAAAACAAACAAACAAACAACAAAACAAATAAAAAATAATCATTGATCAATTATAAATGTGTTATATTTACTCTAAAAGTAATGGAGGCATTTTTTATAAAAAACCTCATGAATTTTTACACATCCCACAAGTATGCAACAAGTTAGATAAGCATACAGATTGGTCCTGGCATAATCTGCAAGTGTTAAAAGAAAAGCTGAAGGGCTGCTGAGTGCTAGAATTACACAGTAAAATATAGTAAGTGATATTTATCAGTCTCAAGTTGTACACCTTGTTTTCTGTTAGTCATTAACATTGCAAAAGTTGTTGATGTTGGGAGAAAACACAGCACTGTATTAATTTTCATTGCTATCTATAAAAATATAACACAATTATTGGAACTATGCTGATGTAAATTACAATAATTTGATTTGAAAAACACTTTTCTCAGTATGTTATAACTAGTTACATAATTCATTAATTATGACTTCAATGTCTTTATGTGTTAAGGGACAAGATGACACTGTGTGTAGTGTAGTATCTTCTGTTATAGCACTGCCTCCCATCTAAATCTAAGGTCTAATTTCACAGAAAAAAAAATAAAAAATGGAGGTCAGTGTTACCTACATTCACACTATGCTCCTAAAATATCCTTTTAAAGACATAAGAAATGCCATATTAACACTATTCAATTCTTGGTGAAATTATTTTTGAAAATCACATTATTGTTCTACAGGATTATACAGGTGAATATTTTGCTGCTCTGAGGCTTATCAGTAAATGAATCATCTCACTACCTTTCTGTGTTTAGTATTAATATGTTGTTCCCTCTGATAGGGAAGTAGGAGATCAGAAATTTATCCAGAACACTGCAAAAAAATCTTAGCAGAGCTAGTATTAAAATTAAATTTCTTCATCTTCTGTTTTAAACATTAGGCTGTTTGTTATTGTTGTTGTTTGATTTTTGGTTTGTTTGTTTTTGTTTTCATTCTCATTTTTCTGAAGATCTAGTTAGGAACCTAAACTTAAAATGAATTTATCTGCATACCATGCCCAGTGTACAACTCAATATCAAGTGTAATGTTTTTAAAATGATAAAAACACAGAGCCATGCATTGCAAACCAGAGGCAAATTTTATTTCAGCAAGCTGTGTTCATGAGCAAAGTGTACTGCTGGCATCAGTGACTTCCCAGTGGATTTTTCTTTCACTCTGTTTTTCCATTTTTTACTTTTTTTTCTCTCTCTGTGTGTTAAGCTAGTAAGAAATTTGTGCATATAATGATCTAAATAAGTCTCAGAGCTGGTGAGCAATAGCCAACCAGAAATATTTCAATAAAGTGAATTTGTCCCCTGAAAATGCCATTTTCTTCCAACTATGTCTTTTTGCTGCAATGAATTGGTTTCAATTAAATACTTTTGGAAAGGTTTCCCTGCTCTTGGATAGAATTTCTGGCAGGAAAAAGTGAACAAGTGAAATCCCAGAAGAACAAGTGACCTAGTAGAAAGGATATTTATCTGGGATGTAGAAGACCTGGATTAAATCCCTTACATGAAGGATTTAATGCTTTCTTACTTCATGCTCCCAACAGCTAGTAATTCCAAGGCTGTAGTCACAGTATCGTATATCATTGCCATCTAGGAATTTTGCTGAAATTCCAAATGTTTAGTGGACTGGAAAGATTATTTTCTATCAAGTTCTCCCTGAGATGAATAGAGGTAATTTATTTTAATTTTTATTTATTATTTTTTCACACGATTCAGGGTGTCAGTAGAGAGTATTCTGATAGTTTTAATACTTATGTTATAACATACATGAACTTTAAAATTAAATCTGATTCAACGAAACCTCTGCCAAAGAACTGATCATGCAGTGTTCATTGCAAATCAAATGCTTGTGTCACAGACTCAAAAAGAACAAGAGAAATTCCATTTCATAGTGTAAGTACAAGCTGAACTTTGGAATGAAAGCCATATATATGTTCCTGAAATGCTGCAACTTGGGTGAGATATGTTGTTTTCATAAACTGAAGTATATGCAATCAAAATAAATTTGTTTTGGTTTCAGGTAGCTGCAGTACACTCCATCAATGTAATGAGGTCATGGCTGAACTTAATTAATTTTACATGGATATACTGTTTCCTTTTTAACTTCTGGTTGTACCAGAGAGTGCAAATAACACTGATGGATGATGGATGCAAATTTTTGAAATGGACCAGGCACTAAAGCTCACTTGAAAATTGATCCTTTAAAGACAAATTTAATTATTAATTTTCAGACAAGTAGCAAACTTTACTTTACTAAAATAAAATAAAATATAAAGTAATGTAAACAAAACAAAACTGCCATTAATAACCCTAGGGAAAACCTGGAAAAGTGAAAAATTTACCTGAAATTCTGAGAAGTTTTGGACCACTTAGTAGACAATATAGTTTATCCTATATAAGATGAGTGTAGTGGGAATGGAGGGCATTCATGGTTCCTATTCCAGTACAAGGATGTCAACTTTATACTAATTTAATTAAAGTCAATAGAAACTTCATTGTTAAAAGCATCTTATATGTTAATGTTCTTCTCTGGCATTGCATTTGCAGAACATTTAATAAGAAAAAAAAAATATTGAAAAAATAATCTAGCTTTCCAGATTCTCATTTTCACTTATAAAAGAATTATGATTTTCTTCTCTGCAAATTTTAACAACCAGTGCTGTGGGAGTTAAAATTTTTAGTTTGTCTACAAAAAGACCAACATATAGTTTAATATTCAAGTTCGTGAAGGGCTGAGTTAATTTTCTGAGTCTGTTAATCCTGGCTACATAGACACTCAGCTTGAAACAAAGGAATATAACTGAACAGGCTTCAACCTAAAGATTTTTTGTGGCAGTTGGAGATATGGACTCTAGAACCTTGAAGCAGATGAGGGAACTGAGTACAGCTTTCTCATTTCTGAGCGATTTCTTTAATTGTGCTGCATTTTCCTTTTCTCCTCCCACCTCCTATCCCCCAGCCTTCCCCCAAAATTGAAAACCCTTTTTGAATAGATTTATTTTATAGGAAGGAAACAATGAATACCTTGTATTGTTGCACTCATCACACAGATAAGACTTTAAATGTGAACTCACATTGAACTTATGTGAGGTTGAGTAGACTGCAATTCATATCACAGTGTTTGTTATGTTCAAATATGGAGAAAAATCAGTTCAAATAATTTTGACTGAATTCAGACAACTTAAGGTACTACTGAAAAACAAATACTCTTTGGCTTACACAACTCTTTTTCACCAAATACATACTTTAGGTATGAAAGTGAGCTTAATCTTTCCCTTAGCCTGAAGTAGACCAGTGGGGTGCTATTATAATTTCCTTTAATACAGGGGAAGTGTAAGAAAAGGAAAGAAAATCTAAAAAAAAAAGCTACACATATATTTGGGGTATTCGTGCAGGAGAGGAGTAGAACATTGGCCTATAGCTATAGGGAGCAAGCACCCTAACCGTTTCATTATTACATAGGAGGTTTGTGCTAACTTCACCACCACATCAGAAAGCAATTACTGAGTTTTGTGAGGGTCTCATTCCTCCTTCCTGGTGTATTGAAGTCAAATTGAAAATGTATTTTGGTTTAGGGCTTCCACTGGGAATTTAAGAATTGCCTTCATTTGCAGAGCCCACTGGGTCTTGCAAAAGACCTGGCATTTATCTTCTGGGACTTCAGAATTTGTAAACATGTAGAAAAAACAAAGGGGACTGGGAATATTATTCAGCCTCTCTAACTGTAGATATTCTGATCTGAGTTAGTAGCTCTGAGTTCCCTCTAAATAAAAGGATAAATGCATGGACAACTTGATGTCTCACCTCTTTTATGCAGCTCCTTCAGCTGAACTGGACAGTATATGTGCCTCTTTCTCTTCATTTTGACCATACTGTAATCTAGGTTGCTGGAGAAAGTGACCTGGTAAACTGTTTTTAGGAAGTCTTTGGGTAAGAAAGAGCTACCTGCTTGTTTTTGCAATGGGCAACAGTCATCAAACAATAATATTTTAAATAGCAAGATTGAATTTAGAAGTGTAAGGGTAACATTACTTTCATGTCCAGGTGAATGAAATTCCTGCTGAGACCTGATTAATTCAGAAACTTTCAATGATTTTTTTTTTTTTTTTTAAGAACTATAGAGTATAGTTATTCAGTTAAACAGGTGGTATTTTTCTATCACCCTAACTGCTGTCCAACTTTTTAGATCAATTCATGTCTAATTAGCTTTACATAGTGGTTAGAGAGAATGCACTAATTCTAAGCCATATGACTGTTGATGGCTTACAGAAGAAATGTACAACTAAGTGAAAGCTTAAAACTAATTTTCCTCTAAAACTGACTTTGTCAATACTTACCTCTTCATTGTAATGCCTTATCTTGCACTGTCATTTTTGTCCATTGGATACCTACTTCTGATGATTTACAACTGCTAACATTGTTCTAACAATACACTGAGAAAAAAAAATATTATGACAAAACTATTAAACAGATAAATTGATTTGGAATAATTTTTGCATTCTTTTCAAGGCCTTAAGTTGAGAAAAAAAATAATTTTCATTGTTTATTTCTGTTTAAAGATTAATATAATTCTTGTGAAAAATCTTAAGACTGACAAGACTAAATATTTTACCTAACCAAATTGCCTCAGAATTTACATTCCTCCTTTTCATATACATATATATATGTGCCTCTGATACACTTTTAGTTTATTAATAGGTAATTACATTTAACCAATATGAAATAAGTACAAAAATATCTGATACCTTAGCAGCTACGAGTTATACTGCAAGTATTGACTTGAACTATGATGAGACAAGATATTACATTTCATTAAGTAAAATGGTCTATTTTTAATCCACAGAAAGGAGGTATGTAAGGACTAGGGTAAAACCCTGATGATATATAGAACCTCTGAATGAAGAGAACATTAATGTCACATGGGAGAGCTTAAGTAGGATCAGTTTTACGAGCTGTAAATATAAGAAATAAATAATTTTAAAAAGATGCTTCGAAGAAGAAACCTCACAGTTCTTTTCTTTCTCATATGATTAACTGAAAATTGTAGTCGTGTCTGTAATGTCTGTCTTTGATAAAACAGCATGGCATGCTGCTTTTGAGTAAAGTTCACTGCAGAAAACGAGAGATGAAGTAATAATAAGAGATTTCCTCTGACTTAAACACTGTATAACTGTAAAAAAAGTAGGAAAACATCTATTTTTCATATATGTTTGACCTGTCTTCCAGTCTACAGAGCTTCATGAGAGAAAATGAACTAAATCCACAGAAAGACACATGAACTGACAGTTTTCATGTGGAAGAACTCCTGTGCTATACCCCCCCTGCTTACTCCTCAGGAACTAAAGCATCAATCTAGGTATTTAAAGTGCATTGGAAAGCCAGTATCTCTTGAGAAGAATCCACCAAAAAATATCCAAAATGTTCTGTTCAAAGCACTGTTGGCACCTTCTGATACTAAGCAAAATCTTTTTTGGTGGTGGTGGTGGTGGTTTTTTTTTATTATTATTTTTTATTTATTTATTTTTTTAATTCTCATCATCATTTATCTATGATATACAAGAAGGATGATCATTTTCTGAAATAAATGGGCTGGATAAACCCATTGAGATGAAGTAGTTGAACAGCCAGGCCCAGATGGTGCTGATCAGTGGAACAAAGTCTAGTTGGAGGCCAAAAACAAGGTGTGTATCCCAGAGGTCACTGCTCAGTCCAATCTGTTTAAAGAACTTCATTAATGATCAGGGGCAAACTACCCTCACAGGTTTACAGATGACACAAAACTGGAAGGAGTGGCTGATATACCAGGGGGTCATGCTGTCATCCAGAGGGATGCTAACCATCTGAAGAAATGGGGCTGACTGGAGCCTCATAAAGTTCAAAAAGGAGCAGTGGAAAGACCTAAGCCTGTGGAGGAACAACCCCAGGCACCAGTACATGCTGGGGACTGCCCAACCCTCTTCTGTCTCCTCCCCCAGAGAGAACACAGTGGAACGGAGAATGAGTGCTGTGGTCAGTCCCTAACGCTTTGTCTATGCTGCTCCTTCACGGTCACTCCCTGCCCCTGCTCCACGTGGGGTCCCTCCCACGGGATGCCTTCCTTCCCGAACTGAGCTTGCGGTGGCTTCCTACAGGCAGCAGCTCTTCAAGAACTGCTCCCACATGGGTCCCACATGGGTAGGACAGAGCTACTTTCCACTGAAGGGGATGGTGAGGTTCAGAAACTATGGTCAGACCTTCAATGCTTCTCTATTTTTCTCTCACGTGATTATAGTATCTCTTTATGAATTGCTCTTAGATATGGAACAATCACTGAACAGCTTCACAATATCTATAGATAGCCTGTGGGATTTCTTCTTTCTGCCTCTTCACTTTGTGTGGGATTTGCTTATTACACAAGATATTTTACTTGATATAAAAGCTGGCTTTTATTATGGAGGCTATTTGGCGTTTAATTACTCATTTCCTTTTATTCTTCTCTCTTAATCTTATCCTTTTCTCTAATGCTTTCATTATTTCTTCCTTTCAAAAAAATGCTTAGTACTCTGGTTTGTACATTTACAGCAACTGTAAATGTATTCCTTTGTTTATCCATCCACAAAGAAAGAACCTAATTAGATACAAAAATCAGCAGCAAATTAAGAACTACTGTCGTCAAACAAAAGAACACAGACAGAGGAGCAGAGAAAGAGCCTGATGGTTACTTTTCTTTCCTGGCAGATAAGACACCTAAACTCTACTTAATATTTAATAGTTTATTCAAAGTACAACAACAATAAAAGAGATTAAGAACATCCAGCTACACAAAATAAAGTAATAGTATTAGTGTATTTTCTTTAGACAGAAGTTTAAATACCTTCATGCAAAGAAGGAATATGAGTATAGGTCTCCCACAGAGACTGAAAAAGAAGTAAATGAGATAAATAATAAACAAGAAAGTGGTAACATCTCCAATTCCATCAGCACTCCCTTGCTGACTCACTTTTTTTGAAAGAAACCAAAACTTAAATATTTCATGTGCTTTGAAATAATTCTTATTGGGTTGGGATATGTTTGTGTAAGGTTGTATTTTAAATATAGGTCAATCCAAACCACTTTTTAAAGACAATTCCCTTGGCTGGGCTTTCAGGATTTCAAATCAGGCAGATGAATAGCTGTCATTATCGCAGACATAGGACTGACTGTCCTTTGGCCCCTCTCTCTAATATATCCTTCCTGGTTTGCAGCATTTTTTCCTTAGCAAATAGCCTTTGATTGCACTAATTTTTCCTCTGCAAGACCAGAACTTTTTCTATAACATCTTGGATTGAATGAATTTACTTTAACAGTATGACTTTTTTTCAGCAACTCTAAGTCCTTTTTTTTTTAGCAAACATATGACTATTGATAAACAGTGTGACTAAGTATCCTTCTCAAACCAATTTATTGTTTAATTTTCAGTGAAAATAAAGCTTAAATTAATAGAAAAAATATTATTAAAAACTGCTAAAACTCTATATTTCCAAGCTTTTATTGTTATAGAATCTAGGAATCATGGAATGGTTGAGGTTGAACAGGACCCCTGGAAGTCATCTGGTCCAACCCCTTTGGTCAAGCAGGGATACCTAAATCCGCTTGTACGGTCCAAATGGTTTTTGAATATCTCCAGGAATGGAAACTCTGCAACCTCTATAGGTAACCTCTTTAGTTCCATTGCTCTGTTATCCTCACAGTAAAGAAATGCTTCCCGATTGTTGTGGTTTGACCCTTTTGCATTTGTCACAGTCCCTTCAGAGGTCCTGATGAGTCTTGTTTTTATCCACAGCCAGAGCCACTTTGAGGTGTTATTCCATGACCTAATACACAGATACTGCAAGGTGTACCTGCTGTGGCATGAACTTCTGCATGGCTACAGGTGCTTCGAGCTGTATTTGCTCTGGAGTGGACTTATCCATGGCCACAGACATTTTGAGGTGTACATGCTCCCATATGGACTCATCCACAGGTCTCGGTCACTCTGACTAGACTTTACTCTAGAGTTCTAGCCTGTCCATTACAGCAGCACAGGAACAACAGCAATGCCTTGGCCATCTGCCAGCCCTGGCACAAGGCCATGGCTGTTATCAGAATATTCCCAGGCATAGCAAAGCAAGATGATAAGGAGCAAAGAGCAGAAGGGAAAGCAGCCACTAACAAGCATGGGATGCTACATACAGTAAGGTAAGCAATCCCTGTAACAAGCAAGGAAGCCCACCAATTAACAGATAAACAGCTATAACATTTTTATTTTTTTTCTGTACACTCCACACTCAATTAAATCTGTCATCATCTCAAACCCTTCAAGGCCCATATTGGACAGCAAAAAGGACTGATGTGTTATAACCCAGCAGGCAGCTCAGCCTGTGGTGCTGAACACCACACAGCTGCTAGCTCAGTTTCCTCAGGTGGAATGGGGTAAAGAATCAAACAGGTACAAGTGGGAGATAGTTTACTAGGTAAAGCAAAAGCTGTGAGCGCAAGCAAAGCAAAATAAGGAATTCATTCACTCCTTCCCATAGGCAGGCAGGTGTTCAGCTGCTTCCAGGAAAGCAGGGTTCATCACATGTAATGTTTCTTTCTTGCAAAGACAAACACCATCACTCCAAATGGTGCACCCTCCCCCCCCCCCCCTTCTTTAACCCAAGTTTATTGTTTAACATGACATTACATGGTATGGAATATCCCTTTGGCCAGTTTGGGCGAGCTGTCCTGGTTCTGTTCCCTCACAGCATTTTGTGCACCCCTAGTACTTTTCACTGGCAAGGCAATGCAAGAAGCAGAAAAGTCCTTGGCTCTGTGTAAACACTGTTCTGCAACAACTAAAAACATTGACATATTGTCACCATTATTTTCTTAAAAAATCCAAATCACAGCATTATGTGAGCCTCTATGAAGAAAATTATCCCAGCCAAAACCACGACACTGATGTTCAGATGGAATTCCTGTCTTTCAGTTTGTGCCCATTGCTTCTTGTTCTGTCATTGGGCACCACTGAAAAGAGCCTGGCTCCATTCTCTCTGCACTCCCTCTTCAGATATTTACATACATCAATATATACCTGGGATAAGACCTGGGATTTTCTTTTGTTATTTTTATTTTCTTATAGGGGGATACCAGCTTATTTGTGTGTGTGTCTACTCTCCTGTCTCATCCTCCCTCAGATTTGCTTCTGACAGCTGCTCTCTTTCAGAATAGAAGAATATCTATTAAAGTTTAAGCATACTTAATGAGACCATCGATGATTTTGGTGGGTGAGGGTGTTTGGTTGTTTTTGTTTTGTTTTGTCTTGCTAAGCCAAAGTAAAAATTCACTGAGCAAACAGCAATAATCAGGCCATTTTCTAGAATACATAGCATTTCATAGTATATATATCAAAGAGCAGCCTGATGTCTTTTATAAACCTAAGATAAATCAAGGTATGCATTTAAGAGTGATTAACTCTTACTTCCTTGGGTTCTTACTATTTCTGCTAGGGAAATTAAAGCCCCACTGTTGACCTACAACACAAAATGAAGCAAATTGTCCTTTACAGAGAGCAGCTGAGAGGGTGGTACTGACTGACATGAAAATAATTAAAAGCTGGACTTCTACAATGAGCTTATTAAATATTAAAAGTCATTGTTATAATAGCTTAATTGTAATAAAAAAAAGTCTTGGCTATGTTTGATGTCAATTTAAAACTGATTATCTGTGACAGATAATACGAGCTTGAGTATGATTTTATTATATAACTACAGCCACTTATTGCATTTGAAACTCTTGGGGATTCAAAATGTTTCAGAGCCACTAAACTGACAATGATAAGGCCGGTATATAATCATTGACAGTAGTGTTTTGGGGAGGAATGACAGTCTTGCAAGAGTGATAGCTTGATTTTGGACCTAACACTTCTGAGTTCAAACCATTCCAGGTCACAGTTATACAGTAAAGCTTAAGTTCTTCTGTTTAATGTTCATCCCTCCCCATTTTCCTCCCCCTCCCACCTTTATTGCAGTCATCTGTCAGTAATTACTGAGTATTAATATCCCATTGGACTTTTCAATACTATTAAATGTCCAAACTGATAGCAGCTGAGTAGAAGCTTTATTTCCAACCTCACTTTCCTCAGTCATCTACGTTTACCACACCTACAAAGTGAACACTCCACAGGGTGCTGCAATCTGAATGATGGGCAAGAATCAGTACTCTGATTCTCCTTTCTCTGTATAAGATTCTCAATGTTCTCTGTTTCAAAGGTCCAAGAGTGATTTACCGCAGTTTAACCAGGAGATGAAATTATATGGCCAGGTTGTTCAGGAAGAACAATGAAACTACTGATCAGAAGGAGGAGGCTCAGTTATGCAAGAGACGAGAGTAAGGTTGTACAGCCTAATACTTAAATGCAGAGTTGAAGTGCATGTCTCCCCTTTAGGATTCATGTTGTATAGTTTTCACATGCATCACATATACATATGTATGCACATCTATGCATGCATAAATATTAGCATTCACTATACCCCACTGTATTGTATTTTCCATTGTCTAGCTGCTGAAAGAGAAGAGATGGAAAAAGATTAATTTGCCGAAAGAAAGTAAATACGTAAGGAACCTTGACAATGTGCAAAATTGTATTAATATACGTTTGTATTTGGTTTAGTATTATGCTTGATATTCACATATATGAAGAACGATTACAGGCAAAATTCATTTCATATGTTTAGAACAAACTATGCCCTTCATTCTTTCCTTGTCTCATCCCAAGGAGTACTCTGGGGGAAGCTGTTTCTGCTGTAATAATGATCTATGTTTTTTGTCTGATGGAATCTGTTTATATCAATCTGTTTCTCAAATCTACTCTATGCCACTAAATGTACAAATATGCTGATGGAGAACAGTTTATTTACAGTGGTTAGAGAACCTCTCTGTTTGCTTTTATTTAAGTATCCAATGACTGCAGTGATAGAGAAATGTCTAATTAGTAAATATATCAATGAATAAATATATGAAAAAGCTGCCCATTAAAAAATGACCATAGGTTTTATTGCAATTACTATAGTTCAAAGTTCTTTCTAGACACTATTAAAAGTGATCTTCCTTTGAAGTTCTTTGCAAATATATGTATTTAATTTCACTATAAGATGCTTTGTTTGTTCAGCTAAACACTCCAGTAGCATGGGGAATGGAAGAAAGGAAAAGAGGTAAATGCAAGATAATATAAAGTGAACCTATATGATAGTTTCAAAAAGTTTAGCACCACTACATCCAGTCTGTATGTTGTTCATCATGTATTGTACATCTAATTGTGCATGGTTTTCTTTCACCCTACCATACAGAATGCCATTTTTTGTCTTCAGAGAAAAAAAATTAAAAAAGTGTTTTTTATCTTTCTAACATTTTTTCCCTTTGGTTTCTTTTTGGCATTACATTGTAGTTCAAGTGAAATTGTTTTTATTTTATTTTATTTTATTTTTTAATTTTTATTTTTTTTGTCATAGGAATTACTTCTGTTCAGGATACAACCTTCTATCTCAGATCTACAGCATAAATATTGTGCTATGAGATATATGATTTTAGATTTCACTGTACTACATATAAGTAGGTTTAGTTTAACAAGTAATCTGTTGGTAATCTGACCAAATGTAGACATCTAGATATGACATCCTTGAAAGTCACAGAAAAACAGTAGCAAAAACAAAACAAAACAAACAAAAAAACAATTAGTCAAACTCTGTACTTAATCTCTTTTTAATAGTTCACCTCTCCCTAATATAGTTATAAATCAAATTTTAATTTAATAAAAAATAATAAAATTAAAGTAAAAAGTCATATGGTTTGAATCCAGAAGTCATACTTTATTCAGAAATAAGGAGTATTTCATACTTACTGTTTAAAAATAGAATATACAGCTACTAGCTCACATGTATATGCCCATATTTAAGTGTAAAAAGTAACATAAAATCTACATAAGATTTCATCATTCTTATTGTTTACCTTGCAGTTGCAATACTTGTAATGTAATGATGTTATAATAAGTAACAGTTCATCATCAAAAATACTGAATAAAGTTAAATCTCTTATCCATAAAGCCTCTCTGTAAAATCCTTCATTACATGTCCACTAAAAACTTTTTTACTGACATCTGTCATTAAGGAGTACTAAGTTCTAAAGCAATTACTAAAATTGCTTTATTGAAATCACATAGTGCTAACTTTTGAAGTATATAATCTGGTTCAAAGACAAATGTTTTACATCACTGTGCTGTTCCATCTTGAGTTTATAAAACCTGTAATTTAATCAGGGCATTAATTCAGGTTTGCTTCACAAGATGAGTTTTCCACAGGATCACTCTTACTGTCATTAATTGCTGTCTATTCTTATCCTTAAATTCATTACCATCTTATTTCTAAATCAGCTTTTTCTTTATTTTTGTCTAGGTTTAATAGATTATTGGATTTGCAGATGTTTTGGTGATCCCATTTAGCCTTACAGAATATTGGCATGGCATCTGTCTGTACTTGTGTAGTTACTCTGCAACTTTAACAAATTAACCACCAGTGTCACTTTTTTGGTTGTTTATTTCATTTTAGTACAGCAAGTTGTGTCATTTCTACAAGCTACATCTAATTCCTTGCAATTCTTTCATGTATTTATTTTCCCTCTCTTAAAAAAAAATAATCCCCCTTTGTTTCTAATTTTTGGTGGCTCTTAAAACCATCTCAGATGGTAACTGTGTCCAAACTCCAATGAAATTTAGCCTAATGCATATCAGTATTTATGACAGGTTAAGTGAGTTTGACCCTTCAAGGATGACCCTTCAAAAGGGCCTTACATTTTCCCTTATTGTTTTTAATAACTTTCAGATATTTCAAAGTGCTTACTATGCTAGTGTTTCAGTTTTTTAAAGTTGATGGAAAGTGAACAAAACCTCATAACAGTGTGAAAGTTTTCAATTTTACAGTAGCTTATTGTCGACCATTATCTGAAAAGAGTTTGTAAAAATTGCATGTCTTGTGAAGATGGATTTCACATATCATTTTTTTATTTTATTTTATTTTTTTTCACAGGGGTCATCTTGTAGAACACCCAATTTAAAAGTACCCTGAATTCAAGTAAATTATTTCTAAACAGCCTTTACCTTCAAAGTAAAAGGGATTGTATGAATTTGCCTATGACCTTCTGATACTTGCTGTAGAGGTAATGATGCTATAAGCTGCTGTGTTCTGTTTGACATTTGTAACAGTTCAAAATCTTACTAGGACTATGCATTTTTATTAAGCTAGAAGGATTTTTGACTCCTGAATATTTTCACATACTGCTTTTGTTATTTCCATATAGCATTTCTTATCACATGTACAACTTCCATCAAGAAACTATGTACTCAGTATATGCAATGTATTACCAGCAGACTAGTGAAGATAGAGTAGGAAGGAGACTCCTTTCATTGCCTCTATGTATGCTATATTTCATTCTTGTTAAGATTTGTTGGTTTTCATTTTTGTGAACAGCAAATGTCATAGCAAAAAAATCAGCTCTGTCAAATGCAGGTATCCTAATCACTTCAAAGAAATTTGCTTCCACACTTACTATCTTAAAATAAAAGAGAAATGTAGAAACAAACCTTCCATGCTCAGAACAGAAGTTGTCTCAATTTGTGTAGAGGCTTTATACTCCGCAGCACTTTAGGAGTGTTTCCTGTGCACTGTAATTTGAGAAGGGCAAAATGATACTTGTTCTAGTACATGGTCTAAAGTAATTCTATTTAATGTGAGGTATTTAAAAGAGGTACCTCTGTGAGTGCCCTGTTTTTTGTTTGTTTGTTTGTTTTTTGTTTGTTTGTTTTCTGTCAGACAAAAAAAAAAGGTGATTTTTAATTGTGTCACTTTTAATTTCAAAAGTTAATATTGTGCAAAAAATGCATCTTGAAGTTTCTATTGCAATATTTTGTAAGTGATCAGAATGTTCTTCATCAAGATATTTTTTCCCCTGGAAAAGTTGTGGATGCCCAGATGCCCCATCCCTGGAAGTGTTCAAGGCCAGGCTGGATGGGGCTTTGAGCAAACTGATCCAGTGGAATGTGTCCCTGCCCATGGCAGGGAGCTTGGAACTAGATGATCTTTAAGGTTCCTCCCAACCCAAGCCATTCTGTGATTCTGTGATTATATTTGTTTTATGAATTCTGTCAAATAAATTATTGTTGTGTATATGTGGAAAGATTCAGATTCAATAAAAAGGTAATAGAAAATATCATTTACTGTCAATAAAATTAACCTGATCCTTTAATGTTTCATTTTTTATGCCCTCAGACCAGCTGTAATGGGGATGGACAATAATGGCCCATCTGATTTTTGCATTAAAAATTACAGTTAAGTATGAACAGTTGTACATTTTAAACCTGGATTTACCTTAGTGAAAGATGAGAATTAAAGAAAACCATTCTTGTGGTTTTTTTGTTTGTTTGTTTGTTTGTTTGTTTGTTTTATTCAGCTGAAGTTAGCCTGGTAAACAGAAAAAAATAAAAGAGAACACCAAGAGAACTGTGTGGCCTTTGCTCCTCTCTTATGATTTATAAAGAGGGAAAACAGACAAACAAACAAACCTCTAAACATGTAGATTACTTTTAGATAGACATGATATACAATTTGAATAAATTTGAATAGAAAGCATCTATAGGACCTACAACCTATTAACACAGTGGTTTACTGGAACCCTCTTCTTTCCTGTAATGAAATGTTTATTCTGTTTATAACTATGAAAAAGATGGTTATGTTATCATTCTGTATTTTAGGGAAGTGAGCACTGAAGCATATCTGGTATTTGTGTATTAGAAAAAAAACTCATTTCATTAGCAGCATTCTCTATTCCTGGGGAAACATTATGTCACAGTATCAGCTTTTATTTTGGCTGAGAAGATACAAACGTTTCTAATAAGATCTTTTTGTCCTTAGTTAGCAAAAATGAATGCACCCAACATAATAGCATTACAGAAAATCACCATGGAAAGAGAATGCTCTTATCATAATGAAACAGACACTTCAACGATATTCTACTCAAAGCCTTTATTTCTCTATACAACTTTAACCTGCTGACAACAAGAATCAGTTTTTAATGCATTTTGTGCTAGCACTTTGTGTCAGGAAATCCCGATGCTCTGCGACCAGCTCTCATATTTATAGGTTAGGAAAAGGGATGAGATACTGCTGAAAGGGCACTGTTAACACTGCTGATAATACATAGTAAATCCAGTAGACACAGAACAATTCTTTATACTGTTTCTGACCACTTCTTTTTGTTTCTCACTTGCAGTCTTTGTGAAGGGCCCTTTCATTTTCACTGCATTTATTTATACTTGGTCTGTTTTGCTCTTTTCTATTTCAGTCTGTCCTCAAGTAAAACACATTCCAAAAAGCAGTTCTGCTTTGTACTCTGATTGCCAGTCAGATGCTTTATAAATACATTCTTCATAAAACAGAGCCTTGGGCAGAGGAGTCAGACTTCTACCACATAACTGTCTTGAGATTGCAATTTTAATGGGGTTACAGTAGGCGTAAAGAAAATGGGATTTAAATTAGTGCGTCTATAAATCCTGAACTATGAAGAGACAAGCACCTCTGAAGAAGATCTACAATGTACAATGTAAGTATTGCAGAGGTTTTTATTTTATTTTATTTTATTTTATTTTATTTTATTTTATTTTCATGCCAGAAGTAGCTGGTCATGGAGGGAAGAGCACAGGAATTGGTCTGAGTTCTCATTCCCATATCTAAAACCATATGTGAGCTTGGTCAGATCACTTCACTTTTCAGTGTGGTCTTCATGGGCTTTATCTGATGCTCCAAGGTTTGTCATTGACGTCTCTGTAAGCGATGAAGCAGACTGGTCTGTGCTAGAGCAGTAGCTAATTAGCTCTCTGGTTAAGTTATCTTTGATCTTAGAAGTTTCTTCTGTCTGTCTCTCTCCCCATCCTGAGTTGTTTAAAGACAAGCTTTGAAAGTGCTTGCGGCAGCACTTCAAGGCCAGGGGTCCCCAGTCCCCAGCAGGCAATGCATGCTTTTGTCTCCTCAAACTGGGAGTATTTTGACATTTGAGTCTTTGTTTTAAATATGATAACTCGGTCTTGAAATAAAGGATGGACAATGTCTTTACCAAAAAATGCCTTCTGCATTCCTTCTTGACACACAGAAAACTCTCTGTAGGATAACAAAACTTCTCAATTCCTCAGTGAGTACTCTAACACACCTTTTTATGTAAATGAGCAGTACATCTTTTATTGTATTCTGTAGGAGCAGCTTGCATGCAATATTTTGGTAAGAAAAAAAAAAGAAAAATAAAAAGGAAAAAAAAAGGATAAAGCCATGAGAACATTTTGGACAGTGAAACACAAATGGATGGAATTTTTCAGACTATGAAAATGTGTTTGGAAGACAGGCTTTAAGTCACCTGAGCTCTAGACAACTACACTGAAAGCAAATGGCCTCCACCTCAGCACACTAGCTGTTCTGGTGCTGTCTGAGACACCAATTGCTCTCCATGAATTAACAGTGCTAGAGGAAGGGCCTAGCACTGCAATCTGTACTTCATTCACTTCATGACCTAGGTTTCTGTTCTTTGACTGAAACACAGAAGTTAAATCTTAGTCTGAGTAATCTGTAAAGTTAGTAGAGAAAAGTAGACAACTCCAGCATTTACCAAATACCGGAATTGACAGTGGAAATAAATAAATAAATAGAAGTCATCCTTTATCTCTTAACTCATAGCAGAGGGCACACATAGCTCCATTAAAATAATCAACAAAATTAGATGGGATGAATTTAGAGCTTATCAGTTAGGTGTTTTTTTTTTTTTTTTTTTTTTTCTTTGTTTCTAAGGATCATATGTCTCTGCATGATCTAGGTTTTAAGTTCTTATTATAGTCTCTAAAGCTCTACTCATTGGAGATGAGAGGTTGATATACTTAATGTATCACTGCTGGTAGTATACGCATACCTATCCATAGCTTTCTCATGTCTTTTTAGGTGTTATTTTGCATCTAGCACTTGGCATCTATAACACTCTAGAAAGGCACAAGTTTTCCTAACAGCCCTGTGCATAAGTTTGAGAATTTCAAGGGCATTCCAGATAGCACCTGACATTATTTTTCAGAGCAGTTAAATCTTGCCCTAAATGTCAAATTTAGAGCAAGTTGAAGCACCTTCTAGTTTTGCTGACTGTGTTGATGAGACTGTCAGAGGCAATAATGGACACCTAGGCTCCTAGCTCAGAGGTTGATAACCGCCTGTAGACATTTCAATGTGGTTGTGCAAATGTGGAGCTGAATCCCATCAAAAACTCACTTCAGCACACAGAGGGGTATGGTGAACCCCTCCTAAAATATCAAGAGCATCCACACTGGGCTGGTAGTTATGACAGTCCATTGGTGGAAAACCTACATTTTTCCAGACTGGCAGATGGAGGCCAGGTGGGATACCTGAAGGCACCTCAAGTGGCAATAGATGCTGACACATAGGCAGTGGAATCAAGTTGTCACTGTCTTTACTTCTGTTCTCACAAAGAGGTAACTGCTCTTATTTCATTGACTTGCTCTGAAGATTAGTATTTAGCTAAAACTTTGGAAATGAAAAATATGACAAAATAGGACAGGAGACTAAATTTCCCTTGCTAGGACTGCAGCAAGGGGACCAATATCCAAATTGATGCTTAGAATGCAAATCATCTCCATCTGAACACAGTTTAAATGATTCCATATAATGTATTTGAGTTAAATACTTACTGATTACCAGCAGCAACATCAAAAATCTGCAACTCTAACACTAAGCACATATTTGTTTCCACAAGTAGTGGAATGAATGACTGAATGCATCATAAATGATTCAATATTTCTTCATTCAGATGAATGTTTTCTAAGTACCTGTTCAAAGAACTGTGTCTTCAGAAATACTTAGGAGTTGAAATTTGGCCTTTAACATTCATTCCCTGATGAAACTGGAATGAGAACAGAGCAGAAAACACTGAAACATGAGTATGCAGCATGTTATATGAGATACACAGCCTATCAATCTGTGCTGATAAGAATTAAAGTGTTTTTCTTGTCCATAATATGAAAAACAGAACTGTTTAACTTTTGTTTCTGAGCCAAATTCTTTGAATCCCTCTATATCAGAATGCAGAAGGCAGTTTTATCTTCTTATCTGCACCTTCATTCTGGTCCAGAGACTGAAAAGGAAATACCAATACTGCCTGTGCAGGTATTTTCACACATTCTTTAACTCATAAGACTGTACAATATGGTCTGTTGCAAATCATTTGAAATTTCACCACTCTGAATGATCTGTTAAAAACTAATAATTTAGAAGCCTTCAGATGGTTCCCTCAAAACATTGCCCACACTATAAAAATAGAGCATATAGCTAATTCCTGCAACTTTTATCTGTCTCTGCAACTAATTGCCATATAAAAAGGGGAAGACTGTACTCTGTAGGAAATGGAAGTGCTGAATACCTTAATTTCCATTTAAAATTTCACTAGACATCCCCTTTAAAATCAAATTATTTTGATAAGGAAGATGGATGTGCTTAGCTTCTCAAACCGCAGGTCTGCAGGAGAGTTGTCTAAATCAAAATTTAGTACTTCACCTAGCTGATATTTAACAATTAATTGTTTTGCTTTGTTTTCAGAGTACATTACTTGAGTGAGAAGGGACATACATAGAAACTAATGGGTGCAAGCAGCTGGTGACAAGCACAGTACAAAGGTAGCAGTCAGTTTCCTGCATGGCTCTGATAATACACCTGCATTGTGAAAGGAAACATTCTGCATGTTCAGCTGCTGATTTCTTCGTAGCAGAGATGCTATTTATCTCCACTTATGCCAAACTGCAAACTGTTTTTGTGATGCGGGCTGCTGCTCCCTGAGAGTTCATTACTTTGAATCAAGGGATGAAATTCTACTCATGGATTATTCTCTTTACATGAGTATTTTAATGAAACCATCCCAAAATAGCAGCTGGGGCAGAAAATTTACAAGGAAATCCTAGTCAAATCAGGGGTCTGTCATTGCTTTCATGGAAGACAAGTTTTGCACTACCACTGTGGCCTCCCATAAATGTCCCATTAAGATCATTGGAAATTTTACATTGTCCTTAGTGGACTTTAGTACAGTTGTGTGCTCGAACCTTGGTACTGAGAAATATACTTAAAAGGCCATGAGATTAATTGTTTTCTGAGTTTTGACACAGGAAAAAGCAAAGTGCTCTAATTCCCCTTCCACACTTTCAAGTCTCATCCTTTATTGATATTCAGCCAGGTGTTAGGTTAATTTTGCATTAAAACAGTAACTTCAAAGCATAATGGGACTCTGAGATCTTTCAAAAAGAATAAAATGGAACAAAAATCATGAAGGTTGAACTAATTTTCTCTGTCCATGACACTGGGCTCTCTGCCAATTTCTTGTTTATTTTTTTAATTTGTTAATTCTAATGAATTTGCATGACAAGTTCACGAGGCTTTGGCAACACGAAGTTTAGGACACTCTCATTTTTTATTAAAATGAACAAAGAGCTCCCACTCTAAGATTGTTCAATGGATATTGTAAATGAATGAGACATTTATTTTTGTGCCAGCTCAACTACCAGTGTCAACCAGATTTGCATATATTTTGGCAAGTGCACTGCCACAAGGTGGTAATAAAATAGGCCTTTTATACTTGAGTCTAATTTACTTCAGTTATATTCATTTTATTTATTTTCTTTTTATGTTAAAGGAATTTCTGTAAAGGATAATTTGGAAACAGCAAGGTCAAAGAAATGTCTGCTACATAGCTGTTATCAAGCATTTTCCACTGAGAAAGAATAAGAACATTTTCCGGAGGGGAAAAAAAGAGAAATCCCAGGTGCTATGAATTTAAGATTTCCATTTTTTTTTTTTAATTTTTTATTTTTTTTAATCACTGTTAGGATTCACATTGCATACTTATATATCATGCTTATTACTTGCTGTTGCCAGCTGTATTTTTTTTTTTAGGAACTCACTATGAATATTTTACCGTCTTCAGTGACATTTCCTACCTAAAGGCTGCTCACAGGAAGGCAAAAATATGCTCTTACTCTATGATGAAGTATTATTCTGGGCACAGACTTTTACAAGTTGTGGTGCTGGTATGGCTGCAGGAGTGATTTCAAACTGATTTTCTTTAAATGTGTGGAAAATTGAGGGAGAGAAATGCTTCATGAGCAGTACTTTGGTTTTTATAGGCTCATACCATTTTATTTTATTACACATTGAAAATGTGCATGAATGAAACAAACCAAAGAAAAGCAACGAGAACAGCACGTTTAAACTCAGTGAGTTTAATTATAGAGGTGTAAGTCTATGCATTTGTGAAATCTGAATAAAAATAACTGTCTGGTGTCATACCAAACACATATTGCAGGATCCGGTTATTGGTTTTATTGTATTTTTTTAAGTCTTGGGTTTGCTTCTGTTCATAGCATCTTGAGAAGATACTGGACTGCTAATTCAAATAATAAAAGAGCAATGAAAGGAATCCTGTCTTTCTAACAGTTACCTTGTCTCCCTATTGAAGAAAAAAATACAGAGGATCTAAACACCCCCCACCCCCCCCAGATTACAGAGTATTTCTAATATAGAAGCCAGATCCAAAGAACTAATGTCATTATTATTATCATTATTTTTAAATAATCAGTAATGTCTCTGTGACAAATGAATTTCAGGAATATGTACCCTTTCCATATTTTAATAATATTAAAATAAATGAAAAAAAAATGATTAGCCACAACCCTCTGAAAGGCTGAATTATTTTTTCATGAAACCCATCTAACAAGCTGTGCACAAACAGAAAATATTCTAAATGAAAAAAAAAGCTATTTCTAATAGATTGAATGACAAAATCTGGACTTTATCTTAACACACCTACTTAGGCTAAGCAGAATCAACATCTGTAAGAAGCTCCAATATTTTAATAGGCCCACGGTGAAGTAATGTGCCACTCACAGAAAGAAAAATCAAAAACTGCCTCAAATTGCACTCCCTACTTTTTAAAGCAGTTATCGGCTGCTGCCCAACTTACATCAGCTGAAATAAAATTGTCTTTACCAGCAATATCAAGGAGGACAGCATAAATCCTCAATAATGATTCTGAAGTGTACTAATTTGGGGAAGTATCATGATATATAACATAGCCAGCAGTCAGGTATTTGTGAAATATGTACTCATTGTAACTAAAATAATATTCAACATGATAAGATAGATAGAGAATAAGTTATTATGAAAATATATAGCTTTAATTTGCAGACATATAAACACTTTTGGTACATTACAGACATACGATGCCAGAAATCAAAATAATCAGTTTTAAGCATAACACTAATTTATCTTGTTCACACAAAGAAATCTCATACAAAATATAGTTTTCAGTTCTTAAAATGAAGTGAAAGTGAGACATCACTGATAAACCTGCTGCTTTATTGCAGAGGATACAGTGAAGAATAAATTATCAAGAAAATATGCCGCCAGTCTTACAAGTCAGATTTTGGATCTAATCCAAAATCAAAGCCAATGAAAAGGAGCCAGGAATGGTAGCCAGAAGTCAGAATAAGATCTTTCACATGAAATACCAATCCAGAAAGGAGCAACAGTCAGTACAAACTAAGTCCTATAATTCCCTATAATATGAAGTGATTTTGTTTTCATCTGGCAGATCAGATTCAGAAGTGTCACATGAAAAATCTATTACACAACCAAACTGATGGAGTACTAACGACAGATTGCTAAAAGTACCAAAATTATTACCACTTCTGCGACAACTAAAGATTTAGCCATTCCCTTGCTTCCTTGTATCTGGCATGTTTACAAGGAGGAGCATGGGCTTTTGGCTTTATTTCCTGTAGGAAATATTAAATATAATTTTCCATAAAAATGACCAGCAGACTTCTGGAACAAATGATAGTGTGGGTGAAAGCTAGAGCAAATGAAAGATGGTATGCCACAGCAGTTCAGATTCTTGTTACAATATTTTGCATTCTTTCTCAACAGGAATTGCACTTCTTGTTAATGCCTTTTCTATCCTACCGTAAAAGCTTTACTTGTGAGGTAATAAACATATTTTTTTTAAATTCTTTACTAGTGCATTTTAATGTCCTTATTCTTTTAATTATACACACTTCGAGACAGACATTTCTCTTTTTTTGTGTGTGTCTGTGTAAATCTCTGTATGCCGAAGCATATTTTATATTAAAATCAATATATTTAAAATATACTTTGTGTTTATTTTATGGACAGTACCTCAACCAGTTCCCTGCTCAGGAGCATCTGATGCCCTCTTGTGGTTAAAAATACTTTTAAAAATTGAGTTTAAAGAATTCTTACCTTCTAGTTTTTGGTTGTTTTTTTTTTTTTTTTTTTTTTTTTACGGTCACTGATCGTATCGATTAATGAAAGCTGCAAATGATGTCCATATTTTTATAGACAGGGTGCTAGCTGTTAGTATTAAGTTTTCATAAAAAAAAGCTGTACACTGAATTTGGATTTAAAAAACTGTAAACAGCTATTTACAATTATAATATTATTAAGTTATAAATTAGTGGTCCTTCACTGCAACCTCTGTCAATACGACCCACAGCTAGGTGTTTCAGAGTTGTCTAAGGTTTTCCAGATATTGATTTGAATTATCCACAAGGAAACATCATATGTTGGAAATCTCCATTGGTTTCTTCTCCAACATGTGCAGGTTAATTCTTCCATTTAGTGGGATTTGTATGTCCATGTTTTCATCTGCTCTGTGATGTTTTTTCCCTTTTCTCAGACAGATGTAAATCCCCATCCCAGTTACTAAAGCAATTGAACCCAAGCTTATTATTGACAGAGCTACTAAAGTAGGCATGCAAGTTGCTGACTCCACTTTTTGATGTGTAGGCTCTATGGATATTTGTGGCTGCTTTTCTTCTATATTGATATCAGGCTCCTTTCTTAATAAACTTTCAATGTAGCTCTCATTGCTAACTGTGTCATTGACAAAGAGATTCACCATGACAGTGGAATGGAGAGGTTCTGGATAGCCATGATCACTAACTTTTACAAGCAGCCGATATAGGCCGTAGTCATTTTGCATAAGCGACTCTTCCAAGGTGATATTACCAGTTTTAGGGTCAATCCTAAATGACTCTGGCCGGGGGCCTCTTCTTCCTATGATGCTGTATGCTATGACTGCATTCATGCCGGTGTCTTTATCGACAGCATAGACCTCGGTGATGGGAGAACCAGGAAGGGTAGAAGGAAGAACCAACAAATAAGACATATTGGACTGTGGAAACAAGACCAAAGGGGGGTTGTCATTTATGTCTAGAAGAAGGATAGTTATTTTTGCAGTAGAAGACAGGGCGGGATCACCACCATCAACTGCTTCAATCCACAGCACATAGGAGCTTTGCTGTTCCCTGTCCAGGGAGACTTTAGCTCTCAAAACTCCTTTTCCAGTATCTATGACAAAAATATCACTTCCATTCAGGACTGAAAGGGCAACCCATCCATTTTGCCCTGCATCAGCATCTGTGACACTGATAACTCCGATTTCACCAAAACCTGGAAAGTTTTCTGGCACAAAAAAGCTGAAATCCTTATTGATAAATCTTGGACTATTATCATTTTTATCCAATACAGTGATGGTGACAGTTGCTATTGATTCTCTTGGAGGAAACCCAGAATCTACTGCTTTCACAGTATATCTGTATTTCTCCTTTTCTTCTCTGTCCAGTTGAGTGGCAACTGTAAGAACTCCTGTGGTTTTATCCAAAGAAAAATAGGAAGGAGCATCAGGCCCTAAAAAATAGAACACTTCCCCTCTTTCTCCACTGTCAGCATCTGTAGCATGCAGTTTGGTCAAGAAAGCATTGGGAACATTGTTTTCCTCAATGGATAATTCTATCAGCTGTTGAGAGAAAACTGGTGAGTTGTCATTGTCATCCAAAACTTGTATTTTGATTATTTTGTTTACATTAAATCCTTCTGAGTTCCATGCAACTACAGAGATTTCATACAGCTGCTGCGTCTCATAGTCCAAAGGTTTTGTGGTCTCTAAGAGGTATTCATTGTTGTATGGCTTGTATGGTGAAAGTCTGAAAGGCCCATCGCCATCCAAATAGCAATTGACTTTGTATTTTTCATCGGGGTCTTTGATGGTAAAAAATGCTATTGGTGTGTTAATAGGCTCCAATTCCTTTAAGTAGACCACTCCTTCCACTTCATTAGCTATGAAACGAGGGACAACTTCAGGTGGCCTCATCATGACTTTGATGATGGTCACTAGCACTGTGATTACAGCAGGGATACAACCAGGACCGTTGCCCAATATGATCAGCCTGTGGAGCCTTGGGGCATCCCCATCAATCTTACTGGAGAGTGTGATGGCTCCTGTGCTTTCATCAAGGTGGAACAAGTCTCTGGATGGCTGAGGGACCTTCTGGCTGTAGGAGTAGGCAATCTCCGCATTGGACCCAAGGTCCAGGTCTTCTGCATGGACAGTGGCCACGTGTGTCCCTAGGCTGGAATTCCCATAAAGGGTGATGTTGAGCTGTGAGTCGCTGAACTGGGGGCAGTTGTCATTGATGTCGCTGATGCCAATAGTAAGTGTAGCACTGCCCACGAGCGGAGGAGTGCCCCCATCCTCAGCAATGATGACTGTGACGTACTCCTCCCGTGTCTCTCTGTCCAGAGCCCCCATGACAATCAGGTAGGGGGTCCTCTCTCCGCTTTCGTTCTCCTCCACGTCCAGGGTGAAGACACCATAGTCATCTCGGAGACGGTAGGTCTGGACACCATTGGTGCCAACGTCGGGGTCAAGGGCAGGGTGCTCGATAGCCAGGCGGGTGTTCACAGGTGCGTTCTCAGGCACCGAGAGGTGAATGTGGGGCACAGGGAAGCGGGGAGCGTTGTCGTTGACATCTCGGATAGCAATTTTCACCTTCACCAGTCGGAAGTACTCCTGTGGCAGCACCAGCACATCCAGCAGCAGGAGGCATGACTCGGATGAGAGTGAGGAGGAGGAGGACATGCTATCTGCCTCCCCAAAGACAGCAGCCCCACCGCTCTCCACGCACAGAGCCTCCCGGTCGATCTCCAGGGCTGAGGTGTGCAGCTCTCCGGAGCGGTTGTCTAGATGCACGTACTGTCCCCCCAAGCCGCGGGAGGCCAGGGTGAAGGAGAGGGGTGGCTGGGGGGCTGTGGGGCGCTGCCCGCTGGCTGTTGGCAGCCGCAGGTCACGGGCCAGGCTGCCAATGAGCACTCCGGCAGGCAGCCCCTCGTTGAGGCTGTAGAAGAGCTCGGTGGCGCGGCTGTAACTGGCGAAGCAGTTGAACGGTCCAGCAAAGAGGAGGAAGAGGAGCAAGTGCTGGGGAGAGAGAGAGACAGGGGCGTGGGGAGAGGGTGGTGTTAGAGGAGGAGGAGAGGCAGGAGGCAGCCACCCCCTTGCCCACCGCCTCCCCTACAGACACAGTGAGCAGAGAGTGCAGCATCTGCAACCTGAAGCCATTCTCCCTCTAATAGGGGAGAGATATCTCACATCTCGTCCCCCTTCCTTCAGCCAACCCCCCCCCCCCGCCCCACTACAGCAGCTACTCCCAGGGCATCACCATCTGTACCCTCTAGGCAGCACCAGCTGCACTCCCGCTAGCACATGCTCCCTTGCCAGGGCTGACCCAGGGGCACCAATGCCCCATTCTCCCCTTCCTGACCTTCTCCCCCATCTCGCCAGCGTTGCACCCACCCTCCCACCCCAAGAGACCCCCAAACATTTCCTTGCACACTCCCCATCCCACACCAGCAAGGTGAAACACGACCCGGGCTCCTCACCCCCATAACCTCGGCCCCAAAGCCCCGTTATTCCCGCATGACCCTGACCACCACGGCCCCCCAGCTGTCCCCACACCACCTCGCAGCTCCGCTGGGCTGCCCCAGCTTAAAAAACATTTAAATACGAGTTGAGCGGAGGAGCCGCGGAGAGGTAGCGCCAAGGAAGTTGCCGGCGTTAGGTGACAAGTACATCCCCAGCGCCCCGCGGAGGGATGGGGGCTACCCGAAATAACTTCGGGTGTCGTCGCCCCGGGGGATCTTTACCCCCCGTCTTTTTTTAACCGCTCATTCCTTTTGCTCATTCCTTTTTGCTGCCCGAGCCGGCAGCAACAGCGAAAAAAACTTTTCGCGGCTGCTGCGATCGGGAAAAAAAAAAAATAATAAAATAGGAACAACAACAAAAAAAAGCACGCAGAACCCAACACATATATAGGCATGCATATATATATATTATATGTATACATATAATTTTGCTCCTGCGTGCAAAGTCGGGCTGGGGAAGCAGGAGCCTCCCCTCCACTCCCGCCTCCCCACCCTCACCTGGAGGCTGCCGCGGGCGCTGCTGGTGCTGCCGCGGCTGCCCGGGGGCCCCATGCCCGGCCTCCGCCGCCGGCTGCGCCCCAGCAGCGCGCCCGCTCCGCCGCCCGCCCGGCGCCTCTCCTCCCCGCGGCAGCCCGAGACCGTGCCCATGCCGCCGCCTCCGCCTCCGCCGTGCCGGGCAGGGCTGGGCCGAGCCGGGCTGAGCCGGGCAGTGCACCGCCCACGACACGCCCCCGACGCTCCGGGTGGAGAGGAAGGGGGAGCAGGGACGGAGCGGGTGGGGGGAGGCGGGAGTGCGTGGCCGCGGAGGATGCGGTGGAGGCTGCGGAGAGGAAGGGCGGGCAAGGAGAGAGGGGTTAGGGGGCTTGGAGGGAGGCGCTGGGACCCCCAGAGTAAGGAGATGCTCCCGTCTGGAAACTGCAAGGAGAAAAACAAGATATGTCATTTATTTATTCATTTATTTATAAAATATTGTTTAAAATAAAATAAAAATAAATAAATAAATAAAATTATTGATAAAGTCCACGAGATGTCCTTCTGTGGATTTAATAATTAATTAATTAATTAAAAATCCAGATTTGTCCTTCGTAGATTTAATAAATAAATAGATAAGTAAAAACTGCAAGTTGTCCTTCCGTGGGCTTAATAATAAATACATTAATAAATAAATAAAAAAATGCAAGTTGTCCTTCCATGGATTTAACAATAATATTAAAAAAAATAATATTAAAAACCACAGGTTATCTTTCTGTGGATTTAATAAATAAAAAACGAATTAATAAATAAAACTCACGAGTTGTCCTTCTGTGGATTTAATAAATAAATAAGAAACTTGAGTTGTTCTTCCATGGATCTAATAAATAAAAAATAAAATTAACGAATTAAAACCATGAATTGTCCTTCTGTGGAAAGACGCTGTGGTGTGGCTGCCATCAGGCAGAGCAGGAATTAAAAGCTGGCTCAGATTTAAGTAGCGTTGCTGAGCCCTTGTGACTTCATGAAATGAAAGTACTGTTTTGAGGAGTCTGCGACTATTTGCTTGGTGCAAGGTGCACGTCCTGCCGAATTAGAGCAGTGACTGCAATTTCCTGCTGCTTGGAACCCAGAGGTCTCTTGTGGCAGAAAATTATGTGTTCTCATTTTATAGTCTCCAGTCACATTTGGCTAGACTGTGAAACTTCCATAGAACTAGTCATGAAATTATCATCTCTTGGGAAACTTCAGATAGTGCAAGACCAATTACATGTTTCCTTAACATCCTGGACTATCAAAAGGGTAGCTAACCTGCCTTGTGTTCCTTGCACTGGCTCTCTGAAAGCTCTAGGTCTTTAGCCTTAAAGCGTTCAGTGGTCTGGATCCAGGCTACTGATGAGTTCAAGGATTAAGATTCTGTAAGGCAATCACATTTGTCAAGTACAGTGGAGCTGCCCCTCACATAGGTAAAGTTTGTACAAGAGATCAAACTGTCCAAATTGCATGGTCAGAGGACCACCTTGAACTTCTCCACAGTCTGTGGCAACCAGACTGTGCAAGCATTTGACATCAGCTTGTATAATAAAGACACATAGGACAGCTAAAGTATTGCTGTCAGTCCAAAAGAAACAAACAAACAAAAATACTTTTCCCTTTTTCTCCCACAGCTCCAGTTAGAATCACAGTCCAAAAGCAGCCTTATGCCCAAGTCCTTTGTAATTCTACAACTTTCAAGAGCAAACAATATGTGAAAAATACAGATCATAATGTTTAACAGCTCTTGGGATGCTCTTGGATATTTTGGTGATGAAGGCAGCAGCACAAATGAATAGAATAGAATAGAATAGAATGGCATCGAATAGAATAGAACAGAACAGAGCAGAACAGAACAGAACAGAGCAGAATGGAATCATAAACATCCAACACTGACTTCCTCCAAGGCCATAAACAAATCACATTAATTCCTTTGCCAAATGTCCTCCAGCCATGACATGTAAATACTATGATATAGTTTGTCTGAATTAGAGCTTTGCCCTATTCTTTGCAAAGTCAGTGGCAGTGGAATCAGGCTCTGTTTTACTCACTGGATCCCTTTGAAATATACTACCATTTAAATATCCATTTCAATCCAGAAATGACAGTAGCACAAAAATCGTAAGTAACTTAAACATTAGAACATTAGGGTACTAATAAGAGGGCCAGCTATATTTATTATTCACTAATCTCTAGGGTTTGGAAACCACTCAATGTGTACTGCCCTTATAAATAGTTTATATCTTTACCATTCAATTTTAGCACAAATAGAACAGAGTACAGTATATACAGTTCATAGCAAACATGTATAATTTAAGAGAGGAATCGAAGTATCCAAGTCTTTTACTAAATTCTCATCCATGTGAACTGTTCTGCAGATCATTCAGTTTGAAAAGCGACATAAACTCGATCCCATTCCAGTTAGTTTTAGCTGGACATGACAGATGCTTTTAGGTGACTCACATCTGCACATCTGCTCTAATTTTGTTCATTTCAATGGAGAAATATTGACTCATTTGGATTTCAGTTAGATTTTGACACTGATTTATGTGGAGTTTGAATTTCATAGACTGATTATAATCTTAGTTTTAGTGAATCAGTAGTCTTTTTGTGAAGGAATCTGAAGTCCCTATAAAAGTATATATTAAACTTTTATTTTCCACTGATATCTCAGTTTATCTCTCTTTCATCTTATCCTCTTAAAATTACTGACCTATTACTGTACACTTTTTCTTAACCATGAGAGCCACTGCATTTCCCTGAGGCTTCTGACAGAGTAGGCTATGCCTCTGCTATTACAGTAGTCAGTTTTTCATTACACCTGATACATTTTCTTTTATTAAACCACAACTGTAGCAGCAGAATGTAAAGTTTTCTGGAGCAGCTAGTACCTCTATAATATTTTATCTTGTTAGACACCAACAATATCTAATAAGTCTTAAAGGCTCCTTGAAGACTAATGTGTCCAATAAATCTCCGGTTTAAGGAGAAATACTCCAGCTGTGTATGGGATATGGTATGAGGGGTGGGAAAGAAGCAGTGAAGAAGAGATATAAAATTTGTACTTTTGCACTTTTTTTTTTTTTTTTTTTTTTTTGTCTTCTTGTGAGCCACTTTCAAAGTCCCAGGAAAATATTCATTGCTTTTATTATGTTTCTATATTCAGGTATATTCCACCCACTGGAGTATTGCATCCAAGATTCTGTTTGTAATTAGTAAATAAGAAGGAACAGAACAAGTAGGAGCATTGTTGTGGGATTCCTGAAATGCCACAGATCCAAGTAAGTTGCAAAACACGACTGAAGTCAAGTGACAAGCCATCCAGGAAGTGCCATAGTTATTTATAAATACATGGGAAGAAGTATATTATAACTATGGTAAAATGGAGTATTAATTTGACTTAACTAAAGAGGGTATAGGAGGTATTGATACTCAATTGAAATGGCTTGTTTCTGTAGGCAGTGTTCCAGCAGCAAATAGAAACATTTCCAGATGTATCAATCTGGACCATCAATTCTGAAAGGAAAACTCAAATGCAATTTTTGATTTTGTTTTATTTTATATAAGTTTGGCAACTCTGACCAACATTTACAAGAGATACAGACAATCCTCTCAGCCTACCAAAATATTTATCTGTTAGAGTCTGTTGTTTTACTGAGCAAGGTTATGGTGTAAAAGAACCATCTACTGATTCAGTTGACAAAAAAATATTGTTACTGCAGTAGTCAGTGTGACCCTTTTGGCCTTTCAGTGGGGAGACTCAGTCAAACAGAATGAAAGCACTGGTGTTAGTATTGTTTCCCAGTCCCAGAAAAACTGAGTAAGGTACAAGACCTTACTAACAGGCTGTCACTTCTCTGAAGAGTTTGAAATGCAAGAGATACAGGACAAGTCAAGGAAGTCCTTTTAGCTCTTAGTGATATAAACTTTTTATTGCTTTGCTGCTCATTAAGGAAATGGCTTATATCTTAAACTTCCTGTGCAGGATTGTGGATTACAATGTGAAAGACTCTATGAATATTAGATAGTGACCTTGCTTGCAGAGGTGCCGAGCATCTGGTGCTCACAGTTATACTGAAAGCTGTGATCATTCCATGTCACTGTAGATCAGACCAAGCATGATCATCCTGTTTTCAAGCACATAGTGGGAGAGGTATCTTGGCACTGCTTTCCCTTGTGACATTGAAAGATGGTCAAAAACTTGGGGTCCAGATTAGATACAGAAGAATTGGATCTGGAAGATTGACATCTCTTTGGATATGCGTTGCTCAGAACTCCAGTAATGTTTGCAAGGACTGGTTCTTTGCGCCCTCTTGCATGTATTTGATAGGAAGGTTGAAAGATGTGTATGAGATTTTCTTTTCTAGTCATCTCAGCTGTTGGGAACTACTGTGTAACACACATATCAGTTGTTAAACACTGGAGGAGAAAATACATTTGACAAAAAGCATCCTGCAGTCTTTGAACCAACTGCATTTGATAGATTTGACCAACTTTTCCCTCAAATTCTTATGAGGTTCCATAAAAATACAAGTTCTTTGGTTATGATGTTTTGCATATGGTCCCAGCTGTTTTGCATGCCTCTTTTTGTCTAGAAAAAAGCCAAAATATTCTAACAGTGAGAAATATTACCTTCAATATATTTCTAGTCTGATCACAACATTTTTTTTAAAGATAAACTAAAGTTTATCAACAATGCATAAGTTTTTTTTGAAGTAATTAGGAAGTAAGGATTTAACTCATATTCCAGATCATCTCTTTCCTCTTTTTAACCAGTACTTTTTACACTGTGTTACATAGTGTAATAACATTCACTTTCACTGACATTTTTTTTGTAAGCTTTAAAATAATAATGATACAACTTTTGTTTCATACAAGCCAAAGCACAGACTGAGGTACAGAACTAATATGATACAGCTATAAATTGTTAATACCTTAAGTCTTTGTGATGGTCCTTATCACATTAGTTCAGGGACAGTAATCCAGCTTCTTCCAGCTAGTCTTCTACATACTGCTTGCAAATTATGAGGGTGTCACGAATACGTCTTTTAATTGACTTCACATTCACGTTAAGAGATGGCTTCTGAGGGGAAGTTACAGCCTCCTAATGCTGAGTAGCATACTGCTCCCAGTACTGGAGAACATTGAAGAAGTCCCGTGGTATGCCAAGTAGTTATCAGATACAGAGGTGTGTGCCTCTGTATCTTTATTCTGGTCTCCATGTAGGCTGCCATGTGTCAGGTTGCTCCTCCAATCACAGACTGCAATTCCATTTTGTTTTCTGAGATGGAAATTGGAAGATGGTAACTGGTAGATAGTGGGTACAATGCAGTAATACAGATTATTTTTTTAATTATTTTTTTTCCCCCCATGATTGTTGCAGCTCCAATGTATTCCAGCTCCTCTTCTCTTAGTTCCTCTGGAACAGTCAGCTGTACATAGTTTACCTTATCAGATGAACTACCTAGCTTTGCTCTGAAATACATACTTTATATTGTAGTTTCACTTGCGGTCTTTGGACACTCAGAAAGTACAGTTGCTTCCTTGACAATTAAGTATTTTGAATTTTTCAAGGGGCCAGAGTCCATCATCTTCCCTTGGACTTTATTCAGGTAAAAAATCTTAATGGATTTGATAACTCAAATTCCCTAGTACTAACTTAATCCTTGCTCACCAAAAAGACCCAAAAAAACTTTCTACCAGACTGGGATAATTATATTGTGATCTTGGTTTTGTGATAAATTGCTTGTTATTTAGACAAGAGAATTGACAAACTCCTAGTGGGTTTTAGTACATTTTTATGTCCTTGATGAAATGAAGTTAGGGAAACCAAATAACTTAGGGCATAGTAAACTTTTTATGTTAAGAAAACAAACAAACAAACAAACTTATTTGCTTTATGCCTCAGAAGTCTTGTAGCTGATTTTTTTTTTTCTTTTTTTTTTTTTTCTGCAAATGGACAGGGTTCTCTTGGTAGACATTAACAAACTGTGAGAGCCAAGATTACCTGAAGTTCATGAAAAAACAGATTTTCTTGAGTTCTCAAAAGCCTTTAGTCACATCAAAATCTTACTTCCTTGTTGTTCAGCTTTCATGTGTTATGGAAAGAGAGGATTACTCACTAGAATGGGAAGTATTTGCTTGATCTAACTTAGATATCTAAAAAGAAGTTTTATGGAATTGAAAGAGAGAAGTATCTCAAACAGATGAGATAAAATGTCCCCTGAACATATCTGTTTCTCTTCTGATTAAAAATGCAGGCTAAAGGGAATAGCTCTGATACAGTTGTTTAAATTTTGTCTGTTTAAAGGTAGCTTAAGAAAGAGAATGCTGAGTGTGTAGTCACAATAGTTACACTGCAGATATGGCTTTAAACCATAATCTTAGAATAATTAACAATTGGAGACCCCTGAAGATACTAAATATTGAACTATAGCAGCACACTTATAACGAATTACCAATCAAGAAATATTCTCAGATGTTACTTCACAACCATATTAGACAATAATTACATGTGATAAGAAAGAAAAAAAAAAACAACATAGTTTCAGAAACTCAATATTCATGATATGCATTGTGTTACGATATAGTAGCTCTATTCAACTGAAACTATTTTTTTCATATGTGTATTATTGGACTCAGATTAAATCAGATTTAACTCAGAATGTATCTGATAGGAAGACTACATTTAGAATTTTTACCTCCAATTTTATAGCATTTGACTAACACAAAATATTTTAAGCAATGATGAAAAACTAGTTTACTGTTTGACTTCTTCCTTTTCCTCAGTGCTGTGCATTTCTAGGGCTCCACATAATAACCATTTAATTCAAGACATCAGAAATGCAGCAAGCAGTTTAATAAAACTCAAAAGGCATTTCCAGCATTTCCACATGGTTTTCACTCCATTTACCACTAACCTCCGGGCCTGGCCGTCCAGCCTGTTTTTAGCCCAGATAAGAGAGTGCCTGTCAAAGCCATGGCCTGCTAGTTTCTCCAGGAGAATACCATGGGAGATCATGTCAAAGGCCTTGCTGAATTCTAGGCAGACTTACATCAACAGGGTTTACCTCATCCACCAGGCAGGTCACCTCATTAGAGAAGGAGATGAGGTTGGTCAGGCAGCACTTGCCTTTCATGAACCCATGCTGACTGGGCCTGGTGGTCTTGCATACATTGTGTGATTGTATTCAAGATGACCTGTTCCATCACCTTTCCTGGCACCAAGGTCAGGCTGACAGACCTGTAGTTCCCCAGATTTTCCTTACGACCCTTATAGATGAAATAACAATTAATGCAATGTTCACATTTTATTTTAGTAATGTACTGTCTCAAATGGCAGTTTTAACACCTCAACCATGATATTTGTTAGTATTTTCCTATTCTGTAGGGATATAAATATCTTGATTCCATTTGTCTAGCCAATGAAGAAGAGCATGGAACTGCCAGCTGGAATAACTTTTACGTAGTAGATTGCCCTCCTGGTACATCTCTTCAAAACTGATATCTGCCTACATAGAACTTCGATGTAGAGAATCACAGAATCACAGAATTGTAGGGGTTGGAAGGGACCTCAAGAGATCATTGGTCTAACCCCTCTGCCAAAGCAGGTTCCCTAGAGCAGGTTGCCCAGGTAGGTGTCCAGACGGGCCTTGAATATCTTCAGAGAAGGCAACTCCACAACCTCCCTGGGCAGCCTGTTCTAGTGCTCTGTCACCCTCAACATGAAGAAGTTCTTTTGCATGTTGGTGCAGAACTTCCTGTGCTCCATTTTGTGGCCATTGCCCCTTGTTCTGTCCCCACAAACCACTGAAAAGAGGTTGGCCAAATCCCTCTGTCTTCCACACTTAAGGCATTTATAAACATTGATAAGATCCCCTCTCAGTCTTCTTTTCAATAGAATATGTACTATAGTATTTTCAATAGAATATATACTATAAGTAAATTGACTGAGGAGATCTTGAAGCAGAACACAAAGAAACCATCCAGAGTGCTTTAATGTAACAGAAACTTAATATATTCACATTTGGATTATGTGTATCATGCTACAAAGACAAAATCAAACAGCCAAAAAATAAACAAAAAATTACAAAAGACAAACCCAAAATATCACTCCCGTGTGTTCTGCATATTATGCAAGGTATTTTTCCACATATGGTCATTGACATTACAATGTTTTTCCTGAAAGAATGTTTCATCTGATAATGAGTAGTTTGTTTAAGTTTTAAAAACATTCAGAAATCAGAATATCAAGACGGGGGAAGAGATACTAAGGGAACCATGGCAAAAAATATATATATTTTTTTCATATTCCATCTAATACTAACTCAGATCTGTCTGATGAGTCTGAAACTTTAAGGATTATCTCTACTCTTTTACTGAATAAAAATAGGAAGATTAACCTCTGAAAGAAGTAGCTGGCACTGTGTAAGCTAGAAATCTTCTTGATAGTGAAACCATTTTGTGAATGTCTAAAGATCATAAAACAGAAATATCTGTGATATGTACGCCATATGTATGTGCAGTGCATAAATTATTAGTGAGAGGCTTTCATTCCCCTCACACTTGGATTGCCATGCTTAACCTTCTGAAACAGAAACATCCTACTTAAGGGTAGGAAGGCTCTGAAAAAAAAATAAAAATAAAAAATGTCTAGATCTATCGTCTAATTTCATGACATTCAACAAGGTGGTCATAACAACCCGATGCAGTGGTATAGGCTTGGGGAAGAGTGACTGGAAAGTTGCCAGCAGAAAAGGACACGAAGGTGCTGTCAACAGCCAGAAAAACATGAGCCAACAGTGTGCCGAGGTGGCCAAGAAGGCCAATGGCAGCCTGGCCTGCATCAGACATGGTGTGGCCAGCAGGACTAGAAAAGTGGTTGGCCCTCTTTACTCAGCACTGGCGAGATGACATCTCGAATATTGTGTTCAGTGTTGGGCCCCTCACTACAAGAATATTGAGTTGGTCTAGTGTGTGAAGAGAAGAGCAACAAATCTGGTGAAGGGACTAGAAAACAAGATATATGAGGAGTGACTGAAGGAACTGGGGCAGTTTGATCTGGAGAAAATGAGGCTGGGCGGAGACCTCATCACTCTATAAATACCTGAAAGGAGGTTGCAGCCAGGAGGATATCAGTTTCTTTTCTCAGGTGACAAGTGATAAGGTGTGAGGCAACAGTCTCAGATTGTACCAGGGAAGATTTAGACTGGATATCAGGAAGAATTTCTTTATAGCAAGGTTGGTTAGGCACTGGGACAGGCTGCCCATGGAGGTGGTGGAATAGCTGCCCCTGGGTGTATTTAAGAGATGTGTGGAAGGGGCACTTAGGGTTATGGTTTAGGGGTGGACTTGTAGCATTAGGTGGATGATCTTGAAGGTCTTTTCCAATTAAAATAATTCTATAACTGTGATTCAATAATCCTTCTCTTGCCTTTCAAATTTGAATGTATTAGCTTTTATAAACAAAAGCAGTTGTTTCTGTATATTGTAACATGATGAATACTGATATTTTTGTTTTTTGAAGACAAAATTATCTTTGATGCTCTACACAGCTGTCTATTGACTTGTATTTAATTATTTGATATTAAATTCATTACCTTCTAATTTTATGATAATATTTCTACTATTACCAAAAGCATAACCAGACTAAAAGCATAACCAGACTAAAAACTAGGTAATATAATCTCTCTCTCTCTCTCTCTCTCTCTCTCTCTCTCTCTCTGTGTGTGTGTGTGTGTGTGTGTGTTGCTGTTGCTACTTCCAGTCCAGGTCAATTATTATTATAGGTCAACTGAACTTTGTAACATCAGTGGCATTGTACACTTCAGAGATTACTTTTAGAATTTTAAAAGGAGTTCATGACTTTTATTTGCTTGTTTGTTTTTGTTTCCTTCAGTAATTTGTACCCTTAGTTAGTTTCAATGTTGAGGTAATTTAAAACAACACAAACAAACACAAACAAACAAAATGCCTCCTCTCCTCTCCTCTCCTCTCCTCTCCTCTCCTCTCCTCTCCTCTCCTCTCCTCTCCTCTCCTCTCCTCTCCTCTCCTCTCCTCTCCTCTGCTCTCCTCTCCTCTGCTCTCCTCTCTTCTACCTCTTATAAGCGACAGAGGAACTCGCACCAATCTAAGATGGATGCTTATTCTCCCTTTACAATACTTGAGAATAATTAAATGCCACAGAGTAGAACTCAGAACAGCTTGTACATTGATCAGGAAATCATTTAAAATTATGGTCTCTGTAAGGTGTCTAAAGCCCACTCAGGAGAAATATCACACATTTGTACTCACCAAATATATTTTATATCTTGCTTAAAGCTACAGATTGACGTGACCATCCACTGGAAAAAAATGAAGGCTAAGTAGAGCCTTTGACTCAGCCAAGAGGACTCAACTTTCCATGAGGGATGGAGGAAGAGGAAACACCTTGTTTTAGGACACAGGTAAATGCACATGAGCTGCTACTCCAGTTTTGTAAAATGGGCTGATGGTAGAAACTTCTCCAAGGAAGATAGTTTCAGTAGATCCATCTGAGCGATGGCTGAGGAAGAGTGTTTAGGAGTTAGCAAGATCTTCCACATTATTTGTTAGTTAGCTTTTGCCAGTTCCATATGATATGCCAAATTCATGTGTTTTTCTCTGTGCACTTTAGTTGCACTTTGGATTACATTCTGAACATGATAACTTTCCACAGGCAACATGTGTATTCCTCACAAACAGTATGGGTAGGCACCTGATCGTTATAATGTCTGAATCCTTTTCTTGATCAAGATCCAAGTACCTCACAACTGTGTTGATTTTTTCCTCAACACTGAGACTTACTGGTTTCCCAGGAAGACCAGTGAGTGACCTTGACACTTCATCTGCTAATCACACACTCAACTTAATTGTTGGTAGAAATTCCTGGCTCTGCATGCCCATTGGTGCTGCATGAAGGGGGATAGGATATAGATTGTTCTGTGGTACTTTTATATTTGTTGCTGCAGATGGAGGCATTCAGTTCACTTCATCTTAAGAAAACTGTGGGGATGTGGAAGGTGGAATGGTTCCAGACTGACTCAAGACAGCATATGTGCTGTTCCATAGACTGCTGTATATAGAAATTAAAAATTTGTATGTTGGGAAACAGGCAGAGAAACTGCCCTCATTAGAAGTAACAAAAGGCCAATTAACTTAACTTGCTACACATAAGTAAAAGGCTTCCATCTTTGCATCTTTGCTTTGCTGTTTTATAAACTGGTCTGTCCTGATAACATCTTCAGAAGCATTCCTGAGAAAGAAAGGCTTTTGACACCAGGTGAGCCAAAAAAATTGCTAGTGTTAAAATTCCTAATATGGAAAGAGACAACTCAATATCTTGTTGTGGGATGGTTTGTTTTTAACTTACATCTGACTTTACCCAACAGCCCCTACAGTGTTAAAGAAAAACAAACTGCAGTAGATGACCAACTGTAACAGTATGTCATTCATAAATAGAATTGCCAGTATCGAATAATCATACTATATAACTGGCACTGAAGTCAGACAGAGACAGGTAACTAATGACATTTTTAAAAATCTACTTTCTCACCTAACCTGTGGTACTCCCACTTTTTTTTAAAAAAAAAATCCTCCCTCCCCCTAACTAACAAAAGAAAACAATACCAAAACAATAGCAACAAAACTCTCAGCTTTCCCAAGTTGTTATCTTGCTTTCTGAAGAGATATCACCTTCCTTTGGCTTCCTGTTGTTTTAGTTAATCTTTAGTGCTTTAAAAATAACCTCATTGTGTTTACAAATAATATTTGTTAGGGAGAAATCTGATGTATTTTCTTCCTAGGGGTACTAGGAAAAAAAAAAAAAGAAACTTTAGAAAAACAAGATTATTTTTGATCACAATATATGAAGGTAGAAGAGGCAGAGTAGGCACTAGAGATAGGCTGACTGAGGGCTGTGCCATACTGTCACATGCATAATTCATTTTCTATATAACCTAAAGCCTCGTATAATGTTTCTTGAAAATAAGTATGAAGATAAGAAACGTGTTTAGGTAGTCCACTCATGCTGTACACCAGAAGGAGGAAAGAATTCTATTCCTCTTGGCACTGAGGGAAAGAGCTCTAGTAGATAAACTTGTATTACCTCCATACATGAAAAAAATAAACTTTTTTGATAACCTTGAGTTAAATGTAGGAAAATATTGTGACTTTCAGAGGAAGATCCAGACTTCTTGCAACACTGCTGTGTTTATGTATATGTACCCAGGACCAAAATGTCTTTGGAGATTGACATTCAAAAATGAGTTGACAGCTGCCACTTTGCTCTGACAGCTTGAAGTACTGGATCTGCTCATTTTTAAACATCACTAAGCTGAACTGGTCAGAAAAGTTATAGTACCCAGTTTCACTCATGAATGACTTTTGTGTGTGTGTGTCTTGCTAGGGTTTACCTTATCTTGCTCCAAAAATTTACAGAAATTGGTTATATGTGCACTGAATGTGGGATTACACTTGGAAAAAAATCTTCCAAATTTGACTTTGCACTGTCCTATCATTCATCCAGAGTAATAGGGTGAGAGATAGTATTTAAAATCCACAGTATTTCATGTGATCCCTTACCTGAACGTGCTTTTTTTTTTTCTTTTCTTCTGCATGTTCATCAGAATGAGCACATTTACTGTCTCACTAATCACTGTAAGTCATGACAGAAATCCAACAGATGAGTTTATTTTAACTGATGTTATTGACATGCAACATAAGAATTTAACCATGTTCTCCATATTGACTATGTGATGATGAACTCATGGCTGAATGCTGATCTTTTGACTCACCTAGCATCCCTGTCTTTTTGAATGCATTGCATATTTTCCTGTACATATGCAGTATCTATAATGCAACTAAAAGACTAAAGAGTTTGATAGGTTAAAGATAAATATGCATTTGTTAATCTTTATAAAAACAATTAATAGTATACCACAGTTTATATCATCTTCACTCTAGAAGAGTTTTAGTGCGTGAATTACCCCATCAGTGACATACTATCTTGTTTTAAATAAAGAGAATTTTTGGCACAACACTGTTCCAAGATTCTAACAAAACATCTAACCTCTAGGGGATGGATTCTTCTCTTGCAAATTCTCACTTCTTAAGCATGACCCATTTGACCTGTTTTTGAAATCATTTAGAAAAAAGCATACATATCTGGGTTTCTCTCTTTTAACCATATAGATGGCTCACCCGACTCTATACATTTATCTTGTGGGTGTTTGGACATAAGTTGGGCATATAAGCTAGTGGCCAAACCTTTTGCTTATCTATCAGCATATTTTTCTCCACCTTTTCATTGGGTAAGTTGTTATGCTTCCCCTGACCCTGTGGTTGTTTTGCAAGTGGTAGATCCATGTTTATAAAGGAATTCTGTAAGCTATCCTCATTTTGTGCCTGGTTTATCAGGTTACCATGGTTATGATTGCTTACTGCTTTTTTAAGGTTTGATTTTTTTTCTTTTTCACCTGTTTAGGGTTCCTTTTGACATATTACAGCACCAATGGATTTCAGTGGCAGAGAAGAGCTTGTTCAAAATAAAGGAGTAGTATTTATTCAACAGACTGCAGTAGCACTCAATCAATCAAACAAACAAAAAACATCTAAATAATAACCTCCTTTATATTTGTTACATTACTTATAACCTAAAATTACCTTATATTCCATACAACCAAATTATGCTTTCTTCCCCTCCTGCACGTTAGATTTGGCTGACAGAGTGTGAATTTTAGCAGGCTTTGCTTCTCAGTTTTCCCTTTAAGCAGTGTTGCCAGTAGCTTAGATATCAGCCATTTTCAAACTCTGTAAAATGTTTAATCTGAAAAACTATGGAGGTTTCAAGATTAAGATGCCTTTTCCAATTTTAGATCTTTCTAAATCTCATCAAATTCATGATTCTATATTGATAGAATAAGTGATAAAAGAATTAATGCCTGTGCCATCCGTTTGAACATTGAAGATTTGAAGGCATTACTAGCAATGTGCTGATTATTAAATCAGAATATGTACATACATAAAATCACTGTTTTATTTCCAACATTAAATTTGAGTTTAAAGAATTAAATATTATCCCATCATGCCACTTTTCTCTTCGTTAGAGCTATTTATTTGTTATTTTTGTTAATAATGATCAACATGCACTTTTGAGACTATAGTAAGAAGACTATGAAAACAATTACTTTGGTGGAAACAGTTATACATCCATTAAAGATGCATTGGTACAACTAATTCTGAAATGCTCTAAATTACTGAAATAAAGTTTGTCTGTGTAGAGCTAAATTTCTGGAAAACACAAATAATATGTTAGAACTCTATGTAAAAACTAGACTGAGGAATAAACGTGTCAAACATGAAACAAGATATATGTGATACATGACATATTTAAATATACAGAAGTAAGATTTTATACTTTATATGCCATCAAATCCAGTATATCAGTCATTCATTCTACCAAACCCTCAGAACAATAAAAAGCAAGAGTAAAAACAATGACCTCATTCCAATTTACTACTCTTAACTGTGATAGGTTATAGTAGGGTGGTTTTCATTTGGCATAGACTTTTATTTCTTCTTTTCCCAAATCCCTATTCATGTTTCAACACCGAGATAGAAAAACATCCTTCCATTTTACATTCCTAATTTTGTTTCATATTGTTTTTAAAAGGTCCAGAAATGCATTGTGCAATATTTTCCTTATAAAACTTCAGTCCAATTCATCAGATTTTATATTGCTAGTTGATCCTAGCAGTGGTAAGGTAGTCTGGATATTATTATTATTTTTTTCTTTCTGTAGTGTTGGTTATAGTGACAAATATAGTCATAAATACTCTCATTGAACTCTTCTAACAAAATATCACTTGGATGTTTGTATTAACTTATATGGAATTGGAAAATCAGGCTCTTTCCTGAACACACCCTACCCAAATCTTCTGATATCAAGTTGTATCTTAGGTGTAGTTAAAGGATGCAAATACTTGGCTTCAGTGAGGCACTGGTACCATGTTTATTTTTCAAGATTAGGAGTATGGGAGACATTTAATGGTCATATAGAGATAAAACTTATTTATAATGGTGTAAGTTATTTTTGCTGTCCAAGACACTTTTGCTTTCTAGCCTAGTTTTCCCCATTTATTTTAATAACATTTTGTTTACCCTGTCCTCCCCTGCCCCATCCCCTCCCAGCCCAGCATTGCTTCTCACTCTACCAGCTTCTAAGGTGAGGATTTTTTTCATTAATGCACTTTGATACCTTGACTGATGTTTCTATTTTTACTAGTCTGAATGTAGTGCTTCTTTTTGTTTGTTTGTTTGTTTGCTTATTTTTACATTATTTATAGCAAATTTGCTACTTCTGTTCTTGAATTTTTATTCTCTCTGTTCTTGTTTTATCTTGTTATTCTAGTTTGTGTTCTTTTCCTACCCTGAATAGTTGCATTAATGAATGGTACCATGCTACCTAAGTTATTATTTTTCATGTCAGGGAAAGTTTAATTACAGCTGTGGTAAAAAAGGTTTTGGCAAATTTATGTACATTTTGGGAATAAGCAAAACATCTACACTTTCTGATTATTACTATTTTGCAAAAGTGTTTCTGACACATTAAATATTTTTGTCCCATTTGTTATGTGAAATATTTTTTTAATTCTTGAGGAATTTCCTTGATTAACCATCCATTCACAGTATCAATGTGACAGAACGGAGAGATCTACATCTAGATATTCTTAAAATTATATCTTCCATGGCAGATGCTATTTACAAATCAATGTAAATTCATGTTCAATATAGTGTAATATATAATTTATTGTGCCACAAAGGACTCAAGAAACTTTTAATAGGATCAGTAAGTAGCAAAGGCCAATACATAGAATGCTTTGTTGATCTTCTGAGCTCTTGACAAAGAGCCATGGCATTAGAAAAATGTGAGTGCCAGATATATATGTTGACAAAATTTTATTATATTTGTATATTTTGTTTTGGATGATGCTATCTCTTACTTTATTCAGTGTAAGACACCTGGTACTGTGCTCAGAGTATTGTATTGACCTACATTTAACATTTTCTAATCTCTTTGTTGCTTGCAGAACTCATTCTTTATCTTGATATCATAGTGATTTAATAATAATTGCACTTGGCCTTTTGTGACAAGCCTCTTCCAGTGATAAGGGCCTTGTCTTTATGTGTCCCTTCGATTTCAATATACTGCAGAGTAGTCTGTCTCCTGCAGTTTACATTAAATAGCTCTTGAGCACAAGCAATCAAGTACAGCTCCTCTTTTTGCTCTGGAAAACCCATGATTTGTAGGCTGAGGACTACTCTCTCAGTTAAATGCTGAATCTCAATCAGCATGATTTTCATTTTTCTTTAAATAGATCATATATTCTCTTTATTCTATGATTTCAGTATCTGCTTTTCCAATTAGGTCTGATACAAAAGAAAAAAATGCAACTTTGGCAACAAAGGATCGGATCTATAAATGGGGCTTAAGCTCAATGTTAGATGCTGTTTTAACATTCAACAGATGGGTCTCATGCATTTAACGACCAGCTGGGTTCTACAGTTTGAGCTCTGAAACATCTAGGCATTACAAGGGGAAAACAGACTCTTACATGTACCACTTCCATTATCCATTGAGAAGTGCTAGAAAGATATTTAAACTTATCTCTCTAGGCTATCCCTAAAGGTCTCATTACACCTTTCACTGATTTCTAATTTAGCATAACTGAGATAGTGGCTTAACATGTTTGATATTAAGATACATTCGGTTTTTCCTCTTACAGCTGATTCTTACTGGCTGGTATAATGAAAGAGAGAAAGAAAAAAAAAAAAAAGGCAGAGAAAACTTATTCTGAAAGTGAGAAGTATGATATAGAAAAGGTAATGAAATGAACTCCCCATTTACTCAGCTCAGTGCCCAGACCGTAAGACTGCAGATCATTTTCTGTCTGATTCTGCAGCCATTTGATTAAATTGTGAAAACAGAACAGCTTTAAAGTGAGCAAGCTCAACCTTAACCTGAATACCTATTGCCTTCTGGTTATAGTAGTACCCAAATTGCTAGGAGCAGGAAGAGGATTTTAATACATGCATGCTCCATTGCAGGCAAGTACTTAAACCAGAGATTCTTGAATAAAAGATTTTCATTTCATCTGTATTTTATTTGTAGGTGTTGATCTTGTAGGGAACCAGACCAGGTCCACTAGAATAAAGACTAATGCATTTCTAGCTTGCAAATCCCAACAGAACTTAGAAGTGAGGTATCAACTGGGGATGCATATCACTTCTTTTGAAACAGAATTCCTGGTACCTAGAGATCTTCTTATCACAAATTTGACTTGTTCTGCTTCCAAAGATCAACAAAAGTGACAGGTGACAATAAATGAGAAGGATGAACAATCCCCTCCCTCAATTTGCTGGCCACTCCTCTGTTAATGCAGCCCAGGATGCAGTAGGCCTTCTGGGCTGCAAGCACACACTGCTGGCTCATGGCCTCTGGCTTTTCATCCGCCAGAACCTTTTCTGCAGGGTTGTTCTCAATATATCTTCACTCAGTCTGTACTCATGTCTGGGGTTGCTCTAATACAGGTGCAGCATCTTGTACTTGGATAACCTAAAGTTTATCTACAGTTGTAAATGATTTACATGTTTCTCAATTTACAAATCTGCTCTCTGGATTTTCAGAAGTCTGTGTCATACCTGGAACAATGTGTATAGATAAATAAGAGATAAAGGTACAATTTAAAGTATCTGTAAACTGCTGTCCAGGAACTATGATTCTTTAATGCACAACTACTTTTGCTATTACTATATGTCAAACCTTACACTAAGACCACAGATAATTAATCTACCACACAGTGTAAAAATATGTAAAACTAATCTGTTGTGTTTTGATCCAAGAATGATTTACATTTCTCTTGGTGTAACTGATTCCTTCTTGTTTTGTTCTCTGATGGCTTCTTCTTTCACCAAGCTCTCCATGATCTTCAATCCTCACTCTTGACAGATACAATCTCACATCTTTTTTGTCTATATCTTTTGTTTTCCACTTTCTACAGAATTCCTTTTTTTTTTTCAGTCCCTTTGAGTTTCTAAGTGAACATTCACTGTATTTAACACTTTGAGTTAGAAGAAAAAAAAGGTACAGACTTGAACTGCTTGTGTGCTTAAAACAAAACCGACTATGAAAAATACTAAGTGAAATGTTTCAAGAGAATTAGGGTTAGCACATTTAGAGTAGTGATGATATCTTCTGAGAATGGAAAAAAAAAAGTGATATGTCTCCCCAGTCCCATAATGGAGTGGATACAAGGTGAAAAACTATTCTTTTAGGAGTTTTCTACAAAGAATAATCTGGTACTGCCTACGTTTGCACAATGTTGTGAGATTCCTCAGTTCTGTATAACATCTGGACATTGCAAGCACTGCAGTGGGATTTTAGACACTCAAATTCCACCCCCAGCAGATCCTCCATGCTGTGTAATCATAGCAAGACGCATTGCCTCTCAGTGGTTTTGCTTCCCTTCTCTGTGTTTTCCTACATATCTGAATGTGATAAAAATTTCGAAACAAATTAAGTGGAAACCATCTGCCCTAATCTTAGATCACTAACAATGCCCTCTGTCTTTTGTCCTATGATCCACGTCTTTTGCTGCTGCATACTTTTTCATATCTTACTCATGGATATCTTGGATAACCCTGAACATCTAGGTTTAGGTGATTAATTACAACCCCTTATGTCTTTTTCTGAACACTTTCTTTGCATATCACCACTGAGAGTAGCAGCAGCTCCCAAACACACGTTCAGGCAAAGAATTCAGCTCTCAGACATATTAGCAAGTGACAGAAGTATTTCTCTATCACCTCACTGAGGCATGAGTGTAGGTAGTGGTATGGTTATCTCAGAAATATCCCTGACTAATATCCCCTAAAAAGAAGGAATACAGCATGAGTTGAGCTTCCACAGTGCCATTATAATATCATTTATAATAGCACAGCCTTCTCTTTCCCCATAGTTAATGCTAGCTATATTCTGACCTAGTTGGCTCTGTCTCTTCTACTTTGCTGTTCAGCTCAGTGATCAAGGGAATGTTAATCTGTATTCAACCTGGCTTTTGCTAGTAGAGTCACAATGAAAAGTTTTCTTCTGTTCCCTTTAGAATATCCTTGATGAAGTTATTGCAATACAAGACTCAAAGGAGACTATGGAGATAGGAACATTTAAATGATTCAGTCACTTGTAGAAGTGAAAAAGCAGATGTTGTTTTGTCATGAAAATGGTATAAATTCTGTGGGCATCAAAACACCTGTTTTCTGATCTTTATCTTTTAAATAAAATGGCACATTTAGCTTTGTCTCTGGCTTCACTGAAGACTGCACACCATTTATGGCAGAGAGGAACAGAGTGCCTGAAGCAGAGTTTGGAACACTGTCACATGTAGCTTCCACCCCCAAATTTATCTAAAATGTGAGAATATATTTGAGATCTACTTCATAAACCTTGAAAACAGCACAGTTTATATGACAACTCAAATAGCTGCAACAATCAATAATAGTAATAGTAGCAATATTAATAATAATAACTCATAATGTGTAATTCTGTAGTCCCTTTTACCTGAGACCTCAAATAATTTTACAAGTAACTAAGTAAATGTCACCAGCTCCCTGTACAGTAGACTACAATTTACTAATCCCATACATTCTTAAAAAGCTGAGCATCACTTTTGGAATTTTAAAGCATTTTGATACCTCAAGAAAAACATAAATAGACTATTTGGTTATAAAGAATAAAGAATCAGTATTTTAAAATTGCAGAGAATGGATATTTATTGCTTATCACAATTTAAGACTAGATTACTAATGTTTTCAAAAGGGTCTCATTGATAAAGAATTATAGGTATTATGTGAAAATAAAATCAAATTCTTTGGCATTACAGTGAATTCCTAGTCTCTTATACCTCTTATTCTTTTAAAATTCTCACTAATCTGCTGTAATTTGAGATATTTGAATAGCTTCAAAAATGTCCCTTTGGAACCTAAGCATAATTACAATTTAGTTCAACGTGGACCTCTAATTGGTTAAATTACTTTTGAAAATTAAATGTCTAAGTCATTAATGCCCAGATGCTTACAATTATATAAACCTTTAACTCCCTCTGAAGTGACAGTTAAGAGACCAGACACCTTTCAGGCTGTGATGTTATGTATATTTGGCCAATGTTACCTTGGACATACTACTATGTAAGTTGTAACTGGGCAGTTTTACAATACATGGCTCAGAAGTAATTTTATTCTTTATTTCTGTATTTTGTGAACACTTAGTCCACATCAAAATGTATCCACGAGCAATTTTCAAGCAAAAAAACTGAAAGATTCTACACCATCCATTTTGTCCTATTTTTAAAAATATCTAGGCCTGCTTCAAGCCTACAAGTTATGTGGGAGACTGTATTATGTATTATTCTAAATCTTTCAGATTTAGAAAAAAGTTTGATGAGGAACACTTCTGTATTGAACCATACATGCAAAGAGTTAACTGGGGCCATCTATTTCTTCAGGACAGAATTCAGTCTTGTGAATCAGCTAGTAGGAGTATTTCTTTCACTGTCTGCTTTCCTGAAGTAACTTTTAATATAATATCAGAAACAGGAAAAGAATTCTGTGTTATATTTGATTCAGATGTTTTGAAACATTCAGAAGCTAATACAGTTGCATTCATGTTCGGAAGAGGAAAACATGGCAAGGAAAGGAACAGAACATATGGGATTTGTTTTAGAAGTTGTTTAGAAAAGATTGTTAATTCTGCATGACTTTCAGCATCATTGTTTTATGAAAAGATGGTTAATTCTTCATGACTTTCAACATCTTTCTTCTAAGCACCAATGCAAAGAAGGAGAATTTTTCTTTGTTTCTGAGTAAGAAGATATATCACGGTTCTATTTAAATGTCTTCATATGGCAAATATCACAGTAGTAAAAGACTTAAGGAAACATACCTGCATTTCACAAATGCACTTTCACATATAGAGACCTAGCTGTGATATATTATTTAACTGCTGACAGGATAAAAAAAAAACTTTCCTCTAATCAGTGAACTGACTGAAACAATATCGGAAGATATTTTCATTGTCTTCTGTAGGGAATTCTGAGCCCATCATTTTTGCAGTTGTGGAATGTCTGATAAGATTCTTTGTAACCATACACAAATATATAAAATCATAGTATGGCTTGGGTTGGAAGGGACCATAAATATAATCTAATTTCAACATATTTGCCATGGGCAAGGATGCCACCCACTAGATCAGGTTGCTATAAGCCCCATCCAACCTGGCCTTGAACACCTTCAGGAATGGGGAATCCACAACTTCTCTGTGCAACATGTTCTACTGCTTCACGACCCTCTGAGTGAAGAATTTCCTCTTAACCTCTAATCTAAATCTCCCCTCTTTTAGTTTATAACCATTTTCCCTTGGCCTATCATTATCTGCCTGAGCAAAAAGTCTCTCTCCATTTTTTCTGGAAGCCCCCTTTAAGTATTGAAAACTACAGTGAAGTTTCCCTTGAGCCTTCTCTTATTTAGACTGTGCATCCACAGCTCTCTCAGCCTTTCCTCACAGAAGAGGTTCTCCAGCCCTCTGATCGTCTTCATGGCCCTCCTCTGGACCAATTCTAAAAGATCAACATCTTTCTTGTTCAGAAGGACTCAGAGCTGAATGCAGTACTCAAAGTGGGGCCTCATAAGGGCAGAGTAGAGGGGGACAATCCCCTCCCTCAACCTGCTGGCCACTCTTCTGTTAATGCAGCCCAGGATGCAGTTTGCCTTCTGGGCTGCAAGTGTGCACTGCTGGCTCATGTTGAGCTTTTCATCTGCCAGAACCCCCAAGTCCTTCTCTGCAGGGCTGCTCTCAATGAGTTCTTCTCCCTGACTGTTCTCATGTCTGGGATTGCCCCAACCCAACTGCAGCACCTTGCACTTGGCCTTGTTGAACCTTATTAGGTTCATATGGGCCCACCTATGTATCTTGCCCAGATTCCTTTGGATAGCATCCCTTCCTTCTGTTGTAACAACTGGACCACTCAGTTTGGTGTCATCTGCAAAATTGCTGAGAGTACACTCAATCCCATTGTCTATTACAATAAAGATATTAAAAAATACTGGTCCCAAGACTTATATGTATATTTTTATATTTGTATAATCAGGATTGTGATGACTATCTAGTCATATACGGTGCTACTCTCTACTAATAAATTTCATGTTACTAGGGGTTTAATATTAAAATATTTGGTGTAGATTGGGAAATTATTATGATTCTATGTTTCCTGAAACAAATAGACCTGTTTCCTCTCAATTGAAAGCACTCGGGTTGTCATATTCTATTGAGAAACAGAATTTTACTTTATCTATTTATTTATTTATTTATTTATTTATTTACTTATATATAAAACGTGTTCTGCAGCGGACCGGGTGATCGAGGCGGGCAGAGCTTTTTTTCTGGCATCGAGGCCACTCCAGGCATCCAAGGGAGCTGCCAGGGCCCGGCAGCCCTCACAAGGGAGGCTGACGAGGCATAGGCGGAGCCAGCAGCGCCCCCTGGAGGGCAGACTTTGAACTGTTCAGGACACTGGTTGGCAGAGTCCCTTGGGAGGTAGTTCTGAAGGGCAGAGGAGTCCAGGAAGGCTGAGCACTCCTCAAGAAGGAAATCTTAATGGCTCAGGAGCAGTCTGTCCTCACGTGCCCAAAGACAAACCGGTGCGGAAGAAGACCGGAATGGCTGAACGGCTTAGGAGAAAAAAAAGGGTCTATGATCTTTGGAAAAAAGGGCGGGCAACTCAGGAGAATGTTTTAAGGATGTACAGAGACAAAACTAGAAAGGCCAAAGCTCATCTGGAGCTCAATCTGGCTACTACTGTTAAAGATAACAGAAAATGTCTTTATAAATACATTAACATGAAAAGGAGGGCTAAGGAAAATCTCCATCCTTTACTGGATGCGGGGGGAAACTTAGTGACAAGAGATGAGGAAAAGGCTGAGGTGCTTAATGCCTTCTTTGCCTCACTCTTTAGCGGCAAGACCAGTTGTTCTCCAGATACCCAGTAGTACCCTGAGCTGGTGGAAGAGGATGGGGAGCAGAATGTGGCCCTCATAATCCACAAGGAAATGGTTGGCAACCTGCTACAGCACTTGGATGTACGCAAATAGATAGGGCTGGATGGGATCCACCTAAGGATACCGAGAGAACTGGCGGAAGAGCTGGCCAAGCCGCTTTCCATCATTTATCAGCAGTCCTGGCTGTCGGGGGAAGTCCCAGTCGACTGGCAGCTAGCAAACATGATGTCCATCTACAAGAAGGGCTGGAGGGTAGACCCAGGAAACTACAGGCCTGTTAGTTTGACTTCAGTGCCAGAAAAGATCATAGAGCAGATTATCTTGAGCATCATCACGTGGCACTTTCAGGGCAAGCAGGTGATTGGGCCTAGTCAGCATGTATTTATGAAAGGCAGGTCCTGCTTGACGAACCTGATCTCCTTCTATGACAAAGTGACGTGCTTAGTGGATGAGCGAAAGGCTGTGGATGTGGTCTACCTTGACTTCAGTAAGGCTTTTGACACCGTTCCCCACAGCATTCTCCTGAAGAAGCTAGCTGCTTTTGTCTTGGACTGGCGTACGCTTCATTGGGTTAGAAACTGGCTGGGTAGCTGGGCTCAAAGAGTCGTGGTTAATGGAGTTAAATCCATTTGGAAGCTGGTCACTAGTGAAGTCCCCTAGGGCTCGGTACTGGGGCCAGTTCTCTTTAATATCTTTATTGATTATCTGGATGAGGGGATCGAGTTACTGGGGCCAGTTCTCTTTAATATCTTTATTGATGATCTGGATGAGGGGATCGAGTGCACCCTCAGTTTGCAGATGACACCAAGTTAGGTGCGTGTGTCAATCTGCTTGAGGGTAAGAAGGCTCTGCAGGAAGATCTGGATAGGCTGGAGCGATGGGTTGAGGCCAACAGTATGAGGTTCAACGAGGCCAAGTGCCGGGTCCTCCACCTGGGGCACAACAACCCCAAGAAGCGCTACAGGCTGGGAGATGAATGGTTAGAAAGCTGCCTGTCAAAGAAGGACCTGGGAGTATTGGTTGATAGTCGGCTGAATATGAGCCAGCAGTGTGCTCAGGCGGCCAAGAAGGCCAACAGCATCCTGGCTTGTATAAGAAACAGCGTGGCCAGCAGAGCCACAGGGCCACAGGGAAGTGATTGAGTACCCTGTACTCAGCTCTGGTGAGGCTGCACCTCGAGTACTGTGTTCAGTTTTGGGCCCCTCACTACAAGAAGGACATGGAGGTGCTCGAGCGAGTCCAGAGAAGGGCAACAAGGCTGGTGAGTGGTCTGGAGAACAAGTCTTACGAGGAGCGGCTGAGGGAGCTGGGATTGTTCAGTCTGGAAAAGAAGAGGCTTAGGGGTGGCCTTATCACACTCTACAGGTACCTTAAAGGAGGCTGTAGCGAGGTGGGGGTTGGTCTATTCTCCCACATACCTGGTGACAGGACAAGGGGGAATGGGCTAAAGTTGCACCAGGGTAGGTTTAGGTTGGATATTAGGAAGAACTTCTTTACTGCAAGGGTTGTTAGGCATTGGAATGGGATGCCCAGGGAAGTGGTTGAGTCACCATCCCTGAATGTCTTTAAAAGATGTTTAGCTGTAGAGCTTAGGGATATGGTTTAGTGGAGGACTTGTTAGCATTAGGTCAGAGGTTGGACTCGGTGATCTTGGAGGTCCCTTCCAACCTAGATGATTCTGTGATTCTGTGTTGCTATATATACAGCAGGCCACATCTCTCAGTATCTGAGAAACATAATTACTAAATTGAGTATTCTAAAATAAGTGGTATACATTCATGTTAAACGAAGGTTTTGTCTGAAGAGAAGAGGACTGCAGATGTCTTCAAAGTTTGTACTGCTCATGGGGGCTTTAATCCAAAGCATTAACCTATTGCATATGACGGAACTGAAATGATTCTCAGCAATCGCAGAAGGTGTTAATGGCAACTTCTATATATGACATCTCAAAATATTTCAGGAGATAGAAGATAATTGAAGCATCTGGATCTCATGTATCTGATAAAACTGAGCTAATTAGTCTTTATAACTTGAGATCTTATTTTTGCAGGCAGGAGAATTCACTCATAATGACTTTTAAAAAATGCAAATTTGTTTTTCATCCAATTAAAGATGAGACCTATTTTTAAAAAAATATTTGTTAAATATAAATAAGAAAGGTATGTAAGTTTAGCAGCTGAAACCTGGAGAGTACAGAATGAATAACTAATGAATGAGTTTATAAGATACTCAAAAAGAAATGTTTACAGGGGCTTCATAGACATGATGAAGGCAATACTGAAAAAGCTACCAAACTCTCTGATCTTACTTACACAGGGCAAAATAAAAGTCTGAGGTGGAGACATTTTTTTTCCTTGTGAGAGTAAACATCCCATCGGTTTTTCACTCATCCAGCAAATGAAATTTTGAGTTTATTTATGAGGAAAAAATGTTTGTTTCTGAATTTATTTCAAATTAAACAAGTTCCCCTACAAACATAGTGCTGATTGGATTAGTTCCATTTTTTCCCTTAAGAAGACAGGTTATATATCCTAGTGTTATCTGAGCATGCCATTGTTTATAGTGATGCTCCTGGGATTTTCTCATCTTTGAACCATTTCCACAGATTCAAAGAACAAGCAAGAGAAAAGATATTTGTTAAAAACACATGTAATATAAAATTCTGCTCTGAATAGCGAGCATGACTGTGGCTTACCCCCCCCCCCTCTTTTTTTTTTTTATTTTTTTTTGATAGAGTGGTGAAAAAAATGAATATGACTAGGGAAACTTGGATATGGCCAGGTAATGGGAGTATGCTGGGACATATTTAGGTTTGGGACCTTGTGTTCTAGCAAAGAGATTCCCAGGTACACAGGACTTCAATAGACCTGAGGGACTGTTGATTCCAATCTCCAGCTACCTCAGGTATATACCTGGTATGTCTTATAATACTCATCATAAAGAGCTAGATCCCTCATATTAATTCCCTCTCCCCCACCCCTCCCCATTTTTTTTTTCATTTTCATGATCAAAAACCATTCAATTTTTAGTTTACAGGTATAATTGACCAGTAGAAATGCATTTAGTCTTACAACATTATTGTCTATAACTTCATTACCTACTTTGTTGTTTCTCTCAAGAGATGTTTGAATTAGGAAGAGGTATTTCTTCTCAATATTTGGTTTTGCTAGGTTAAATACACATCCTTTGTTTGTTTTTAAATGAATACATGGTGGTACGCAAGACATTTCACTTTAGGCTAGAAATGTTTTCTATTATAAAATTCACTTAAATGGATGATGTTGGGCTGATAATGTTGTCTTTCTCCATTGTGACATCAGTTATTTTTTTTTTTTTTTTTAAAAAAAACAAACTCGGATCACCTGTTTATTTGTTTACTGACAAGAAAAAGGCTAAATACATGTCTGTCAATGTTCTAAAGCAACTCTGGAGTTGGCAAAAAATGGTTAGAAATAATCATTTTACCTAAAAGATCAGCCCCTTCCGTAAGTGCCTGCAGATGATCTTCAAACCTGGACCCCTCTTTCCTAAGTTAGTTACCCAAGGTACATTTACATAATTCTTAAAAAGAACTGCCTGCTGCTTAGCAACAGCTCACTTCCCAAGGGCCAAACAGAAAACAATTCTTTACACTTGAAGGACCACATTTGGATGAGTTGATGATCTGCCTGAATGTTGCCTTTTAACTTGACTAGTCTGACAAAATGTTATCATGTCATTCATTCTGTAGACTCCTGTTCTTTGTGTCTTTATCTTTTCTGTTCTAAATGTTCTGTTTACTCCTGTCTCTACTTAGAATCACAGAATCATAGATTGGCCTGGGCTGGAAGGGACCTCAAAGATGATCTAGTTCCAGCCCCCCTGCTATAGGCAGGGACCTGTAAGATTTAGTTTATTTATTTAGAAGTTATTTACTTATATGACCTAGTGTGTTTTTCTTTACTCTGCTTTAGTCAGAAAATTCTTTGAAAGTGCTTTTCTATTTTATCTCTTCCTCACTGCTATAATGTCTTTTTTGACTATAGAAAATCAAATTGAACAAGTACAATCTAAAGACATTAAAGAGGATTATTCTAATGGAAATAACCATATAAATGATATGGTCTAAGTTCACTGTGCTTTCTTATATGATGATACTGAAGCTTTGAATTTGACTTGGGGTTCTGTGAGAATGCAGAGAACCAGACAGAAGACTCACATAGATTTTTGGTATAGGCAGCACTTATATTGAAGAAAGACATTTCACTCTATTTAGATGGGAATGCTTGTTCCTAGGTAATAGTGAATCCCATTCATCTAGTTTTCTTGTTACTGAAAGTCACAAAAATGTTGTATGTAAAGAACATAGATGATTGAAATATTATTAAAGTTCTTTTAAGACTGTTTCTGGATTACATATATGTCAAATAAAAAAGATAATCACTTTTCCAGTGCTGTTAGGAGTGATATATTGAAGACAGGCAATTGATTAATGACAGCCATAAGATACCTTATTGGAGACAACATTTTAACAGATGTTTTGAAATTATACTAGGTTACACAAAGATAAGAGGAAAAACTTGATGTTTAACTTACCAGTTCAAAGAACACTTGGACCGATTATCATGTATAGAATGATATGCACTTCACTTGTAAGAGAGAAGAAGCAGTTTAATTTATTGCTACAATGTAGTGTTTTAACAAAGCTTATTCATAAATATGACAGTTACTTAATAAGATTCAAGACAGCAAGGCACACTTAGATACCAACTGCATAGATGACGGTTGGGCAAACTGTCAGGAGACCCTCCAGTTGAGTCACAAGGTTCATAATGGACCCCCTTGTGTTCCAACCTCCTTCTCAGACAGGACCCCAGGAGTGGCTAGATCCAAACTTAGTCCCAAATGTGGTCAATGGTTTATGTCTAAAAGTTGAGGAGACTCTCCCATTGAGTCATTAGGTTCTGAATGGACCCCTTTGCTTTCCAAACTCCTTGAACTGAAGAGATAAGGGGCCTAGGTGCAGCTGCACCTAAACTTAGTTACAGACTTGGTGAATGGTTTATGTCTGAAGGTTGAAGAGACCCTCCCATTGAGTCATGAGGTTCAAAGGTCCCCGGTCAAGGGGAGATCCTGTCGTATAGCCTGCTGCTGCTGCACAAGAGAGCTCAAAAGGCTCTTGGGCTGCTCACTCTATATGGGGTAAGATGGTTGACTCGTAATCATATTTGCATACCAACTGCAGATTTTAATTATTTCCAAATTTGGTTTGAGTTGGATATTGACCAGCACTGTGATTAGGTGAATGCATTGCTAAACTAACTCCTTGGCTAATGTGTGTTATCTGCCTAATCCACATTGGATACAACTATCACAACCAGACACATTTAACATGACACCCATTTGTGGTTATCAATTGAGCAATGAAACGCTAGGCTGGTGGGTAGGAAGAGGCACACTGTCACAATGATGAAACTGGATAACTACTAGTTGCCACTTATTCTTAAATAGTGGTTGAAATTTAGGAAAGACTTGAGGATAAGAGATTATGAACACTTCATTTCACAGGTATTCTGCAGGGTCTTACTAAATTCTTTTAGCTATTAATTTATTTTCCTTGGGAAAATAAGCAAAGGTTCATCACACAAACATATTGCAAATACAAAGGAGATTCCGATTTTGTTAAAGAATATGCCTTTCAGTGCTGCCACAGCAAGATATTATTAAGACATTGGAACTTCAAAGTCAATCGGGTATTTACTTAACAAATTGTTATAGTTTACAGAGGATTGTTTCCTACAAGTATCCATGTTTTATTTTTATATTTTTTTTAAAAAAAGAAGGATAGTAAAAATCGTTAATTGATGACTTCCTTCTGCTGTTCTGGCAATAAAAATGTATAAAAATAAACACCTTTTCAAAATAATAGGCTTCTTATTTTAAATGATGCATACTATTTTCAACATAAGAATTATTCATGATAAAAAGCAATTGGTTATACATGTACATTGCCATATTTGACTGCCTGATTTTGCATTGGGCTAAACACAGGCTTGGGTGTGATACTAATTATGTGGACACTGCAAATTTCTTTGTCAGTATAATGCAACTATATGCAATCTCCTCCAACAATCAGAATTATATATATAATAACATTTTTTTCATCCATTTTAATGCATTTTTGAAACACTAGGAAATAAGGGAAATTGTTGACTTCAAATCCAATGAAGCAGAATGCAAGGTGACACGCTTAGTGGATGAGGGAAAGGCTGTGGATGTGGTCTACCTTGACTTTAGTAAGGCTTTTGACACCGTTCCCCACAGCATTCTCCTCAGGAAACTGGCTGCTCATGGCTTGGACTGGCATACACTTCGTTGGGTTAAGAGCTGGCTGGATGGCCGGGCCCAGAGAGTTGTGGTGAATGGAGTCAAATCCAGTTGGAGGCCGGTCACTAGTGGAGTCCCCCAGGGCTCGGTACTGGGGCCAGTCCTCTTTAACATCTTTATCAATGATCTGGATGAGGGGATCGAGTGCACCCTCATTACGTTTGCAGATGACACCAAGGTAGCTATGTGTGTTGATCTGATCGAGGGTAAGAAGGTTCTGCAGGAAGATCTGGATAGGCTGGACTGATGGGGTGAGGCCAACTGTATGAAGTTCAACAAGGCCAAGTGCTGGGTCCTCCACCTGGGGCACAACAACCCCAAACAGAGCTACAGGCTGGGAGATGTGTGGTTAGAAAGCTGCCTGTCAGAGAAGGACCTGGGAGTATTGGTTGATAGTCGGCTGAATATGAGCCAGCAGTGTGCTCAGGCGGCCAAGAAGGCCAACAGCATCCTGGCTTGTATAAGAAACAGCGTGGCCAGTAGGTCCAGGGAAGTGATTGTCCCCCTGTACTCAGCTCTGGTGAGGCTGCACCTCGAGTACTGTGTTCAGTTTTGGGCCCCTCACTACAAGAAGGACATGGAGGTGCTCGAGCGAGTCCAGAGAAGGGCTACGAAGCTGGTGAGGGGCCTGGAGAACAAGTCTTATGAGGAGCGGCTGAGGGAGCTGGGCTTGTTCAGCCTGGAGAAGAGGAGGCTCAGAGGTGACCTTATCGCACTCTACAGGTACCTTAAAGGAGGCTGTAGCAAGGTGGGGGTTGGTCTATTCTCCCCCACGTGCCTGGTGACAGGACGAGGGGGAATGGGCTAAAATTGCGCCAGGGTAGGTTTAGGTTGGATATTAGGAAGAACTTCTTTACTGAAGTCTACTGGGTTGTTAGTCACTGGAATAGGCTGCCCAGGGAAGTGGTTGAGTCACCATCCCTGGATGTCTTTAAAAGACGTTTAGCTGTAGAGCTTAGGGATATGGTTTAGCGGAGGACTTGTTAGCATTAGGTCAGAGGTTGGACTCAGTGATCTTGGAGGTCTCTTCCAACCTAGACTATTCTGTGATTCTGTGATTCTGTGATTCTGTAATCTTTGAATAATTAACTGATTATTTGAAGTAACTGACAGACAACCTTAAAATTTAAAATATTTCAGCAGAGATAGCTCATAGTCAGGATCACATAAAGCAAAAAAAGGAAAAGGAATATAATAGAGCTTGTGTTAATCTTGAGCATTTCAGAAACTTTCTGACATCATGCACTGGCAGTGAAGAAAATAAACTGCCTAAACTTTAGTGTTATAAAAGAACAACAGAAATATAAGAAGAAAAATAAATGTAAACATAAACAAATATACATAAATGCAAAATACAATACAAATATATAATAAATAGAAAATAGAAATAGAATATTAGCAAATTTTTAAATGTCTATAAAGAAAATAGAATCAAACATACAAACTTCCCCATTCAAAAATATTATAAAAGTTGATATATTAAAAATCCAAAAGGTATGTTTAATATTTCTTTAAAACTTAATTATTTCTTTAAAGAAAATATAGAAGTTACTTAATTAAAGCATTTTTTTTAACTCTCAAAACTTAATGATATCATTTATAAAATGAATAAGCACTTCTGTTTTAAAAACTATAAAAAGTTTAACATCACCATCACTGACTACTCAAGATACAGATTAGTTAAAAGATACTAGACTTTGTGAATTAACAGAACTGCATTGCAGTGCTATGACAGGATAGAGACTACTTTAAAATGTATGACCGATATAGATCACTTACGACTGCAATAGGATAATTGTCAATATCCTTAGTAGTAATTTTTTGTCATCACAGTAACTGTGATTCAATTTGTTTACATTTATTCTTTGAAACTGAAGACAAAGCTAGCATTGAATTAGCTGTCACAATCAAATATTTGTGAAATGATAAAAGCACATGTTTTTAATTGCAAATAATGAATGCCAATTAGCATAGATCAAAAAGCTTCACTGTGAAGCATTACAGACTCACTGAATAGTCACAGTGAAGTAATCACAGGCTCAATAGAGTGGTCATCTTGTAGCAAGACTGAAAAATAAACTTGATTATTCTTTGAGATATTTTTTATTTGAGATGGTTTTGTTACAGCCTTCACTGATATCAAGAGAACAAGTCAAACCCAAATATTTCTTGGAGTGTGTCGTAATGTTAGAAAATAGAAACTTGGTGGGGGACAAATTTTAAATGGGCAATTTTTCAGAACTACTTTGCAGTGTGAATATTTAACATCCATGCAATTACTTTTTCTATAAAAGGCACACTGGAACATTTTAAATTATAATATTTAATGTTTTCTGTCTTCCCCATCTGGTTATCAATGAATTAACTAAGCCTTTCCATTACTGAGGCACTTATATTTGGTTTCTTCTCATATAAATTATTTGATGTACTAAACATAGTATGAACAAATGCATCATTTGCCACAGAAAGGAAAAAAATGCACACACACAAAACAGAGCTTTATATTGTATCTATAGCATCTGTCCAAGCTGCTTATAGCAAAATTTTATATTTTTAAGCATAGAGACAAAATCAAATATGAATCAACATCTCTCTCTTTTTTATTTTTTATTTTTTTCTTCATGTTTCTTTCTGAGCTCTGATTATTTTGATTTTATATTTATTATTTATATGTTTGTTTGTTTTTTTTTAGTTACCTTTACTGCTTTTTATTTTTATTTTTGTTACCTTTACTGAAATTAATGAGAGTTAAGAATATATATATTTTTATTTTTATAACAAATAAAATAATCTTACAAGGCTTGGCTGCAGTTCCTGCTCTGAAGAGTGGATGGAAAAAGTAAGAGTGACTATGACAAAAATAAAATAAACACATAAATAAATTAAGGGAAAGAAAGTAGAAGTTAGTGTCAATTAGATCATACATTTAGCTAGCATGTTAACTGCACGGCACATTGATTCCATGGGCTGTCCCCTAAGATAAAGAGTGATTAAACAAATTGCAGGGAAGTGAAATCCTTTCCAGCTGAATGATAAAATCAACACAAATTTATAGTAAAACTTCTTTTATATTTACAAGGTTTTTTTTGCTTGTTTGTTTATTTTTTTAGCCCCTTCTTTTAGTGGAGAACTGTTATGGACTTTTACAAGATCAATATAAAACAAATAAGCCTAGCACTCTTTTACAGATACGAGAAACAAAATGAAATTAGAGTGTAAAACTATAAGAAGAAAAACTTTTTTTTTTCTCTCACAAGATTTTTGTGAGGGAAACTTCTTCTGGTCTCACATACGCAAGGTTTCAGGAAAACCATTAAGATTTGTTCAAATGCATTTGTTGTTCACAGTTTAAATGGGTAACAGCTAACCTAGTTCTTGTTCATAAGCAACCATTTGTAGCTGTAATGTAATGTAAGCTGTAAAAGATAAATGCTTCTACTTTTATGTAGTCTTGTGGTATATTTATTTTATCTGAGCAGATCCGCATAATTCAGGAAAGTCATTTCCAGACTGATCGTAAGATTCACAGCCATGTGGGCATTTAGAAGAATCATTCCTGGTTGGCCCTTTTGGGAATAATTTAAAAACAAACAAACAAACAAAAAAAACTAATAGTTTACTACTGTAAGTAGCTGAAGCCTAAATGAAATAACTGTAAACGAACAAAGAAACAAATAAATGTTTAAGACAAATATATATAAAATCATTTCTCCTGTCCCAATCTTATATTACCAACAGTTAGGACCAAAATCTACCTTACAAAAAGAACTGCTTATTTTACTATTATTTTTCTTGACTTAAAACTCATCAGGATAAGGAAACTGCAAGATTAATATCCTTACTTATTTTCCTAGTGAGTGCTGTCTACAGTACACTTGAAAACTTGGCATAATGAGTTTCTGAAGGCACAGTAATTTGAAAGATACATGGAGATAGTATCTAATGGGATTTTCAAATAAAATTTCCAGTCCTTGTTTAACAGCAACGAAACAGAAATATCAATAGTAAAGACCACCACTCTACAAACCATGTGGGAGAAAGAGAAGATGTTTCAGGAGTGGAAGATCTTTTCCAATGTTTATGTTCTATTGCTATAGGTTTTAAGCACTTTCAGCATTTTCTCTTTGATTTACTGACCGTGTTATTGACATTTTCCAAAGGTCTTTTTCATACTGCCTCTTATTTTCAGAATCACAAAACAATTTATTTGTGATAATTTTATTTATAAACCTCTAAAAAATTTGCTGTGTGCATAGTATATTCATAATGTGTCTGCACTTAACTTTTAAATTATGAGTGAAGACGAAAATGTTTTGCTGTCATGTATAGGAAATGCACTTTTTTTTTTTTTTTTTTCTTGATGACCATAAGTAAGATTCATTTTTCCTAACTTTCCAAACAATACTTTTTTTTTTTTCTTTTTTTTTCTTTTTTTTCAGTTGTGAATAAAGGAGGAAATAACTATATTTGTGCATGTAAATAAGATATATCATATAAATATGTGCAGGGATATGGAGAAGGTTACTTTTGAAGAAATACAAAGGAAAAAATTCAGAGAAGTTACAGCTAATAGCAAAATTGATTGTAAACTCCACCATGATAATAAATATTACTCATTCATTAATGGAAAATTTACTTAATCATTTACATTTATACAACAATTCTTGAAGCTCTGCCAAAAGTCTTATAACTATTGTTTATATAGATGAAGAACTTTTTCTAAATGGCAAACATTTTCTAATATACATTTCCAAATCTTTAGGAAGGTGCCTGCTCTTTTACTCTTTTAAATGCCGTAACTCATACCACGGACTCATTTAACAACTTTGAGATGATGCAACTCCTGAAAGAGTCAAAAAGCCCCTCTGAGAGTTTCTACCAATCTATTTTATATTCAGCTAGAGAATAGTTCATAGACTTTTATGCTATTTCGATTTCCGAGACCAGGTTGATTGCAGCCACTTTCGATGTGTATGGTATAAATATATATACATTTAAGCTATTTTTCTGTACTTTTTGTGCAGTCAATAGAGAGAAACGAGGACTTCCATGACAGAAATTTTCTAAAGTAGAAGTCTGCATTAGGCCAGGTAAATCCCGTTCCAGATTTCTGGACAACCTTTTCCCCCATTATTTCCTGCTCAGATTTGCAGTAGATGCTCTCAATTCTCTTTGTCTAAGCAGAGGATTAAGGGCTTCATATTCAAGTAAACCATTGAATTTAATATCTTCTCTGTCCATCACTGACTGATCTTTGCCTTCACAGGAATTTCTATGGAGAATTATATCAATGGATATTTCTTCAGGAGTTATTCTGCCCATCACTGGCCTGATTACACAATTTGTTGCTTATAAAAACTGGATGGGAAAATGGATTTGAAGGTGTCTTTTCAGCTTTATGTATTACTAATGTGAGGCTGTACAGTTAATACATGCAGTAATAGATCAAAACTACTAGGAACTGCTATCCAAATACAATTTATTCTGCACATCATTATGTTTTGATGTATAAATGACAAACAAACAAACAAACAACACAATTCCAAAAATCAAGGAAAAGCAATCAAATAGTCCAAAAAAAATTTACTCTGTCTCATGTTGCTATTCAAGTGGGGAGAAGGAACTATTGAGCTGTTTCTGACTTTATTCTTTGTAATGCAAACACATTCTCAGCAGACATGAATATTCAAGCAATAAAGAAGTGAAATTCAGTTAAAGGGGCTTATAAAAAAAAAAAGGAAGGCAAATTTTACATGGGCAAATAGTGACAGGACAAGGTGGGGGGGGGGTGGGGGGGAGGGGAGGGGAGGGGAGCAGGACAATCTTCCCTCTTTTAGTGTTAAACTAAAAGAGGGAAGATGTAGAATAGATGTTAGGAGGAAATTCTTCACCGAGAGTGAAGGCACTGGAACAGGTTGTCCAGAGAAGCTATGGATCCCAGGACGTATTCAAGACCAGATTAGGCCCTGGGTAATCCAGTGGGTGGCACCCTTGCCCGTTGCAGAGACGGGTTGGAACTAGATGATCTTTAAGGTCCCTTCCAACCCAAACCATTCTATGATTCTATGAGTCATTTTATAATTGCTGTAACAATGACAAATGTGAAATAGGGATAGTATTTGACCTGAAAAGTTTTGAATGATTTTCAATAACTAATAAGATGAAAAATATTTTCCCTGCTTAAAAACGTTTTCCCCTTTTGAGGGAAAAAAAGAATAATAAGGTTCACCTTTATTTTTCAGCTTCAAGGGAAGACAGCAAACTACAATGTGATGTGTGAGTTATGTGCAAGGTTATGCTTTATTACTATTATTTATTACTATCTCTGTTCAGAAGTTACAGAGTATGGGGTTCTGTCAACAATGGCTATGGTTTATTCATCATAATCTGACCTGACTTGATCAGCACAAGAAACATTTATAACTACATAGAAGCCTAACCTTCACATCATATGACACGGCCAAAATATAAACCTCAGAAATAAAAGCAGATTCCCCGGCCGGCGCCCCCCCTCTTTTTGTTTGTTTAAAAACAGTTGCTGAATTGAAACAAATGTCTCAAGGAAATTAGTGGAATGTGATAGATATACCCACAGAATAAATTCCAAGCATTTTAGGAAGATGTCATGAAACAGGAGGAGTAGGCCTCTGAGAAGTGCCTATGTTTTTGCTCCTTTTACTATGGAGACAGCATACAGTCATTATTAGAATAGGCAAATAATGTCCAGATATGTATATTTAGGCAAGACAAATGCTATTCTATGTGACTACATATAGATTTAAGATTTTGTTATCTGTATTTTTTTCCTCAAACATTCAATTTTAATCTAGTCATTTTAGTTCTTGATGTTTGAAGCAAATCACTTCAATTTTCTTACTAGAGTTTTGTGCATCTGTCTTCACCTAAGTATAGTGATTTTTTTTTGACCCAGCCATTTAATTGTTTCCATTCTTTTTTATTTCAGAAAATATATTAACTTATCTGAAACTGAAGATTTCATTATACTGTTGGATAAATGCATTGAGCATGGGTAAATATCATTCATTACTATTTATTAAACTATATGAAGACTTAAAGTATGTTAGATGTTTTCCAGTTACGAAAGTAAAGTTAAGCCTAAGTTCTGAGCTTCATAGTAGGCTAAACAGGGGGAGAATGCATGATCAGAAAGAATTACATGAAGACTTTCTATTGTTTTTATTTTTTTACATGTGGAAAAGTACTGATAGCTTATTTGATACAACTTCATGGATGGCTTTATGGTATGCATTTTAGGAGAAGGTCTTATAGAAGAATTTGAATTAGAGGTGGAGATATTATATATATGTGTGTATATATATATATAAATACCATTGCCAGAGGAGCCATTTATATAGTAACTTCTAGAAGAATCACAGTAGTAGTGACAGGAATAGATAAATAAACCAAGCTCTCAGGCTGGCACAAACAGCAGCTCCATGGTGCAGGCACACACACAACCCCTCCATGCTCACCAACACAGACACACTCATGGGTGCCCCAAGTACCAGCACAGCCCCTCTGCCCACCCAGCACCCCTGTACACATCCCAGCCCCTCTCACCCGCTCCACGGGTTCTCTACTCAATGGCTGCTCCACTGTGGGATTTGACAGCAAATGCACACACACACCCCACATACACCTGGTTTGGGACAGACTGGTTTGCTGCCCCCCAGCAGCTGGCACCAGGCACATGTGCTGTGACCTGCAGTCCTGCTCCAGCCACCAGCCACCAGCACAGAGCCCCTCACTCACCTCACTCATCCCCATTCCCCAGCAGCAGGTCTGGGGACACACACTGCTCCTGCCCCAGGGGCTGGAGGCTGAAGACCCCCACCCACTTCAGGAGCTGATACTGAGACCTCACTGGTCCCAGCAGCTGGCACCCCATCCTCTCACACTGGTCCCCCCAGTGTTGCGAGCACAGAGCTCTTGCACAAGGTACAGAGTGAGATTACATAGAGTTAAGAAAGGATGTAAGAAAACTGATTATGATAGCTGGGCACAAGGCTCAGCCAGAGAAACATACAGACCAGTCCCCGTTTACACACAACCAGCTCTTTCACACCCCTCTTCTGTCTAATCCTCTTCTTAGTTCCTTTTTTGATCGCTTTCTGTTAAACATTACTTAATAAGTTTTGCAGTCTCACAAGGCTTCCTTGAATAACCCAAATCCTCATTATTTATTTTTTTTTATTTTTTTTTCTCCCTTCTTACAAATCTAGTTTGCTCTTATGCAAAACAGTGCCTGGAGTTTCTTAATGGCCCATCAATTAGTGACTGGAGATTTTTGGTCTTCATCAGTTTCTCTTTTATCTGATTGCCACCAGGTTTGTGTCTCTTTGTGTTCTTATGTATTGCTTTCCCCTTTACTTATTTTCCCACTTGCACTGGAAAGGCGCAGATAAAGGTCCAGTCAGAAAACATGCATGATACAGGTGGTCTCACACTCAACACACCCTTACATAAAGGAGGTTATCTCACATAGAGACATATATCTATTTTAGTCATATGGGTTAGAGTGGGTGAATGACAATTGTTGAGCACAATTATAAGTGTCCCAAGTCCACTTAAAAAATAAATGTCAGGCTTCTGGTGCTCCTGATCCAGAACTCAGGACCGGCGTCTTAGTATTGCATGCCATGTAAAATGTAGATGTAAAATGCAGATAGATCTGAAGTCCTGCATATAAGTACCTTTCAGTCACTTCGTATTGTCTGTGGACACAGACACAGAACCAAAGTATTTTGCCACACTAATCCTCACTTTCATTGCTCATTGTAATATCCTTGTTTTCCAAGTTCATTTTTAGAGATTTTCAAGTTTTGTTGGTTTTAACTTTGTATTTTTAGCTTTTCATGCTTTGGTGACTTTTTTTTTTTTTTTTTTTTCTGTTGAGAATGTATTTATAAATCAACCTCTCTCTCTTCAGAAAACAAACAAAACAAAGCAAAAGCCACCATAGCATATTGTATTTTAATTGATATTAATAAAAAATAATAGTATGTTGATCCAGGAAATATAAAACTGAATCTTGGTCAGAATTACTTCAGTTGCTTCCAAAACTACTATTTTCATTTTCATGTAGTATTGAAAAAAAGTATAAAAACAATTGGAGCAGAATCCAGTGAGCTACTGAATGGCATAACTATTATTCTTCACTTCTCCCTATGAATCTCTAAGGGAGCTGCAGAAATGGGGCTGCGCCAGAAGGGTGGATGAGCTGGGACACTGTCCTGAGGGCCTGAACATGGAAGACAGAGCTGTGGGCTGGTGACAGGGTCCACAGACAACTACTCCCAACATGGCAGGTGATGAACTAGGTCCAGAGTCCATCCACAGGATCCAGTCAAGAGCAGAAGGGGATTGGGACCACAGACAGGCCTGAAGACAGGCACTCCTACAGCATAGCACAGGACAAGTCTAGGTGCCCAGGTCTGGGCTTGTGCATCACCTCTGGACCCATGGGCAAAAGCGGAGAGAGGTTTCAGGGTAGACTGGTCATGGCCAGTAAGGACTGGTAATGCCCTGGCTAAATCTGTGATGACTTTCTGCAGAATTGTCAGTTGTGAAATATTTTTGGTGGATTTGGTATGTAGCCTTTTTTTTTTTTTTTTTTTTTTTTTTTTTTGTCCATCTTTCCAGGATAGTTAGAGAAGCCTTCTCTTTTTGTACCCTGGTGGCTTTTCAGTCCAGTGACAAAGAATTTCTCGAAGTGTGTAGGCTCCCAGTACAGTGGACTGTAAGAGGTAGGTACTTTCAAAGAGGATTCAGAATGAGAGAGTTAAGCATGAATCTTTATTCTTTGTCAAGACATCTTAGGAGATTTTCTTTGCTGTGGCTAGCCACTAACCGGTCATGCTTTGTGATATCTGTGTTGAATGGTAAGAATCTGTCCTAAATTTTTAACTTCCTTCAGTTTCTTAGAATTGTTAAATAAAATAAAGACTATTTGGAAAGTCTGATGCCTTGTATGCATGTACACAGTTGTTTGTTTGTTTGCTTGCTTTTCCTTTTTAGTAAAAATATCTTTTGTTTCTAATAGCCTACCTCTTTTTCTCTCTAATTTTTAGTCTTTCCAAACCAGTCATACTATTTTTCTATTATATTGTTCCACTCTATGAAAGAACATGCTGTTCTCTCTCTGCTTTCTGTTCTCTTCATAAAAATGAATTGCTAAGACAAGATATTTGTTCACAGCTGTTCCAAAACTGTCTTCATTGAAATCAATGGTAAAACTCCTGTGTAAGTTCAGTGGGGCCAGGGTGTCATCAATCATTTTGTATGTCGCTTAGGTTGACAAATTACACCATTTTATTTCCTGAACTGTTTCTTTTCTGTTCAAAAGAATTTAAGAACTTCTTTAAACATTTTGAATAAATGAAAGTCCTGGAATACTGTTTTGTCAATCTTTAGGAGGAAAACTGAGAGAATATTAAAACTCACAATGGGCTGAACATAAAGGCATTTTCGCCTGGCAATGGAAGCAAAATTCAGTGCAAAGCATACATTTTAATGCTGTTTCTGAAACAGGAGAAACAACCAAAATTCCAGATCCTCTACTGAGTTTACATTACCACTTGCACCATGTATTCATCAGACAAAACAAAAAGAAAATAATTTTGTCAGATTTTCAGCAGGCTTTTGCCCTGCTGAAGGTGCATATAAGGTGAACCCACACAGCCATTTGCTCCCACACCAGAGGGGTGGGGGAGAGAACTGGAAAAGGTAAAAGTGAAAGAACTTGTGGGTTGAGATAAAGACAGTTGTTGTGGTTTAACCCGGCAGGCAGCTAAACACCACACAGCCGTTCACTCACCCTCCCCCCACCCTCTCTGGGATGGGGGAGAGAAACAGGAAAGTGAAGCCTGTGGGTTGAGATAAAGACAGTTTATTAAGATAGGAAATAATAATAATAATAATAATAATAGTGTGTACAAAATAAGTGATGCACAATGCAACTGCTCACCACCCGCTGACTGATGCTCAGCCCAACCCCGAGCAGCCGGCCCCCCACCCCGGCTAGCCACCCCTATATATTGTTGAGCATGATGTCAGATGGTATGGAATACCCCTTTGGCCAGTTTGGGTCAGCTGTCCTGGGTCTGTCCCCTCCCAGCTCCTGCTGCACCCCCAGCCTGCCTGCTGGCAGGACAGAGCGAGAAGCTGAAAAGTCCTTGGCTTGGTGTAAGCATTGCTCTGCAGCAATTAAAACATCAGCATGTTATCAGCACTCTTCTCATCCTAATCCAAAACATAGCACCCTACCAGCTACTAGGAGGAAAATTAACTCTGTCCTAACTGAAACCAGGACAACAGTTTAATAAGAAAAAAAAAAAAAAAAAAAGAATAAAAAGTGAGTGATGTACAATGCAATTGCTCACCACCAACCAAGCGATGCCCAACCAGCCCTGAGAAATGGCAGCCCTGGTCAAATCCCCTCAGTTTTACTGTTGAGCATGATGCCATGTGGTACGGAATATCCTTTTGGCCAGTTTGGATCAGCTGTCCTGGTTCTGTCACTTCTCAACTTCTTGTGCAGCCCCAGTACTCCTCACTGTTAGGGCAGCAAGAAAAGCAGAAAAGTCCTTGGCTCTGTGTAATCATTGCTCTGCAACAACTGAAATATCAGTGTGTTATCAGCATTATTCTCATCCTAAAACCAAAACAGAGCATCTATGAAGAAAATTAACTCTATCCCAGCCAATACCAGGGCAGTAGCCAGCTCTATGATTTAAGTCATTTTTATACTGAAGCAAGCAAACGCTAGACAAGAAAGCTGAATTTTACGATACCAATCCAGTGCTGATATTAAGTTCATTAAAAATCCTCTGTTAGTGATGCAGTCAAGAACTATCTGACAGAAACCAGTTAGATCATTTTTATAGCTGACCAATGCCCAGTTACTGTGATCTGTGGTATTCTTATGTGGGAGATAATCTTGCCAACAGAAATTCCTGAGCAAATACATTAGTAGCTAAACAGCATTTACAGTTTCACTGAATTTCCAGTTTTTATTTCTTAAATAGTAAAAGAAGAAACATACAAAGATTTTTATTTTATTTTATTTT
>CM021697.1:164562957-164578296 GCA_011074415.1 Stictonetta naevosa | reverse complement strand
ATTTTATTTTACTTTATTTTATTTTATTTTATTTTATTTTTAATGCAATTGTGTTAAACTGCTGTTTTTAACATGGTGTTTTGTGGTATTTTTAAGATTTGGCACTCTACAGAACAAACCAATACAGTATTAAAAGAATATGTAAAGAAAGATTAATACATTATAAACTATTTATATATTCCCAACCTCTTAAATGTACTAGCAGAATACATTTTTTTTTTTTTTTCAAACAATTTCTGCTCATTTGTAAAGGTGTACTCGCTTAGTCAACTGTTGTGACTACTTTTGAAGTAATGGTAGTGTTTCATTAGCAGCTAATTTCTTTAGACCTAGAAATACTCAGAGATGATTATATAAAAGTCAGCCTCCCTCAAGGAGTTGTTGAAAGACAGTGGGTTGCCAATTAGCCCTCTTCCCTCAGGCCTCTTTTTTTATCTTGAAATAAAACAGTAAAACTATCTGCTGCTTGATTAAACTTGATCTACACTCATTGTAGAGATACTCCAGGTATCTCCATGAGCCAATATCACAAGTGGCATCTGTGTAAATCAGAAATTCATCTCACCTTCCTCTAAATGTATGTGATGGAAATCCCTGTTTCTGAATATTTTTATGGTATTCTCCATTTATGGTCAATGGAGAGAAACAGCCACCTACATAGCATTTTTGTACAGCTCAATTATGGAAGTTCAAGGAAGAAGACTGAGTACTAAACAGTGCTAACATTTTAACTCGTTATCTGCCTCTGCTTTGAACCTTTCCAGATAACTTTCTCCTGTACAACTCTGCTGAGAAAGAAGTGAACTCTATGATGTGTTGATATGAATTGCTTGATGTCGTGTCAGTGGATGAGTACCTAGCATTTATTTAACATTAGAAACATTGGCATAAACTGTAATTAATCTCATCCTACACTAAATACTTAAATATTAGGTAAGAGAGTTCAAAGTAAACATGTCTCTTTCTTCCCCTTTTAACTCTTGTATGGTCATACAAGAACATAAGCTGACAAGACACAATTCCAGATGTGGAAAAATCTCATAAGGATTTATAAGCATGGACTTATGAACAGTTGCTTTTTTTCTAGGATTCTTCTGGTATATCTTTTTTTTTTTTTTTTTTTTTTTTCTTTAGTGTCAAACTTCATTTTCAAAGTAGATTAATATTAGTGTACTCCTTATTTAGTTCTTTGTATTCAAATATATTTGTTTTGGAGAGGAGAAATCTGGAGTAAAAAAAAATAATAATTTATTTTATTTTATTTATATATTTTTTTGATTGAAGTTTTCTGTCAAGCTGGCAAGTTTTTGTGACCAGTGTCTGACAGACATTAGTATTGTAATAATATTCATGTTCTTATTTACACAAAAATATAATTTACAAAATCTTGTGATTTGTGTGAGCAGAAGTGTAAGGAGGCAAATTAACTAACACAGTTCTGGAAATCTAAGGACCATTTTTAAATTCATATGGTGTATTTTGCTTAGACTAAAGAAGGCTGTGACCTGCAAAACTTCAGGGATGCTACATAAATATTTCCTGAGAATTCTGACAAGTATCCTTAATGTCTCTTACAATATAGATGTTGAATGTTAGCTGAAATAAATCCCACCCACTCTATTCAGCTCAAAAGGAAGCAGTTTTAAATTAGCACTTATTTAATACCAGTCTTTCTTTAATTCATTGTGAAGTATGAAGCTTAGCTTGTGTAGTCCTGTCTGCAAAAGATAAATATAAGAATGTGAATCACTATGTTTTCAGCTGATTTAACAACCCAGACCTTTTAAGATGGTCTCATGAGCAGGTTTTTAATATCTGAAAACAATGAATGGAAATATAGCATTTAAGCCAGATGTACAAAACTGTAACAGATTTGAATAGTGTTTGTTTTGTGTTCCCTGCCCCCCAAATATTAAGAAGGCATTCTGTACCATCTGTTTGAGCTATGATGAGTCTATTATAAGACCAGAAACACAGTATGGCCTAATGAGACTTTGACATCCTTTCATGCTTTACTGAACTTGCAAATACCCCAGTCAGTCCACCTATCATTAATTAAATTTATCCCAGGTTTATTAGGTAAATGCTGTCCAGTTCATTTGTCCCTGTAATGGCACTGTGTGCTAGATGCTGCTAACATAAGGTCTGTGATCAGAGAGAAATTTTCTGTAATTTTGGAGTGCTTTGAGTTAATGTGGTACTAAGAACCAGAACTCCAGATGAGACCTATTAGTGTCTTGCATTACAGACGTTCATATCAGATAATCTGCTCAAGTGAAAACTAAAAATGTTGTTGTTGTTAGTAATATTGTAAACAGATTTCAGGAAATTAGCTTCTTTTTATACTCTGCAAAAGTGGTTCCCTTACTTGAGCAACAATGATTTAGACATGTACTGTTTATGATATACTTGTTTTGTGAATTCATGAAGGATTTCAGGGCTATTAATTAGTTTGTGTTCATGGACAATAAGTTCACAATAAGTTCACTATACAAACAAAACAAAAACAACTTGTCAAGTTATACTCCTAATATACTTACAAGATGCACATCTGCAGGAACACCCTCACTACTAAAATTAGTGAAAACTTACTTTAATTTGTCTATATAGTTTGCATGTTCAGAGATGAACAGGAATCAACAACGGATGGAGCACCACTGGACCTTTAGCTCGTAAATAAAGAAGAACTTGTGGGCAATATGAAGGGTGGAGGCCATCTTGGGCACAGTGATCACAGATTAATAGAGTTTTTGATTCTTGGAAAAGTGAGGAGGGGGGTTAGAAGAACTGCCACCCTGGACTTCCAGAGAGCACACTTTGGCTTGTTAAGGAGACTGGTTGGCAGAGTCCCTTGGGAAGCAGTCCTGAAGGGCAGAGGAGTCCAGGAAGGCTGGACACTATTCAAGAAGGAAATCTTAAAGGCACAGAAGCAAGCCATCCTCACATGCTGAAAGATGAACCAGCACTGAAGAAGACTGGCTGAACAGAGAGTTGTAGCTAGAGCTCAGGAAGAAAAAGAAGGTTTATGACCTTTGAAAGAAGGGGCGGGCCGCTCAGGAGGACTACAAAGATGTTGTGACGCTGTGCAGAGACAAAATTAAAAGTCCCAAAGCCCAACTTGAGCACAATCTGGCTATTGCTGTTAAAGACAATTACTAATATTTTTATAAATAAAGAAAGAAAGGAGGACGAAGGAGAATCTTCATCCTTTATTGGATGAGGGGGGAAACATAGTGACAAGAGATGAGCAAAAGGCTGAGGTACTTAATGCCTTCTTTGCTTCAGTCTTTAGCAGCAAGACCAGTTGTTCTCCAGATACTCAGCCCCCTGATCTGGTAGATAGGGACAGGGAGCAGAACAGAAGCCGTTATCATCCATGACAAAATGGTTAGTGACCTGCTACTCCACTTAGAGGTATGCAAGCCTATTGAGACAGATGGGATCCACCCAAGGGTACTGAGGAAGCTGGTGGAAGTGCTCACCAAGCCACTTTTCATCATTTATCAGCTGCTCTGGCTACCAGGGGAGGTCCCAGTCTACTGTAGACTGGCAAAAGTGATGTCCATCTACAAGAAGGGCTAAAAGGAGGATCCAGGAAACTACAGACCTGTCAGTCTGACCTTGGTGCAGGACAGCTCATAGAGCAGATTGTCTTGATTGCCATCATGCAGCCCTTACAGGACAACCAGGTGATCCAGCCCAGTCAACATGAGTTTATCAAAGGCAGGTTCTGTTTGATGAACCTGATCTCTTTCTATGACATGGTGATGCACTCAGTGGACGAGGGAAAGGCTGTGGATGTGGTCTACCTAGACTTCAGTAAAGGTTTTGACACTGTTTCCCACAGTACTCTCCTGAAGAACCTGGCTGCTCAAGGCTTGGGCAGATGTATGCTTCATTGGATTATAAAGTGACTGGGTGGCCAAGCCCAAAGAACTGTGGTGAATGGAATTGAATCCAGCTGGAGTCCAGTCACTATTGGTGTCCCCAAGGCTCAGTACTGAGGCAAGTTCTCTTCAATATATTTTCAGTGATCTGGATGACGGTATCAAATGCACCTTCAGTAAGTTTGCAGACGACAGCAAGTTAGGAGCAAGTGTTGATCTGCTCTAAGGTAGGTGGGCTCTGCAGAGGGATCTAGATAGGCTAGACTGATGGGTCGAGGCCAAACGTATGAAGTTCAACAAGGCTAAGTGCTGGGGGTCCTGCACCTCAGGCACAACAACTCCATGCAACACTACAGGTTGGGGGAATAGTGGGTGGAAAACTTCCCATCAGAAAGATTCCTGGGGCTATTGGTTCACGGCCAGCTGAATATGAGCTAGCAGTTTGTTCAGGTGGTCGTGAAGGCCAACAGCATCCTGGCTTGTATCATGAATAGTGTGTCCAGCAGGACTAGTCCCTCTGTACTTGGCTCTGGTGAGGCCACACCTTGAGTATGGTATTCAGTTTGGGGCCCATCACTACAAGAAGGGAGGAAGGGAGGAAGGGACAGAGGGAGGGAGGGAGGGAGGGAGGGAAGGTGGAAGGAAGGAAGGAAGGAAGGAAGGAAGGAAGGAAGGAAGGAAGGAGGAAGGGAGGGAAGGAGAAAGGGAGGGAAGGAGGGAAGGAAAGTAGGAAGGGAGGGAGGGAGGAAAGGAGGGAGGGAGAAAAAGGTGTGGGAGGTTTTAAAACTCTGTGGTTAGCACAGAGTGTGATGAAAGTGTAGCAGACTTTCTCTGAGTCTAAATATGTTTCCAGAGAACAAAACTGATCTGGAATCTTGTAGATACTAGCTCAAGTCTGTATTATCAAAAAGTTACTACTTTTGCTTTTCAACATGCTTCATTAAACTGAAACTTTCTGACAAAGTATTTCTTAAAAAAAATAAAAAATAAAGCACAAAAAAACCACCTTTCTCTCAAGCAACCTTAGGCACGCAAATGTATTAAAGGATGTTTTAACCCAGTGCTTGGGATTTCGCCAAGGAAGTTGGTGTTCCACAGGTGTGTACTATTTTTATTTACTGCTGTGTAATGTTTGTTTTATGATCTTTGCACCAAATGCATCTTATCTGGAACATTTCCTGAGATATTGCAAAATATTTTTGTGTATATTTATGAATAAATATTCAGTGCCAAATGAAAATCTGATAGAGATGGAGCTTGAATATGAGACCGCTGATCACCCACAGTGCCTTATTGCTTCCTTAGTCCTTGACTGACTTGGACCATTCCAACAGGTTATTTCCTATAGAGGTTATGCATAGATGGAGTAAATACTAAGCTATGTGCCAGTGAGCCTGCCTGTGTAAATAGCACAATTCAATAGCACTTGCATCAATTGCTGGCTTTCCTTTACTTAGTATTCTAAAAGGTAGCCATCTTTCCACAACAGTGTTATAAAACTTCAAATGCTCTTTGAAGATTTTATATATTCTTTAAATTGGTGAAGATCCACAGGTCTACTATGATAAATACTGACAGATAGGCTACAATTATTGAAGATTGGCCCTAAGGGGCCTAAAATCTAGAGAAAATGCCAGAAACTCATGGTTTATATTTCATCATCTCTATTAGAATATGTTTCAATTACCTATCAATGCACGCTTTGTTTAAAGATTTTTGATGTGCTTTAATTCAATAGCTTATTTTTCAGCCCGGCTTTTTAATTTTTTTTGGGGGGGGGGGGGGGGAGAGGGAGGAAAGATAAATTGGGGATTCTCTAAGTATAGAATCAGTCCTTGAATTTTTGTGGTCTTTCTGAGTATGGTGAGGACATTTCTAGAATAAATTTTAGAGTTCTCTTGGACATATTAAAAGCCTTCATTTAAAGCACTGTTCATTTTAAAAAGGATTTAGCTTTAAGTATTGAATGAGGCCTGTTCATAGTGTGTCATCTGTCAGCAAGGTTCCAACATATCTAAAGAAGCCAAAAAATATTTATTAAATTAAATAAAATTGGATATGCAGCTATCAAGCCATATTGTCTAACAACTCAAATAGATGTCTCTGAGATCAGGCTTTTTTCTGAAGTGTCTTTACTATATGAGAAATAAAGACTTTTATACAGGAGAGTTCTTAGAGTTGGATAATTTAGTATTCACATACTACTTATCCATCACCAGGAAGTTAGACAGTTCAGACTATTAATACTTGTTTGCTATGAAAAATTTAGCAGAATGCAGAGATTACAAGTAGAAGGCTTATGAAGGCTTTCCTCAGAAGATAAATGTTCTCATTTTTGCTTCACCATTCTCTGACATACTTTTAAATGTTTTAATTTGTGTCTGATCATGAGACAGAGAACATCATAGACCTTAATTCACCCCTGACTTTGGGAAAAAAAACAAAAAACAAACAAACAAACAAAAAAACTTTTTGAAAATGATTAACACACAAGTTCAAACATAAAAAAATTCCCTAAGAACACATATCAGGGTCCCATCTGTCTCTTCTGTCTCTTTGCACTGCTTAACCTAGTTATCCCAAAATTATTATGCAAGATTATTTAAAATTACCTCTGTGTGTTCTTAGAACAAGAGCACAGCTGATCTGCAAAACTGTTTAGCAGTTTTGATGTACTTCAGAAGCTTTTCAGGAACTTGAACTTCATTTGTTTGTTTGTTTTGTTGTTCTTTTTCTTTGGAAGAAATACATTTTTTTTGTTTGTTTGTTTGTTTTTCTAAGCTGTAACTGCTGCAGATGTCTTCTGCAAATTGCAAAATCTTTTAAAAAATCATAATAGAATTTACTTCAGCACTGTGTGTGGGTGGTCTATTCAGTGGTCTGTGGAACATGGAAATATTAAGTACTAGAAAGTAGTTTGCATGTACTTTCCCAGTCTGAAGTCTGGACTTTCAGATGCACTTAAATTCACATTAAAAAATATGAATGATCTTAAGGATTGAGCTCTGATTTCTCATCATCTCATGCAGCTCCAGAAAACAATTTGAAACAGACCACCACTCTGAGAGGAACTGCATTATCTAATTTCTTAGCTTTTATCATAGAAAAGTGCATTTTCATAGAGATAAAATAACAGTAAGGAAATATGTCAAATCACTGCTTACCAACAAGGATATGAAGGCAGGTTCTTTTGATCTGCATCCACACATTTTCACTCTTAGCAGAACTTTGGCATAATTTCAATAGAACCGAACATTCTGACACAGGAAAGGTTGTTATTGGTGTTTTGTTTTTGTTTTGTTTTGTTTGTATATTTTGGTGGGTTACAAGAACAGTTTTCTGGGAAAGCAAAATTGTACAGGCAAAACTTCTCAGGTACAATTATTTTCAAAATCTGAGCAAATGCTCTATTTAGAGCATTATGATGTGGACTTTGAGCTAGTGATGTGTGGTAGAACACTGCATTTACAGAGAATTATGCCCTCTATGTAATTGAATTAAAGGGATGCTTATTTTCTAGATCACCAAAGGACTTTGGTAAAATAAATGTGACTCAATGCTCAGCTCAAAAAAACTGACAATGCTTCCAAAGATGTGCAGTACCAGTACTTCATATCCTCAAGGGAACTTGTGCCAGTAGCTTTATGAAACCCAAGCATGCAGTCATTTTGGTGCAGAGCTAGCTATACTTAGGCTTCCAAACTGAGTTTAAGGTGCATACTAAGCACTTGCCTTCTGTATCTAGAAGTATGGATATTTTAGCACAGTTAAATAAATTAAAAAAAAAAAAATCGGTCAGAAGGGGATTCAAGGACTAAATAATAATAAAAATTAAAATAACAACAGAAAAGTACAGGAAAGACAGGAAAGGGCTGAAACCTTATTTCTTGCATGTTATTTTTGTAGATTGGTTCTCAGTTAAGTACATACTAGTTTGAAGCTGTAAACAAGGATTTATCCATTTAATTTTGTCCATTCAGTACCTGAATCTTGAAATAACAGTTAACAGCTACTGCTTTATTACTCTAAGATATTGTTGAAGTTTGTCTAATATGCTTTAAGCATGTTTTGAATTTTGTTCTCACAGTGTGATGCAATATTAGACTTTTTCAAGTTCTTCTTTTACCATAAGAAATATTATTTTAATTATATGTCCAGGAAAATTATCATAGCATAGAATCATCACCCCTCACCCCACCTCCCACTCTCTCTGCCATGGGCAGGTACAGCTGCCACTAGACCAGGTTGCTCACAGCACCATCCAACCTGGCCTTAAACACCTCCAGGAATGGGGCATTCACAGCTTCTGTGGGCAACTTGTTCCAGTACCTCACCACCCTCTGAGTGAAGAATTTCTCCCTGACATCCTAAGTAAATAGGTTTAAAGCCATTACCCCTTGTCCTGTCATTACACTCCCTGATAATGAGCTCCTCCCCATCTTTCTTTTAGGCTCCCTTTAAGTACTGAAAGTTTGCTATAAGGTATCTCCAGACTCTTCTCTTCTCTAGGTGGAAAAACCCCAACTCTCTTCTATCTTTATAGGAGAGATGCTCCAGACCGCTGATCATCCTTGTGTCCCTCCTCTGGATTCTCTCTAATAAGTCCATGTCTTCCTTGTACTGGAGGCCCCTGAGCTGAATTCATTACTCCAGGTGGGGTCTCATGAGAGCAGAGGACAAGAATCACCTCCCTTGACCTGCTTGCCATGCTTCTTTTGATGCAGCCCAGGACAGAGTTGCTTTTCTGGGCTTCAAGCACAGCTTGCCAACTCACATTGAGTTTTTCACTCACCAACACCAAGTCCTTCTCCTCAGGGCTGCAATTGATTCATCGTCTAGCCTGTATTCATGCTTGGGATTGATGTGACCCAGGTGCAGCACCTAGCACTTGGCCTTGTTGAACTTCAGGAGGTTCACATGGACCCACCTCTCAAACCTGTCAAGGTTCCTCTGGATGGCACTCCTCTCCAGAGTGTCAATATCACCATACAGCTTGGAGTAATTGGTAAACTAGCTGAGGGTGCACTCAATCCCACTGTCAATGCCACTGATAAAGATGGTAAATAGTACTGGTCCCAGCACTGTCCCCTGAGGAACACCACTTGTCACTTGTCTCCACCTGGACATTAATCAAAACTCTTTGGGTGTCACCATCCAGCCAATTCCTTATCTACCGAGTAGTCCATCCATTAAATCCATGTCTTTCCAATTTAGAAAAAAAGATGTTGTGCAGGACAGTGTCAAATGCTTTGTACAATTTCAGGTAGATGACATCAGTTATTCTCTTATCTACCAATGCTGTAACCTTATTATAGAAGGCTGCCAAATTTGTCAGGCATGACTTGTCCTTAGTGAAACCATGTTGGCTGTCACAAAACGATCTTTGTTTTTCATGTGCCTTAGCATAGTTTCCAGGAGGATCCAGTTCATGACCTTTCCAGGCACAGAGGCATAGTAACAAAGTATTTATGCTTCAGGTTATTTGTCACCAAAACCAAACATCTTGCTTAACAATTAGGCTTTGTATGTCTTGCATGAATTTCCATAAAACAGTATGTTAGAAAATTTTGCTTTATTATTCATTGTTTTTATAGCTTCAGTAAAGGTTATTCTATGAAGTATAAAATTAATGTGTTTAGTTGTAATGTACTTTCTCTCAGGTATTCTTGCAAAGTTCAGAACTATTGCATTCATTTTATCTTTTTGAATTGATTGTTTATGCTGCAGTTGGAAGAAAAATTACTTAATGGAAATACAGTATTTTTGCAACTCAGACTATACCAAACAGTAATGCATTTTATTTCTGCATAAAGCTTTTAACTTTTGTTGAAACCAAATATTCTTGACATTTTTTCAAGCATATACCAAAATGCCTGCTTTTCACCATTGAAAACTGGCAAATTAACTGAGGAGCTAACATCTGAACCATTAATAGTTCCAAACTGTTTGAGAAAGGATGGTTACAAATTCTTGGTTTGCATGTGGAATTTAAATTTGTCAAAATAAATGTATATCATACAATCTCATATATTTTATTCAATACTTTATGATGTTCTGTAAACTGCATTTAAATGGATCAACTGTACAGGTTTTTGTGTATGGTTCACTGTATCTGAGAGCACAGATTTATTATGGAAAGATATATACAGGATCCACAGAAGTACATAATTTAGGAACACTGTGTAACTTATAATGGGATTATTGATGATCTATTGATCTAGTTGAAAATTTGAATCAGATCTCTATGACACATTAATTCTCTTAGATGTATTTAAATAAGAGCATAATTTGGTTTTGAGATGGCATGCCTTGAAGGTGTAGCTACTACATGAGATCCCTCACATGGTAGGATCATAATATATATATAAGGTTCAAAATAATTCATCAGAAAGTTGCATTTAACTCTGACTAAGTGCTAAATGTTGAGACTTGAACGGATAACAAATACACAGTCAAAGCAATGACAAAACAAAGACATGTTCTACATCTCTTTGAATGTTAGAACTCCCATATTCATTTAGACCTCTGAATGGAGTAATTCAGAATTAAGGATAAAACACTAAAAATATCTGCCAATCTGGGACTTTTTTTTTTTTTTTTGACAGTATTGAAATCTATGTGTCCTGACTCAACTGTTGCAAAAGGCACATTGGGTTAGAGGTCACCTGTGAGGTAAATAAAACTGTAAACAGCCTAGACCAGTTTTTACCTGAGATTGCACTCAGTACTCATCATGATATTTAGAATATTACGATTAATTCAGATGTTGATTTACACCATAAAATGGCCCAGATGTAGGACCTTGCACTTGGACTTTTTGAACTTCATGAGGTTCACTCAGGCCCACCTCTCAAGCCTCTCTAAGTCCTTCTGTATGGTATCCCTTCCCTCCAGTGTGTTAACCACATCACACAGCTTGGTGTCATCAGCAAACTTGTTGAAGGTGCACTCAATCTCACTGCCCATGTTACTGACAAAGATGTTCAGTAGTGCCGGTCCCAATACTGACCACTGAGGAACACCATTTCCCAATGATCTCAACTTCCACATTGAGCTGTTTACCACAACTCTTTGAGTATGACCATCTGGCCAGTTGCTTATCCACCAAGTGGTCCATTCATCAAATCCATGTCTCTCTAATTTAGAGTACTAAGAGACATGAAAAAGGGGAATTTAATGCAGAGACATCAATACGTTGTGTGGAAGTGTGAGCAGGAAATGACGGGTTGCTGGAGGAGAGATGGGCAGTTAGAAGTAAGTGGGCATTCATGAGTGATGTTTGCTGACATTATGCCCACTGATCTGAACATATGTGGTTTTATTTATTTAAAAAATGTGTGCTTGGACTGCAAGAACTTTTCCCCAAGTTACAATAGTAGGGATATTTTTAATACATCACTTTATTTCTTCCCTCTTTCTGTATATTTACCTTGAAAAGTTCTCCATCATTAATAGTTAGATTCATTGACTTCTCTAAGAATTCCATTTGCCAGTAGAGTTCTTGGGGACAAGTATATTAATAAATGCGATGGAGACAATACATTATAACATTGACATAAAAAATCATAAAGAGTAGCTTTTCATCCTAAAGGAGCCTTCTGTGTTTATTTATTTATTTATTTATTTATTTATTATTTTCAAAGGATTATTTATTTATTTATTTATTTATTTATTTATTTATTTTTAGACAGAATATAACTTACTCCTCTGAGGCTTCAGGGACTTATTTATTTATTTATTTGTGTATTATTTATTTATTTTTTCAGGAGCTTGTAGATGTTGAATGGAAACATTTCATTTTGTTGTAGGGAACTTTTTCTCCACATAAAATCAGTCCTGAAAGTGACGAATTAGACAATCATTGATGTGCCTGGTTTAATTTCTGTGTTAAGAAGTTCCCTAGAGTTGATCACAAGAGAAAGTGTTGGAATGAAGCTCTGTTTTCATTTAATCAATGTTATAGAGCCTCTCTGTATTAAGAGAATTAATTATATTTCACCACACTTTTTTGAAATATTACTCTGAGAAGTAATATTATGCCACACTGCCACACACATATAATTCTCCCCGAATCAAGATATTCTAATTCTTCTACTAACTGAGCGGAAACATTGGGATATAAACAGAGGAGGTGGATGTACATTTCTGTTATTTGTTGCTAAGACCTGTATGAAAGACCAGTTTGAGGGAAATCCAAGATGACCAGTTTGAGGGAAATCCAAAACCCTACTGTTATGAGATGTTCCCATAGATTTTATAGAAGGATTAACTGCTTTAAAAACTTTCAGAATGTCCTTGCTGCCAATGTATTCCAGAGAAAGAACTGTGGATATGAGACTTAAGTATGTGCTAGTATGTTTTGTAGAATGTCAAGTAACAGAAATAACACATACATGAATCTTTTTTTTTTCTTTTTTTTTTTTTTGAGACAAAACCCAAACCCTTTTATATATAAGTTTAACTCTGTTGTTAATATGACATCTATTCTTAACATAATTTAAGGGTAGTGTTATCCATAAAAACAGAAAAAATAAATAACACAAGGGTGAAGACAGTAGTGTCTTGTGCTTGGTAAAGTACATGCTGTTCCTCTGCAGTACGAAAATGTAAAATAATTGTGAGTCATGAATACAGGCCTAAGTCTCATTTCCTACAAATCCCTGGTTAGAAAGTACTTAAGAAAGCCACTCAGATTAGGCTTCCAGTTTGATAAATATTTGGTTTTTGATACATAACAGAAAATATACACTTGGATTAAAAATGTTAATGTGCAGGAACTACCTAATTAATTACATAATCACAAATAATTGATTGATAACTCTGTCTCCACAGGTAATTGTGGTTTTAGTATTCATCTTGCACATGGAACAGTACAAGATTAGATACCACATAATATTTTAATGGCTTTATCATCTGCAGTGAACAGAATTTCCTACATAGAAATTTGGAACCTTCAAAAATGGGAACTTGAACTAGATAAGACACTAACTCTCAGAATACTGCAAAAGGAATAAAATTAAAAAAAAAAAAATCAAGGCCATTGAAATGGCTAAATTAGGAAATTATTCGGGATCCAAGAGTGGAATTGGGCAAAATTTTGCTTAAATAAATTATAAATATTTTTTTTCTTGCTTGTAAATAAATTAAAATGTTTCTGTGTTCATTGTAAATTGACAGAAATAAAAATAATCAGATAAAGCAAAAAAACATTGTGTTCTTTACCTACTGCATAAATGAATGTAAAACCAGTTCAATTTGCAAAGGTAAGAAGAGAAAATTGAAGATAAACTGACTGAGATGTATTGTTTCCATGGATTATGTTCTTCCATACATAGTGTAAGATACACTTATCTCACTACTATGTAATTATTAATCTTGTGAAATGGAAGGAAGAAGATAGTTTCATTTTTCCGTCATTAATACCTCTGCCAGAGTCAGAACCTCTGTAACCTACAATATAGAAAGCAATGTTTTATCCTATGGAGAGAAATCATAAAACTTAAGAAATACGAAAAATCTTATAAAGCAGTATTTGATTGCAAATATTGAAACCAATCCAGTCAATGAGTCAATGCTGAAATTGAAATGCTTATTCATAATGAATGGAAAGAAGAATTGTTTAGAAACTGGTATCTATTTTCAGAAATAATAGCTAGAAAACTTCTCATAATCAATACAGAAGCTCCTTCACATTTTCCATGTGCTTATATTCATTTCCATTGTTACATTGTCTTTCATTTAAAGTCATACAAACTATCAAAATAATAACCATCTTTAATTGGGTAGAAAACTGTTGATCTGATTTCCATGGCTCTATGATTTTTTAATTGGAGCTGAAATTACAAAGAAGCCTGGGAAAATGTGTTACTAGCCAGTGATGTAGCTGAGCCTTCATACTGGAAAAAACAAAACCCCACAAACAAACAGTCTGGGCTTCAGTTAGGACAGAGTTAATTTTTCTCCTAGTAGCTGGTAGGGTGCTATGTTTTGGATTAGGATGAGAAGAGTGCTGATAACATGCTGATGTTTTAATTGCTGCAGAGCAATGCTTACACCAAGCCAAGGACTTTTCAGCTTCTCGCTCTGTCCTGCCAGCAGGCAGGCTGGGGGTGCAGCAGGAGCTGGGAGGGGACAGACCCAGGACAGCTGACCCCAACTGGCCAAAGGGGTATTCCATACCATCTGACGTCATGCTCAACAATATATAGGGGTGGCTAGCCAGGGTGGGGGGCCGGCTGCTCGGGGTTGGGCTGAGCATCAGTCACCGGGTGGTGAGCAGTTGCATTGTGCATCACTTATTTTGTACACACTATTATTATTATTATTATTTCCTATCTTAATAAACCGTCTTTATCTCAACCCACAGGCTTCACTTTCCTGTTTCTCTCCCCCATCCCAGAGAGGGTGTGGGGAGGGTGAGCGAATGGCTGTGTGGTGTTTTGCTGCCTGCCGGGTTAAACCACTACAAGAAACAAACAAAACCAGATATTTTCTGAATAAAAATATATATGTCTTTTATGGAAAACTTTTGAACACTGCTACAGCTTAATAATGAAAAAGTAAATTCTTTCACAGAGATTCTGATTGCTCATTTTGTTGCTGAGGACTTAGAGAGACATCTGTCAATATCCCAGTTTGATTCTTTATAAGTTCTAAATATTTCAAGGTGTGCAGCTGATCAAGAAGTATTTGTATACTGAGAAATGACAACATTAGCAACATAAATGGATTTGAATGATTCATGTAGCTTAAACATGTTGCTGTTTTAATTCATGAAGTAAGGAAAGATGTAAGTATTTCTTCTTACATCAGATTAGACTAACTTTATTCAAAACTTTATTGGCAGCATGGTAACTGGGAACTTGATTCAGTTTCTCATGCATAGGTTTGTAGTGCTTATACATCTGCTGCCATATTTTTCAGCTTTGTATGGGTGGGTTGCAAATCTGGGGTGTTTCAAATGGTGTTGTTATTCATGTTTGGGTAGCTGAACTGAGCCCTAACTGTATAAAAATGAGGCATCTATGGACTGATTAGCTGCTGTACAAGGATATTCGGTGCTGTTTGAGATGTTTGAGTGCATCCTGTTCCATCTTTTGCTGCCACTACAAAAGATAACAGTTCTATCATTGGTCCTGGAGAAAGGAGGTATATCATTGCTCCTGCAGGAGATGACAGAGGAAAGGTAAGTAAAGGAGGGATGCTCTGTGGCTAGGTGCTGGTGTCTGCGAATGTCACTCATTTCTCCCAGTGAAAACAGACTGCAAGTTTCAGGACTTCCAGTCACTGTGATTCCTTATAAGGAACATCTTCCTGATCTCCATGGAAGTCCTAAATTCCTCTAAACCTAAATTCCTAAATTTCTAAACTCAGAAATTTAAATTCCTCTAAACTCAGAACTAGAGTTGGGAAAATGGGAAGTTAACATTCTCTCATAATTGTATGTTTGGAT
>CM021697.1:164530156-164556574 GCA_011074415.1 Stictonetta naevosa | reverse complement strand
TGTGCCCCGCTCTGGGTATTATGTTGTGGAAAATTTTTTAAAAAAAGGGGGTAGTATAATTTTTAAAATTTGTTTTTTTTTTTGTTTTTTTTTTTTTTTTTTTTTTTTTTTTTTCACATATGCAAAATCTTATGGGAAATACTTCCAAACCACTACAGCTCTTCATCAAGCTGATGACTTTAAAAACTCTCTAGACATGATCAAATATATGTTTTGATCTGAATTAAGTACTTTTTCATTTCTGGAATTTTATTTTCTATCTTTACACAGAGCTTTTTGGAATGAGAAGTTCAGTGTAAAGTGTTGAGATTATTTTTAGGAACTAGTCTACTATTCCTAATAATTCTGAGCTAAAAAAAAAAAAAAAAAAAGGCAGAAAAAAAAGTGAGTCTTTTGAATATGGAGGGAAGCCATATTAGAAAGTTTATTAGAGTTTTAAAATATGTTTTCCTTGTGTATATGCCTTTCTACATGCATAAAGAAACAGCAGTTTCTTTGTAATGTTAATTTTGGATGTAACAGAAGGATTATTTTTATGTGTATGTTATCGTAGTTATTTTCCAACTGAATTCAGAAGAATTTTTTTCCCTTGATGTATGGTATGGTATTATTTCAATATTTTAATCAATGTAGTTGACGGAACATTTTAGAATAAGGCCATGCAGTGTTTCAAATTTTTCATGTCACATCATTTCAACTTAGTCATGTCTTTGAGATGAACTTCTTAATATTTTGCAGTCTGGTATAACTGATATTGTTTATCTACAGAGATGAAAGCAAATTTTACTGTAATTATGAGTGGCCAGTAACTTCAAAGGAACATGTTACTCCTCTAATACTAGCTGTTCCAAAACACGGAGTTTTCATTGCTTTTCAGCCATCCAGGAACAAGCAGCTTGAATTTTACTGACACAACATGCACTAACATTCTACTCATCAATCAAAAAGAGAACATTTCTATTTTACAGCTTTAGAAATATTTTCATATTTTTCCTATGGATTTCTTGAAAAATATTTGTTATAAACTTTGACCCATAAAATGATATTACTTTTCTTTGTACTTTTCCAATATTATTTGCTTATTATTTTATTTTCCAATATTATTTGCAGTTTGAAAGAAAAACATATTCTTATAAAAGTGAGTAGAACAAGATGTAAAAAAGAAATATCTGTCTACTTTGTACACACATGAAAAACATGGATTTGCCCTCTAATGCAGACAATTTGTTTACTTTATATATATATACATACACATACATGCACAAACATAATTTAAAAAAAAACATGTTTTTGAAAAAATAACATTAAATTCAGTTTATGTTCAACTGTGACTGAAAACAACAACAGAGGACAAACTGTAGCAATGTTTAGTCCTTTAAGAGAATTCAATCTTTAATAACTCAATATCCTCATGCGCTACAAATACTACAGCTGCAATGCAACACTTGCTCTGTAATGTAACTCAGTTAGTGAGCCATAACTCACTTTAGCAGTTGCATCTGTTTTAATAATAATAGCTCATAATAGCAGGGCCCTGAACAGGCTAATCTAAGGGTCTGTCTTCAGTAGCGTGTAGGAACAAAAGGCCTCCACAAGTCCCTGTCACAGGACAACAGGGTTCTTTGGATATTGGAAGAAAAAATAGCAACAGACCGTGGACTAAGTTTGATGGATTTTATTATAACTGTACACACTGATTACCAACATAATTAAGTCTGAGTAGAATGCAAGCATTTTAATCACAGGCAAAAGGGAAAGAGAAAAGCCATTTGCTGTGTAGGCAAGGTACACTACCATTAAATTTTAGTCATATGCTGATGAGCTACAGTCAAGAAAGTTGTTGAACTCATGTATTCTCCTTCACAATGTCAGATGTCTCCATCACCAGGCATCACCTGGATCAGCCAGCAAGAGGTACCCCAAACTACTCTTACAAAGCTTTGACTTTTGGTTGTCTGATGCAAGACTCTCAGGTTGCTGGTCCATGAATAGCTGTACAATTTGTTATATGACTACTGTCTGTTGAATAGTCTATCAGTATCCCAGAGGAGGACGTGCGCTCATGACTGAGTGGGTCAACACAGCTATGAATTGCCTGCAAATAGTCCATTGGTATTTTAAGGACTACCATGCAATAAATCACAAATTTCTTTGTATAAGTTGGCTATGCAAGAACAGTACATAAGCATTCAGTTGTCTGATTGTCTTGTCATACCTGATGAAAGGAGTGTCTTGCCACAGTCCCCTCCAATGAAGATTTTTCTATGATTTTTTGCTATACTTTGATGAAGTTCAAGCAATAGAAATGCAGCAATACAGTAAACTTCTGCTCTAGAGGATTTATTCAAATTATTGAAAGAGTTTTCTATAAGGTTACAGGTCACAACTGACAAAAAAGTCATGTTTTTATAGTCATTTCTTCAAAATCAAAACCTCACTTATAAAATTTATTTATTTTTTTCTTTGTTACCCCCTTGACTAGCTTTGACTAGAGAGCATTTTAATTTTCAGGAGCTTTTTGTGTGGTGAAATATATTTACTGCTGAAAAGCCTGTGTCTCAATGGAAAATATGTATTTCTTTAAGGTAGTCTGTAAGATATGGAGCTTGCCACATTTATGTGTTTATTTTAATAGCCTCCAGAGAGTTTAATTCTGTGGAAGAGGATCTAAACTTTTTTATTATTATCCAACCTGAACTCAAGTTCTTCTTCACCATTTTCTTCCATCACTAGAACAACTTCACAGAATTTTCTAAATTGCTTAGAGAATTCATAGTTCACCAGTCAATTATAGTGGATAAAAATTGGCTTCCAAAGTTTTTAAAGTTTGCCAATTTATCCTTAAACAGTATAAATCCATTTAATTTATCTGAAAACTATATCATGATCCAGTAAAGCACTTAAAGCTAGAGTCAATAAGAATTGGGCATCTAAAGGAGAATTTAAGCAGAACTAAATGAGTAAGGCTGTAATCTCTAATAATAATAATAATAATAATAACGGAAAAAAAAATCCTTCATTGCTGCTACTGATTTGATATTAACGATCTCTAGGAACACTGTGTTCTTATGCACACACAAAGTACTTAAATCTAAACATCTCTCTATCCTTTTTCCATCTGTGCCTTAGTGGCACCAAGGAACTGCTTTGTTTTTTCTTTGCAAGTCCTCAGACTGGAAGATGCAACCTAAATCAACTTACAGCACTGAGTATGTAGGTAGGTTGTAAGCTGGTCTGAGGAGAGACAAGATGTATTTGATGTTCCTTGTAGGTTTTAATGATCAAAACTTTAAGTATTGCAATCCTGCTGCTAAGTGGCCGATGTATAGGGATGAGTGCTCTCCGTTCCTCCTTGCATAGCTGTGCTGAAATTCCAGGTCTGCTCCCAGGACTGGAACTTGCCCACTGACAGCTGAATTTAAAATTTACAAATACATTTTCAGAGCAATGTTTTGAAGACAAGTTGTTGCTCCCAGTTGGTACCTGTGGTGGTTTTACCGTGCTAGGCAAGCTGAACACCGCAACCGCTCTCTCACTCCCCCTCTTCAGATGAGGAGGGGAAGAAGTAAAGGAAAGAACAACTCATGGGTTGAGAGAAGGATAATTTAATTAAAGGAAAAAAATAATTATTAAGGAAATATTATCACTAATTTAACAATTCAACTAAAGGGAAAAAAAGGGAAAGGGGAAAAGGGAGGGGGAAAAGGATAAACAAAACAAGTAAAGGCTATGTGGAAGTGCAGAGGAAAGAAATTACTCTCTACTTCCCACAAATGAGCAATGCTTGACCATGTCCTTGAAGCAGGGCCTAAAGACACGTAGCCAGTGTTCGGGAGGAGGACAGATGTTTTCGCAACAAGAGCCCACCCCTCCCTTCTTCCTTTTTCCACCTTTTACAGAGTGTGACATCATATGGTATAGAATATCCCTTTGGTTGGTTTAGGTCAGCTGCCCTGGTGATGTTTCTTTCTCACTTTTTTGCCCACCCCCTAGGAGGGTTAGAGAAAGTCCTGATGCTGTGCCAGCACTTCTGAGCAGCAGACACAACACTGGTGTGATACCACTGCTGTTCTAGCTACAAGTGCACAGCACAGCACTGCAGGGAAAGTTAACATCCCAGCCAGACCCAGTAGAGTACCCTGCTCACTAGAAAATATAAACTCAACACCAAGTTATTTTCCTCTGTTCCCTTCTTAAGTGGGAACTTCCAGGAAAAAAACTTGATATAACAGTTCCAGTTATGAGTGAAATGCAGATCACATCTGCAAGGAGAAAACAAAGAAAGCCAAAGCTCGGCTTGAATTGACACTGGACACTGTGGTGTCATGGTATCAGATAGAAAAAAAAAAAGGCTTTTTCTAGCATGTCAACAGCAAGAGGAGGTCAAAGGGAAATAGTGGATTGATACCTGGAGCACATGGTCATCTAATAAGTAAGGAAAAGGAAGAGGCAGTGGGTTTTGTTGTTGTTGTTTTGTTTGTTTTGTTTTGTTTTGTTTTCTTCAGTATATAATAGTAATAACAAATCTCGGGCTGCCAGGTCTTCAGAGTTGGAGGACCCAGACTGGGGGAGCAGCGATTATCCCTTTGTGGTCGCTGGAATTGTAAGAGAATAGTTGTATCATCTCAATGTTCACAGTTTGCTGATGATACTGAACTGGGAGGGCTTGTTGATTTCCTGGAGGAATAAGAGGCCTTGCCAAGGGAACTAGGAACACTGGTTCATTGGGCAATCATCAACAGCATGAAGTCCAACAAAAGAAAATGCACCTGGGCTAGAGTAACACCATATAGTTACAGACTGGGAGATGAGTTCCTAAGAAGCACCTCAGAAAGGGATCTGGATGTTCTGGTTCTGGTTAACAGAAGCTCAATGGGGGACAGAAGTGTGCCCTGGCAGCAGGGCAAAATGCATGTTGTGATGCATTAAACACAGCAGGGCTAGCTGGTCAAAACAGGTGATTCTCTTGCTACATTTAACACTGGCGTGGACTCGTCTTGAATACTCTGTGCAGTTCCAGGCTCCACAATATACGAAAAGATTGATAAGGTACTTAGAGGTGTCCAGAGGAGGGCAAGAAATTTGGCAAAAGGTCTGGAAGGCATGTCCTGTGAGGAGAGGCTGAGGACACATGGGTGTGGTGTTTTCAGCCTCACAGACAATTAAACTCCACAACAACAGCTCTCTCACTCCCTATCCCCACAGGGAGAAGTGAGGACAAAGTATCATGGAAAAAGAAAAGGCTTGTGGTTTGAGATACAGAAAATTTAATCAAAGGGGAAAGAAAAAATGATGAACAACTTAAATGATCTTTGAAGACACATTCCAACTAAATTATTCTCTGCTATTCTCTTTAAAGAGTGATACTCCCACAAACTAACTCCTCTCAACTCCATTCTTCCCTGACTTTAGGAGAAATAAAAAAATAAATAAGCATAAAAGATAAGTGTAGGGTGTGTTCTACCTACCTTTCTCTGTGTCTCATGTAAGTTTCGCACAGTGTAGCAGGCCATCCCCTTTCACCCTACCAAATGAAGCAGTTGTCCTGCAAGTACAAGTTCCTGATGATTCCTGTACTTTTCTTTGAAGGAGATTAGATGGCAAAGGAAAGGTAAGTAAAGGAGGGATTGCTCTGTGGCTAGGTGTTAGTGTCTGTGAATGTCACTCATTTCTCCCAGTGAAAACAGACTGCAAGTTTCAGGACTTCCAGTCACTGTGATTCCTTATAAGGAACATCTTCCTGATCTCCATGGAAGTCCTAAATTCCTCTAAACTCAGAACTAGAGTTTGTTGAACTATTTTGCACTTAAAATACCCATTGGGAAAATGGGAAGTTAACATTCTCTCATAATTGTATGTTTGGATGATATTTCTGAGTTCAAAAGAATCCAAGCAAACAATGAAAGAGCTTGTGTTGTGAAATCAAGAATTCTGAGTTCTGAATGTCCTTGTTTTGGCTGGGATAGAGTTAATTTTCCTCATAGTAGCTGGCACAGTGCTGTATTTTGGATTTAGGATGAGAATAATGTTGACATCACACTGATGTTTTAGTTGTGGCTGAGCAGTGCTTACACTGAGTCAAGGACTTTTTTGCTTCTCATGCTGCCCTGCCAGCAAGAAGGCTGGGGATGCACAAGATGCTGGGAGGAGACAGAATCAAAACAGCTGACCTAAACTGGCCAATGGGATATTGCAAATGATCGTGCTGAACCATCAAACTGGAAGGAGTGACTAGGAAAGGGGCGGTCACTGCTTGAGGATGGGCTGGGCATTGGTCAGTGGTTGGTGACCAGTGTCATTATGCATTACCTGCCATGTATATTATTATTACATTTCCCTTCCTTTTCTGTCCTATTAAGCTTCCTCTGTCTTAACCTGCAAATTTTACTTTTATTTATTTATTTATTTTTTCCAAGTATCTCGCTTATGTTTCCCATCCGACTGTGTGGGGGTGTAAGTGCCTGGCTGTGTGGTGTTCTGCTGCCTGGCAGGTTAAACCACAGCACTGAACAATTTATAATAAATTTGTCATTTTGGTGTGTTCAACTATATTTTGATCAAAACTGCCAACATTATAAGCTCTGGAGGCCCCTCCCAACTGAAATACTATATTTTATAGCTCTCCATCAATGGATATTTCCTTCATTACATTCTCTAAAAATGAATTGTACTTATTTATACATACATGAGTATAGGAAAAGGACTGCACACATTGCTGTGCTACCACATCATGAAATTCTAGTCATGAAGTTTATAGTCAGTCCACTGGAGAATGATTACCTTTAATAAATGCAATATTTTGTAAGAACATGATATGACTTTGTGCTGTGATAGAAAGTTCTATCTGTCTCTATCTGTTTCTATTTCTTACCTTTCATCATTTTTAAGATAGGAAATTAAAATTAAATTTGTTGAGTATGTACAAAGATTTTGAAATGCAGCTATCAGGTTCTATTTAATCTCCTGCTCCATCTCCAGAAGATGAAGATTGGACTAAGGGAAAAGGCAGAAAAGTGCCAGAAATAAGTGACTTGCATAAATTCATATGTGAAGTATACCATTTCCCTGAGTATATTTGAAAAGTGACACCTTTCCAATACCCTCATTTTAGGAAAAAAGAACATCATTAGCTCTCAGTAGACTGATCCTTGCAGCCAACCAGCAAAAAAGTTCTAGATGTTCTTTGACAGACATCACAGGATACAGAAAATATTTCATGCAGAGCTGATTTATTTGCAAGTTTTACTCAGCTTCCACCCAGACATAGAATCAGAGAATGGCTTGGGTTGGAAGGGACCCTAAAGATAATGTAACTCCACCCAACCTGCCATAGGCAGGGATGCCACCCACTGGATCAGGTTGGCCAAGGCCCCAACCAGCCTGGTCTTGAACACCTCCAGGGATGGGGCATCCACAGCTCCTCTGTGCAACCTGTTCCAATGTCACACTACCCCTACAGTGAAGAATTTCCTCCTAATATCTAGTCTAAATCTATCCTCTTTTAGTTTGTCCTATCATTATCTACCTGAGTGAAGAGTCCTTCTCCATCTTTTTACCCCTTTAAGTAATAAAAGGCTGCAGTGAGGTCTTCCCAAAGCCTTCCCTTCTCCAGGCTGAATATTTCCAGGTCTCTCAGCCTTTCTTCATAGGAGAGGTGCTCCAGCTCTCTGATCATCTTTGTAGCCCTCCTCTGGACTTATTCTAACAGATCCACGCTTTCTTGTGCTGGGGGCCCCAAACCTAGGTACAGTACTCCAGGTGGGGCCTCATGAGAGCAAAAGTTTGATGAAGAATGCAAGATCCTTATTTCCTGGTTTTCCTACATTCTGCTCTGTTTATAGGTCTTGTGGCATACTGGAGATTAGCAGAGTGGCTGTGTGCAGAACACCAGGATGAATATCACTTGCAGGTACCTTTGCCCACCACCAACTACTCAGACAGTTTTTAATACAATTATTGTGCACTCTTCTATACAATGGTATGACACTAAAATGAAAGACTTAATATAGATATTTGATCATCTATTTTAGAGCATTTCTTCGTAGCATTACTTATAGAGTAAGTATGGATCAAGATAGTAACATTTAAAAATGAATCAGAAATACTATTTTTAAGTGACTGACCTGAGATGCACACATCATAAGTTCTTTGCTTTGGAATTTTAACACTACTTTGATGGATTTCTCAATTGCAGATGGCTGCATTTTTCAGCCAAAACTATACAGCCAAAACTACTAGACCCATTTGAGAAGGATGCATATACTGCTAGTATATCTTTAGAGTACAGGTACATAATAAAATACTTGTATAAGAATATAACTATGTAGTGTTAGGTCACATAGTAAATACTCTTTGAAAGCAAATTATAGAGCTTTAGAATTAAACAGAAGCCTTTCTCCTCTGATGCAATGAACTCCCTTTTTCAGAGAAAATTACATAGCTATCACACTGCACAGTTTAATCACAAATAAATGTAAGTTCCTATATATAGTTAGATTATTTGCTGCCAAGGTTTCTTCTTATCCAGATTTCACAACAAAGCACAAATCAAAATACAGATTCAGGGTATTAATTATTACTCCTGATTCCCATAGTGCCAATTAATGTCATCACTTACCACCAGATAAAATCAGAGATTCTGAGAGAAGTCCTTGACATTACTCAGAGCTCAGCAGCCATTTTTTTTTGCTTCATATACTACAAAGTAGTCTTCATTAGCATTTAGGGAATTATGTGCTATTGCTCTCAGATTAACGTCGATGTAGTTTTAAAGAGAAAATAAACATAGCTAGCTGTTATCTCATATTAAGATATTCAAAGGGTCTATTTTGTTCTTCTGATATTAAATTAAAAGTAATATACTTGTTCATGAAATGTAGTCGATGTGGTACCATATAAGATGCAAGGTCATCATGTAATGCCTTTTAACATATTGCTTATGAGAAAAACATAACAATAAAATAAATGTGCTATATATTCTTACAATAATTTATTGCAGGCTGGGGCATAAAATGACAAGGAATGAGCAAATTCAAGAATGAGAACATCAGCTAATGAACATTGGGTACATGGGTTTGATGATAGCTATAAGGTTGAACAGTTAAAGATGAGCTTGAAATCAGCGAGGAACAAACACAGAAGGAGAAGACACAGGAAATGAAATTGTGCTGTATGAGAACTGTAAATAGTAAACGGAGAGTCCACTATTTAAATGCACAGTACACAGAATATTTCCTTCTCTTTATAGGTATGTTTATATTATCACATTTATTACAGCAAATTAAATAATTAAACTTTCATACATTGACAGTATAGAAACAGAGCTGGACCACTAACCTTTAAAATTACAGGGAATTCTTATATGTGTGTGCTGTCTTATTTGCATGGGCGACAGGGGACAAGATGGAGGATTATTTGCTTTGCTTAGTTCTTCTTCCAAACCTAGTGAGTTCAGTGGGATTCGATTGTTTTCAAAGAGATTCCTTCATAACTTCTGAAAGCAGCAGCAATTTCATAATGTGGCAGATATGAGAAGCATTTAGGTCTCTACAAAGTAGCATATGCTTCCACATCCTGACTGTGACATAGCCTAGATCAGATTTGCAGCCCTTGATAGACATGTAGCAGATATTGGAGGCTCCAGAACAGATTTTCTAGCTCTAGGAACATAGTTAGTGGGATTTCCTGAATCACTCCAGATACTAAAATGTATGCTTAAAGTGTAATTTTCACTCCTAACTGTAGCGCCCATCTCACTGATGATTGCCCACTGCATGTTCAGTAACAACTTCTCTCTGTAGCAACAGTTCTCTCAGCTGTTAGATGAGAGAAGGAATGTATAGATCTCCTAATCAGGGCTGGCCTATAGTTTGTCTCCTTATGAAGGCCATTTGCTTTGTCCTCCTTGCTATTACCACTACCCCCCCATGTAGTCACTGTCTGTGTACTGTACCAGTGCAATGCTGATTAGCTGTCTGTCCTCCTGCGCTCCTTGCTTGTAAAGTTGCTTCCAATGTCAGCTCTCCATTAGACTTTTTGCCCCATTATCCTATTACTTGCCTAACAAGAACTTTGCTCTATTACAGGCAGCCACAAATCAGCAAAATTGTGATAAGTAGGTTTCTGCTCACTGGAATAATTGATGGAATAGAAAGGTCTTACCCATATTCCTTGACTTGACTCTTTCTGTTGTTCATTACTACTGAAAAATCTCTCTGATCTGTGCTCATTTTTCATTTATTTATTTATTTATTGTATATATATATGTATATATAATTCTACCACTTAAGTACTATATCATCTCTTCACTAACTTACTTTACCTGCAAAACATCTTCTAGCTACACTTTCTTACAGTTCAGGCCTCCTACATATGAGCTTGATCTAACCATCTTGATATTTTTAGTTTGCAAATCATTCCTTTCCTTGGTGAAAATACATGCTAATGTTTAAAGCTATATATATTTCATTCTCAGTAATTTCCTTCATCTGAGTTAGCAAAAAGAATCACGCAATAATTTTAGTATTTATAAGAACATTGCTTAATATTTATGTACTTGTTAGTCTGTTTTTAAATCAGAACATAAAGTCTTATTTTCTCCTAATGTTCCTGTGAATTGCCAAATTATTTTGCTTGTCAAATTGCTTTCATTCTTTACCAGAAAGCTTGTAAAATTATATGGAAGACTATTGTTTTACTATACTCTTTACTTTGGCTCTAGGTTGCGTTTCATTCAGAACAATTTAATCTACTATTCTCATGACATTTTTTTTCCAAAGAATGTATTTCTATTATTTAATTTTTATTTGTTCTTATATCTCAATATATATAAGCTTTATTGATATATAATATATATCAATATGTATGTCATTATTTTCATCAAAGGAATAATATAAGGAAATGTAAAATACAAGATAAAATATAAGATAAAATGCCATTCTTCCTCTATTTTCCTATAACTTCAGTCTCTCCTTCAAAGAAAGACAAAAATGTTTTAGCACGTATAATTGGATAAATATACAATAACTGATATTTTTAATTCCAAAAGAATATAATGAATATAATTAATTTAAACAAAAACACATACCAAAAAAAAAACACCCACCAACAATTATTTAATGATAAGATATATTTTAAAAACAGCTTGATGTATATATTCTTATTCAGAGGAAATAAACTATATATAGTAATTAAAAAAAAAAAAAAGGAAAAAACATGTTAAACCATAAATCTATAGTTGAATTTTCTGAATTTCTAGGACTTTCATGGGATCATACTACTGTACAATTTACTACAGGCATTTATCAATCTTAAAATGAAACAGTTTGAAAAAACAGTTCCAAAGAGGAATCTCCTGTGTGCACACTTAGCTGGGTCTGACAGGTTTGTTTTGGACTAATGGAAATGCCTGAGCATTTCCCAGACCTCTGTACACGTAGGGATTTTCCATAAATGAATTTTTACTTTCTTTGATAGAAGATATTCACCTATCTTCAAGGGCTTGAAGATACTTACTACTCTCCCAGAGCAGAATATAGTTGAGGGATACTGAAACTAGGAAATCTTTGGTCTTAATATCAACATTTCATGTTTTGCTATATTTTTATTTATATGTTATTTTTATAATTATAAAATTATTTTATTAAGTGGACTTTTAGCGCTGATTGCATCTATGAGTAGGGTGGGTTCTTTTTTGTTGTTGTTTTTTTTGTTTGTTTGTTTTTTGTTTTTAATGTCCTTAAAATTCCATTTAGTCCATGTTAAGCAGCAACTTCCCTCACTGATTTTGGAATAGAATTATAACCGTTATTTACATTGTATTGTGGCAATGAAAAAAACAAACAAACAGTACCTATTAATAACAACTATTCACCATTCTATCTTTAATCATGTTCTATATATATAGCAATGGGTAGTTGCTGGTGATATGCCGTGAAATACCTACTTTACAAAAATCTAGAAATAAAAATAGTGATACTCTAATTCAAAATATTTCAGGAATATTTTTTAGGGTTCAGTGGGAAATTTGGAAGTTGAAAATAAAATCTGAAGTTGAGCTTTTTTACACTGAAAATGTAGTATTTATCCACTCCAGTAGATAAAGGCTCATCTATGTATCTTGAATAACTAGAAATCATACTCTGCCTTCTTTTTGTGTAGTGGAGATATCCATTTAATAAGGGAAATGATAGAATACTACCAGAAGATATTCATTGTCTGTGCCATGAACCATAAATACTGTCATAAACCTTGGTAAATGGCAAATTTCCTGATGATTTAAATGCGGCTCACACTATGAGTAGGAGGGCTCAGTTCCTCCCACCTCAAATGGCATTTGAGACCCATTATGCTTCCCTAACCTCATGGTTCAGTGGGGGCTGATGCATGTCCAGGGGTCTTCATAGGTCATGGACTAAATTTGGCTTTTTCTTTTCTTTGTATTAATAAAGATAATAAGGACTAGATAGCAGAATTAGATAGTCTTTTCAAGGGGACAGTGACACCTTTGTTTTTCTCCTATGCTGTAGAAATGGAGAAAAGCAGAGGGAAGAACATTGATGAAGAAGAGTCTGGTCCTTCTGTGAGATTTGGTTCAGTACTGGTTCAGTGGCAAAGCTCATCAGAAATTCCTCTTCTAAACATTTTCCACCAAAGAACAAGAGTTAGCAGATTTGTAATTACACTTCACTGCATTTTTTAATGTAATTGCAACAAAACCCTGTTGTAGAGCTTGCAAGCAACTTTACCTATCTATTTTCTACCTTGTTTGCAGGTCTGGTCTGTACCACTGGCTTCTCGGTGCTCTAAGACATCTGTCTAGTGCCTAAAGAATACCATCAAAGTGCTGACCTGGCCATTTATTGTGGTTTAACCCCAGCAGGCAGCTAAGTACCTCACAGCTGCTCTCTCACTCTCCCCAGGTGGGATGGGGGAGAGAATCAGAAAGGTAAAAGTGCAAGAGCTCATGTGTTGAGATAAAACAGATTACTAGGTAAAGCAAAAGCTGTGCATTTAAGCAAAGCAAAATGAGGAATTAATTCACTCCTTCCTATAAGCAGCCACTTCCAGGAAACCAGGGCTCATCACACAAAACAGTTCCTTGGGAAGACAAATGCCATAAATCCAGATGTCCTTTCTCCTTCTTTACCCCAGCTTTTATTTGCTGCGCGTGACATCGTATGGTATGGAATATCTCCTTGGTCAGTTTGGGTCAGCTGTTCTGGCTGTGTCCCCTCCCACCTTCTGGTACATCTCAGCATCCTCACTGGCAAGGCAGCACATGAAGCAGAAAAGTCATTAGCTCTGTGTAAGTAGTGCTCTTCAACAACTAAAAACATTGGTGTGGTATTACTGTTTCCATCAAAAATCCAAAAGAGAGTTGTGTAAGCTTCTATGAAGAAAATAAACTCCATCCCTGCCAAAACCATGACACCATTCTGTGATGTTTTTATGTCTGTTCTAATTAAATAAACAGTGCCAACACATTAGTTCAGGTGCTGCCTGCCAACTCTCCATATTTTGAACTTGACTCTTTGATTCAGGTTGGGCCTGTGAAATGAATATTCACCCACATGTTGCCTAAGTCTGGTTCAGGGATATGGATAACAGGGTCCACGCAGTATGGAGAGGAAGATTTTATCAAATGGAAGCAAGACACACCACAGACTTGGTAAGAGGCTTTTCATTCATTAATGCACACATGTTTGTAAGGCTCACAGATCCAGGACACTCAGAGGGTGAACAGTACCCGATTTCCTAGTTATTCCAATATTTATTTTTCTCTTTTAAATAAACCATTCCATAATGAAATATCACTGACTGTCCTCATTAATCGAACCATAAATCATTCTAAGCCTAGATATGTGCCACAGGCACAGTAGCTGTGGCACCTGAAGACACGTCAAAGTTTGCCTTTATCTTGCCAGCTGACGTACTGAAAATCCATGTATACCTCAGGCATCATACATGCACAGTGGCTTTAATCAGGACAGCTTCATTGCTTCCAGAATCTGAACAAGCTTGATTATCAATCACATTTCTGATTACAGGTGTGGCATATCTTTAGAATGTAAAAGAGTAAAATCAGTGTAAAATTATTAAATAAAATTATTTTAAAATTTTGCTTGAAAAGTGCTAAGCATCTAAAGATATGGCATAGAGCATAATTTAAATATACTCCTTAACAGCCTCAGTACGGAACAGTAAATTGAAGAGATCTAGCCTTGGCTTTGATACAAATTCCCTCTGGTGTTGCTAATTCACTCACTTCACGTGTCTTGCTTTTGCTATGATGAAAACTCCTACAAGATCCTGAGAATAGGATTTAGCACTAGCGTTATTTATGAAAACCAATTTACTAAAACTTTTACTTTCCCAAGGGTTTTAGAAGCATCTTTACTACAACTATTAAAAATGACATTTGTCTGTGCCCTTTAATATTTGCACTTTCTGTTCTCCATATTTTGTATATAGTATGATATAACTACTAGAACTAGAACTAGAGTATTCCAGTAAATTAATGAAAACTGAAGCATATAAATTTAATCAGTCATTAAAAAAACACACATTATTTTATATCAGTGATGTATAGTTACAGGGTTAGAAGTTAAAGAAGTCTAAAACAAATGCCTTTTTTTTTTTTTTTTTAGAACTAGAGTGTTCAAGGGAATTAATGAAAACAGAAGCACATAAATTTAAGCAGTCTTTTTTTTTAAAAAAAAAAAAAATCAATTCTATATCAGTGATGTATATTTACATGAGTTAATAGTTAAAAACATCTAACACAAACACTTTTTTTTTTTTTTCCTTAGGTTTTATGATGCAGAGGGCAGAGTCTTCTAAATCATCAGAAGCAAAAATTCCTGGTTATACAGACTTTTTGAGAGACAGAGAGAGAGAACTCTCCTCGGTTAGAGTCTATCAGTCACAGACAGACTCCTGCAGGTACTATAGATAATTCTATTTGTAATAAATTTCAGATCATTAGTATTTCTACAGTTTCATTTTAATTTTAGTGTCTCATCTGGTATTTTTCTCTGTTTCATCACAGAAAAATCAAATTCCATGTTTGACTACACAGCCTAGAGTGATTAAACAGTTCTTCAGTTCACTGAAGCACTGTCGAATCATACAATATCCTGAGTTGGAAGGGACCCACAAAGGTCACCAAGTCTATTGGCTTTATAACTGTGAGCTATTTTATTATTTCTTTTTCAGTTTTAACCTCAGTTCATTTGTCTTATGGATTGAGTTAGCTCTGAAAGCAAATGTTATCTGCAACACATGGTGAATCTTACTAAAAAATGCTTAACATTTTTGTAGGCTGAAAAAAAATATGTTGATTTTAGTAATTACTTATAGGAAAGTTCTTCTACTTTTGGTCATCCTGTTGCCTTCCTCTATATCTTTTCTGAGATGTATGTATTTATTTATTTATTTATAAATAAGAAGAGAAATAAACACAATATTCATGTTCCAGGAACAATGTGTGTTCTACAATGCCACAACATTGTTTTCTGATTAGTTCTCCATTCCTTTCCTAATAAATCCTAATAGACAATTTGCATGTTTGGCTGCTTCTGAACATTGAGATGATTACTGTTTTCATAGAATAACTTATTATAACTCTTTCCCTTTGTAGCAGAAGCTAGTTCAAAATCCTTCACTGTGCATACAAAGTTAGAATTGCTTTTCTCCCTTTTTTTTTTTTTTTTTTTTTTCCCATGAGTATCAGCAACAATAATACTGTTCAGCCTGTGAATCTAATCACCATAAAGTATCATTAAGGCTAATTGAACATTTATATAGATAATCACAAAGCTTACTCTGTTATATTGGAAAGGGAAATAGATAAACTCTAATACTTTTGGATAGAGTTCTTTGTAATAAAGCAATTAATTTCTGTAGATTTTTTTTTTTGGCATTTCAATTTGTTAGGAATAATACCCCAAGAGTTTCTAAACCTGTAAAACAGATAAGGAATATTGGAATTTGTGGCTCTGACAGCATGTTTTGATGCAGCTACTCAGTTTCATTGACAAGCATTATTTTGAATGACTGGATTAAATAAATAAATAAATAAAAAATTTGAAGCCATCCTGTAATGAAATGTTCAGTTAATATGTTGCATGATATTCAGAATGATTTAACAAAAAAAATGAACTATTTTCATTAAATATTTATATTTTGACTGATTGCTATATATTTTTAAATAAGTTTTATTTGTAAAATTTATGAAGTGTTTGCTGTATCTAAATTATTCAGCAGATATATATACCATGAAGATTTTGCTGTTTTCTATAATGTGACCAGTATGGCCAAATCAGGGATGGGACACTGAACAAGAAAATGTTATATAAATGTTACTGGTGCAAGTGTCCTTATGTAACACCAATGATTAAGTCCATTGTCTTTACAAAAATAGGAAAAGTGTGGAGAAAAGATTAATTTTGCAACATGTTTTGAAGATAGGACATGTTTTGCTTGAATGTTCTCTCTTTGTTTTCACATTTGAGTACCCCGACTGAAGACACTTAATACGTTGTCATAAAATTTCTATTATCTTATAATTTTAATCTTGCTTATTAAGAACAATATTAAATACTACCTCAAATTATTATTATTATTATTATTATTATTAAACAGTGTTAATTGCTATCAATGATCTAAACACAACATATGGAACACTGGAAAAAATGCAGAACATGTATCTGATATATATTTGATGTTGTAAGATGTTCTGATCTTTGAGCGTATGATTTGAGAGATAAAAATAAGATGCAAGCTATTTTAAGGTAGGAAAGTCTTGGAGTGCAGAAAGGGAATTAATCTCTTTTCAGTATATTCGAACAGTGGATGATTTCAAAGGATTTGCAGTGAAGTACATGGGTTCAAAGTGAAGTTAAGTGTCTCTAAACATATTAGGAAGTTCACACAAAAATAAATGAAAAAAAAAAGCATATTAATCAGATATTCCTTTGAATAAGTTAATTGTCTTTCTCATCTTTTGGACAATCAAAGTATTTTCTGGATCATTCTTTCAGGGACTGATTTAAAAACAAAAATGAAAGCCAGCCACTAAAATATATTTTCTTGATCTGCCAGAACAGGAGATAGCTTTTTTTTTTTTTTAAAAAAAAAAAATAAAAATAAAAAGTGTAATAAATGGCACTGTCTGTCCTATAAATCCTTAGTAGAATGACAAGCCTGTGACAGATGTCTATCTTACTTTTCTTTGGTTTAGCACAAGTATAATAAGTTAATAAAATAAATAATTCTGCTTCCTTTTAGTAGAGGAAAACATCAGTAGTTTTGCCTTTACCTGTCTCTGAGCCTAATAATGTGATCTCAGCAGTTTCATTTCTTTTGAGTCAGTTGTGGCAGTATGCTTAATAACTGCCTCTGACTTAAAGGGGGAGGATATTTTAGTACCACAGCCTAGTTGAGTTTCTGGGAAATTTCTGTGTAGTGGTAGCAAACTGGCTCTTTAAATTCTTATATGCTTTTCATGGACTCATTGATATAACTGTGTGCTCAGAAAACGTATCGTCTCTTTGTCAGTGACTCTGCAAATCTGAGTTTACTAACTTAACATGAACATAGATAATAAAAACAAAAGAAATATAAATCTGTTCTCCAGAACAGCCAGTCATAGAAGGCACCAAAGACTTTTTCTTTGTACACCTCTTCTGAAAGTCTAGAAAAAAAGGACTCTGGTGTTTCTTGAAATCCTCACTGACTCACTCAGATTTCCATATTCTCTTAAATTATCTAACTCATTTTCTTGTCTTGCTTTGTTAACAGGCAAGTAACAGGTAACAACAGGTAAATAACAAATTTATAAGTCTTTAAATGCCCATCAGGAGAACAGCTGAAATCACCCCACCCCAAAATACTGATACTGTATGTATCCAAAAAAAAAAAAAAAAGCAATATCCTTCACTAACAAAGTTTCACTTTAAGGGTTGGTTCCAATTTTAGATAGCAAACTGGCCCTTGAATCATTCCATCTTTTGTGTAGAAAAAAGAAGCATTCAGTTTATTGGATGCTTTTCAAATTGAATTTATTTATTTATTTATTTATTAATACAGCTATTTTGCCTGGATATATATATAATAAATCTATGTATATAATAGATGTCCAAACTTTCTCTCCCATTTAATAAACTATTGAAACATGTCTCTTGACTTATTTGAAGGATACAGATAGATAGGAATGGAAAACAAGTATAGCACTTTAAATCAGACATTTTAGAAACAGGGAAAAAGAAAATACCATGTCTTCAAGCATGCTGTTATCTTACAAAGATAAAAAAAAAAAAAAAAAAAAAAAAAGCAGTACTAAACCTGTTCTTCATTTTATATATGCATTGTAGACCTTGAAGCAATTAGGAAGAGCTGGAGGAGATAATTGATATTTTATGTAGCTTTAAATAGTCACTATGCATAGAGAGAAGAATTTCTGGCTATTTCTTTGCAGCAATCCTACATGTTATTTTGCTTAATAGAAGAATTCTAAATACAAAGTTCCGTCAACTAAAAACAATAGATTTTCTTCAAACAGACTATATTTACCTATGTCACTGGTATCACACATGCCACACTGTGATTGTAAGACCCATGCTATGGGACTAGATTCTTACTGTATGATTTTGAAGCATTGATGACATTTTTTAGGGATCCTGTAAGACACTATGATATAAATATATACTTTAACACATATTGAATAAATATGTGTTTTTTTAAAGCTGAACCAACTTTATACAAAACAGACACATTTAACAAATTTGATTGCAAAGTCACAGCCTACCTTTAGTGTAAAATTAAACATCACAAGAGGTCCAAATAGGAATATCCAGTCTGATGAGAGTATATGAGACATAATGTATAAAGTCCCAGTAAATGAGGTAAGTCTCTATTCCGTCATAAAATCATAGAATCATAGAATATCCTGAGTTGGAAGGGACCCACAAAGATCATCAAGTCCAACTCCTGGCATCACAGAGGTCTACCCCGAAATTCAGATCATGTGACTAAGTGCACAGTCCAAATGCTTCTTAAACTCCAACAGGCTTGGTGCCGTGACTACGCCCCTGGAGAGCCTGTTCCAGTGCGGAACCACCCTCTTGGTGAAGAACCTTTTCCTGATGTCCAGCCTGAACCTCCCCTGTGGCAGCTTGACACAGTTCCTGCAGGTCCTATCACTGGTCACTAAAGAGAACAGATCAGCAGCTGCCCCTCCTCTCCCCCTCGTGAGGAAGCTGTAGACCACAATGAGGTCTTCCCTCAGCCTCCTCTTCTCCAGGCTGAACATGCCAAGTAACCTGAGCCGCTCCTCAGACATCTTCCCCTCTAGGCCCTTCATCACCTTTGCAGCCCTCCTCTGGACACTCTCCAATAGTTTCACATCATTTTTGTACTGTGGTGCCCAGAACGGCACACAGTACTCGAGGTGACGCTGCACCAGCACAGAGTAGAGTGTGACAACTACTTCCCGTGACCGACTAGCAATGCCGTGCTTGATATACCCTAGGATACGGTTGGCCCTCCTGGCTGCCAGGGCACACTCATGTTCAACTTGCCCCAGATCCCTCTCTGTGGGGCTGCTCTCCAGCATCTCATCGTCCAGTCTGTACATATAGCCAGGGTTGCCCTGTCCCAGGTGCAGGACCCAGCACTTTCTCTTGTTAAACTTCATGCAGTTGGTGATTGCCCAGCTCTTCAATTTGTCCAGATCTCTCTGCAAGCCTTTTCCACCCTCAGCAGAGTCAACAACTCCTCCAAGCTTGGTATCATCAGCAAATTTGCTCAAAACACCATATAGTCCTATATCCAAATTGTTTATAAAAACATTGAAGAAGACTGGCCCTAAAATGGAGCCCTGGGGGACCCCACTAGTCACCATCTGCCAGCCTGATGCGGCTCCATTTACCAGAACCCTTTGAGCCCTGCCCATCAGCCAATTGCTCACCCATCGTATGATGTTTTTGTTTAGCTGTATGCTGGACATTTTGTTCTGTAGGACCCTATGGGAAACTGTGTCAAAAGCTTTACTGAAATCCAAAAAGATCACATTAGCTGGTTTCCCTTGATCGACTAGTTGGGTGATCTTATCATAAAAGGAAATCAAGTTAGTCAAGCAGGACCTACCCCTCATCAATCCATCTTGGCTGGGACCAATGAGTGCATTGTCCCCCAGGTGTGCTTCAATATCTTCAAGGATAATATTCTCCATAATTTTACCAGGCACTGATGTGAGACTGACAGGCCTGTAGTTGTTAGGGTCTTCTTTCTTGCCCTTCTTGAAAATTCGTACAGCATTTTCCAGTTTCCAGTCTACTGGGACCTCTCCAGAGTCCCAAGACTGTTGAAAAATAATTGAGAGAGGTCCTGCGATGATGTCAGGCAGCTCTCTAAATGCCCTGGGATGAATCCCATCCAGACCCATGGACTTCTATGGATCCAGGTGGAGCAGCAAATCCCGCACACGTTCAGGGTTGATTGGGAGTTTACCATTCCCACCATTATGGTCCTTTTTATTGTCTCCCACACACCAGGCTAGCTTAAGCTCTAAATGTGCTTTGGCCACATTAATTTTCTCCCTGCATAGTCAAATGGCGTCTCTGTATTCCTTCCACGTTGCCTGACTCTGCTTCCAGCAGCCTTACACTTTCTTTTTCTGCCTAAGCTCCAGCAGAAGATCCCTGGTCAGCCAAACTGGCCTACTTGCTTGACAGTCCATCCCACTTCATTTACTTAGTCTTTAATCAGCTTCTCTCAAAGAATTCAGTCCCCTTTTCACTGGCGATATCTGACAGCACTTCCTGAAAGTCATTCTACCAGATGTCATACTCTCTGTTTAAGTCTCAAAAACATCACTTCCTTAAGCTTATATCTTGCGCCTGTGTGATCTAGTCAAATAGCTCCAACGAGGTCAAACACAGCTATTTTGTCACTTTCAGTTCTATTCCCTCAATACCTCGGGGACTACATGGTAATATTTTCCTGTATTTCCTGAAGGCACAAGATATAGCAGGACATTCCTTCTTTCAAAGGAAGAGAATGTGTAGTGACCTATAAACTGCTGTACTGCTTCCCAATTTCCTTCATTAAATGGGCAGGACTTTCAGGGAGAGAGGATGGTCAGAAAAAGGCAGGAAGATGAATTTGGAAAGAACAGGAATACAAATATATTTAATGTAGAATGTTTTGTAGTGATTTAACTTTGATGGGCAGCTAAGCAAGAGAAAGCTGGTTAATGTTCTGTGATCACCTCCTCAAAGCTCAGAAGTGATGCATCCCAACAAAGAAAAAGTCAGGCAAAAATGCCAGGAGGCCTGCATGGATGAACAACTTGCTCCTGGCCAAACTCAAACATAAAAAGGAAGCCTACAGAGGGTGGAAGCAAGGACAGGTAGCCTGGGAGGAATACAGAGAAGTTGTCCAAGCAGATAGGATTCAAGTTAGGAAAGCTAAAGACTTGGGTATCAAAAGCAACAAGAAGGGCTTGTATATGAACATCAGTGACAAAAGGAAGACGAGAAAATCTGGGCCCATTCCTGAAGGCAATGGGAGAACTTGTTATCTGGGACAGTGAAAAGGATGAGGTACTGAATGCGTTTGCCTGGCAAAAGGCATTCCTTACTGGCCTTCAGGAATCCCAGGTCCCAGAGGCCATGCTGTAAGGCTGGGTCAAGGAAGATGTACCTTTGATGGAAGAGGGTCAGATCAGGGAATACATAAACTTGACATTTGCATGTCCATGGACTCTGATGGGATGCACCCACGACTGCTGAGGGAGCTGGCAGATGTGATTGCAAGGACACTCTCAATAATCTTTGCTTGATTGTGGTAAATGGGAGAAGTGTCCAAAGACTGCAGGAAATAAATTACGCTCCTATCTTCAAGAAGGGCAAGGAAAACATGGGGTACTACAGGTCAGCCATCCTCATCTCAATCAAGGTGATGAAAAAGCTAATCTTGGAAAATATTTCCAGGCAAATAAAGGGCAAGGATGACTCCTAAATCATGATGAGTAATCAGCATGGATTCCCCAAAGCGAAATTATGCATGACCAACATGATAAACTTCTATGGTGAAATTACCAGCCTGATGGATGAGGGAGGAGCAGTGGACATTGTCTTCATGGACTTTGGTAAGGGCTTTAACAGTGTCCCTCATAAGATCCTCACAGAGAAACTGTTGAAGTATGGGCTGGATAAGCAGACAGTGAGGTGAATCAAAAACTGGCTGAATGGCTGGATGCAGAGGAGTCAGTAGTGAAAAGTCTGCTTGGAGGCCAGTAATGAGTAGAGTACCCCAGGGGTCCGTATTGGGTCTAGTCTTTTTTAACATCTTCATTAACAATTTGGGCAATGGGGTAGAGTGTACCATTAATAAATTCATGGAGGACACTGTGGTGGTTTTACCCTGCTACACAGCTGAACTCCACCACTACCACTCTCTCAATCCCCCTCCTCAAAGGAGAAGGGTGAGAAAATACAATGCAAAGGGCTCAAGAGTGGAGATATGGGACACTCACCAATTATCATCATGGGCAAAACAGGCTCAGCGTAGGCAGTTTAATATAATGTATTACCTATCACTAGAAGACTAGAACACTGAGAAACTAAAAGCAAGCAAAACACCTTCCCCTAGTCTAGGAGGACCTTATTCTAACTCCTCCCCCTGAGAAGTGCAGGGGAATGGGGGAATGGGGGAACGGGGTCTGCAATTATTCTGTAATGCTTTGTCTCCACCTCTCCTTCTTGGTCACTCTCTTTCCCTGCTCCACGTGGGATCCCTCCCACAGGATGCCATCCTTCCTGAACTACATGGGCTTCCCACAGACAGCAGCTCTTCAAGAACTGCTCCAACAGGACTCCATACCATGGGGTCCATCCCCCAGGAGCAAACTGCTCCAGCACAGGTCCCCCACAGGCAGCAGCTCCCCCCAGGCCCCCTGGTCCTGCGTGGGCTCCTCTCCACAGGCTGCAGCTCCAGCCTAGGGCCTGCTCCTGCGGGGGCTCTCCATGGGCCACAGCCTCCTCCAGGCCACATCCACGTCCTCCACCAGGGGCTCCTCCACCTGCTGCAGCATGGAGATCTGATCCATGTGGGACCCATGGGCTGCAGGGGACAGCCTGCTCCACCAGGGGCCTCTCCACAGGGTGCAGGGGAACTTCTCTGTGCCTGGAGCACCCAGTGCCCTCCTTCTTCACTGACCTTGGTGTCTGCAAAGCTATTTCTCACTCCTCTCTCTCCCAGCTGTTGTTGCACAGTAGGACGTTTCCCTTTCTTAAATCTGGTTTCACAGGGGCACAACCAATATCACTTATTTGCTTAGATCTGGTCAGCAGTGGGTCTCTTTTGGAGCCAGCTCTTATCTGACATGGCTCTTATCTGACATCAGATAGTTTCTGGACTCTTCTCACAGAGGCCAAACCTGCAGCCTCCCTGTTACCAAGCCCTTGCCACATAAACCCAAGACACCTTGTACACCAACTGCTGGAAATAGCTGCTGTTTCCTTGAAATAAAAACTTATGATCTTTCTATGTGATTTTCAAACCATGGCAAGACAAAACATTTGGACTCCTTGGACAATTTACATCCTGAGTGCTAATTTCTCATAATATGTGTTCTGAAAACAGGAAGTGCAAATTGAACAGATTCAGGAACTTTACCTGCTAGTGAATTTTACAAACAAAAGGAAAGTCTTGAAAGAAAAAACAAGAGGAAAGAGAAAGGGAAAGGGAAAGGGAAAGGGAAAGGGAAAGAGAAAGGGAAAGGGAAAAGGAAAGGGAAAGGGAAAGGGAAAGGGAAAGGGAAAGGAAAAGGGAAAGGAAAAGGAAAAGGAAAAGGAAAAGGAAAAGGAAAAGGAAAAGGAAAAGGAAAAGGAAAAGGAAAAGGAAAAGGAAAAGGAAAAGGAAAAGGAAAAGGAAAAAGAAAAGGAAAAAGAAAAGGAAAAGGAAAAGGTGAGGGAAAGGGAAAGGACAAAAGGCATGAAGATCTATTGCCTGGAACTGGAAGCAGTTTTATTTATTTATTTTTATTTTTAATTATCTTTTATTCAGGGTCTCTTTCATCTTATTATTCAGAGAACATGTATTCTCCTCTCTATGGTTCTGTTTATGTTTGGTTGATTGTTTTATTTATTGTCATTTATTTATTGCAGTTGATATCTTTCTGCTTCTCTCTAACAAAATATTAGGATTGTCACAGCTTTTGCTTGTGACCACCTCTGGTAACTGAGTCTCTATACATACTACACTCTTAAGTAGCTAATTTCATTTTTCATTTTTATCCTGGCTGGGATATTTGGTACAACTGCTTGTGGTTTAAACTGTCAGGCAGCTAAGCACCACACAGCCTTTCACTTTTACTCTCACTGGGGGAGAGAATCAGAAAAAAAAAAAAAGTAAAACGTGTGGGTTGAGATAAAGATAGTTTAATAGGACAGAAAATGAAGGGGAAAAAATAATAACAATAATAGTAATAATGATAAAATAATATACAAAACAGTGATACACAATGCAATTGCTGACCACCTACTCACTGACGCCCAGTCAGTCCTCAAGTTGCGTGCTTCCCGCTCTCCACAATTGTATTGTTCAGCATGATACCACATGGTATGGAATATTCCTTTGGCCAGTTTGGGTCAGCTGACCTGGTTCAGCCCCCCCACAGCTTCTTCTGCACCCCCAGCCTCCTTGCTGTCAGGGCAGCATGAGGATCTGAAAAGTCCTTGATTTACTGGAAGCACTGCTCAGCCACTAGAACATCAGTGTGTTACCAAAATTATTCTTATACTAAATCCCAAACACAGAACTATTAGGAAGAAAATTAATTCCATCTCAGCTGAAACCAGGACACACATCAATTTCCACAGGCTTAGCTGAAATGAAAAACAACTCAAGCCCCTTATTCTACAGATGGCAGTGGAAATCTTGAAGTGTGCATAAATGACAGTTAAAGCATGTTTTACAGTATTTTCTATTGACTAGTCAGGTGAAAACTCAAGAAAGTTGTTGAAAGAAAAAAAATAAAACTGACAAGCTCTCTCTAGTTATACTGTTACTTTAGTATCAAGAATGTCTCAAAAACTTTCCTTTCTGAAAAGACAATTTCTTCAAGAGATCCGCACTGCAATTCTGCTGACAAGAAAAATGTGCAATGAATAAATGGTTCAGTTACTTTTTCTACACTAGCATGCATATCTATTAATTTGTAACTAACATTTTAGCAGTAGGAGCATGTATTATGCCAAAAAACAAGAAAACTGAAGTCTTATTACTGTTTACAAAACATGTATTACCCAAGCTTACTCATCTTGTCAATGAAATAGCTGTATCAACGTATCCTCTGGAGGTAATCCCCCCTCCCTCCCCCCAAAACAAAACAAAACAAAACAACAACAAAAAAACAGTGGACCATAATAATAACTCTTCTCCCGATTCAATATGAAACATTAACATCATGTTTAAAAGTTCTAGACCAAAATACTAGCCTAATGAATAAAAATCCTCAATCTATAGAAAATGTATGTATAATGGTGTGGTTTATAGGCATACTAACTTTTATAAAAAACACAGTGAATCTTACTCTTAGAAATACACATTAGATATCTAGAGGTAGGTATGATAATTCCCATCTATTCTGTTTCATTGTACAAAACACTTGCATATGTTTAGATACAAAAAACTTCTGAAATTGCCACATCCATTTTTCCAGGTAATATAAACATTATAAACAATTTTCCAATTGCACTAAAAAAAAAATAAAGAATGTATAGGATTTATAGAAGTGCAGGAAAATGAACAAACAAGCAAGCAAACAAACAAAACCCACATTCAGAAGCATCCTACTATTTCAAACAAAATGATGTCACCATATACTGGTATGATCTCATTATTAGTTAGCTAACTGTATTTGAGTTTTCTTTTTAAACATATGATAAAACAGCACTTCTACAACAGAACTGAGGCATGAAGATACAATGGAATCACCAATGTGAACTTGTGTTGGTCTTGAATACATAAACTCCTCATAAACCAAAAGTCTCTGTAGCTGCAAAATAATTATTGGACATAGCTTGCCTAATCACTTTTTAAACCTGTACTGGGTCTGGCTGGGATGTTAACTTTCCCTGCAGCAGCCCATACAGTGCTGCGCTCTGCACTTGTAGCTAGAACAGCAGTGGTATCACACCAGTGTTGTGTCTGCTGCTGAGCAGTGCTGGCACAGCATCAGGACTTTCTCTAACCCTTCTAGGGGGTGGGCAAAAAAGTGAGAAAGAAACATCACCAGGGCAGCTGACCTAAACCAACCAAAGGGATATTCCATACCATATGATGTCACACTCTGCAGTAAAAGGTGGAAAAAGGAAGAAGAGGGGAGGGGTGGGCTCTTGTTGCGAAAAC
>CM021697.1:164466916-164529756 GCA_011074415.1 Stictonetta naevosa | reverse complement strand
ATCCAAACATACAATTATGAGAGAATGTTAACTTCCCATTTTCCCAATGGGTATTTTAAGTGCAAAATAGTTCAACAAACTCTAGTTCTGAGTTTAGAGGAATTTAGGACTTCCATGGAGATCAGGAAGATGTTCCTTATAAGGAATCACAGTGACTGGAAGTCCTGAAACTTGCAGTCTGTTTTCACTGGGAGAAATGAGTGACATTCACAGACACTAACACCTAGCCACAGAGCAATCCCTCCTTTACTTACCTTTCCTTTGCCATCTAATCTCCTTCAAAGAAAAGTACAGGAATCATCAGGAACTTGTACTTGCAGGACAACTGCTTCATTTGGTAGGGTGAAAGGGGATGGCCTGCTACACTGTGCGAAACTTACATGAGACACAGAGAAAGGTAGGTAGAACACACCCTACACTTATCTTTTATGCTTATTTATTTTTTTATTTCTCCTAAAGTCAGGGAAGAATGGAGTTGAGAGGAGTTAGTTTGTGGGAGTATCACTCTTTAAAGAGAATAGCAGAGAATAATTTAGTTGGAATGTGTCTTCAAAGATCATTTAAGTTGTTCATCATTTTTTCTTTCCCCTTTGATTAAATTTTCTGTATCTCAAACCACAAGCCTTTTCTTTTTCCATGATACTTTGTCCTCACTTCTCCCTGTGGGGATAGGGAGTGAGAGAGCTGTTGTTGTGGAGTTTAATTGTCTGTGAGGCTGAAAACACCACACCCATGTGTCCTCAGCCTCTCCTCACAGGACATGCCTTCCAGACCTTTTGCCAAATTTCTTGCCCTCCTCTGGACACCTCTAAGTACCTTATCAATCTTTTCGTATATTGTGGAGCCTGGAACTGCACAGAGTATTCAAGACGAGTCCACGCCAGTGTTAAATGTAGCAAGAGAATCACCTGTTTTGACCAGCTAGCCCTGCTGTGTTTAATGCATCACAACATGCATTTTGCCCTGCTGCCAGGGCACACTTCTGTCCCCCATTGAGCTTCTGTTAACCAGAACCAGAACATCCAGATCCCTTTCTGAGGTGCTTCTTAGGAACTCATCTCCCAGTCTGTAACTATATGGTGTTACTCTAGCCCAGGTGCATTTTCTTTTGTTGGACTTCATGCTGTTGATGATTGCCCAATGAACCAGTGTTCCTAGTTCCCTTGGCAAGGCCTCTTATTCCTCCAGGAAATCAACAAGCCCTCCCAGTTCAGTATCATCAGCAAACTGTGAACATTGAGATGATACAACTATTCTCTTACAATTCCAGCGACCACAAAGGGATAATCGCTGCTCCCCCAGTCTGGGTCCTCCAACTCTGAAGACCTGGCAGCCCGAGATTTGTTATTACTATTATATACTGAAGAAAACAAAACAAAACAAAACAAACAAAACAACAACAACAAAACCCACTGCCTCTTCCTTTTCCTTACTTATTAGATGACCATGTGCTCCAGGTATCAATCCACTATTTCCCTTTGACCTCCTCTTGCTGTTGACATGCTAGAAAAAGCCTTTTTTTTTTTCTATCTGATACCATGACACCACAGTGTCCAGTGTCAATTCAAGCCGAGCTTTGGCTTTCTTTGTTTTCTCCTTGCAGATGTGATCTGCATTTCACTCATAACTGGAACTGTTATATCAAGTTTTTTTCCTGGAAGTTCCCACTTAAGAAGGGAACAGAGGAAAATAACTTGGTGTTGAGTTTATATTTTCTAGTGAGCAGGGTACTCTACTGGGTCTGGCTGGGATGTTAACTTTCCCTGCAGTGCTGTGCTGTGCACTTGTAGCTAGAACAGCAGTGGTATCACACCAGTGTTGTGTCTGCTGCTCAGAAGTGCTGGCACAGCATCAGGACTTTCTCTAACCCTCCTAGGGGGTGGGCAAAAAAGTGAGAAAGAAACATCACCAGGGCAGCTGACCTAAACCAACCAAAGGGATATTCCATACCATATGATGTCACACTCTGCAGTAAAAGGTGGAAAAAGGAAGAAGAGGGGAGGGGTGGGCTCTTGTTGCGAAAACGTCTGTCCTCCTCCCAAACACCGGCTACGTGCGTTGAGGCCCTGCTTCAAGGACATGGTCAAGCATTGCTCATTTGTGGGAAGTAGAGAGTAATTTCTTTCCTCTGCACTTCCACATAGCCTTTACTTGTTTTGTTTATCCTTTTCCCCCTCCCTTTTCCCCTTTCCCTTTTTTTCCCTTTAGTTGAATTGTTAAATTAGTGATAATATTTCCTTAATAATTATTTTTTTCCTTTAATTAAATTATCCTTCTCTCAACCCATGAGTTGTTCTTTCCTTTACTTCTTCCCCTCCTCATCTGAAGAGGGGGAGTGAGAGAGCAGTTGTGGTGTTTAGCTGCCTAGCACGGTAAAACCACCACAATACCCTTATAAAACTTCTGAGATAGGGCTCTTATTGTATCTAACAAAACATGGAAGAGATATACTTTTGTTCTGTGGTATTTATTCTCAAAGTTTGAGGAAGAAAGATCTGCTAATACAAATGATTAATATATATATATATTCTTTTCTTTAAGAGCCATTTGGTTCCTGATATTCAGAAAATTAATTTCACTAATTTGTCAATCTAATTATAATCTGAAACAGAGATTATCTAATTATTTTAAATGCTTCAGCATAAAAGAACAATTAAAATTCCCATATACAAATGATTTACTTATATGAAATTCTAACTGAAAAAAACCCACAGGTCTTCATTTTTTATGTATCAGGAACAATTAACAATATAAAAGTAACTGAAACATTATTTTTCATTTTGTTAATATCAATATCATTAAATTGTAAATGACAATTCAACAATACAGTTATAGGACCACTTGGAACAGAAAGTGAGTCACTAATGTCTTGTTCTTTATTATTATTATTATTATTGTTGTTTTAAATTATTGTATATATAGTTATATCATCATGACTAGCCAAAATGGATAAATTAAATATATTCTTTTATGTTTAATATTAGAATGAATCTGGGCAACATGCATTTCCTTTAATCTTGGTGAGCCATTAGGATAGTATATCAAAACTTATGTGGCTTCAAGATCAGGAACAAGCATGTCCAGAACAAAATGAAATTTCTAGAAGTTTTCCATTAGAGGAATTTAGCATATGTAAGGCTCCCGATGGAAACTGTCGTGTTGCTTGCATGCTTAACATTTTCCAAATAGAAAGATTTTTAACATAGCATTTGCAACAATATAACTTATTTAATTATTCTACTATAGTAAATCTATTAAGTTTAAGGCATCTTTCAGTCAAGAATATTCAAATGGTCTTTAGAGGTTACCATATCACAGAATCACAGAATGACTGAGGTTGTAAGGGACCTCTGGAAATCCTAGCCCCCTGCCAAACAAGGTCATCTATAACACATTGCACAGGGTTGCATTCAGGCAGATTTTGAGTGTCTCCAGAGAAAAAGACCCCACAGCCTTTCTGAGCAATCTGTTTCAGTTGTCACCCTCACAGTAAATTGTTTTCTCATATTCATCTGGAATTTCCTGTGTTTCAGTTTGTGCCTGTTGCCTCTTGTCCTGTCGCTGGCCACAGCTGTGGTGAGGACAGCAGGCTGTCCCCCTGCAGCCCATGGAGGACCATGGTGGAGCCTATCTCCACACTGCAGCCCGTGGAGGAGCCCCTGGTGGAGGACGTGGATGTGGCCTGGAGGAGACTGAGGCCTGTGGAGGACCCCCCACCAGAGCAGGCCCCGGGCTGGAGCTGCAGCCCATGGAGAGTAGCCCACACAGCACCAGGGGGCCTGGGGGGAGGTGCTGCCTGTGGGGGACTTGTGCTGGAGCAGTTTGCTCCTGAGGGATGGACCCTGTGGTACGGAGCCATATCTGGAGCAGTTCTTGAAGAGCTGCTGCCCGTGGGAAGCCCATGTAGGTTCAGTTCAGGAAGGACTGCATCCCGTGGGAGGGACCCCACATGGAGCAGGGAAAGAGCGGCAGAGACAAAGTGCTATTGACTGCAATACCCATTCCCCTTTCCCCTGTGCCACTCAGGGGGAGGAGGTGGAAGAGGGTGGATGGAGGGGAAGGTGTTTTTGGTTTATTTCCTTTGTTTCTCACTCCTCTAGTCTGTTATTAATAGGCAATAAATTTTATTATCTCCCTACTCTGAGTCTGTTTGGCTTGTCACAATAATTGTTGAGCGGTTTTCCTTTCCTTATCTCAACCCTTGAGCCCTTTGCATCATATATTCTACCCCTTTCCCTTTGAGGAGGGGGAGTGAGAAAGCAGCTGAGGTGGAGTTTGGCTGCCCACCCAAGTAAAACCACCACACTTCTAGGGCCCTAATATATGGGATTCCTCCAAGTATGTCCCTAAGGAGGCCAAAGATTGCTTTCCTGAAGTTCAGGGTTGCAATCATCCTCATTGCCCTGCTTCCTTCTTGCAAGATCCTGAACTCTACTACCACTCACTATAGCCAAGGCTGCCTCCAGCCTTCACACCAGCTGGTCCTTCTTTATTGTGAGTACAAGTTCCAGCAACACATCTGTCCTCATTGGCTCCTTGACCACTTTTGTCAAAAAGTTATAACCATTGTTCTGCAGGAACTTCCTGGATTGTTTGTGCCTAGCTGTGAAGTTTTTCCAGCATATACCAGGGTCCCTCATGAGAACTATGGCTTGTAATTGTGAGGCTACTTCCAGCTGTTTGTAGAAGGTTTCATCTACATTCTTTTCCTAATCAGGTGACCTGTAGCAAACTACCACAACAGTATCAGCCATGGTAGCCTGCCCTTTAATCCTTACCCATAAACTCTCAAATCTCTCTTCTTTCATCCCTAGTCAGAGCTCAATGCATTCCACTTGCTCTGTCACATAAAGAGTTAACACATTCTTACCAGTAAGTCTCACCTATTAGTTACCAAGTATCATCTAAAACGAAAAGTCAGGTGTCTAACCTGAATTCTTTGAATGAAAGTACAAATTGTACATGGAAGGATGCCCTTTTTTCTCTTGACGATACTAATCATAGAATCATTAAAGTCAGAAAAGACCTCCAAGATCATCTGGTCCAACCATCCCCCTACCACCAATATCACCAGAGGTCAAAGGGTTGTAGTGAACAGGGCTACATCTGGCTGGCAGAAAGTTGCTAGTAATGTTTGCCAGGGCTCAGTTCTAGGGCCAGCCCTGTTTGACATTTTATCAATAATTTGGGTGTAGGAGTGGAATGCATCCTCAGCAAGTTTGTTGATGATCATAGAATCATTAAGGTTGGAAGAGACCTCCAAGATCATCTGGTCCAACCATCATCCTACTACCAATGTTGCCCACTAAACCACATCCCTAAGCACCATGTCCCACCTTTCCTTGAACACCCCCAGGGATGGTGATGCCACCACCTCCCTGGGCAACCTGTTCCAATGCCTGGCTACTCTTGCTGAGAAGAAATGTCTCCTAATTTGTAACCTAAACCTCCCCTGGTGCAACTTGAGGCGATTCCCCCTAGTCCTATCACTGGTTATCTGTGAGAAGAGGCTGGTAATAGTTCTTGATGCCCTGTACTTCCACACTTGCTGTGCAAAGTCAATCCCACATGATATCAATGTATCAGTGGCTGGGGAAAAAAAAAAAATAATAAAAAAAACATGTTATTTTCAACAGTCCTCAAAATATCAAATTTATTCCAATTATACAGAGGTCACAATATTCTCTAAATATTCTCTAAATTATTTTATCTGTCTCAGTATACTGAAAAAAAAAGAGCAGCATAAATCTTTCCAAGATATATTAAAAGTATGTTAACTATGAAACATCATATAGTAAGTTTAGAAAATGGGGCCAAAAGTATCAGCATTACAGATTTATTTGAAGTTGTTTAAATCCTGTAAAAGGTCTTTTTATGCATTTCCTTGCACTTCTGTCTAATCAAGTCTTCCTAATCCCCTGTAATCTAAAGGAATATATTCTGACATCTTGCTTTCATAAAAAATTCCTAGAAATGCCACCAATATTTGTAACTATGGGTCAAGTCTCAAAATCCATATGGCATTTTTACACATAGAAACATGGAAGTTGATGCTTTTGTCTGAACAAGGTATTTGCAAAAGTAGAGAGTTTTGTAATGCAGCATTTGGCCCAGATTTGATAACTATTTGCCATGAAAAAGAACAGGTCACAGTGACAAGCCGGGAGCCCATTTTATGTTTGGTGGAGCTCTGTTGCACACAAATTTGCCTTATGAGTGGTTTTATTTCAATTTGTGTCATCACCAGAAATTGCTTTAAAGTGTCTTGAAAATATCTAGTTCCTCTGCATACTCACCTTCTTATTTTTATGTATTTCTTACCTACTTAGCCCTTACTTCCTGGCTTTGAAATCAACACCGAAATGATAAAAGCATTATCAAGAGTAACTTTAACATACAAAGCTTTCTATAAAACCTTTCTAATATTATCCTCAAGTATTTAAGTTAATGATAGAAACATATCTACAATTGCAGATGGAAAAAGATTCAAATGCCTTAGCCCAGCAAAAAGAACTTTATTCATAGACATTTCTGTATTGCTTAGACCAGTCTCTAGACCAGACTACACAAACAATGAGGTTAACATAATATGAGATAGGAAAACAAATGTAAGAACTAACACTATGTATTGAATGCTGATAAAATATTGCAGCCAAAATGAAATAGTTATAGAAATTATGAAATAATCAAACTTTAAGGGTAAAAGAAATGGAAAAGAACTGACTCTGACTGAAACTTTCAGCCTTTCAGGAAGAGGACTATTATTGTATTAAATGACTGTGGGCATGAAAAATATAATTATCCTTCCGTGTACTGATTTGGAAGACTATGTATCTTTGTTTTTTCCATTCAACTTGGCATCCAATTGCAAACTAACTTGGAAATATAGTGATAAAACTATCTCAAAATGTATAATCACTTCTGGAGCTAACAGGTGATGGCAAGTGTACTACTCAGTCATGCATGAGGATCAAGTACGCGTAGTAACCTTAGACAGTAATTTCCAAACAGTAGTTTAAAAAATAATTGGAGAGTAATAATAATTAAGGGGGATGCCTACCCTAAACTATTTTCTGTTTTAGCTATACCTGTTACTCAATACTCCATTATTAGGTAGAAGCATAATTCAGTATTTGAAAATTTCTCTTACATAGAAATTCAGAAAATAAAGAATATATAGGCATACATGTAGAAAATAATAATCTTTTAATTTTATCCTCAAATATATCATAAAATACTTTGTAGGAAAACACCAGTATGACAACAAATGAATACTTTAATTATTGGATGTCGACAAACACAATATTTCTGTTGAGGGAGAAGAAAAAGATAACCATAATCATGCTGTCATACTGTCTTCTGGATCTACTTATTTATTTATTTATTTATCCTTTTAAAAATAAAGCCAGCTTCAACAGCTACTTGCATTAGGACTTAGGCTCAGGGTTCTTTGATAAAATCTTCTTCTGCATTAAAAAGTGTTAGTTTTGCTTTACATGAATTAACCTATTTCATGTCTTTCCAAAATGACAGACTAGCTAAAAAGGCACATCATTTTAGTTACCAAAATTTATACAAAGACTCAAAAGAGAAAAAAGGTGTATTAATAAAATGTGCCTGTCCATTTATTTAATTTGCTGTGTTCAGAAAAGCATTTACTCATCACAGGTCCAACAGAAATGAATATTATGTCATAAAATGAGTGAACATCTCTAATGTTCTTGGAGTAACAAAATACAAGTTAAATTAGATTGAGGTGTAATTTATGCCATCTACTCTAAAAATCATCAGCTAATGGATCCAAGGCTCTTTCCAGTGCTTCTATTTAAACAAACAGCACAAGATGCTATGGCATAGTACATTCTGTATAAAAATAAAATAAAATAAAATAAAATAAATAAAATAAAATAAAATAAAAAAAAATAAAATAAAATAAAATAAAATAAAAAATGTTTTGTAGGTTTCATAAGACCACATATGGTGACAGGAAAATGCTACATGGTGTAATAGCATTAAAAATGTCATATTAGTATGAACATCCAAATGAGTTATTTAAAAACATTTGGAAGAGACAAGGTAGAGACAGCTGTAGAAGTATAAATAGATCATTTAAAAATGGCAAAGAAAGGAAAACAGAAAACATTTTTCTAAAAAGTATACAGCTGTTATTATGGGCAGAAAATTATCAATTTGCAGAAAGGCAGCAGGGCATTTGGAGATGACTGGAAAAATTCTTGCATTCTGAGATTCAGGCTTTCAAAACTTTCAATACTTTCAGGGTCCGGAATGGTACTTCAGGAGTATAACAGGCTACTGCTGATACTGAATATCAAAGAGGTATGGGGTGTGTGGTACCACAGATCCCATTGATTTCTTTATTTCTTTACAGTTTTGTCATTGATCCCAGCAGAGAACTTATAATTGGAGATGATCTGAAGCAAAGAAATATGAGTTATATATAATTTTAAGATGATGCCCTTATTTAAGGAATCCATATTTGAATTAGTGTCCTTTAGAAATCTATGATCTATGATCTATGTTCAGTGGGATGAACAACTTTTCAGTATGTTACATTGTGTTCATTGCAACCCTGTTTCCCTGGAGGTTTGCATTTCATCCTTGCTAGCAAAAAGCCACAGGTATTGTTTAACTCCATATAACCTCAGAAATTGGAGTTGCCAAGGTTTTATCTGGACTTCTGTGTGCAGAATAAACTATAAACTGGTATTACAGGTGCAGCAAAGAAAAGTACAAGCATGGAAGATGTGCTCCTTGAGAGTACAGGCACATAATGATATCAGAAGGCATAGATCTATGAATACTGTAGTAGTGCTCAATTAGTTGCCACCTCTAGAGTACAACATCAACAGCTTATTTTATAGATAACAAAGAAAACAGAGACTAAGTACATGACATATATAAAATGTACCTAAAATGTACCACATATAGTAAATTTGACATAAAGTGGAATCAAAGACCAATGAAGTAATAGTGAATAAGGAGATGATATTTAAAAATATATGAAAATCTCCTAAACTTATCCAAGAGCAAGAAGGAAGATCCTAAATTTTCCCAACAATATATTTCACTTGGAAAATACTTTAGAATGAATGATGTTTGCCATTATTATTATTATTATTATTGTTACTATTATTTTTACAGGAACGGGAATTTTGAACTTAACATCAGAGAAAAGTGGTAGATAGTGGGAAGCATGTGTATAACAGTTTTATCTATGTTATTAGCTGTAATAGATATCATTTGGATTATAAATGTTAGTATTGTAATTGGACTACCTAGTATTTGATTATATTGCTAAAACTTATACTGATATAAACATAATTTACTGATTAAAAATCTTAATTCAGCTTATATGGTATGATTCTTCAGCACATATAATACTGAAAGGTTCCTGTTATATTTTGCAGGTTGGCTGAAAGGCAATCTGTCTCTTGGTTGGGCAAAGTTTAGAAAGAAAAGCATCAGGCTTATGTGGTTAAAGATACACAAAGCGTAGTTATATTCAGTTTTTACTAACTTAACTTGCCTATATAGTTATGAAGTTTAATATTTATATGATTCCTTTTACAAGAAATATATTTTATATTCAAGAAATTTTATTATTACTATTCCACATATGGGGAGCAGAGATACCAGGAATACTTCTACCTACTATTTCATCAAAATGTCAAAGCTCTGTCCAAGCAAACATGTATGATTAGAATGCAGTATGATGTGAAAATACCAGCTAGTAACCCAGCTGTGATACCATATTACTATGTGCACCTATTCTAATGAATTTCATGCTCATATAAATATAATCTTTCTAGTTGTAGAGCTAGCTGGCTTTCTACAAAGCTAGATACAGCCTAGAAGTTTAACAGTCAGATTGCTAAAGGTACTTAAACATATAAAAATTCAGCTAAATGCCTGAGAAGGGTTTTAAAAACAACCCTCGTACATACTTATCTGAGAAGAGCTGAAGATCACAGAAAAGTCTGTTTGGTATAAAGAAGAAATATGAGCTTCTGTTCCTCAGTTTCTTAGTGCTTTAATAGCTGAACTGTCCTTCCCTGTTTATATGAAATAATGATCAGGGATATATATTTTCATATTAATCTGTCACACTCAGATGACATGCATTTATTTAAACTGCATTTTCAACAACAACACTGAAACAATGCATTGTTTGAAGCAATGTTAGACACATTTGTCAGTGTGCATAGAAAAACAAAACAAAACAATACAAAACAAAGTAAAATAAAATAAAATAAAAGTAAAATAAAATAAAATAAAATAAAGTAAAATAAAATAAAATAAAATTTATAATCTGCCTTTCACTTTTCCTTCTTTTATTTCTCTTGTCAGTTACAAACACAAGCAGATAAATCTAAATGCAGACAGAACGGAACAGACTATCAAGGACAAGCAGTTGTCAAGTTAAAACTCAGATACATTCAAATTTCATATACGGACTCACTTCCATATTGACTTTGAGTAAACCTCAGATTTTTATTTATTTTTTATTATTTGTTTTCAAAGTTTATTGTCATGAAGCAAAGCTTTTTGCATTGCTTAAACCCACTTTTCTTAGCATGAAAAGGTAGTTTGGCATAGAAAGGCTTTAGCGGTAGAGTTAACTTCATTTGAACTTGAAAACAGAGTCTGGCATGACAGTTACAGCAGGGTCAAATACCCTAAGTGGAAGAATTTATTTACTTTTTGAAACTGAATATCAGCTTTTTTTCTTCATATTTATTTTTGAGATCATTTAGGCAATAGATACAATTCATAGGTGGTAGAATTAGAGAGATCTACAGAATAAACTTCTAATGTATTCACAAGATCAGCTAATTGTAATGAGATTTTTATGCCACATATTAGGAAGTAAGCCAGTGCAAGTTGACTCATAGGAAACTATTTCAGAGTAGAGTCTGGTTTAGCATAATAATAAAGGGCTTTGTCATTCTCTGAAAAAAAAAAAAAAAAAATGCTCTTATACTAATGTGAATAATAGCTTAAAAGACAGATAAAACTTTATTTTAAAAAAGAAAAAAAAAAGCTTTTGATCTTAGGGACTCCATTTTATTTTATTTTATTTTATTTTTTTTTGGGGGGGTGCGGTGCAGAATGTAAAAGAAGAATGGAGAAGACTGCATCTATATCTGCACTTTATTCTTTGTTTATGGGACTGGCAATTACAGAAAAAGGGTCCAAATTTTATCTTTTGGAAAAAGAAATGAATCAGATAGGAGATAAACAATTTCACTAATTTGCATTTATAATCTCAAAGCTGTGTCTTCTGGAAACCTTAATGGAAATTCTGTAGGATAAAAGCAAAATACAGAACAGAAGACATGAAAAAGCCTTTAATTTACATAAGTGTTGTTTTCTACTTCGCACTGTTAAGGTAACTCAAAAGAAAAAAAAAAAAAAATCATTACAACTTGGAAGCTGACATTCCCTGAAATTTCTGTCACAGAAAACTGATCAAATGAGACCATCATTTGTTGGAAAAAAAAAAAAAAAAAAAAAAAAAAAAAAGGGGAAGCTGTGGTTAACTAAGGTAACTCGCTGCTTCTGGTCTGAAGCAAATAGGTGTCACTTGCAAAATTCAATTCAGTTCCTATCTCCTTTCTGAACTTTTTCTCCACAGTAAGAGGTTTGATCAAATAATGCCTAAAGTTGACAGTTAATGGTGATTTCTACCTCAGAATGAGAAGAATAAGGTAAAAAATAATATATATATATATTTCAAACAGAGGAGATGAATTTGGGCAACTAAATAGGCATCAAAGGAATTTCAGCAGTGGAAAATTTTATAAATTAAACAAGTTCTATTGTCTATTTTGCTTTTAGCATCACTCAAATCTAACTTGCTTCTAACTTGTTCCACAGTTTTCCTTTAAATACTTTTATAAGATAAATATTGAGTAAACTTAGAAAGGATGCAGTTTGTATTAAGTGCAAAAGAACTTCTAAACTGGATGTTACTTAGATCATATGGCAATTCAATGTCACATCAATTTCATACAGATGTTCCATAATAGGAGAGTAAAGATTAAACTTGGTTAGAATTCTGTTGAGTCTGTTGGCATTTCATTGGCGATAATAATGAAAAGAGTTGAAAAGCTGTCAGAACAATAAATATTATCATGTGCATTTAGAAATACAGTTAAAATCAATGTTTATTATACTTGTATCTAAATACACATGAGAAGAGATATGCAAAGGAACAGACAGTAGCTGACAGTAGTTCTGGGACCAGTCAAGCAGCATGATTTGATTGTTAAAGTTTAGGTTATTGATTCTCAAAGAAGTTGAGAATGACAGAAAATAGCATATATATAGAAAGCCAACTTTCTAGATAAAACAGTATTTTAGCTCCTCCAGAACACAGAGAAACATCTCAACTTACAGTTACTTTGCTGAAACTAAGATTGCAAGCTAATTAACACAATTAGCAGTAATTAAAATTGTGTCCCCCATCTCACATTAGAGGCAATTAGATTGTTTTTCATAGCTATAAAGCTTTACGTGCATGATTGGTCCTTAGTTTTAAATACAGGCTGGTGGAAAGGGAAAGATTACTTTCTGGAGGATTGTCAGAAGACATATTCATCAAAAGTAGATAGTGTTTCCAAAAAGCTGAGAAATGCTAAAATTAATCTCGAAACCTTTTAAGTTTTGGGATCTTTGTTGATTGGCTGATCAAGTTGTAAAAACCTGAGCATTTTCTGAAAGAACAACCCTTACAGGTTTATCCTTGGTTAATATAGTCTGGGAAGAGTGCAGGAACATAATATGACATTGCTATCTAACAAAACTACTCCACTTTTTTTTGTGTTTTTGTTTTTGTTTGTTTGTTTTTTTTTTGGGGGGGGGGGCATGGGGGCAGTAGAGAGACTGGATAAACTGTGTTTTGTACTGTTATGTCCAGCAAATTTCTTCCTCAGAGGAAAAACAAAGAGCATTAAAATCTTTAATTAAGCATCTGCTTTCTCAATACCTTGGAATTGATCCTACAGGGATATTTGAAGGAAGGACTATTAAACTCTTATTCAAGTTTTATTTCAGTGAACAGCACAGATTTGGGTTCTTCCTCATGAGTAATAATTATTTATTATTATTATTATTATTTTTCTATTTCCGTGGTAACTCGTTTCTTGAGAATCTCTTTCTCTTTTTCCTTGGGAAAGCCCAGATATGATCACTACCTTGAAAACCATGTAAATAATTAATTTAATACATTTTCTACAGTATTTATTAACAGGTAGAAATCTTCTCCTCTTTCAATTAACTTAATACTTGAGTCTGAAGGAGACAGAAAATACATTACTGCTGCAAGTGTCTACTCAGTCATGTCTTCTGGGCTAATTCCTGTTTTTCTATACAGTAATTAAAACTATAGCTCTTCATGCTCAATTTATCAGTGTAGTAAAAATCAGTTTCAGCTAATTTCCATTCTTCCAGAAGCTTTTTTTTTTTTTTTTTTTTTTTTTTTTTCCTATTTCTTTTTGCTTGAATAAGTTTTAACCATAATGCAAGCATAGTTACAGGAAATTAAGGCTTTACTAAAATACCGTGGAGGAGACTTACAGTTAATTTTGTGTCACTTTTTCTGTTCTATGCCTTCAATATTTTGAAAAAAATAAACAGACTGAGTCTTGATATACAAGCTAAATATTTGGATGAGGTTGTTCATTTAATTGCCTTAGCTATTACAAAGTTATAAAACAGGAAAGGAATCTATTTGAATACCACTTTTTCTCTGAAGAATTTTGTTCCATGAAATTATTTTAAAAGACGCATAATTTAAATAGAAGCCTTTGAACTTAATGAGAACAAAAACATTTCCCTAAATTTGAAGAACAACAACAAATATAGGGAACAGAAAAAAAGGTGGAAAACTCAAATTTTATTTTACATATCTCCAACATTCATTTCAAAAGTTCATGTTAAATGCAACACTTGGTATAGCTCTATATTAAATTCATCCCATTGCTTTAATGTCTAGATATCAAGTTATGTACAAACAATATTTGTCTTGTTATTATTTCATTGTTTATTTTTAAACAACTCATGCAGTGGTTGGGGGGGGGCGGGGGGGCGGGGGGGACTTCTAAGCAAATAAGCAGGTCTTAGCCCTGCCACCCAAACTCTTATTTATTTGTTATTTCCTCAATAAGAAAATAAATAAATAATGGTCAAATTTCAGCTCTGAATTGCCTAACAAAATATGATGTCTTGAACCTTGTTTGTTCTAAAATATTTATTTTGACCAATCACTTTGTTAAGACCATTCTACAAACATTTATTTAGCATTTACAATTCAATAAATTTTCATTTGGCATGTTAGTTTTATGGTTTAGACAACTTTTTCCAACATTTTTTCTTCTTCTTCACAGACTCCTGCTTTGAGCTATTTTTCAGAACATAGCTCCATGAGTTCAGAATAAAATCAGCTAACAGAAACAAGGCTTTGCTTTGTCTTAATTGTTACTTCTGGCACGCATAGCTACCTGGGTTCTGTCTTTGGCCTCCAGATATTTGACTAGACTCTTTGATGCATAAGTACAGTCAAGTATGTGGAATTTTACTCCAAGATATATAGCAGGCTGGACAGGACAGTTAAACTAATCGAAGCAAGGTGTTGAAGGGAACATGGGAAGACAAGTTTGACTTCATTCAGGACTCCAGACTCCAAGTTGGCAGTGGACACTTTTCCCCAGTATTGAGTTACAAAGCTCTGGTGCAGTAAGGAACTAATGTCAGACCAATCTATTCGTTCCATGCTAAAACCTCCTATTTCTCTCTTTTTCCACTACCACACTAGTAATTATTAAAAATTCTTAGATCATCCTCATATTTCTATCCTTAATTAACAGCAAAAAGTCCGAAAACACTATCTTATTGCCATCCCATCTAGGTTTGCTTATAGTATGAATTAGAATAACACCTCAGTCTCCTAAAGGAGCATGCTAACCAGCAAGCTATTAAGTCATTTTCGCTTTGCTGCAGTGAATATTAGATCAAATGCAAAATCTTATAATGGTGAAATCTAAAGCATGTCATCACCACAAATAACTTGATGCACCATGGTTAAAATAGCTCAGTGGCTAAAACATTCCGTTGAGTAGGAAAAGCATTAAGAGGAATATATTCCAGGTCATTTTTTAATTTTTTCCTTCCTAAAGACCTAAAGACAAGCCCATGTTGTTTTTTTATGTTTTTGTTGTTGTTGTTGTTGATGTTGTTGATGTTGTTTTGTTTTTGTTTTGTTGGTTTTTTTTTTGTTTTTGTTTTTGTTTTTGTTTTTTAAATCCAAATTACTTACCACTGATAAAGTACTCAGGGCAACACCTTGCTGAACATCTTGCTGAACAATCTGAGACACTCTGCCAGCTGAAACTAAGAAGCATGTTTTTATTTATAGCTTGAATAATATAGAGATGTTGCACAACTAGATTTCTGGCAGAAAATGCCTTTCAGGGAGCCAAAAGTGCAAAAGTTGGCAGTGGAGTGTCACAAGATTGTGTAGGGTGTAGAAGACCAAATCTGCTGAGGTCATATTCTTCCTGTCTTGTAGGAGGAGTCCCTAGAGTGCACATCTGTTGCATTGTTGCCCAACAGGACAGGACCTGGAGGTGCTAGTCAACAGCTGGCTAAACCTGAGGCAGCAGTGTGCCCAGGTAACCAAGAAGACAAATGGCATCCTCGCTTGCATCAGAAATAGTGTGGCCAGCAAGGCTAGAGAAGTGACTGTCCCTCTGTATTCAGCACTGGTGAGATGAAATATCAAAAACTTTTTTCAGTTTCGGGCCCCTCACTACAAGAAGAATATTGTGTTGCTGGAATGCATTCAGAGAACAGGTAGAAAGCTGGTGAAGGGATGACAAAACAAGAGTTATGAGGAGTGGCTGATGGAACTAGGGTTGTTTAGCCTCAAGAAATTGCATGACATTCAGCAAGACTAAATGCCAGGTGATTCACTTGAGTCATAACAACTCCATGCAGTGGTATAGGCTTGGGGAAGAGTGGCTGGAAAGTTGCCCAGAAGAAAAGGACTTGGAGGTCCTGGCTTGTCAACAACCAGACAAACATAAACTGGTGATGTGCCCAGGTGGCCAAGAAGGCCAATGGCATCCTGACTTGTATCAGAACTAGTGTGGCCAGCAGGACTAGGGAAGCTATTGTCCCTCTCTGCTTGGCACTGGTGAGACCACACCTTGAGCACTGTGTTCATTTTAGGAACCCTCATTGCAAGAAGGATATTGAGTTGCTCTATCATGTGCAGAGAAGAGCAACAAAGCTGGTGAAGGGAATAGAAAGCAAGACACATGAGGAGTGACTGAGGGAACTGGGTCTGTTTAGAGAAAGGAGGCTGAGAGGAGACTTCATCACTCTATAACTACCTGAAAGGGGATTGCAGCCAGTGTCTTTTCTCAGGTGACAAGTGACAAGATGCAAGAAAATGGCTTCAAGTTACGCCAGAGAACATTTAGATTAGATATTAAGAATAATTTAAAATGGGAAGGGTGGCTAGGCATTGGAACAGGCTGTCCATGGAAGCGGTAGTCACCATCCCTGGAGGCATATAAGAGAGATGTGGACATGGCACTTAGGGACATCACTTAGTGGAGGATGTGTAGTAGTTTTCCAGTCTAAATGATTCTATGATTATGCTAAGGTTTTGTTTTTAAGACATTTGGAGTAGTCCAAAACAGACAAGAATCATCCTACAAGTTCTTTTGTGTTATGATCAAGTTTCAGTGCTCACGTTTACTCCTTGGACATCTTTTATTTAAATAGTTGCAAGTGAAAGGGAGAAGTTAAAATGATGTTTGTATCTGCATAATAACCATCAACACATTAGATTCTGTCCATTTTCATCTTCACCAGAAGAAGATATTACATCTAACTATATATTCAGGTGACATTGCCTTCCTTTAAGTTCATTCACATGGCTGTAGTTTCCCCAAAGCCTCGACAGTACGTTTTGTTTTGAAAACAGCACCTCTGGTGGCATTCACTTTGAAGTTAAGATGCTGAAACATAGCTGACTGTATGCAAGCATCTTTATATGAGGTGGTAAATCACAGAATCATAGAACATCTGAGTTGGAAGGGACCCACATAGTCCTGGGTCCCCAAAGGACCACGCCCCCCCCCCCCCAAAAAAAAATCAGATCATGGAAACAAAAAACATAAGAAAATAAGAAAATAAATAAATAAATAGATAGATAGACCAAATGAAAAAGCTTCTTTCATTCTCCTAAATGTCCTAAATGTAAATGGCCAACGACACTTGAAACATTTTCTAGTACTACAGATAAAGTAAATTCACAAAGCAGGGAAGTCATGGCCTTCCAAATGGTTTACTCAAGCTCATGCATCAGAAATAGCCTATGTGGAGAAAACCATTGCCCAAGTCAGTGACATATGCTGAAAACATTTTAGATGATAAGCTTCAAAGGGTTTGATTATTTTGTCTTAACAAAGGTGTTTAGTGAAATGTGAGATGCCGTATGGGTTCCCATCAGCTCTCCAGGTTCCATTCTGAGAACGAAAGAACTGTCCCTTCAGTTCCATGTAACATCTGACAGCTCGTGGATGTTGGGTACATCTCAGTCAACATTAGATAAGTATACTTAGATTACTGAATCAAACCATAGGTATCTGTATCTGCCTCAGTTGAATAACTCTCCGTAATATCAGTGCTATAAAAGAAAATTTATAGATTGTTATCTTATGTACACTGCTTACAAGGTAAGATTCTTAAGCATGTGCTAAATCCTATTTGTTATGCCTGTATTATATATATTTCCTCTATCTTGAGAAAGGTTGTCAACTTAAAAGCTAAGTTGGAACTTAAATGTTAAATTTTTTGGAAAACAAACACAATATATAACCTATACTATAAAATATTGCACGAAGTGAACCCCAACTATGAGTAGTTAATTTAAATCTCCCACTAACTGCATACAGTAGTAAATAATGGTTATGTTTATAAAATATCTTTGGTTTTCCTTCAGACTTCTTTGTTTTATTTAGTGTTACTTACAAATTGAAGGAGCTGTATTCACCACATTTGTAGAATTGAATCATTAGGCTGGGAAATTGTGTTGCAATAGAATGTTATTAGGATACTAAAAACTGATTTGGTCTGTGACTTTTTAGATAAAAGAAAATTCAAATATGACTTAATGGAACTAAAAATTAAAATGAATGAAAATACCTATTTTTCACTTTTACACACAATATTTGTAAACCATCCAGAGTGAAGAAGAAGCAATGATGGAGAGGTGTGCTTTAAAGCTGGAAAGTTGGTCTTAAAAAAGAGGGAGAAAAAATCTGATTTTCAACTTCCTAAAACCTGAGGTAAAATCATAGTTTACAATTTATTTAGGAAGGCAAAATATTAATTTAAAAAAAAAATCTAAAAAAATCAATACAGTTATAATGAGTTGATAAAATCACCAGTATATTCTCTTCAAATGAAGTGTCGTAGCATATTTGCATAGTTTTATGTTGGTGCTTCTTAAGATGCTGGTGTATTTATTTATTTATTTATTTTATTTGTTGCTTTTTGGTATTTGCCTCTGAATGAAATTAGTGTTTCTTTGAGAAATAGATATGCTTTTTCAATCAATGTATTTTTCCAGCTCTTGGGCAAGAATCTCAACTGGTGTCAGTCAGAGTTGTTCTCATGAAATCAAGTATAACAACGAAATACAGATGAACATGCATAAGCATGGTCTCCATCTCTCTTTCACAGACACACTAGAATATATAAAAATTAGCTTTCATAAAATCATAGAGCTGTAAAAGACCTAAAATAGTTGTTAGTTCTTTTTGTTTGTTTTTCCCAAAGAAATATATCAATATATCATTGTTGGTGAATGTTGTTTGAAAATTCAGCAGTTAATTTCTTAGTGCCTCCATAACCTCTCTAGACATGATCTCAGAGCTTTATTATCTTGTCATTATTTTTTTTTCCAATGACACTGATGACTCAAGTCTATGGTATTCTGCATTCTTATCTCTTGTTCTGCAGAACTTCTAGCTAGTTTTTTGCTCTCCATACTTATGCAGTTATTTCTGCCTAAAAGTAACATATTTCAGGTAAGTAATAAAATCATGTAAAACTTCACCTTATTACTCAGGTTTTATAATATTTTAAAATCATTTTGAATTTTACTCCTGTCCTCCAGCATGCTTGCAGCTTATCCTAACTTGAAATCATCTGCAAAACTAGTTGTCATATTCACCATTTAAGGTCATTAAGTCAGGTACTGTATAGCTTCTGGCCTGGAAGAACTTTAAAGAACTTCATTTGATAAATCCTTCAATTGTAACAGCAAAGAAGTAATATTCTCTTCCTGTATATTTCAAATTAGTTTTGAAATCATCTTTTCACACACACATTTAGATAATATATATATTAAATATATATAGTATATATATAAATATATATAGTGTATATTGTATATATATATACATATTTTTAGCCTGCATGTGATGCTGTCATGAGAATGTCAAAAGCTTTGCTGAAGCCAAATATACTGTTCTAATATGTCCCTTCCTTTTTGACTGTAAGGCCTGTTATATTATCCTAGGAAGTACTAGATTGTTTTGACATGATTTGCTCTTGCCTAATCCATGTTGGCTGATACTTACTGCAGGTCTAAAGTGCACTGATTAAAAAGCTGTGACTTGTGAAATCGGAAGAGAGCTTATAATAAGATGATACTGCTCTATATATCTTGCTGTTTCTCTCAGTATGGTTTAGAAAATGTTACCCATTCCAGGGATTTGATGATGAAAAATGTCATTTTACACTAATTTTTGGTTAAATTGATTTCTTCTATTGAATTGGTACAAATGAACAGAGAATAGCTTTAAATTACTTGGAAAGCTGAATGATCTATTTGCTTAATCGTTACAGTAATCTGAAATGAAGCTAGTAGCACTGTTTGCATGACTAAAGTGACAGGAATTTTATTAAATGATTGTTGAATTTTTAAATTACATATATACCAGGATGGCAATGACTTAGGTAAAAGAAAAAAAAAAAAGGGGGGGGGGGGGAGGGGGAGAGAAAAAAATCTTGTTGCTCACAAACACAATTCAAACATAATTATTTCAGTTATCTGCAAGTATGTCTTTTTTCTTTGTCAGTTCATGAACTTAAACAATGTCAGAAATATTATTTGTTTCATGGTTTCACCATATCAATGTGTTAACTAATAACCAAGGGACTACTCTATTTGTAGGAATGTATTAATTTCTGGCATATCATAAACACAACTGTTCTCTATGCACTATAGATGCACAGAAAATGAACTATTTAATCTAAAGAAAAGAAACCACTCATTCAGTCAGTTTCTGTCTGTTTTAGAGCAATAACCATGTATGAATACACATGTAGCTTTTCCATTTCTCCATTTTTTTTTTTTAATTAAAAAAAAAAGATGCCTAGAGTCATGCAGACATTGTTGGCCTGTGTACATGTCTGTACATGAATGCCCACATACATGCATCAATTTACTTATGACAATTCCTTTTTCCAGTAATGTATACAATAATTTTCATTTTCTTCCTTAAGTTGAACACTTATTTTACAAAGTCATTTGTTATTCTGTCTCCTAGACATTTGTAGGACTTTAACAGTAGTACATATATAAATTGTCACATTTATTTGGATTAAAAATAGTTCAGGAAGAGAAGTTTTCCTAATTTCAGAGTATATCAATGGAGTACTTACAGCAGAAATTCAGTAGTAATCATATTTTTTCTTGTCCATAAGCATCATGAACAGGTTATATCTTATTCTTTCATGTTGTTCATGAATGCGTTAGTTCTTTGTACAGTTATTATCAAGTACTGGGCTAACTGTCACAGTATTAATATCAAAGGTTTTGTGTGAGACTAATTTTAGAGTTCTTAACTGGTGTGTGTCAGATAGCTCCACAAATTATCCATTAATAGGTAAAAAATACTAAGTAGAGGGGAGTTTCTGACCAGTGACCTTCTTTGTATATACTTTCGTCAAAATTGCAGAGCATATAGTTTTTTGTTTGGTTGTTTGTTTTTCTACATGCTCTGAATGATCAAAATGGGAAAATGAACTCAGAAGTTCATTTTCATTGTTTTTTTCTTGCAAGAAATAACCTTCAAATATAAGTAGCAAGTACAAGGTCCCTTGAGGACAATCTCACTCTTCCTGGGGGTTTGTTGGCTTGCAAAGAACTTTGTCTATATCTGTTATATGCATTCTGACTTTCTCTATATAATGTGATAGACAAGAGGTAAGAACTGGGAGAAAATAGGTAGCTGAAAGCCTCCAGACTGCAATCCTGTATTCCATGCAAAGATTTACCAATATGAATGTGTAGGGAAGAAAGGTTAATTCCCTCCTGTTAGTGGCTGTTGCTTTTTTGCTCTTGTATTAGTATTTCTGCATGGCTGTATATCCTATTCAGGTTAAAGCAAGGTTCTGCACTGTTTCTCCTCCCTTGAGCACAGGAGTATTGTATTACAATTTCAGAGGTACAGAACAAAACTAAACTTCATGTATTTTCACCACAGTAACCAATAAATTGGTCATGAATTACAAATATTGTAATCCTATCAGAATTCATTGATAAGCTTCTGTATGAAATTTTGCTTTTCTGCCTGTTTGATCAAGTAAATCTCAGCTACTCAAACATTCATGGAAAATAAACATGAAAAGGTGCAAAGCCTGCCGGAACTGAACTCTGGTCTAGAATCTCAAGAAAGAATTCCATTTCTGTTTTCTTTACAATACATCCAGTTTCAGAAAGAAAGCTAAAGTTCATGCAGCTTTCAGATGCCAGCATTTCTGCTAAACCAGTAGCTTTAAGAAACCCCAGGGAATGTCACACACAGGGAGAAAACACTCAGGAGTTTTAAATTATGTCTTTGTTTACCATACGCCAGCCTTTCCTTGAAAATGTAGGTCGTATTAAACTCTTTTAGGTCTCCTCTTTTTATCTCTCATCTGGAAGAGAAAGTAAAAATCCCCCTCAAAAGTATACATAGAGAACAGATACCAGAAAGGACAAAAAGTCTGTCAAAGCAGGCTGAACCTCTAATACTTTTGCTAATACCCATGATTAACCTTAATTTCATGTACTGATTTCCTTATGCAATGCTAACAGAAGAAGACATAGGGTGGGATAGTTTTTCACTGAACCCTGCTCCTTTTTCTCTTTAATGGTCAGTTTATTAAGGCATTTTTAGATGGGTGCAAAGAGACTCTGCAAGTGGTGTATGCACAACTTGAAAAATAAAAAGCAATTCTTTATTTCAGTGCACACAAAATGTAGCTAAGATTTAATTATCTATTATGCAAGTATTAGTTTGCTCACTAGTGTGCTTAAAGAACATAAAAAAATAAAGCACACTTCTGCTGGCCATAGATACATCAGTCAGGAGGGGCAGGGGTGGCCTTCGTTGTTCCTTGAATGGGTCCTCAGTATCACTGAGTTGCCAATTCCCACCCACACTGTGATTCCTGGTGACACTGTTGGCTTGACAAGAAGCACCAATGATTACCAGCTACAGAGTTAACCTTCACAGTTTTTGTTTAGTATTTTAAAAGTTTCCATGCTGGTGCTTTTCTCCTTTAATGCTTGAGATACTAATAATCTTGTCTCAATAGTGTTATGTCTGGCAGTATTTTTTTCTTTTATTCTTTCTGAACATTTTCTCACTGCTCTCTCTCATAATTTAACGATTTTCTCGGTAATTGAAGGCAAGTTTTTGCTGCTGGGTAGGTCAGAGATGGTCCTTAGACCCTTTGTAACAGGGTGCAGAGCCCAATGGAAGAAGTGTTTGCAGAAGTGTTTGCAGAGATAAAGGGTTACAAGCTTTATAATTGATATTTCCCTAAGTGAAAAAGTCACCGCATACATAAAAAGCAATCAATATATATGCAGTTTATAGCCACATTGACCAATTCACAGCACCCAAAGAGAGAACAAAGTACTGCCCTCTGTAGGAGAAGATGAAGTTCAAGCCAATCTAAGGAAAAAGTCCATGGGATGGATAAATTCCTGAAAACTGTCAGATGAAATTGCTAAGTCACTGTTTATCACATTTGAAAAGTCATAGCAGCCCAGTCTGACTGGAGGAGGGAAAGCATAATGCCCTTTTTAGAAGGGAAAAAAAGGAAGACCCAGGTAACTACAGGCCAGTTAGTCTCACCTTTGTTCCCAGCAAGATCATGGAGTAGATCCTCCTGGAAACCATGCTAAGGCACATAGAGAAAAGATAGGTGATTGACGAGCAGTTGTGTGGTACTTAGCTCCCTACTGGGGCTAAATCACAAAAATTGGTGTCAGCCAGTACGGTTGCATTAAGGTCAAATCATGCTTGACAAATATGGTGGCCTTCTACAACAGGGTTACAGTGTTGGTGGATAAGGGAAGAGCAATTGAGATCATCTACCTGGATTTATGCAAAGCATTTATTTGACACTGTCCTGCACAACATTCTTGTCTCTAAATTAGAGACATGGATTTGACAGATGTACCACTTGGTGGATAAGGAATTAACAGTATCATCACATTCAAAGAGTTGAAGTCAATGGTTTTATGTCCAGGTGAAGACCCATGATGAGTGGTATGCCTCAGGAGTCAGTTTTAGGACTGATTTTATTTACCATCTTTTCAGAGACATGGACAGGGGGATTGAGTGTACCCTCAGAAATTTTGCCAGTGACACCAAGCTGTTTCATGCAGTCAACATGCTGGAGGGAAGGGATGCCATCCAGAGGGACCTTGACAAGCTTGAGAGGTGGGCCTGTGCAAACCTCATAAACTTCAAAAAGGCCAAGTGCTAGGTCTTGCACCTGGGTCAGGGCAATCCCAAGCATGAATGGAGGCTGGGCAATCGGTGTATTGAGAGATGCCCTGAGGAGAAGGACTTGGAAATACTGGTTGATGAAAAACTCAACATGAGCTGGCAATATGCACTAGCAGCCTAGAAAGCCAATTGTATCCTCGGCTGCCCCAAAAGAAGCGTGGCCAAAAGGTGATTGCATGTCCAAAAGGAGGTGATTGTCCCCCCTCTACTCTGCTCTCGTGAGACCCCACCTGGAGGACTGGATGATCAAGGGGCTGGAACACCTTTCCTACAAAGACCGGCTGAGAGAGCTGGGGTTATTCAGCCTGGAAAAGAGAAGGCTCAGGGGAGACCTCCTTGCGGCCTTCCAGTACCTAAATGGTGACCACAAGAAAGCTGTAGAGGGACTCTTTTTCAAGGAGTATAGTGATAGAATGATAGTATAGTGATATAATGATAGAACAAAGGGTAATGGTTTTCCACAAAAAAGAGAATCATTTCACATTAGATACCAGAGAGAAATTCTTTACTGTGGGGGTGGTGTGGCACTGGAACAGCTTACCCACAGAAGTTGTGAATGCCTCATCCCTGGGAGTGTTCACAGCCAGGTTGGATGTGGCTTTGAGCAATCTGATCTAATGGGAGGTATCCCTGCCCATGTCAGGTGATCTTTAAGGTTCCTTCCAACCCAAACCATTCTATGATTCTATAAATGTTATGAAATGAAAGCTGCACTTTCCTCCATTAAATCTGCAGACTCCATAAGTAGCTATTGAAAAACAGAAAGCTTGAAATTTGTATATTTTTGTTAGTTAGTGTTTCCAGATTCAAAGTGATATGTTCTGCTACAATTTTTTGATATATTAGAAGTAGCATCTTTGTAGATAAAGTGAAGAAATTTCTGATAGATCATGTAAAATATTTATGAGGTGGGAAATAGTTGATGACAACCAGGATAAATTTCAGTGTTTATTTGATGTTTTATTGTTTATACAAAAATGGTTTGTATTTGTATAGTAATAAAAGGAAAACAGAACGAAACACAACCACTATAAAGTATATATATATATATATATATTTTTTTTTTACAGAGAAAAAGAAATCACAGAATGACATGGAAAAATTAAATAAAAAAATCTGACAATTCTCTCTAGCTAAGCATAATGACAAGCTCAAATTGTTTAGATTTGGCAAATATAAAAATATTTTTATAATTGTATTTGCAATTCTGCTATGATAAGCATGAATCATTCAATGATGGATACTTTAGTTGCTGCTTGTTTAAAGGGTCAACACTACAAAATTAAAGAGGATTTTTTTTTCAGACATTGCTTTTGCATATTTTCAATTTCTTTGTAACTGGTGACACAGCTATTTGTAACTACAGTAAGATATGAATCCAATCCCCTTGAGCTAAACCAAACTCTTGAACATTAAAGTAAAATTTTATTTTATGTAAATCAAATTTCCTTTTGTTATTACTAATGTTTATAGGCTAGTGAGGAAGGCTCACATTCCTCCATACAAATTAGAAGAATTCTTTAAAAACTTTAATTCTCAAAATTATTGTATAAGCTAACCACAAGTGATTGTCTTACATAGACATCCTAGATTTAAATTGGTAAAATATGTTTGCAAATGTTCTGTCAGATTACTAGTATGCTTTTCCTAGTACACATTGTGGGTGATAGATAACTAAACATATGGCTCATTTGTTCGCCTCACAGATTTTATTATCCTCACTTTTGCAAATGTAGCATGTTGTATCAAATTTCTCTTAATCATCTTCCAGTTAACTGCATACACCCTACCAGTTCAAGTTACAAACCTCATCTTGACTGCCTGCTTTGAACTGAAGAATGCTGTAATTCTGACTGATGAATATAATACAATATAATAACTCTTTTCTAGGAAGAATAATATGTAGTACCACCTGTGCTAGTAAAGCCATACTGAGCAAGCTTTGTTATAATGAAAGCATACAGCTGCCTCAGACTGCCCTGGAGCTCAGTGCTCAGTCTGCTATTTATCATTTTTGTACTATTTTAGTGAGAGTAGTTAGATCCACATGGAGGTATAGATACAGATATGGATACCTGAACTCAGAGTTTTATTGTTCATTGTGGTCAACTATCTATCAACCACACAGCTGAAGCTTTGACACATATTTCACATATTTAGATCGTCAAGCATTTAACTGCTAGAATTTCTGTACTGTACTTGTTTTCAAAATACTAATATCTTTCTCCCTCTTTATTGGAACTTCTTGTTTACTAAATCTTGGAAAAAAACACATATTTATGCAACTGCTATGTTGTACTCCTCCCCTCTCTGTAGGGGTGAGGTCATATATCCATATGACCAAAAATCTTGGATAATTCTTTTAGAGTCACTCATTAACAAGTTAAATGTAGACTTCAAAGATGAGTGTGGACAAGAATATTAAATGTTTGTTCAAAGAAGCAATCAAAGGAAGTGATTTCAACATGTTATCAAATATCCTTTTTTAATCTCATATGCAGCATGTTTTCCATCAGGCTTGATGTTGCAGATTACTTAGTTGATTAGTTTAAGTGATATCTTTCCTACCCTCTACACCCTCTGTTTAACTGATAAGCTGTAGTTAACTTTACTGCATTTAAACTCATGAGATATTCATACTGTATGGTTAACCTTTATTTCTTAGTATGCCCATTCCTCTTAGGGCTGACTACCTCACAGAAATTACTCCATGTGTCATGCTTATTAATATGCAAGATTGTAATATTTAGTTCTTGTAGTGTTTTATATATATGTATATATTTAATTTTCTTGTTTCATTAAAGAGGAAAAAAAAAAACCACCCACAATTCTAATACATGAAGAAAAATCACTGTCATCATTAGAAAGAAAATTGAAACTGTTCCATCATCTGAACATAGACTAGCCTTAAATTTCTTTTCATCGCTGAAAGGGATTCTGCCAGCTATATCATTAAACCATTACTGTACACTAAAATCATTGAATTCTTTGCTGTAGACTTTGTAGATGCAACAAGTTACCATTATATCAAAAGATGATTTAATGCACTGGGACTAGTGCATTATGATCCCAGTAAGAAAGACATTCTGACTCTGTAAGGTATTTCTTGAAATAACATATATTGGCACTAACACCAGAAGGAAAAGGAGGACAGTATAATCTTACTTCTCTTCAGATGAAGTAGTAGTGCAGCATCAGACAGACCTCCAAGCAGTGAACACCACACCATTTAGATCCTGTCCATGGAAAGGTTTACTGCCATTTCTTTTATTATTATTATTATTATTATTATTATTATTATTATTATTATTTTAAGAGCTCTTACAGGATGTGGCATTGTTGCCCCAGTACGCTTTTTCACGTTTTTTTTAATCACCTGTAGCGAGGTTAACTGGAAGACCATTATACATTGTGTACTAAGAGTATGAGGTGTAATTTCCTATCAGATTATGTGTAAATCCTATCACAGATATGAAACCTGTCACCTGTGTGAAGGGTGAAACATCAAAAATAAATATTTAAAATAAGTCACTGGGGTTTGTCTTTGAAATTATTCTATCCATATCTCCTATAAACAGAAAAAAATAAAAATAAAAAAAATCAATGTAGATCTATCCATCTAAATAAAAATAATCAATGTAGATAAATATTGCTTAGCATTTTCTATGGGAGGAAGGAAATAAACCCATACATAGTACGATTAATTTCATCCCTCTTACAGATATTTTGTCTGAGAGGAAGTATTATTCCCTTGGACACTGTGAATGTTTTGTTTTGTTTTGTTTTGTTTTGTTTTCCCAAAAATGGAGCCTATACAACTAATTTAGATGTGAAGATTAGAATTCATTTGACTAAATGTAAGCAAAAGTTGTTATCTGTGATGACATGGAATCTCTTACCACACCTTTTGGTGCCACTCCAGAAAAGTGTACATCTCCTATAGACTCTGCATACTCTGATTCATGTCTATTAACCTTTTGTGTATGTCTCTATATGTTGAGTACCTATGTTTAGGCAACAGAATATTGGCTTGGGTGCCTATATTAAAATTATCTAGTTTGTTTTTTAGACTCCTAAAACAGTATGGACTACGGAGTCACTAGAAGTCCATTAGCTATAATAGAACCTTATTCACCTGTTTCACTGGTAGATGCTTACAATTTAGATACATAGGTCTGCAGGTGAATCATACCTGAAGTTCTTGAAAGAAATGGATTAATAGTGTTTTTTTTCACTTTCAGTCAAGGTGCATCCTCAAAGTTAAATACGACATATGTTTCTATCTCAGCATATTTTGTGTTTCCTAGAGTACTAGAAGAGGAAAAATCCCCTTGACACTCATGCACACACAAAAATAAATAAAGTCAAAAGCTTATTATTAATGATATTTAGGGGGAAAAATAATAATAATAAAAAAAGATTCCTAGCTGATTACTGGATGTTTGATGGGTTTGTTAATAAGTACTGCCATTTTTACATACTATGAACAAATTCAAAATGAGAACAGTAGGACTTTGAACAGCTAAAAATATAATGCTAAAAATGATAATATTCCATCTTCCCAATTTTTTTCAGAGGAATGAACATGAAAGAACACTGAAGTATGTCTCTACATTGGGTTTATGTGGCAAGGTTTTGGTTGTAGGGGGGTGTGGTGGTTTTGCTCAGGTGGGCAGACAAGCTCCACCACAGCCGCTGTCTCACTCCCCATCATCAAAGGGAAAGGGGGAGAAAATATGATGCAAAGGGCTCAAGGGTTGAGGCAAGGACAGGGAGATTGCTCAACAATTATTGTGATGGGCAAAAAAAGACTCAGAGTAGGGAGACAGTTAAATTTATTGCGTATTACTAGCAGGCTAGGGAAGTGAGAAACAAAGGAAAGAAACCAAAAACACTTCCCCCCATCTGCCCTCTTCCACCTCCTCCCCCCGAGTGGCACAGGGGAAAGGGGAATGGGGATTGCAGTCAGTCTATAGCACTTTGTCTCTGCCGCTCCTTCGTGGTCACTCTCTTTCTCTGCTCCACGTGGGGTCCCTCCCACGGGAATGCAGTCCTTCCCAAACTGATCCTACATGGCTTCCCATAGGCAGCAGCTCTTCAAGAACTGCTCCAGATACGGCTCCATACCATGGGGTCCATCCCTGAGGAGCAAACTGCTCCAACCTTGGTCCCCCACAGGCAACAGATCCTGCCAGGTCACTTGCTCCTCTCCACGGGCTACGGGTCTGGCACGGAATCTGCTTCAGCAGGGGTCCTCCACAGGCCACAGCCTCCTTCAGTGGAGGTCCACCTCCTCCACTGTGGTACATGGCTGCAGTGGGACAGCCTGATTCACCATGGTCCTTTCCACAGGCCTCTGGGGAACCTGTACTCCAGCGCCTGGAGCACCTCCTCCACCTTGTTCTTCACTGACGTTGGTGTCAGGCTGTTTCTCACTCCTCTTTCTCTCCTAGCTGCTGTTCTGCAGCAGTGTTTTTTGTTGTTGTTGCTGTTGTTGTTTTCCTTTCGTAAATCTGCTCTCACAGAGGCACAAACAGCATCTCTTATTGGCTCGGCTTTGACCAGTGGCAGGGTCCTTATCTAACATGGGGAAGCTTCTAGATTCTTCTTGCAGAAGCCACCCCTATGGCCTTCCAGTACCAAAACCTTGCCACATAAACCTATTACAGGGGGCTGCAGAGACAGCCTCTGTGAGCAGAACCCAGAAGCTGTCCCATGTCAGATCAGAGCCAGCTCCAGCCGGCTCCAAAAGGGACTAGCTGCTGGCCAGAACCAAGACAGGGAGCAATGCTGGCTGGGCCTCCATGACAGCAGATTGAAGGAAGGGAAAAAATAATCTGCTGCAAAACAGCAACTGGGAGAGTGAGGAGTGAGAACCAGCCCTGCAGACCCCAGGGTCTGTGAAGAAGGAGGGCAGGAGGTGCTCCAGGCACTGGAGCAGAAGTTCCCCTGCGGCCTGTGGAGAGGCCCCTGGTGGAGCAGGCTGTCCCCCTGCAGCCCATGGGTCCCACATGGAGCAGTTCTCCACGCTGCAGCCTGTGGAGGAGCCCCCGGTGGAGCAGGTGGATGTGGCCTGGAGGAGGCTGCGGCCCATGGAGAGTCCCCGCAGGAGCAGGCCCCAGGCTGGAGCTGCAGCCCACGGAGACGAGCCTAAGAAGGAGCAGTGATCTGGGGCGAGCTGCCGCCTGTGAGGGACACTTGAAGCAGTTCTTGAAGATCTGCTGCCTGTGGGAAGCCCACACAGGATCAGTTTGGGAAGGACAGCATCCTGTAGGAGGGACCCCATGCTGAAGCAGGGGAAAAGAGTGACTGTGAAGGAGCAGCAGATGACAAAGTGTTCTGGACTGAAACCTTCATTCCCCATTCCCCCACACCACTCAGGGAGAACTGATGGTGGATGGGTGTGAAGCTGTTTTTAGTTTGGTTTTAGTTCTCACTGCTCTAGCCTGTTAGTAATAGGAAATAAATTATGCTAATCTCCCTATGCTGAGTCTGTTTTCCTTATGGCAGGAACTGGTAAGTGATCTCCCTGTCCTTACCTCAACCCTTGAGACCATTTTTGTCATATTTTCTTCCCCTCTTACTTTGTGGAGAAGGAGTGAGAGAGTGGAGTTCAGCTGCCCGCCAGTGTAAAACCACCACAACCTCATATTCGATTTTTCCTGTTCACCACATTTATGGTCAAACCTCTGACTCTGAAAAGGAGCTTGGTATGTAGGTTCTCTGTTCTCTCAAATTTAGGGAGGATTTTTTCTTTGAAGCTATGTCTTGGCTACAAACATGAGCTCCATTTGAAAAACCTATAAAACTAACTGTGGCTCCCAGGGGAGTGTAATGTTGATAGACACAGGAAAAATCATTCGAGTATAATCATTCAGTTATGTTTCCTTTCATATCTAGTAAAATAAAATGTTCTGCCAAGTAAGAAAAAGAGTACACACAATGTACACATAATATTCTACATGATAGCATCTTATGCTGCCTCTTTCCTAAAGGAGGAAGAATCCTGTTCCTCCTGATAATTTTTGTGAACAGAGATAGAATGACATTTATTTATTTATTTATTTATTTATTTATTTATTTTCCATTCTTATGAAAATGTAATGCAGAAAAATAAAAGGAAAGAAAACAAACAAACAAAAAACATTTTAACTGTTTCCTTCATAGGCCACCCTTTATGCCTGGTGTGACTTGTTTTTGATTTAGAGCAGAGTGAAGTGCTACAAAATCAAATCTTAGTCCTCTACAGTTCTGTTTATATGAACAACTGATATCATGGAGCATGGATGTAAATACCAGAGGAAACAATAGGTTATTAAACACTTATAAAAACAGAGTAACAGTTTTCAATTTTTGTCCCACTGTAATGTAAAACTATTAGAGAAATACTCTGTAAGCAATTTACTGCCATACTCTTCCATACAGAGAAATTAAATATAAACACTCCACTCTCATATATGGGGACCCTATAATATTGGAATGTCTTGGTTAATTATCAGTCAGAGCTATAGATAATTAAATGATAAAAGATGATTAAAAGTGATCATCTTGTGACAAGATGACAACAAGTCATCTTGTCAAGATGAAGAGAAGTTGTGATTTTCTAGCATCAGTGTGTCTTGCAGGATACCAGTCCCATAAATAACATGTTGCCAGCAACCTTGATGTCTTTTGAACTTACATCATGGCCTTACCTGCATATATTCAAACAAGTCGCTTAAAAGACAGTTTAACTCTTACAGGATTATTGTTATTATTATGGTTATATTTAACAAATGAAATAGTTGCTTATTTTCACTACATCATTTTGATTGCCATGCATCACCTTCTGTGGATCTCATGATGTAGATGGCTAGAAAATAACACAGGAAAAGATTACTGAGTTTTATGACCTAGTCCCCTCCCTCCCCCAAACAAACAAAAACTGGAACCTTAAGAAGACACATTTTGTGATGATGAAGAATTTTTAGGTAACATCCATTTTATCTATTAATAATATAAACTTTGAATTATCCAAGAATAACAATTAATCTAAATCATGACCTATCTGTTAAATAAACAACTTTGATTGTTGAAGATCCTTTAGCTTTTCAAAGTCAATACTAATCAAACAAGCCAGGAATATCTTTATAAAATGTGTTCTTTAGTTTCTTTTTTTTTTTTTTTTTTTTTCAGGTCTCAATCAATCAATCAATCAATCAATCAATCAAACAAAAACACCCTAGCAGTAAGCCTGTCCAAATCAGAGGAAAAAAGAAAAAAGCTTTGTTTACATTATACTGGTTCTGTCAGTCCAAATTTAAACTGTGCAGACTTGATTAACAATCTCCTGTTTGTAATAAATATTTTTAATGATTCAAAATAATCATTTGTAGCTAATATTATTACAAATAATTTTATTTTTGTGTATTAACTCCTGGCAGATAATTAATTTGAGAAATAAAATACGGTTGTGCTTTACAATACACTAGAAAAAGACAAAAAAGTGAAAAATAGGAACATAAACTCCCCCAACCTCAGATCCCCAGATAGCAGCAAAAATAAAAACTGTTCTGACGAAGATGTAGGGTGCTTTTTATGTGTGTGAAGCACAATGCAATTGCTCACCACCCACTGACTGGTGCCCAGACAGTCCACAGGAAACAGCAACTCCATTGGCCAACTCCCCAGTTTTATTGTTCAGCATGATTTCATATGGTGTGGAATATCCCCTTGATCAGGCTGGGTCAGCTATCCTGGTCAGTTGTCCTGGATAAGTCCTCCCCAGCTCCTTGTACACCTCTAGCCTACTCACTAGCAGACAGCTCGCAAAACAGAAAATACCTTGACTTAATGCAAGCACTGGTCAGCAACAACTATTGTGTTATCAGCATTATTTTTGTTACAAATCCAAAACAGCACCATATGAGCTACTATGAAGTAAATTGACTCTATCCCAACCAAACCAGGACATCCAGTGAGGGCTGGTACACCAGTTGGTGTACTGTCTGTAGAAAGAGACAAAAGATATGCTTGATGCACCCCAGGATACAGTTGGACCTTTTGGCTGCCAGGGCACACTGTTGACTCATGTTCAGCCTTCTGTAAACCAGAACCCCCAGATCCCTTTTCATGGGGCTGCTCTCCATCCTCTCATCCCCCAGTCTGTACATTTATCCAGTGTTGCCCCATCCTAGCTGCAGTATCTGACACTTATTCTTGTTAAACTCCATGAAATTAGTAGCTGCCCTCTAGCACGGATCTGTAAAGATCTCCCTGCAAAGCCTCTCCACCCTCAAAGGAGTCAATGCCTCTGCCTAATTTAGTATCACATGCAAACTTGCTTAGTATGCATTCAAGTCCTGCATCCAGATCATTTATAAAAATGTTGAAGAGAACTTGCACCAAAATGGAGCCCTATGAAACCCTACTAGTGACTGGTCACCAGCCTGATGTAGTCCCATGTACCTTAGAGCCTGACCTGTCAGCCAACATTGAAGCTAGGGTAGTGATCAATGAATTAGCAGGCACTCATCCTTTTTGGTTCAGCAAAGTAACAGATAAACCAGGCTTGGATCAAGAAGTACTAGTTAAGTAGATCTGTACGGAAGGTAATAGATCCTGCTTTATAATTTTTTGCAGCCATTTCATGTGAACATGGCCAAGGTAGCCTCCAGGCATCTGGTCTACCAGGATCCATATGCTTTAAGGATCTAGGACTAGCAAAAAGAGATGTAACTAAATAAATAGGTCAGCATGGACATGTCTCTGCAATTTCCAGTTGAAATGAGAAGAGTAGAGGAAAAGTAACACAAAGCTTCTATACCACTATGCTTAGAAAATCTCCATGAGAGTGGATGGGATGAGAAAAAGAGATGAAAGACTGAGGTCTGTTTGGGTACTTGTTTGTCCTCTAAACTCCCACTACAACAATAAGAAAACTAACCTAGGTCAGGAAACAGCACTGTGTGAAGGACTTTTTAGAGAAAACTAGAGTGGAAGAAATGAATTTTGCATTTAAATCTGAAAACTATGAAACTTGAGCTCATTTCATAAGCTCATATCAGCAATCAAAGAGAGTTCCTTGATCGTTGGGCAGCTCTTTCAAAAATATAAATAAATAAATAAATGATAGATAATATATATGTATCTTTTCTGTTTCATGCTTGCAAGCCTTTGCTTCTTAAGAGAAAACGATAGTTTCATTGGATTGTAACAGCTGTCAAGGGAGATAGTGATTTCTGGAAAGAAAAGCTTGGTCCTTTTCTATGGAAGGCTCTGAATATTGAGATAAACCATAAATTGTATCCTGTATTCAGCAGGAAGGCAGGGCACATAGAAGTGCATAGAGTGATGTGTTCAGAGACCTACGTGTTACAGAGAAGATGGGTTGATGTATTCTGAGACTTCTTCTTCAGTGCCTGTTTGGCTTCATTCCCAGACATACTGAAATGCAATAATAGAGTGTGGAGGTAAGAGTGTATAGTTTACTTCAGCAAAAATTATTCCTGTTATTCTGTAGTTACTCCATGTTTAAACCAGTATAAAGCAGAAGAGAAAGTAGCCATAAATATAATAACACTTATTACTTTAACAAGTCAAATCACTTGAGAATCTGAACACTGATTCTGGCTCTTTGTTTCGATTCTGGCATGTTTGTTAAACTTCATTTCTGGAAAAAAAAAAAAAAAAAAAAAAAAAAAAAAAGTTGAAATCTAGTTGTATTTACCTCAGCAACTGCAACTGTTAATGACATTAAGTAGTTGAGGAGGTTATACAGATATAAAGAAAAGTTCAGTTCTTTTATTATAGTTGATAATATGCAGGAGGAAGTAACAACAAGAAGAAAAGAAGAAATTGTACACATTACTGTCACTTCATTGACAGTGGAAGTCTGCAGTACTGACTTGTACAAAGTTATAAGCTTTACAGCATTTTTTGTTTTAAAAAAATCTTTACTCATTTGTGCACAAAATTATCTATTTGAATAAAGATTTATGGTTTGTTTTTTTTTTTTTTCTTTTTTCTTTTTATTTTCTCCCTGTTTTTTTACCTCTGAAATCTGACACCTATGATGCAGTTCATTATCTTTTAATGTTATTATTGCTTCAAAATATATGGTATATGCTTATTTAAAAGGATTTATAATTAAACTGGAAACTGATTTGATTTGACTCATAAACAAAGGGGAAAAAAGAAACTGCTGTCAATCAACAGCTGTTTTTCCATTTCTCTTGGAGAATCATTCAGAATAGAATGATTCACAGAATCATTCTATGACTCCATGATTCCATGAGAAATTGTACCCTGCATTGAAGTAGTGCATCTAGGAGAAACTTCTTCAGTAAGTCAAAAATCACTTAAAATTATAATTAGACACACAGACATCTTTATCTACAAAACAGATGAACTCAGAAAGATATTGGTGTTTGGGAAATTAGCAGTGCTGTATATGTCACAATGTGAAAGTTCAAAGAAGTCATGTTTCTTTTTGGTCAAAAACCCAGGAAGACAGCTAGCCTCATGATTTTTTATTAAGATTTAAAAGAAACTAGAGCCAAACCTCAACTAATGCTGTAAGATATTATTCACTTCTGTAGTTTTGAATGGGGTGGCAAATGTTTCCATTATTTTGAAGATATTTGGATTCCAAATTTTATCTTTGATCCTGATAGGAAATATTATTAGTTATCTTAAAGATGCTGCACAAACACTACAGTCACTACATATTCTTAAACTTACACTAGAATAGAACATACTTCTTATTAATTATCATATGATTAGTTGACCTCTATAAATATATATGGTTGTTTTAGGGGATGTAATGCTTAGAATTCAACTGTGGCACTATATCAACATGGAATAGCATGGAAATACCTAGTTAGCATTCAGAGAAAGTAACAAACGGTGTGCATTTTAGATTTAGTGTGGCAAATTTCCTCTGACATGTATACAGTTGTGTTTTACAAAGGAAATTTAATGGGTACGCAGCCTGCTAGTGACACAGCCAATAATGAAGGACACTGGAAGATACTTTCTGAACCTTTGCTAATGTTTCCTAGCCTTTTTTGATTACTTGCATTTAAACTGCTGCAGGAAGTAAGGAAAATGGAACTCCCACAGGAGATTTACTTGTGACTGTCATAGTCATGAGAAATCACCCACTAAATTGCTTCCAGAACACTGGCAAAGGGAGCTCTTTGGTTGTCTCAAACTGGTGAAAACTCTGTTAGTGAGCACTTTCCATGTATAATAGTTGCAGAAAACTCCAACACAGAAAATTACTAATCTTTCAAAATGGGTTATAGTAGCAATACAGAGAGAGCTGACCCTACACCTGGCAAGTCACTGCACCAATTGTTGCTGCTGTCTACAAATCTGTAAAACGGGGAGAATAATAGTACCCTATTTTACAAGATGCTTGTAAACCTAAAATCACAGCCTTATAAAATGTTTGCATATGCCTAGATGTTCTCTGGGTATATAACTAAGAGTGTAATGAGGGGATAATTTGCTTTCATCTACTTTCACGCTTAGGAGAAACCATACCTAAAATTCTGAATTCTGTGCCTCATTCCACTCAGACTTATACCATGCATGTATAGAATCATAAAATCATAGAACCATTTAGGCTGAAAAAGAGCCTTACTGTCATCAAGTCCAACCATCAGCTTGACCTACCAAGTCCCATCACTGAACCATGTTCCTTAGTGCCATATCCACACATCTCTTAAATACCTCCAGGGATGTTGGCTACATCCGATTACTCAGTGCAGCAGCATGCATTGGTAGGGCCCATGCTTCAGATGTAAAGATGAGCTGATATTAATTGAATTATGGCAGTTTTATTACCTGCAAACTTCATGTATATATATATATATATATATATGCTCTTATTGACCTTGGACTTGTGTAGTGTGATTCCAATGTGAGCCTGGAAAACTTTCCTTAAATACTATCTGTGGGTGACTTACTTAAGCTGTCTCTCTCTAGAAATCAATAATAGCATCCCTTATGGACAAACAGGTAAATATTTGCTGGAGTAAATCACATGCTAATGGTATTCATGGCAATCAAGTTCAGTTTGCTGCTTTTGTGTTTCTGTTCACACACGTACAGCCATTCATCCATACATTATTTTTCTGAGCCTTGACTTTCAGTTGTTATGTCACACATAGTACACACAGTAGTCATCTATGGTATTATCCCATGAAACCCATGAGATCAATACTGTAGTTTCCTGATAGCAAAAACAGAACAAATAGAAGAAGGTATACAGAAATTCAATTCAGTTGACCAAACAGGAATCTGTTGCTACTTGGGACACCCTGAGGAATATGCCTGACTTTTAGCTGCCAGTTCAGAACAGTAAGGGTAGGATTCCATTATCTTAATGTAGGTGATTAGTGTCATATAATACATTCAGGGGATGCTATGAGACATGTACCTATTTAGGCTACCGCTTGTGACTCAAGACTTTGATAAAACCTTCAATTTACTGGAGTGACCACTAGAGACCATGTGGGACACCCCACAATGCCTAAAATAACATGTTCCTAGGACGTGGGACAACCAAATTTTGCCTCAAGCTTAGAGAACAATTCAGCTCACCCTTAAATAGTTACCTTAGGTAGAATTCAATTCTTAAACATAGGTCTTCAATGTCCTGTTAGGTGCCTTAGAATACGCCATCTGGCATTCAGCAGCTGCAGAATGGGAGGTGGGTTTCCCTTAAATTCTGACATCTTTCAAATTCTGGATTTTATAGGAAAATGTGGCAGCCTGGCCAGCTGAAGTATGGACAGGATGCTTTAAGACATCTAGAATATCAGTTGATGTTTGTCATCTTCAGGGAAATGAGGAAAATAAACCTGACATTTCTTTTCCATGAACTGATCCAAAGAGTAAAATAAAAATTGATATCACTGTTAATGTTTCTCAGATACAAATAATTTAATTTGCTTTTGTGGGTGATAATATGACCCACTATTACCCATATTCCTTTGTTCCACTTCTTCCTACTACTAGAACTACTTTGTTCTACTTCTTCCTACTTCAAAGCTAAATTTTGCTAAAATATATAAAGCGTTTTTCCAAAAAGTAGTTTTGAAAAATGAACAAGAATAAAGATTGCAAAATTTCTATTTTCTCTAGAACTTTAGCTTCTCAACTATGGCATGACTATCCCATAGCTAAGTTGTTAATTAACAAATGTTTTCTTTATTATTTTTTTTTCACATATTCTTATATTTACTCATTAGACAAAAATTTATATTAATCTTTGAACTGCAGCTTCTTTTAAGAAATATTCCATTACATTCTACAATTTAAATTAGGTGAATTCCATAAACCTGATTAATGGTTTTCTTGCTTCATGGCCATAACATGTAATTCTGCATGGAGTGACAGATGAATACTGAAAAGTATTCAGCTAAACATATAACTTGATAGATGGAGACTTTCTGTAATGTTGCAGCATAAAAACTTTGCTCACGTTGTAGGAATGTTTACTAGGATCATTTTCAATATAGTCTAATCTCATAGAGCAGCTAGGATGAATGAGACTGGTTAGACAGTGAAAACATATCAGTTGAGAAGAGGTTTTTAGAAGGACACTGACAGAAGAAAATTTCTGTTTGTTTGAAGGAAGATGGATGATAGAGAAAATAAAAACTTTAAATAAGCACTCATAATGCTCAAAGCTTGCACAAATCAGAGCTACTAGCCTTCTGAGGTTTGTATATTGCTTTTTGATTCGCCATAGGCCTTATTCTATGATGTGTGAAAGTGCTATAGACTCTTTACTGTTGTAAAAAGGCAAACACAAATCAATACCTTCCTCTTTAGCAAGCAGTAATGTTGGACAAGTCCTGTCTGCCCCCTTTTAGTGTATAATATTGCTTGTAGGCTGAAGATAAGATTGATTTGCTTTCCCTTCAGATTTTCCTTATATATTTCCTGCTACAGTGCATTCATTCTTGAGAGAAAAGTAAATGAATTGCTGTTTTAGAGATGACACATATGTGTGGAGCAATATAAAAGCTGTTAGCAACCTTCTGGGAAAACAGGCAGATTATTTTCATAAGGCAGTCATCCTTTGCTGTTCCTGCCTTAGTAACCAAAGCCTTTTCTTCTGTTCAAAATGTAGTCACAAATAACAAACATGGAACACACCTCAAGGTTGCTGCTATGCTACTTATGGAAAGAAGGCCAGGCAGTGAGCTCACGAACTGAACCTCTTCATAGCCTCAAGTAGGAGTTTTGATACAGAACATTGGAAACCAAACTACAATTGCCTATCAAAGCAAAGGTTTCTTTAACAGAACATGCAAGCAATTTAGGTATAATTATCCAGCTGATCATGCTATCAGTCAACAGTTTAATTGTTTCTGTCCTTGTTCTTTCTGTCCTTGGGGGAGAGCAAATCATCACATCTTTTTTTGGAATACTTTTTTTTTTTTTTTTTTTTTTTATTAAACACAGGCAAAACTAATGATCCTGTGCTTCTAAATTTATAAATACTTTTGCATAGCTGAATGCACATGCTGATACCTTTGGTCATCCAATTGCAAGTTTTGATTTTGACTTCAAATGTATAATTTTCTAAAAGAAAGTTTTGTTGTTGTTGTTGTTGTTTTAATCTATCAGAAATGCAATTATTATTTTCATTAATAATAATAAAATGCATGAATAATAATAATTTTTAGTATTTCCTTATTTTTGATCATAAATAAGGACAAGGTACAAAAATTATTTTCAATATTAAATATACTTACACATATGTGTCTGTTTTAGTTTGAAGAACATTTAAGGAACAGTGAAAATCTGGACAGCTATATATTGATTAAAAAAACAAAAACAACAACAAAAAAATATTGAATATAGTCTCTTTCTGGAAAGCTATATGTTATAGTGACCCTTAGCAGAGAAATTACTGTGAGAATAAAAAATCCTATGAAAAGTTTCTAAGCATAAAATACCTTAAATTAATTCTCCCACAACTTATCTAGTAAACATACCTTGAGAAAGGAAAAAACATTGTGTGTATCTTTTATTCCCCCCACCATCTTCCATAAATTGTGGTAGGACATTGAACTAGTTGGATCCTTGTGGTGCAGCTGTTATCCCTGTTATCTTTTTTTCTCTTTACTGAAATGTGATTGTCAAAAGACTGCAATAGTTGTGAAGCTACATTATGCCAGAATGTAAAACAGTATACTGGACCTTCCTAAGTAGAGAAAACCACCCAGGGGAGGAGGAGGCAGTTGACCCTTTCCCAATCCCAGCCACTATGTTCTAGGGAAGTATTTTGCATCCCATCTATTCCCAGTCTAATAAGTGGTTGTGGTCAGTGTCTTCCTGGACTGCAGGAAGTTCAAAGTCGGAAATCTTTAGTTTTACACTTAATTTTTAAACTTAATTTTTAGTTTCACACTTAGTTTTAGTTCAGATCTGTGTTCCCAATGTCCTGTACCTCCTTAGTCACAGATCATTGTGTATGCTCCCTTTCATACTTGACCCTCCAAGACTTCCCCGAAAACATCAGATATATCTCGGGAAGGTGCCATTTTCATATTTTCCAGAGGGAAGAGCTGCTAGTGGAGAAACCTGCTCTTATTTCCACCAGTTGTGGAAATATTATTTCCACACTTATTTCCTCCTGTCTGGTGAATGGAGAAAGAGTTAGTTAGCTGAAAAGAAATATCAGTCCTTAAATTTCTTATATGTTACCTTGATCAGAGATCCTTTGCTAAATCTTGCTGTCCTTTTTTTCCATCTTCTCTGGCTCTGTACTTGTTGCTCAGTTGCTCAGCCAGCATGAGACACCACTGTGTTGGGAAAAGAAAGAAACAAACAAAAAACAAACAAACCACACCAACCAATCAACCAGCAGCCAAACAGGCCTTCTGTTCCTCTGCTTCCTTGTATATATTACTGACCTCTCCTTTCAGCTAGTGCACATACACATACAACTAGGAGAGATAATTTCTATTCAGATCAGTTATATAAGGTGGGTATGGCACACCTTTTATTTCGATTGCAGTCTTGATTTATATTGTTTTAAACTGAGTATCAGAATATGACATTGATAATTTATGAGTTTGCAGGGAAATGGAAAGGAAGAATTTCTCCTTCTTCTAGATGCTCTAAATAGACTTAGATAAGAACTTCAAGTGCATATAACAATAATGACATTCATTTGTGAGGTTTCTAGTTTGAACATCAATTAAACGAACATCAATGGTCAGTAGAAAACCCTTTTAACTTTGAAGGCAAATGAATCACTCTACAGAAAAATCTCCATCATTGCTCACTTTGTGTTGTAATTCCAGCTTTAGAGTCAATGTCCAAAATAGCATTCTCTAATGTTATATGTGTGAATTAACACTCTAAGCTAGTGTAAAAATGTTGGAGAGCTGATTAGAAATTAGTCTGTAGAAAATATCCGTGATGTCCCCATCTTGTTCCTTAAAGGTCTGCTGGAACTTCGCTCTGTGCTGAAAGTAAATAATTAATTATTTGGAGAATTCACAACTATAAAGATAATTTAGATCTTTCCTGGAAAATGGTGTTCCTCCCCCTTCTCTTAACTGTCTTCTCCATTGTAAGTCATATTTTCCTTCTTTTACATCTATTTTAGCCAAAATAACTTTCATGCCTAAGGACTGGTGAACTTCATGTAGTTGTAAGTTTTGAAAGTTTATCATTAAGGTCTGAAATAAATGTTCCTTCTTCTTCACTGTGAGATCTGCTATCATAGGCCTACATATAGTACACAGGAAAAAGAGCCAAACCTACAGAACATTCTCTTGACAGTATTAACTGTAGCTAAACACTCCTTGATGCCACCTACAAACAGATAAAAAATATGTAAGGTTAGAAAGCCAAAATCACAGTTAGAAATCTTAAACTGATTTAGATCAGAAAATGATTTTTGAAATAATGTGGTATAATGACATAGCAAAAAGGGAGCCAGTTAAAGCAGGCTACTTAGGGTTCTGTTTGATTCGAGTATCTTCAGGGATGGAGCCTTCAGAGGCTGTCTGCCCCTCATTGTGAATAATATTCTATCTAATACCTGATTTGAAGTGTTGCTACATGCATCTGTTGCCTATTAGCCTTTCACTTTGCACCCCCAAAAAAGATCTAGATTATTTATTTATTTATTTATTTATTTATTTATTTATTTATTTGGTAAGCTCCTGTTAGTTACTGAAGACAACAGTAAGAACTTCCCTTTGGCCTTCTCTTCCTAAGACTGAAACAAACAAACAAACAAACAAACAAACAAAAAAGCAAAAACAACAACAACAACAACAACAACAACAAAAATGAAACAACAATACAATGACAAACAATTCTCTCAGCCTCCCTCCATATGTCATCTGCTCCAACCACATAAGCATTTTGGTGTCTTTCCACAGGACTAGCTCTAGCATGTGAGTGTTTGTTGTTTTTTTTTTTTTTTTTTTTTCCAGTACTCACTGCAGCATGTGAAAATTTCTGGCTGGATAGTCACATTCAAAAAGTTGTGGTCAACAGATAAATTTCCAAGTGGAGATCAGTGATGAGTGATGATCCCCAGAGCTCAGTATTGGGACCGACACTGTCTTTGTCTGTGACATGGACAATGAAATTGAGTGCACCATCAACAAATTTACTGATGATGCCAAGCTGTGTGGGGCAGCAAACATGCTGGAGCTAAGGGATAACATTCAGAGGCACCTGGGAAAGCTTGAGAGGTGGGCCTGTGCAAACCTCATGAGGCTTAACAAGGCCAAGTGCAAGGTCCTGAACCTGGGCAGGGGCAATCCCAAGCATAAATACATTCTGGCTGAAGAATGGATTGAAAGCGGCCCTGATGAGAAGGGCCTGGAGTTGTTGGTTGATGGGAAGCTCAACATGAGCTGACAATGTGTGCTTGCAGCCCAGAAAGCCAACCGTATTCTTGGCTGTGTCAAAGAAAGTGTGGCCAGCAGGCTGAGGGAGGTGATTGTCCCCCTCAACTCTGCGCTCGTGAGACCCCACCTGGAGTACTGCATTCACCCTGGGGCCTGCAGCACAAGAAGGAGATGGCTCTATTAGAACAAGTCCAAAGGAGAGCCACAAAGATGATCAAGAGAGAGGCTGGAGAACCTCTCCTACAAAGGCGGGCTGAAAAAGTTGTTGTTGTTCATCCAGGAGAAGAGGAGGCTCTGGGGAAAACACATTGCAGTGTTCCAGTACCTAAACATAGACTACAAGAAAGCCGGAGAGGAACTATTTATCAGGGAGTATAGTGAAAGAACAAAGAGTAATGGTTTAAAACCAAAAGAGAATCAATTCATATTAGATATTAGAAATTCTTCACACAGAGGGTGGTGAGGCACAAGAAAAGGTTGCCCAGAGACGTTGTGGATGCCTCATCCCTGGAAGTGTTTGAGGCCAGATTGGAGGAAGCTTTGAGCAACCTGGTCTAGTGGGAGGTGTTCCTGCCCACGGCAGGGGTGTTGTAATTAGATAATCTTTAAGGTCCCTTACCAACATAAACCCCTGCCCAAGAATAACTTTTTGCTCTTTTTTGGATCCAATTCTGCAAAGCTGTATTTCAGCTTGCTGGGACTGAACAGCTACCTCTGCTGGCCATGCTAGCAATGCAGATATTGTCAGCTGAGGATCCAGTCACTGGTGAGGCAAACCTTATTTACATGATCATTTGTTTCACACTTACGAGACATCTAAAAATGCTCAAATGATAAATCTCTTTTATTATGAATCAGTGTTCTATCTTAAGCAGTTCTGTAGGAACACTGCTTCATTTATGTATTGCACAGTGAACAAGAAGATAGGAAAATAGCAGGAAAAGAATGTGGCCTTATTCTTCCTGCATTTGATTGCTTTCCTGACAAACTAAATTCTTTCTTACCCTTGGCCACATGTCTTTATGTAACGCTTGCTAATCACTTAAAAGAAATTGTTCTCAAAGGATTGGTAGGTATGTGTTTTCCTTTTTTTGTTTGTTTGTTTGTTTGATTATCTAAGTTTTGTTGTGTAGGAGGCTTTAACGTTATCAGCAATGCAAACCACTTTAAATATATAATTTCCTAAATTTTGTGTTTGGTGTATTTGCAGCTTTTCATCATTGTGTTCTCTCTGATAAGTCTCTTGTTCTTTCTGTTGCTGTCTATACACATACGCATATACCCATGACATGCAGTTGAATTCAAGTGTCCAAGAAATGACTGTCCAATATTCAGATAATTAAAACATTTGAAAGAGTCATCACCATGAAGATGAAATATGCCTTCCTTTTTATTCAATAATAGAACATTTATCACTTGGACAGTAAAAGTTACTGAGATTTTAATAACTTATTTACAAATGCTTGCATTTGTTATGGGATTTAGTAAGCAAATATATTGATAATTAGCAACTTTAATTGTTTTTACAATTTTGGAATGATAAAAAATATATATTTAAAATGAATCTGTTAAAACCTCACAAGTCAACAAGATCATTATAAGGTTGATGATACAATAGCCTTGGAACAATGAATCATTTTCCATGCATTTTTAAAAGGATACTACAGTAAAATTGCAGTGCCAATGGAACGGAAATGCCTCTAAGTTCAAAAAGATTTGGAACAGAGGAGGGAAGATTGCTTTGAAGAAAATAAATAAATAAATAAATAAAAAGCTTCACAGAGCCATAAATAACCACAAATGAGATACTCAGATATTGTTTCCTTGGTGTTTGCTGTAATGATTTTACAGTGAATAATGAGTCTATTTATGTCATAGTGACCAGGCTCCTTGTTTGGTAGAGAAGTCTGTTTGCTGAAGGATCTTTGTTGATGGTAGGCTTATATAGATAAGCTTGTATAAAATACCAAGATTAAAAAATATTTTTATTTCTCATTAAGAACAAACACACAAAAAAATGAACATTTCCCAGAAGGAAATTATATCCTTAAAAAAAAAAACAAACAAACAAAAAAAAACCTTACACCACAAAAGAACAACCCCCAAAAAACACCTCAATTAGTTACAACTGTTGCTTTCTTAGAAAACTCCATTTTCTGCATACTGCAATATTTAGATTTATGTCTTGTAGTGTTTTTGTGAAAAACAAAGCATCTGCCAAATAGCATGGAGCAGCTTCCCTATCATGGCAAGGGAAGAATAAAACCTTTATAGTTTTGAAAACTGTAAGGGCCTTACTTTAATATGGAGGCAGTGATTTTTCAAAAGCCACAGAGTACTATGAAAGGGCACACTTTATTCTTGAAATAGCTGTGCTAGCCACAGAAATTCTCAAACAAATAAGGGAACAGTTGAACAGTCTTCATAAAAGAGGAACATATTTAGTGAGCCTTCTCATCATACTGAAAGATCAGGTACAATAAATAACACAGTCAAATGTGTCTTGGAAAGTTTCATCTTAGTGATGATGCAGATATGGTGTATTTGTTAGTTTTCTGACATTGGGTAGTCATTTTCATGAATGAGCAGCATTCTGTACGTTTGATCATGCATATGCAACATGAAATGGAGCAGAAGGGACAATGTCCTGAGGCAAACCTGACCTTGCAGCAGTGTTTATAATAAAATTTTGTTTTAAAGAGTAAAACATATTCAGGCTATAATCTGGGTAGATCACAGTATTTTATCAAATTAAATTATCTGTGTAACCTGTCAGAGTTTTGTAGGAAGGGATAAGCTGATTTAAGTGCAATGTTACAGATATCAAGGGTCTCACTCAGAGCTTCTTGAGTTCCAAAGAATAAGCCTATAGATACTTTATGGACATAAAAATTATGGAAGATGACAAGAATTCTTTTTTTTTTTTTTTTTCCCCTAAATCTTCTATTTTCTTTCAGAAAAGAAAGAACAGTGAGGATCTAACACCTCTTATACAACTTAAAAAAAAAAAAAAAAAGAATAAACAGAAACATAAAAGCAAAGAGGATCATTGAGAGACTAGCTTTTTTTTCGGATGCCATTGACAAGGAATGATTTCCTTAGTCTCTGCTCAGAGTAATAGAAACTATGACATATTGCACTCAGAAGCTAGTCAAAGTTAGAAATAGCTTTTATTGAGCACGGCTCCTTACATCTGGCATAATAATAATAATAATAATAATAATCCTACATTTTCCAATGGATCTCTAAAATTTTTCAAGTAATTTTTTTTCTCATTGTAGACAAAAAGAACAGCTAAGTACCTAACATTTTTTTTAATATTTATTTTTTAATTACTTATTCTCAGATTGATATATTATTTCCTCTTTTTTTCATTTCTTATTTATTAATCTAAAAGTAAACAAATTCTCTAGTAGTGCAGTTATGGAAACATCTATTCTGTTAAGGCCAAATACTGAATTCAAATGTGCATATGAAAGTCATTGAATGAGTAAAATTTCTTCTGACATTCACAGCCACAGGCAGTTGGCCCTAGTTGTCAGTGCCTTCACCACCATTGTTCACAAAAACATTTGGGATTAGCTGTACTCAGTGAGTCATTGTATGAACTGACATATTAGAATGATGCCAGGAGAAAAGTTTTTTTTTTTTTTTTTTTTTTTTTTTTCAGTTGAAGATATCTTTTGCTATTACTATTTAAGTAAGTTTGGAAATAATTTTTCTGTTGAGATGAAAGACATTCTACTCTTTTCCCAGCATCTTGTTTCTCTTGCTCCCTCATTTTTTTTATTTGTAGTCATCCATAGCTGAACGTGTTCAAATAGATATTGCTTATTCCCTTGAGTTCTATATCTTCCTAACATAAGCATTTTAGAATATGATGCTTCCTTCTTTATATGTAGAGTATCCAGGCAATTGGGTCCTGATATTTCCTGCGTCTTGTGGACCTGCTGTAATACACATCATACAGTTTACAGTTCTTTTCCCAGAAGAAGAGAAGCATAGTTTTTTGCAAACTTTCACGTAGTTCAGAGACATCCAAAACCTCTTATGTAATCTAGGTCAGTATTGAGGTCTAGGTGAACAATAGTGGCTTACTTTCTAAATTTTACTCACACCATCTATTCTATATTATGTACTAGATTGTTCAGAACTGTAGTGGATATCTCCCTATTATAGTACTAAGTGAAGCAGAGATGACACATGTTTAGCACTTTACGGAATAGACACTGAATTAAAGTAGATAAATTAAAACATAAAAGTTGATTTAAAGCATCTTTTCTTCCCCCTTTTGTTAAGCTACCTGGAGCTAATTATCTACAAGCCAAATGTGTACACTGGCTTCCAGAGCCGAGCAATCAGCTAACAAACAAACAAACAAACAAACAAACACCACTACCAACAAAAATGAAAACTTTAAAGCTCACAGAATCATAGAATATCCTGAAGTGGAGAATATTTTATGTTTATTTTTTGTTTTGTTGTTTTTTTTTCCCTCTTTTTCACTGACATAATACAGTCACCATATTTCATTGGAAGTTATTATATTATGGCAATTTCAAAGTGCAAAATTATCAGGAAAGTACAATTGTCCTCTACTTTTCTGTTTCTTCAGCCTTATATATTGTAAGAACATGAGTTTCTATCTGCCTTCTTTTTTATACTAAACTGATATTAATGGCTGAGGTGAATGACATTTAAAATTGCATGTATCTCATATGACTTTTGAAACCTTTGACTTCTTGAAATAGAATATATATTTATATATTCTTTTTAAGTATAGCTCATGTTATAGCTCAACAATCATATTCTGCATCACTCTCAGCTGTATTTCTTCAAGTTTTCACATTCTACATTTTTATAATAATCTACTGACCAGAAGTTATAAAAATCTGAGATTTACTGTATAATATCAGAATGCCATTACATTCCTTTAGAATTACATTTTATTATTATAGTCATATATTCAAAAATGCTATTGACTTTCTTAGTGTTTCTCTGAACTATCTGGACAGCTTAAGTGACAAAACAATTATTATGTCAACACTCTTTAGAAAGCTGTCATCTTTCATGTGGTGGATGACAGGTTGACCATGAGCCAGCAGTGTGCCCTCGTGGCCAAGAAGGCCAATGGGATTAAATGGCGTGAATTAAAAGAAGTGTGGCCAGCAGTTCAAGGAGAGTGATCTTCCCCCTCTGCTCTGCTGTGGTCAGGCCTCACCTAGAGTACTGTGTCCAGTTCTGGGCTCCCCGGTGCAAAAAAGACAGGGAAAGAGTCCAGTGGAGGACCACAAAGATGATACGGGACCTGGAGCACCTTCCCTATGAGGAAAGGCTGAGAGACTTGGGTCTGTTCAGCCTTGAGAAGAGAAGACTGAGAGGGGATCTTATCAATGTTTACAAATATCCTAAGTGTGGGAGACAGAGGGATTTGGCCAACCTCTTTTCAGTGGTTTGTGGGGACGGGACAAGGGGCAATGGCCACAAAATTGACCACAGGAAGTTCCACACCAACATGCGAAAGAACTTCTTCACACAAGGGTGGTGGAGCACTGCAACAGGCTGCCCAGGGAAGTTGTGGAGTCTCCTTCTCTGGAGATATTCAAGGCCTGTCTGGACGCCTACCTGGGCAACCTGCTCTAGGAAACCTGCTTTGGCAGGGGGGTTGGACCCAATGATCTTTCGAGGTCCCTTCCAACCCCTTCAATTCTGTGATTCTGTGATTCACCGATTCACCTTCTCAGTTCATTCAGTTCATCTTAGAGGACACTTATTGTTTTCTGCTAGAGTAGTTTTTAATCCATTAATCCATTAGCATATCTTCTAACATTTGTGCTTGTGAAAAAAAAAAAAAAAAAAAGCTACATAGCTACACCGAAGATATCAAAATTATAATTACAAAACTTTTATATTGGGTTTCTACTCTCAAGTTTCTATATATTCAACATTTGTTTTAGAAACAAAAATAATGTTAACTGGGTTTTGAAGACTTGAAGACTTTGAGCTCTTAGAGGGAAGAACTTCAATAACAAAATGAAAAACTATCAGACCTTTTACATAGCCAAATATGGCTAAAAGTGTTTTGAATTATTATTAAAACTGATCATTGAAAAAATATATTTTTTGTCTTTTTATATTGCATAGAGGGTTGAGATCTCAGTGCTGATCTAGTTTGACAGCTAGTGTCACAACAACCTAACTAAATACCATATTAGAGCAAGATCATGTGTTTTTCAAAATCTCAGTTTAAGCTGTCAAATTATTTGGCAAATTTACAGGATCTAAAAAACAAAACAAAACAAAACAAACAAACAACAACAAAAACCACCTCAGTTGGTCAAGAGATTTACAAGTGCTAGACGTATTGCAAAGAGACAGAGAAGACTTGGTGCTACTGAAAATAAACTTATTTTTTGGTTCTTCATAAGTTTCAAACTAAGTTTAAAATGCTTCATATCCTTACAGATGCTAAATAAATAAACAAGGGTTAGTCATCATACTGGCTGAGAAATCATTAGATTTCACATTTAGAGTATCTGGTATTTACTCTGTCTTCCTTCTGTTGCTTGAACCCTTGAGATATATTTGGTTTCCATTTTCAGATATGTCTGCAAATATGTGTCTGGAAAAATCTTAGCATTTTTGCTTAAAATGAAAAGATATTTTCAGATATATTTTTATGCCTAAGAGCTGAGATGATGACTAACTTAAAAGTTATGAAGAACCTCTTGATGAAAACAGACCTTCTAGCAATATATATATGAACAGCTCAGCTTAGGATGTTCTGTCCAAAACATATATTTTTTAACATTAAGGTTTCACTACTGCCTCCAGTTCTGTAGAATTGTGCAAAAAGCTACTGACAGAGCCAGAACAAGCTGTACTATTTGCTATATATATTAAATCTGATTGCTACAAGGTAACTGTAAATTGCAATCTTCAATATGGGGAATTGTCACAGGTGTGTTTCACCCCTTATTTTCTTACCAAAATATAAGCCCAAAGATATGTATCTCTATGTTTCCTTAGGAATTTTCTGGCTTGGAAACAGCTAGGAATCAGGTTGCACTTGCATAACCTCCTGTTTTGGTTTGACTTTTGTTGTTGTTGTTTTGGCCATATGTAATCTCCACCATTTTCCCCTAGTTCTCAGGGAGTTCTCTTGAGATAGAAAAACTTCTGCAGAGTTTCACTACATCTTGCTTGCTTTCTGATCTGTCTTATGGAACAGGTCATCTTGAATGCAATTACACACCATATGCAGGACAGCCTGGGGATAAGGCCCAGTCAGAATGGGTTCATGAAAGGCAAGTTCTGCTTGATCAACCTCATCTCCTCCTATGACCAGGTGACCCACCTGGTGGATGAGGGAAAGGCTGTTGACATAGTCTATCTAGACTTCAGCAAAGTCTTTGACAAGGTCTCTCACACTTTTCTCCTGGAGAAGCTGGCACTCTTTGCTGGGTTAAAAGCTCTCTGTACAGCTGTCTGTACTCTGTGAACGGAGTGAAATCCAGCTGGTGACCTGTCACCAGCGGCATTCCCCAGGGATCAGTGTTGTGGCCCATCCTCTTTAATATCTTTATTGATGTTTTGGATGAGGCAACTGAGTGCACCCTCAGTAAGTTTGCAGATGACACCAAACTAGGGGGAAGTGTCAATCTGCCAAAGGGTAGGAAAGTTCTGCAAAGGGACCTGGACCAGTTGGATTGATGGGCAGAGGGCAATTGGATGAGGTTCAACATGGCTAAGTGCCGGGTCCTGCACTTTGGCCACAACAACCCCATACAATGCTACAGGCTTGAGGTGAGTGGCTGGAAAGCTGAGGAAAGAAAAAGGATCTGGGGGTGTTTGTCAAGGCTCACTGGAACATGAGTCAGCAGTGTGTTCAGGTGGAGAAGGCCAACAACATCTTGGCTTGTATCAGGAACAGTGTAGCCAGCAGGACCAGGGAGGTGATCTGTACTCTGTACTCAGCTCTGGTGAGGCTGCACCTCGAATACTGTGTTCAGTTTTGGGCCGCTCACTACAAGAAAGATATTGAAGCCATGGAATGTGTCCACAGAAGGGCTACAAAGCTGGTTAAGGGTTTGTAACACAAGTCCTATCAGGAGCGGTTGAGGGAGCTGGGGTTTTGTTTGGAGAAGAGGAGGCTCAAGGGAAACCTTACTGCTCCCTACAGCTACATGAAAGGAAGTTGTGGAGAGCTGGAGGTTGGCCCCTTTTCACCGATAACTAGTAATAAGTCTAGAGGGAATGGCCTCAATTTGTAATGGGGAGGTTTGGGTTGGAAATTATGAGACATTTCTTCTCAGAAAGAGTGGTTAGACATTGCAATGGGTTGCCTAGGGAGGTTGTGACGTCACCATCCCTGGGGGTGTTTAAGGAAAAGTTGGGCGTGGTAGTTGGGACATGGTTTAGTGGGTGATAGTGGTGGTATAGGGATGGTTGGACCAGCTGATCTTGAAGGTATTTTCCAACTTTAATGACTCTATGATTTTTTTAAATTTATTTTTGATATTTTTTTTTGGTGAACTAGTTCTGAAAAGTATACATGAATCTATGAAAGCAGCATCACAAAGACAAAATTCGTGTTTCACCTAAAAATAGCTATCAGTGACATCAGGTAATACTCAGCATGAGGAATGCGATTGAGAACTGACAGTAAGAAATTGTAAGCACCAAAAATGAAGCAGATTTACAACAGCTACAGTGCACAACACATAAACATTTAGTTTCCTAATCTGAGACAGTTCAGTTTATCCTCTCTGCCACACTGTCAATGAATGCAATGGAAAGAGACAGTACATAGTAATTTTTGAAATACTCCTTGATATTTCATAATATTCTAATAATGTATACGTGGAATAGTCAAAATACTTGTCTATTTCAAGTAGAGATAAGAAGAAAAATGTGGTTGGAATGGTAAACTATGATTTTAATGTCTTATTTTCCAGAGAAGACTTATACTCTAACACATTATGCAGAATGAACAAATCTCTGAAAGAAATTTATTATCCAGTTTCTGCCTAACTCTCCAAACACCTATGATAAACTTAATTTTATGTTTGTGTTTTTGTTTTCAAGTTGCATCGTTAGCTTATTTCCTTTACTAATCCAAACACTACTAAGTACAATGGATAGTTAGGAATTATCTGAATGCTTAACTTCCTTTTCAGAATGCTTTTAAGGAGCAAGATTTCATTGTTGTTGGTAAGGGCATCTTTACGGCTAAAGCAAACAAAACAAGATCATCATAGTATCTTACTCTGTTTACATAACTGTTAACACTTTTCATTTTTCAATTTTACCTGATAATATTTTTGTACCTCCAAGGCAACATAAAATGATAAAGAGATAAAATGTTCCCAGGAAATAGGACTATTAAATTCCTTGCTTGATGGCAACAGAAAGAACTCATTCACTGAAGCATTTATTGATGTTTCATTGACTTGAAACAAATAATTAGGACAAAAAGAAAACTGTAAAGTATGATGTATATCACAGATCTGTTATTCTGACGAAAGTGAAATGTATGGCATTTCTGCTATAGAAAAAAAAAAAAAAAAGCTAAGGAAAATATGGGCATAATGTTCATTCTGTTTTCTTTAACAGGGATGTGTATAATATCACATCTGTGAGAATGTTTTGAACTCACTTCATATAATAAGAAAATTCTGGATAAATAACTTTTAGGTTATTATTTATGCCTACATTAGTTTGAGAAAAATATATTTTAATGTTTATTTCTCTCTTTAGAATGTATGGTTTCTTTTCATAGTTTTTCAATTGAGAACTGTTATTAAAAATAAAAACTAACTAACTAAAAAAACATGCAGATCCTTTTACAGAATGCTGGTTTGATGTTTTCTGAAGCCAAACAGGACCATTATGAGAAACTAGTCTGATTCCAACATAGATGCATAGCATTTCTCCAAGCAAACCCTTTGTTATAAATGCCCTGTTTCCCAGAATCAAACTGCTAGACACCATACTGTGCGTAGACAGAAGTAGATTCCTGATCTACTTAAGGTAAGGGGTAGGGAACTATCTATACCACCCAGGAGTAAAATTTCTGTGCAGTTTTACTTACATGTATAGACACGTGAGAGCTGCCACAGAAAACAACCACAGCCCACTTCTCCAGGACTCCTGGAGATTTCAGGATCTTCCCCAGACCAAGCAGGCACCTGAACCCCTACCTACCTTCTACCTTGAGTACTACAGTCACAAAGCTTAATCAAAAAATGTCAGCCATCTTCCATGCTGCCCACCTCAGAAATATAAAATAAAAATAAAGCATTTAAGTACTTTTCATGATTTTTTGCTGTGGAGACCAGGCACATTGTAGCGCAAGTACAAGTTATACCACCATTTTTCCTTATTGAATTGTGTTTAAAACCTTGTGTTTAAAACTTAGTAGTCTTTTTCTAGGGTTTGGGTAATGACTGGGGTGAGTGATAATTACAAACTTTAACAATTACTAAAACTAACAGTGCTGTTTGTTATCTATAGTTTCAGACTACAGATGTGTATTAGTAGAGCATGGTCTGCAGGCTACAACTGTGTTATTCTGCAGGGTGATTAACCTCAAGTTAGAAAAACTTGGTAGGAATTAACAGTATTTATACAACAGAAGCTAACTCCTTGGTGGAGATGTAACCTAAGCTAGCAGATGGTTAACTTCATCTCTCATTCAGTGAAAACTAAGTCTTTCATTAACTTTAATACAAAGTAAATTGGGCTGCTGTCAAGTAAAAAGCAAAATCTCCAGCTAAAAGCAGAGCCTCAGAAAATAGACGCTCAGAATACCAGTCCTCAAACCTCTTAATACCATCTTATATGTATCCCCTTAGTGTGTGACAGAAATTAAATACAGCAATAAGATCTCATCACCTCATGGGGATTCCCTTCTCCATAGAACAGGGCAGATGGTTTCAGTCAAAGTAGACAAGTTTTCATTTACTGTAACTTTCCTGCAGTAGACTGGCTGATATGGGATCTCTTAGTTTTAGAAGGAGACACATAGGAAATATATATATATATTCATATATATATATATATATTTTATAAAAAAAGAGAAGAAAAAATACTTTTTTTTTTTTTCCATTCTGACTTCAAAGAAGATAGGCAAAAGCATACTGATTTTTAAAGACTAAAAACATATTTTTTTCAATAGTAAATGCAATAGTTTTTATCTCTAGAAAGAGATTTCAAAGGAACTGGAGCTAGCAGTAGTGGAGCTGTAGATTTATGCTGTGTTAAGATAGGCATCATTTTTGGCAGACACATAAATTCTAATAGCATCTAGAGATTTTGCATATTACTTAAACATTCAAAAATGATTAAAAGGCTTTTTAAAATACAAACATCAAATTAAATTCTCAGAATTAAGGTTCAAAATGTATTAATACTCCATGTGCCAAATTCACTGGTGGGATAAACAGTTTTAATGCCATCATTACTAACATTTAGTGGTTGTATTCTGAGCCTTAGTGATGTATTGAATTTTATCAAATTATAATTACTAACTTCAGGTTTTAATTCTCATATTTATTTCTCAGGTGAAAAAAGGTGAAATTCACTGCTGAGAATAGACTTAGAAAAAAGTCTATGCACTTAAGCCCTCTAAATCTTCAGGCAAAATAATCAGGCAGACAGAACTTTACTACTACTACTACTACTAGTAATAATAATAATAATAAATAAATACATGTACTTACCAGCTCTGAACAAGTGGAAAAGAGACAGACAAGGAAACAGAGAGTATCTCTGGGTATTTTCATATTCTGATCAAATAATTTTTTTTAATTTCTTAGTGTCTTGTGGAAGACAGGAAGATCTGTGTTGTGTGCACTGCATGATGCAAAAGCATTTTCCTTGATTATATTTGTTAGCTTATCCATCTTCCAATGAGTCTCCTTTATGGAATAAAAAGATTGGAGAAGATTTGCAAGTCAAATGATAACTTTATTCATACGTAAAGTGGGCAAAAATGTCAATAAAAATAAGCATTAAAGTACATGAATACATTTGAATGTAGCAAATACAAAATAGGCGCTGTCATTTTTATATAGTCAGTGGGATATACATGAACAATCAGTTCAAGTAGTCCTGTTAATATTAAGTAGTTCATTAGTCCCCATTGAAACTATCGAGACTGATTCTTGGAGTAAATAATAATAATAACAGCATTAATAATATAATAATAATTCTTTTAAGATTTACCTTTAAAACACTCTGTTTTGTGCGTGCTCATGGTAGGTTCACATAACTAAACAATTATGTGAACGTAAAATTTTATTGAATATATTTTACATTCTCTGATGCTTGATTTTTTTTTTTCCTTAGCTAAATTTCAAATACAGTGTTATTTATTTACCTTTATTTATCTATTTAATTTCTTCTGAAGTAACTATGAAGCAAAGCACTATTTACATAATGGTGCATTCTTTCTTGCTCTGTTTGGTTCTGGTGTTTGGGGTTAAAGTGTTCTCCCATGTATATTTAGATACCACTATGTAGTAGCAAATGAAAAAAGGACTATATAAACAAAATAATTTGAATAAATACTATATAAAAACATGGAAATAAATTGAGTAACTAATCGTTGACCTTCCTAGTTCTATTTTGATCTTTTAATTCAAAACCAATTAATGCCAATAAAGATTAATCAGTTCAATTATTTCATTTTAAAAAAATCAAATATTGTTCTGTACTTCAAATACAGCAGTACCACTGACTCATCCAAATTTTTTGTACTCTTCTTCATGACGACATGTTTTGTCATTAAAAGAAAAACAGCACAGTATGTGATAACAAACATGACTCAGCTGGAATATGCAAATCTATTTCTTATTACAAAGTTTTCCTCAAACTCATAGTCACTGTTAAAACAGAACATTAGGTGTTGCCACAAAGACTTAAGTACTTATTGCCTTTCTAATATCTATTACAGAAATGAAATTTTATTTTAAAATTTTCTCCTTCTCTAACAGTTGACATAATTATCACAAGTTTTCAAAAAAACAAAACAAAACAAAACAAAAAAAACCCACAAGTTTTACAGTTTTCATGCTATGTCTACATTTTGAATAAAGTATCATAACTGTAATCTCTTTTATATTATCTCTATACTGCAAATTCAAAAATGCTTTGCTATATTATATTATAGACAATACTACCAACATATGCATCAAAATGTCATTTTTAAGAAACATAAAATTAAAAAATTTACTTTTCTGTCTATTAACAATAATGAAAACTTTTTCCATCCTTTTGTAGTCCAGGAACATTACCTTATTATTGTTAAAGTGAATGATGAACTACCATAATCTGCAGGTTTTATTTCTTTGGAGATAAATATCTAGATCATTATCTCATATCAATAATTTTCATGTGATACAATAGCATTAGTTCAGTGGTGTTAGTTCTGTGTTACAATCAGTTCTAATAGGATCCAGTTGCCATGTTCATTATTTTTCAATTAAAATTCCTTTGAATACTCCTGAGGGATAGATAATTTTAGAGAGAAGTCTTTGGAAATTTGTCCAAATTAAAATGGAAGTACATTTAGTTATGAATCTCTAAAGTTTTTCTTGAGTGTCGTCTGTAAATAAAAAGCATACATAAAGTGTATTATTTTGAAAATAGTCCTGACTTAACTTACATAAAAGACTTTGTTGTTACTGTTTCTCAAAAGATTATTTTTATGTAGAAAAAAATCTGCTTCTCAGGTTGAAATGAACCAAAAAGGCCATATATATTTTTTTTTTTTAAAAAAAAAAGGAAGAAAAAAAAAAGAAAAAAAAAGAAAAAAAAAGAAAAAAAAAGTCTCCACTTCTGCTGTTTGATAAGTTTTTCCTAGAACTGAATCTTCAAGAAGTCTGAGAAGGTTTTGTAGCTTTACAGATGTCTGATTTTTCTGTGGGCTCACCACTCTCTTTAAATAATTTGAGCAGAAATTTCAACTTCAAAATCTTTTGTTCCTGAAACTTCTGTTACAGCTCTTCACCTTTGAAAAAATACTCTCCCTAGTAAGAACAAAAATTACAGAAGAGGCCAATTTATGATGTTCTTATGCTTCTCTAACTAAGGTTAGCTTCATGAACCAAAATAATCAATGAAGACTGAAAAAATGTTGGGATAGTGCATTTGAGAGATTGGTGGCTTTTTGCCCAGCCTACTGGTTTATGACTTGTTCTTTTTCGTGACATATGCTTAGTTATGACTCAGTCACTGAGTTGGATTCACAGCAAAGGGGATAATAGAAACCAATACGATGGAAAAGTATAAATGAATAAAGCTCTTTATTAATGACAGCTTTCTTCTGCACAAATGAAACTTGAGCCCATTAGTCAGATCACAAGAGCTTGCACTTCTTGCCCAATTTTAAACTTAGCATAGCAAAGGAAAAAAAAAAACAAAACATAATACAACAACAAAAAACCAACCCCACAACTAAGAAAAAAGAACTAATCCTTTCAAAGTTAGTGTGTCCTATAAATTGTGATTGCAAAATTTTAAACTTGGACTTTAAAGTAAACTGCCCTGTACAAGACCTTCTCGAGACTATACTCTGCGACATACATCAGACCTGATAATTCTTCTGTAAGTAAGGGAACAGACCTTAAGCTGTTGAGACACAATGGGAAATAAGGAGATTAGTCTGCACTCTAGTAGAAAAAAAAGAATGGTCTCAGAGCAGCCAAGAATACCTGCCTGGTTCACATCTATTTGGCTCCACACCACAAAGTTTGCAAACCACCTGAGAGAAGCAACAGGCTGTGATGCCTAGGTATGGCTTTTAGCCACAGAGCCAAGGGTGAAATTCAGTATGAGATTAAATGCTGCCGTCAGTTATTTAAATGTAGGTGCCTGCTGCTATTTTGTTGACCTTTTCTGGGCTGGGAGATGTAACAAAGCATGTCTTGAATATTTGTTTCTTTTTGGACCTGCAGGTATGCTAGAAGAACACTGTAGTACCTAAAAAGACAGTAGGTGATTATTCTTAGGTTGCTGAAATTAGCTTAGGACATTAGAGGTTTTTTGTTTGTTTGTTTTTGTTTTTCAGAATGTTTTTTTTTTATGGTAGCTAAAAGTGAAATCTCTCATTACAGTTAATGGAGAGTTAATCAATAATGTCATTAGAGCTTAGAGTGATTGACAGCTATGATGAGTGAGGTTCCTTTGCGTAAGCATGGACATTTGAGATACCATAGTATATCTTGCCCAGTATCCAGAGGCTGCTTCAGAAAGCCTTGTGTCCGCTGTAGAATCTGTGCTGTATCTGTCAGCTGAAGTGGAAGTCTTATATACACAAGGAAATCTCAAATAGTACTAGACATCTATGATTAGGCATAAATGCTGCTCCTGACGAATACTATTTATCAGCTGAAATACTTTCTAAGATCTTGTGATCTTCTGGTGAAAATACTGAGGTTATACCAGATACCTTAGATCAGGCATTTGAAATTGCACATTATATCTATGTTTAGACACCTGAATTCCACTGTTTGCTCACATGTAGACATTTAGATTTAAGTACTGTAATCACTACTGGAAAACATGTCTAGTTTCATAGTGGTCTTTGGGACAATTCTCCCCTGATTATCATCGGCATATGCCATGGGGGATTTTTTTGATTAGTGGGACTACAGGACCACTCGTTAATTTTTCTTCTCATTATTTTTACAAATCTCTTCATTTGTAAAATACCTATTTTTCCTGAAATTAAAATAAATATCAATAATTCTAGGTTTTTATTTTTAACTCTTATGCTGTTGATTATTTACTCTTTCTATTGATAGAACACTTAGCTACCTGAAAAGGATAGAAATCTTGTTTAAAGCACTAGAGTCGACATTTAGACAACATACTGTCTGCATAAAAGCTTATAATACAGGACTACTTTCTGGATATCTTACTAATAACTTAAGTCACCTGAACTGAGTTCCCATAAAAGGTCTTGCTTGTCCTATTATCAACAGATTTCCAGAAAATCTGTCCAGCATTGTGCTGTTAATTCAGATGAAATATCCAAATGCCTTTCTCCTTCTGATAGTTTTGGGTGTCTTACTCTGCACACATATTTTCTTCTTCCAGAGGTGCACTGTGTCTTTGTAACTAGGACTAACCAGTATGATTAGACGTAGTAGTGCTAGGTACACTGAAGGCCACATATAAGCAGAATAATTTTGATGCCATTGAAAATATGTGTTTAGAGCAACAATTGGAACTGCCTTTGGGTTACCACCTCCTGTGATTTGCCACAAGTGTCACAGCATATGGGGTGGGGTTCTAGTTTAGATTCAGACATCTAACTTTAGGTAACTACCATGTGTAGACATTAACACATCAGCTAGGTGTTTAATGTGATAGGGCACCTAATGAAAATATAGGGTGATTCAGTGCTTACCCATAAACATGAAGTACATTTTGAAAGGCTCTAGAGTGTCTCTCCCAGTCTCCAACTGGGAGATGGCAAGGATGTTCTCTGCCTCTTGTGTAGTCTATTAGATGCCTCCAGATAGCTTAGAAACTCTCAGACTGCAGCAAGCACATGGAAAGCCATCTACAAGCTATATCATTTGTCTCCAGGGTAAGCTACTGAGAGAGAAACTCTGTAACATTCATTCTTACAGGTTTCAGCTTCAAGTTGTGATGGTATGGGTCTAAGACTGTAGGGATTTCCTCTTTGCCAATTTTGAGGTAAACACATGAAGCTTCACAAAATGTGTCTTATAAATAGCATTTTTATTTTATTATTATCTTTAAGGTCCCTTCCAGCCCAAACCATTCTATGATTCTGTGTTTTTTTACTATACTTTTGCCAGGCAATAAAAAGGAGAAACAAGAGCTTGCTCCAGCAGAATATACTTTTTTCCACCTCAAACATGTTCTGATGATATACTTTAGATCTTTCTTGGATTTAGAAAGAGTTTTTCCTTTCAGGAAACCAAAAGTCATGCTTTTCTTCCAATACATATCTTGCTGAACTTCTCTGAATGTTCAAATTCTCAGTCTGAACAAGTTGTCTGGATTAGAGCAGGTGGTGAGCCTAATTCACTTTTCCTATAGGGAAACAAGCCTTTATTTCCACGTGGTGCTCACAGATCAGCCAAATGATAGGATATCTGTTTAATTCATTCTTTTCTTTTGTGGCTCTCTATACCATTGGTAAAATGACAGCATGTTAAAAGGAGAAAAGATTGTCTGTATTTCTGGGGTACAATATAGAATATTGGTGTTGCGTGTTTTTTTTGTTTGTTTGTTTGTTTTGTTGGTTTTTTTTCTCCCTACCCATCTTACTTCAAAAGTTTTCTCAGACCACTGTATACAGAGTTCAGTTCTGTATTCAGTGATTTCTTCCTCCTAATAATTTCATACATCTCACCACATTATGAAAGTACATCTTACAGACACTCTCACCCTGTATAAACCAATTCAAGAAGCGATGGGGGCATGGAGTTCTAAAGCTGACATTTAAACCTTATTTATTTATTTATTTATTTATTTATTTATTTATTTATTTTTCTGTAGATCTTAAAGCTCCCATGGTGACTCTAAGTTTTAATTTTCCATCAGTTTCTGGTATACTGTTTCCACAGTTGTTTAGCTGATGTTTTTGTGCAAGCAGTAGAGAGCACAATCAAATTTTTAATGCAAAGTGTGTTTGTGGTGAGGACTTATTTTGACCTGTTTGCCAGGGTTCATCAGCATAGAGAAAAGTGAACTGCTGTTTTTCTCCTGGGATGTGAAAACATTCTCTTTTGTAACTATTTATTTCCAGCACTTACATTGAAGCTATTGCTGTACATGAGGGAATATTGGTTTAAAGCCAATTTTGCTTCAGTCTGTGAAAGCAGAAGGAAAAGGACAAAAAGTTTAATTCACTTCTTGCCACTTGTAGTAACTTAATGATTTTAGTAGCACTATTCTCTTGTACTTAGTCCCTGGTATAAAAATTTACACACATGTATGTTATGAGAAAAATGTTACTAATTCAGAAAGTTTAGGTTTCAAAAGAGAATTAAATTAAGAATTCAGAGTGTCTTTTAAAATCAATGTAGAGAATTAGAATGTTGCTTATTATTTCTTTGTTCTATGAAGACACTATGCTCCATATTTCTGAACCTAGACTTTTCCTAAATAGAGGTAAGAAAAACATACAGTGTGCACTTTGATACTTCTCTTTCTTAAGGAAGTACAGTCATGATGCTGAAGTCAGCTAATGACAAATACACTAAAAGCTGCTTTAGCACAGAAGTCATATCAAATTATTTTCACCAAAAATTGATATGGCCAGTGCCACCACACTTTGGTGTTAGAAATTAGGGGATTTTCTAAGGTTTTACTCTTTATATTTACTAATGAAGCCATACATAACATTTGGACCAACTGTTTAAATCTAATTGTCTAGTGTTTAGTTATGAAGCCAAGTCATTTTGCCAAATCTGGAAGTTTATCCAGCTTTATTTATTTATTTATTTCTGCTCTCCAGTCAGTAGCAAAATCCTCACACCACTCAGTTATACTATTGTAAGCTTTATGTATGTATGAATGCATATGTAATTTTACCCAGATATGAGCCTGTAATTATAATTGAGTTTGAAGAAGGGAAGAAGGAACATGACATAAAGTGATTTTTTATTTTTATTTTTTTTGTTAGTGGAACCTGCTGGTGGAATAACAGCACAACCTCATAAAGCTGATTGAATACAGTGAATTATTTTTTAATGAATTATATTAAATAAAGTGAAGAATAAAAGTTAACAGACTAATGGTTATTTATTAAGGCAAAGTTAGAGGTGGGTAATTCAAACAGGATTTTTTTTTTTTTTCACTTCCATAACAAACCACTATGTCATTAACTAGGTTTCAGTGAAACGTGATACCTTCAGTGAAATGTGATGCCTCAGTGGTGAAAAAAAAATAATCTTAATTAAGAGCTCCAATTTTACTCATTTTTTTCCATCTTACATCAGTGAAAGAGAGAATTTTAGGATGGGATAAATGATTTTAAATACAAAGATAAAGATGTTTATTATTAATTTGATATTATATTTTTTAAGGAAGGATTCTACATGCTGCAACATTTCATTCACTGTTTCTGTACATCCAGAAATAGAGAAATGTGTACTGAGGACAGGTAAGTAGACCCCAGATTCAGAGTTATCTGCAGGTAGACTCCAAAACAAAATTGATTAATGTTACTGGGACTGAGAGAGTAGATGGAAACTATTTCTGAGTCCAAGGGAGTATGTGAGGATGCACCTTTTGTAGGGGATTTTATAAAAGTAAAATTTGTGAAATCTGTCCTTGAAGATATGTGAGAGCACACAGTTCCACCACGGGGTGGATTCCTTTAAGAAATGTGATGTGTTACTACCATGGAGAAATAATTGTGTTAAGTATAGAAGAGTAAAACAACAAAACAAAACAAAACAAAACAAAACAAAAAAACCACCACCAACAACAGAAACAGATATCTACAGATTCAGATTAAGTCAATGAGCATAATAAGGTTGATTTTTTATTTTTATTTTTATTTTTTCATATATATACTCTGGTCTTCATTTCTCCTTAAATGGCAGAAGATATGTCTGAGGCCAGAATTTGGACAAATATTTGCTTACTAATTCATTTCTGCAATAGGAGGATCATTCCAGGACTTTCATATGCTTCATACACTCATTACAGTCCATAGACTGTGCCATGTCTAATCCAGATACATTACTTTAAATAAAGCCTTTTTTTTTTTTTTTTTTTTTTTCCTCTTTCATCTAGTGGAATGATTAGCACTGTAATGTCTGTAATTTTCTAATTTTCTTCTTTAAAAGGCAACATCATTGACATCACTGTCCTTTCTCTTTTTCCTTTCCTTTCCTTTCCTTTCCTTTCCTTTCCTTTCCTTTCCTTTCCTTTCCTTTCCTTTCCTTTCCTTTCCTTTCCTTTCCTTTCCTTTCCTTTCCTTTCCTCTTTTTCTTTCCTTTCCTTTCTTTTTTTTCTTTTCTTTTCTTTTTTCTTTTCTTTTCTTTTCTTTTCTTTTCTTTTCTTTTCTTTTCTT